>JANDEH010000005.1:0-1200000 GCA_024610705.1 Tetragnatha versicolor | reverse complement strand
ACCCCCCTCTTAAGCATTTCAAAATTTTGAAAATTTCAAATTGCGCAGTATATTTTAGGTCAAACTCTGCAAAACAGTTCAATAAACATTAAAATGTAATGAAACCTTACCTGAAAATACTTCTTAGAAAAATGCATTTTGAACACTCCAAAAAACCCATTCTGGGAATCTATTTTAAATTAGTTCTATAATAATTTAATTAATACATAACAATTTAAGTTAATTTGCATATTTTCTTACTAATGCTGTTAACATAACTATTCTGTAAACTATTTTTTAAGTTAAAATGTTATTAAATGTTTTTAATTTAAATATTTCGGTTTTTACTCTTTCCCATTGAATGTTAGACTCCATTGATATGGATTAAGCAACCCAAATGAGTCAGTTTGAAAGAATTTTTGAATTTTATTTGTCTTAAGTTTCATATTTTTAAATTTTTGTTTTGAACTAAGCAACTAAATATAATTTAACTTCAATTCAAGTGTTTTTTAAGATTTTAAAAACTTTCAACACCATATTTTTTTCGATGATTGCTTTAATTTCTATATAAGGCCCTAAATTTCCAGTTAAATTTTGATGGTTATTTAATGAAAATTCCGTTACTTTTACAGGTTTTTTTTTCGATTTTCTCGAAACGTTGTTAATTTATTTTGAGCTTATTACCTAGTAGCACACCTCTTACCAAATTATGTCTAGTTTACGTAGCTGCTACTGGAAGCAGCATGTAGTTCCAACTGGTTCCATTTTTTAAACTGACGATTTATTTACATAAGATCCTTACCACTTAAAAAATCCTTTCCTCCTCAGCTAGATTTTCATCAATATTCAATTTTACAACAATACATTTGTCCTACAGGGTAAAGGAAACTACGCCTTCAGTCACCACGACCCCCACCTAGGTGCCCCCTCCTACCACAAGGAATCTGGTAACATTCAAGGACACAAATTTGGTTCTTACGGCACCAGAGGCCTCGACGGCAAGGTGCACATTGTCGACTACGTGGCCGATCACGAGGGCTTCAAGCCCACTATTCGAACCTCCGAGAGGCTGACCGAGGACCACAGAGACTCCGCAGGCGTCAAGACCACTGAGCTGAAGCCGGTGTCTATCGTCTACAATCACCCCTACCCTCTTCCTAGACCCCAATATTACATTGTTGTTTAAGATGATGCGATGATCAAGATTGAAAGATGATGTTGGACTCGCGTTTTGGACTTGAGATTTTTCTTTTTTGCTGTTGTTGAAACTTGGGAAATAAAGTTCTTGTTGTGTTTTTAGTGGGTTGTGTCCTTATTATTGACAGAACCAATGTTAGAAAAAGAGTCACGTGATTTTGAGGAAAGACGAGACGATTATATTGGAGGGGAGAAAGGAAGCAGAAGTAGTTGTTTTTAATTTAGACGTAAATTTGAGGGGTCAGTTTTAGGTGGATCTGTCAAATTACGTTCCAGGATCCACGGGTTAGAAGACAATGGTGGCTATGGCCCCAAAACTTGTGATTCCATCGTTGATCCCATAGGAATAGCATTGGCGGCTTTCTTGCTTCTGTCTTTCTTTGTTCTTGCCGCCAATACTATTCCTATGGAATTAACTTAAAATGAAAGGTAACGATAGGACATTTTTTAACGATAGGACCTTGATTATTATGGGTCATGCCCCCCTTATATCTTCTAACTCTAGTATCCTCGGACTCAACTTCATACAACCCCCAAACCTAAAACAATAAGCTTCTTCAAATCTATCTATATCTACATATAAGTTTCAAACCTCAAAAATATTCGCCTCATCTTTTACTATCCCGGATTACATATTTCAGAAAAATTATAATTACATAATTATACAAAAGTAAATCTCAGGGAAAATAGTAGTCTTTAAAGAGAATACAAACATTATATAAGATAATTTCAATTTTGTTGGTAAAATAATAATCGGATCAATTTCCGTCAGCATTAAATATCGGATAACCTTACTGGTAGAAATATGGGTTTTGTGCCAAGATTCTTTACATACTAATTGTCTGGTCTGACGTCATAGGTATGATGCTAACATGCTTACGGAATGCTTATGTTATGCCTATTAAACACTTCATAATAACATGATAGCAAATACACACTGGTGTTTTCTTGCACAACTGGAAAATTATCACTTTAAAAAGTTTTATTTTTTTTAGAAATAATTTTGATTTTAATTTTTTGAACACCCATGTCAACCAATGGAAATGTATAGTTTTCTGTATATCATTTGTATATATCGTCCCTAATACGCAACTTTTGTCTTCACAATTTAGTCATCTTGGACCCTAATTATTAAAATGGGAATTAAGTTGCATTAAGGAATTAAATATATCCCCTTTTCAATGTATTAAAATTGAAATGCTGGTGTCCTTTTCCCTTAGATTCGAGAAAAATAAGCTACTTCACAGTAAAAAAAACAGGACAGTCTCATTTTAATGTAACGTAATCATAAACATTGCTAGTTGAGATATTTTAATGGTGTTTCATTTCGATATTTGATTGTTTTTGGTGATTAAACATAAAACTCGACCTTTGCTACAACTGGTGATTAATATTGATGCACAGTTAAGCATTGAATTTATCCCATTGCTTGCCTCACTTATGTTAGACCGAGTGGAAAAGGTGAAATTTAGCTCCTTATAAAATTATATAAATCCATTTTAAGTTAGTCACTATGACTCAAGGGAAAAGGAGTCTGCTTTGACTCACGGAGCTGTAACGTAACTGAATGGTAACATAATAAAACCTGCTCATGGATTCGATAAATTTCTTCCAGGGGTTCTTAGTTATTTTTTACATTTTGTTTAAAAGTGTCAACTTAAACTACTATTGCACAGTAAACTAGAGGTATTGTATACCTAATCGTTCCTGAAATTTTTTTTTATATTTTCAAATCAATTTTACATGATAAACTAATATTTTTTTAACATAACAAAATAGTGATTTTTCCCTTTGAAACACAATTTAGACGAAGTTGATGAAGAAAATTTTATTACAGGAATAAGATAATTACATGTGGAACTACAAAACATATTTACAGACATAATGTAGTGTGTCAAAGTGTTATAGAGGCTCATTAGTAAATAGATTTCTACTAAATGTCTAATGAAAACCAGTGACTTCATCGGATTACTATCAAACCTACTCAACATAAATTAGGAACCGAAATTATTTATACTTTTCAATTATTGCACTTAATCACAATTCATATGTAAAAAGGTTCATAGACAAACATTTTTTGTTGTCAATTAGGATAAGTATTTTTGAATACATGAATTATCCAAGTGCTATTGCGTTGATTAATTTTACTTGTTCAATTTGTTAATTTATCTGTGCAACTGTAAATGCAATTACAAAGAACTTTCTTAGTGTGTATATTTTGGTAATTATTAAACACAATTCCTCTTGAAAAAAACTGATTAATAATTGCCTTCTCTCCAATAACGTTTTTCTTAAAATTTTTAGCAATAAGTACTGAATGTTAATTTATTAGAGATTTCAGCTTGGATATACTTGCATATTAGTATAGTACATAATTACATTGATATAATTTATGAACAATATTCATAAGCAGAATAGACTTGAAATTATTCTCTTTGGACACCACAAATTAAACCATAGTTTCTTTCACCAATGACTAACTAAATAGCAGGTTTGCAAATAGGAAACTATAGTTAAAACACTATAATCAAAAAGTACCCGGACTAAACACAAATATAGCTTTATACACTGAAGAAATGAGCACCGTTATTAAAAAACACTCTATAGCTTACATTAATCGGTTCCATGATAGTTTCACTTTAAAACCAAATTTCATTAAGATACATCGATGAAAAATTCACAATTTAAAAGAACCAGCAAGCTTTCTTCAGAAAAGTAAAAACGTTATTTATGACGTAAACAAGCTCAAATTTTGTTGCATGTAATTAAAACTTAGATTTAATCCGTCATATTCTTCTGTTTTACTATATTCATACCCACCAAATCTTGACATCAAATATACTTCATTCATTTGGCTTCTCTACATAATGTACATCAAAATACACGCTATATACACTCAGTGTTGTACCCTTTTCTCCACTGCAACATACGTTGCAATTCCTTTTAGTTGCTTTCTTGAAAGACTTTTAATTTTTTCACAATATTCACATATTCAGAATTTAACTATTTACAATAAAACACTATTTTCAACAAACTTGCATTCAAGTGAAACTTAACGGTAAGTTACGAACGTACCACTAAAATAAAGTTGAGTCTATTTATTACCACAGGTGATGCTGAGATAGTTCTCTATGTACGAACAGAATTTAAAAAGTAGAAAAACACAACTGTACAACTACACTACTATTTCAAGTGCTAGACATAGTATAGTATAGCTTTGAACGATCTCTAAAATATAAAATATTTTTCACCCGACTCGCCCTTTCGTGTGATCTATATAGCATAGATACCTATTTATCAAACTATAACATATAAAAAAGAAATGCAGATAATTTAAGTTTAACATCTTTCTTTTCTCCACGATACATGACAATCAACATACACCAAATATTGGTTAGAAAAGTATTAAACTTCTTCTTTTAACTCAATAAACAGACACGAGGTTCACTTTTTCATCAGAAAACAAGTTGAAAGTAGTTAAAAAATTTTTACCAAGTAATATAAAAAAGAACCTATTTTAAATTGAAAAAATTTTCCAAAAAAATTACTTTGTGAACCATTTTATGTTTAAGATTGAAAGTGAGAAATCAGCTAAAGAAAAATTCATACGAGAGAAGTGAGTACATTTTTTTTGCTATAAAGTTACTTTTTAGTTATCTGTACCAGACAGAAATATTGAAGAAGATTCCCGGCATAAAATATGCAGTAGTAGACAGTAAAAGATATAGTCCTTTGAAGGAAATTTCATTTAATATTTATATCACTTCATGAATCATCTCCATTTTGAGTTCAAGTAGAATAAATATATTGAAGCATCTCAGATAAATTTAAAAAAGATTTTTGTTACCGGTAGGAAGATGATGGTAATAAGATTATTCCATCAAAATTATCTCCTTGTTTAAATTTTAAAAGTTTCTCTGACTAAGGCATTAAAGAGGTTTATATCTTTATCCATTGTGAAATGTATTCATTGAATACTAATTATTATAGATTTCAACTCACTATTATACTAACTCTAATGGTTTTGAATAATACTTTTACGTTACTGCTCTTTTGTGTAAGGTAATTTTTTATAATTCAATAAGACTGTTAAAATTCTACATCTGTGTAATGGAAATCTGATATGCAGGCTGTATCTATGCCCAGTTTGATTTTAGTTTCTGTTTGAAAACACAATTTTTTTACACATTTTTCATTACAGAATTTCCAAGCAAAACTATACGACGGATTTTAAGTAGAAGTTCACATTTTGAGGGTGACATTCACCGCTCTATGTTTAGCAAAAATATATGAATGTTTAAGACTACTTGTATATTATCTAACAAAACGTACAGCTCCAAAAGCATTACGTAGAAGTGAAAGGATTTTTAAATGCGAGAAAAAACGGATCTTAGAAGTGATGTACCTACTCCATAAAGTGCCTAGGAAAATTCTGCGCTCTCCACCGCACTGAAAAGTGTCGAATTACTGGGACTTTAATATAATACAAATTTACTCCGATTTTCGAATTTCTTTCGAACCTCAATAATGCTAACTGTGGATGAGAAAATAGTTCTAGAACATAAATAACGCTTTAGGGGGGCGTTAACCTCGAGAGCCTATATGAAGCCCTTTCGATTTTCGACGGCGGCACAGTAAGAAATTATTATTAGGACTTAATTTTTTTTGGATACTAATAGAATGAATTATTAAAAAAAAGCATTGCAATGCAACGCTGTAAAGAAGTCTTTCGTGACGTGTTAAAGCTTTGTTGTGTTGCTCCCGAAGCCTGCTTTATTACCACAAATGTCTTTTTGCATTATCGTTGATTGGATGAGCGAACAATTTTTTTTGGCGTCATTTGGCGAATCTTTTTGGCGTGGTTGAACTCCGTCATTATCGACGAATGTGGATTCATCACAATGAGAGGGGACTTCGTGATCGCGTTGAAATGGCGGTTGTATTCGACTGCAAAAGGGAATGATATTGCACAGGATCATGCTTGCTGATTTCGACGACTCTTTAACATTCAGCGGCCATCTTTATTTCGTTAAATTTTCTGGCCCCGCTCCGAATTTTCAAACCTTGTTGATTTAGAACAATTGATAAAATCTGAATATTTATATAAACAGGAATCTTTCCCCCACACGCATTGAGCAATAAATTTAAAGATCGGAACGGTACAGTGATTCCAAAGAACGTTCGAACTTGTGCGTTCTTGTTCGTAAGCAAGCGTGATCGTGTGAGTTACCAGGGAGGACAGTCTTTTCATGCGCTTTCTGGAATTTAAATCTCAATTTTCCAAAAACCATGCATTGCCCGAAGTCGTTTTTTTTTCTCTACGATTGCTACGGCTTTTTTTCTTTTGGAAGTTGCAACGACAGTCATTTAGCACACTCCCTCTGGCCCTTCGGAGATGTGTGGCAAGGGGTACCTCGGCTGGTCTTGCGTACAATTACCATCGCTGGCCTCGTAGAGATGACATCTGAAACACGCAACAGGCATTAATTATAGTCTGTGTAATTAAAATAGGCGGTTGGACGTCATCAGTTGAAGTTCGTCGCCTAGGTAACGAAGGAGAAAACGTAAGCGATTCTGCTTTGTTTTTGCACATCAGTTACGCGGCAGGCCGTGGAATTAAATTGAAACGTTGAATCTTAATAGTTATTAAACTCATTCTAATTTTAAAAAAAAACGAAACGACAATCTTTTTGAAAAAAATAATTGTCTATTTGTTTAAAATTTTGTACTTTTACCAAGATTAGTTTTTCTTTTATAACGAAAAAAAGTATTCCGAATATTTCATTAGCTGCTGCGACACGAGTTAGATTCAATGACAATCTCGGGCGGTTGTGGGCTTGGCGTGGTGTGGGAAAAAAATAAGACTGGTGGAAACCATGGCAACGCACCGGGGAAGGGTGTTGAGACTGGGGAAATCACGTGACTTTTCAACCGCCGATTCTAATTACACAGACTATAATTATATCAAGGTCAAGGTGAACCACGGGAGCTGTTCGACACGTTTTTGAATTTTCAAAATTACCCAAAAGGTTGGTTTTGTACTACTATTACATCTTTTTGCACTCTTAATATTTTGATATAAAAACATATTATAAAATTATTGTTTATGATCCCACAAAACGTGCAAAAGGGGGGAGATTTTAACGAATTTCAGACGAAGAAAGTTTCCAAGTTGAAATATGCAATACAGATCTATTAGCTGAAAGTTTTTACTATGCATTGGGGGGGGGAGTTAGATGAACGATAATTGCTTAGTTAGAGGTTACAGAGATTTAATGAAGTTAATTAAGTTCTCTTTATAAATTAGAACTAAGGAGGGTAATGTGAGTATTTTGGAAAGGTAACTTACAACAGAGAGTGTTGTAACTAACAACACTCTTTGTATTTAGAATAGCCGCATATAGGAGTCGTCTTCGTCTAGTTTCAAAACCAGATATATCCATTTTGGAACAGCTTTGATGGTGGCGCTATACCACGGCCTGTCACCCGTTCCGGCCACCATGTTTTACCACGACTCAAATAAAGATTAACCCAAGAAAAAAAGGTTGTTATAACAAGTTATTACGAATTCCTATATCCCGCTGGCTCTGCGGTATGGTACACGCTCTGCATGCGGGAGATACATATTTCGATTCCCGGTAGTTATTTAATTTAAAAATAAGAACAAAATTATATTTTGGACGTGAAGATTTGACGAATCTGAGGGTTCGCTGGATCCGATATCCAAAATAAAGGAAGAACAAAATTATAAAAAATATAATTATTAATCACATAATTTAATTGATTTCATAATAAAATAAAATTAATCAAACCAGTTTTGTCTTTTTATTTTAATCATCCCGGAATAGTGACGGTGACGACTGACGACGTTCTGCGCAGTCGTGTTGTTAAAAGATCGTGCTTATTGTGATCATGGAGGTAGGAACATGGTCTGAAATCACTGAAGCCAAAAAAAATCCCAACTTAACAGTGGTAATGACTGGCGGCCATCTTGAGTAGTGCATTGAATTAACAAGTTTTGAAACAGCTGTGATTCGTTTGGGGACATCCATAAATTACGTGAGGTGTTTTTTCCAAAATCTGGACCCCCCTCCCCCCACGTGAGATTTACCTACAACCTTTAAAAATAATTTTCTATCCTATTCGTTTGCATTTTGTGCTTCACAGCACCTAAAACTTATAATTTCTAACTTAAAAAGTTGACGTGAGATTTTAATCGACTCCCCCTCCCCCCTTGTTGAGATTTTTCCAAACCCCTCACGTCACCTTTTGACCTCACGTAATTTATGGATGTCCCCTTTATGGTTAAAATGATTACGTTTCATTAAAATATATTTGAAATATTCGATGATCAAATCCAACCTAAGTATCTCTTATTACTGGTGACTAACTTCGTATTCCATGAAACTTTTACATGTTTATTTCACACTCTTCAGAACACCTCTTATCTCTGAATAAAACATGAATAAGTAAGATGGATTGAAGGACAATAATTTAAAAGGGATGCAAATATTTGAATTGAAAACTTAGTTTAGTAATTTTATATTTTAATCCAAAATAAATAGTTTGTAGAACATACTAATACTCACCGATAAATGTATTTTTTTCTATATTTTAAATATATGTTACTTATCAAATGCACTACTCAAGATGGCGGCAAGACTTCATGTTGCTTCAACTTTGAATAACGAAATTCTATTGACGATGCTCCCTCTACTTACTCCTAGCTCCATGATTGTGATAATACCGGAATGAAGTAAGCATAATAATTTCTTAATGCTATGAATACGATTCTATTTTACTAACGATATTTTAATAACGATACTTGACAATGCATGATATTATGTTGCATGTTTATTTATTATTTTGGTACCATGCTTTATACAGTTTGCGAAAGTCTTATTTACAATCTTTTGTATTTCTTCTCATTTAAATCGGAGCCATCGTAAAACGTACTTAAAGTTATCATTTGAGTCCGTCGACTCTTATCGAAGCTGTGCCAAAATGGATCTATCTGGTTTTGAAACTAGACGACTCAAATATCATTGTGATTTCTTCAACTCTTCACACGTTCCTACTCTCAGTTACCATGGTTTCAACAAATCTAATTTTTTTCACGATAAGCCAGTACTTTTCACTAAGCAAACACAACATTTTAAAATAAAAATTTACTACTATATTATTATATTTACTATTTTATTAAATTTGCATCCTCTACTGTGCAAAAATAAAAGGAGATAGTAAGTGAACTCACAACTCTCAAGCGTCGCTTCCAACCGTGGACCGGTTTCGTCCTTGTTAGGACTCATCAGCGCGGTATAGGAAGGCAACGCAAGAGAGCGGAGGGCAAGTACTAGTCTAGCCGACTATAACTGAAAAGTGGTGACCATTGATTAGTCCTCCATCCATCTTCTGCAATGACATTGGCATTCCTAGAACAGATCTGTTCTTCCATTTCATTTTCAGTTATAGTCGGCTAGACTAGTACTTGCACTCCGCTCTCTTGCGTTGCCTTCCTATACCGTGCTGATGAGTCCAAACAAGGACGAAACCGGTCCACGGTTGGAGGCGACGCTTGAGAGTTGTGAGTTTACACTTATTGTCCGCTTAACCAGCGATAATGGTGAAATACTCCTTTCAAAAGGTGATAGTGTTCTTATGTTTAGGATTGTTATACCAAGGTCACGAGGTTTGAGACATGACCTTAATACGCCTGTTCTAAATACAAGAATACCGATGGGTTAATTATACTCATTGTGAATATAATACAAGTTTTAAATTGTAAGATGAATAGCATGCATATAATTTTCAGCACAAAAGTTTGCAAAAAACTCGTGTACTTAAGAGACAGATATAAACATGAGCCAAACCTCGTTTCATATATTAAAAATAATTTGGGAACCAATATCGAATATTGCAAGGCACATCCTATTCTAAAAATTACACGAAGTAATTACACAACGTTTACATAGTATAAATCTATACCGATTTTCGCTTTTATACCAGACATTTTGAAATATAGGACCTTGAATTGAAGGAGGGAATCATAAAAATAATATTGAATTATCATTTTAAACTAACGTAACAAACATTTCATAACAATAACAACGCGAATTTTGAGGTTCTTTCTCAACTCATTTTTAACGATATTTCGGATTGTGATCCTAGCCGAAAATATTAGTTTATCGAAAATTTATGAGAAATGAACAGTTTTATACAAAGTATAACCGGGATGAAGAGCACTTGGCGCAAATATGGTTCCTTGCGACCTAAAAATCCAATCTGATCCCAGTAAGTTCGAATATCTAGACCTCGTATGGAACTAAGAGCTATATATATTTATCTATTTGAGAAAAAGAAGCCAAAATATACAAAGCGGGTAGTTTGAAATTTCTATATCAAAGCAAAGCGAGCGTTATGTTTATTAACATGTTATGACACATTGAAATTATTATCAATAAATCCAAAAACAAGAATAAAGAAAATAAAACAAACAAATTTTAACAAGTTTTTAATAATATGCTATTCAAGTACATGTTAATCTGTGACACTAAATTATCAGAGAAATTTAGGGAATTTAGAAATTTACTCTTATTTCATTTTGAAAGAATAGTTTTAATTTCAGTTGAGATTGGGTTGACAAACTGATTTTCGGCTAGGATCAAGTAAATGACAGTGGGCAGTTAATTCTTTTGTATCAATCTACGTATAAGAATGTCAAAGATGTGTTTTCCTGTTATCGAATCGGAAAAAAATGTTTGATAATGATTGTGGAAAAATAGTAAACAATGGTGATACCTCTTAACATGTTTGTCTGTTAACCTCTACTTGTGTTAACGAATATTAATATGTATTTTTTTTATTGAAAATTTTTTCACTAATTTAAGATTCTTTTTGCTCACACTGCCATATGATCTTACCTAGAAATTTATTTGATTTGAGGATTTAATGATGAAACCATGATTGAATATATTTAGCTATTTTTTTGGTTGTGTGAAGCCTTTTATCTCGTTTATATAGTTACTTTTAAAATTTATTCCGACTCAACTATTATTGAAACTTGACTCACAAGGAGAAGCTTTGTAGGGGGAATGATACTTGATGAACTGATAATCTAGATTTAAAAATCTCGTGTAGGCGGGTCACAGAGTATAGAGCTTAACAGAGAGTCCAAGTGGCAATTTTTATTAAAGTTCCACCACCACAACGAAGATTATAACAGGCATGCTCCAGTGAGACCTCTATAGATCTATGTATGTCTCTTTCAGTTCACCAGCTGCCAATCAGAAGAAGGCAAAATGCGAAAGCGATTCCTGATTGGCTATGGAACTTATAGTATGTAAGAAATCTTTTTCCCGCCCTCTGCCGATTTGAGTGACAGTCGGGCAAAACATAGACCTTGTAATACTGATAGACGGAGGAAGCGGGCGTGGCCAGCATTGAAACATGTTCCGCCATTTTCCACATCCCACGTGACCTTGTAAGGTATTGAGAATGGAGCATTTTCCATCACGTGATCAAGCAAGCTGGCCGGGATCGAACCGAGGACGGGTATAGCGCTCAGGCTGCTAGCGTGGAGGACAGCGTGTAAACGCACCAGTCCATCCCGTCCCCAGGGTCCACATTACACGTGACTTTCGAGCGGGAGATGTTTCAACACAAGCACCGGCTCACCGCTATGGGGATGCGGGTACATGCTCCGTCTATCTGTGTTCTAAGGTCGATGGGGCAAAAGCTTCAGCGGGAGAGGGTGGGCGTTGACGGTGAAGCTAGAACGGTTGGTCCAGTCGTGGGCATGCCAGTGTCTATGGGAAAGTGAATGCTTTAAATCACAGTCTATGGCCATAGGTGGTAATGAAAATCGAAAAAGCAGGGGGTATATCTTATGATATACTTTTTGGTGTTGCTCATGCTTGTTACTCATGCTTTCCTTTTTACGACACGAAAGGCGGGGAAATAGAATCCCAATCGTCGAATCTTCAAATACTCTTTCGAGAATGACAGATTGAATGAACATGTCCCAGCCAATCACAGCTGTGATCTCCACTGCCTAATACGCTTCTGTCAATCATAGACATGTATTTGAAAATAGCGTTCTGCACCATCTGTTAGGTTTTTTCTCTGTGCCTTAAAAGTTGCCATTAGAGTCTATGGCGATAAAACCTCTGTTAAGCTCTATTCTCCGTGTAGCGGGAAAAGTTTAGGTGCTTATAAGAATTTAGGTTCCCTAGCTTTCTTTCTCAGAATGGGGCTTAAGAGGCTTGGCTCAGGCTCACTGGAGTGTTCACCTTGTATTCGGGGAACCTCTTCTTCCCTTTCCTCTTGGCACCCGAGGGGAGTGACCCCGTCGAGACGGCGATGGGCGGACCCTGCGGCTCTGGCTCCACCTTCGCGGTGCGCGCCCCGCGGATGGAGGGCGGGGCCGGCGGCAGGAAGGCGTTCTCCTCCGACGAGTTGGCGTACGAGTCCTCGGAAGGGGGCGGGCTGGGGGCGTAGTCGCAGGGCTCCGGCACCCGCCTGGCACGCCCTTTGAAGGCGTGGTCTCTCCCGGTCACGGGCAGGGCCTCTTCGCTCGCGCTCCGCACCAGCTGGTGGGAGGAGTAGGTGCTCCCCTCGTCGTCCCCACTCGCCTCGTCCTCGTCTTCTTCGTAGTTGGCGTGGCCGTTGAGGTACTGCAGGTCCGCCTTGCCTTCGCTGCCGGACCGGTCCTGCCGGCCGCTCAGCAGGTAGTGCCTGTCCGCTTCGGGCTCGCTCAGCCTGATCTCGTCCGAGCAGGCGGGAGACATCGGGTGGTGCTCCAGCTGTCGAAGCAGGTCTTCCAGATTGCGGATGCGGATGGGGACTGGGAGACCGTCTGGGTCCTCCTCGCCTCCCTTGGAGCCGACGCTCTTGTGGCTCTCCTGCGAGGGACTGCGCTTGGCGTTATCCATGCGCTGGGAGGCGGTGTGCAGCGCCTCCAAGATCTCCTCGTGGTAGCCGTTTATGCTCTTTAGCGTGCGCTCCACGTCGCTGGACGAGTCCTGGTTCTGGTCTGTGTCGTCGTCCTCCCATCGCCCCCCTTGGTGCTTGAGGATGCCTTTCTCGGGCACACGCGTCAAGTTGTCGGGGGAGAGCTCGATGAAGGTGGACACGTCGTTGCTGGGCGGGTCCGAAGGGACGGGCAGCTTTGGGGGCGTGTCCTGCTGTCGCCGTTGCAACTCCTGCAATTTGTCCTCCCTGTTGGGACGGGGTCAACAGTCTGTATCGTTGTAATTACCGAATCGGGGTTTAATAGTAGGGCGGGCTGGGACGTAGCCCTGCTCTATCCTATCTGATGGAGACATTTCATGGTCAGCAGCGTCTTCGTCAGCCGATCTCTTACACGGGATATAGCCCTGACCAGAACTGCAACAGAACAGGAGAGAAACAGGGCTAGATCCGCACCCTTTTTTGTTTTTATAACTTTCATTAGAAAAGCGCTGCTGCTAAGCTCAACAAAACAAAAGGCGCCTCTACGCTTCTCTTCTACGGCATGCACAAATCCAAGAAAAGAAACAAACGAAGCATTTGAGATTGAATTTGGGGTTCTTTGCATATTATTTGCATTTGATTTTAAGAAGTGTTGTTAAATATATGGCTTCATTTTCCTCTCTTTTCGGTTTGATTCAATTTTAAGCTAAAATTTTGTCAGAAAAGTAAATGGGTAATTCTCTAAACACACATCTCTGCAAAAAACCATGTTGCACCAAGTGCTCTTGTGGCATTTTCATTGAGAAAATCTTTTTTTAACGTTCTCAGTTATTTCGTGCCGGTATATAACAAAAATTGCATTCAAATTTTTACATTCCAAACTCGAGGTATATAATAGAAAGCACTGTGATTATTTTCATTTATAGTTTGTAAGTTAGTAACCTAAGTCTTTACAGGGAAGGGCGCTTTTATTAAATGTTAAATGAAATTAGCATTACATTTCATGCATCAAGTAGTATGCAGGAAGTGAAGTTCTGATATTTAAAACGTACTGGGAGAAGAATAAATTACGATATTTCAACCTAATTCCTTGCATTCAACTCATAATAGTTAAAAAAAATGAATGAATTTTGATCCTTCTCAAATTCTGAATATCTTTCATGGCCTACCTCAGCATGACTTAAAAAAGACCTAGAAAAAGAAAGAGCATGCAAGAGGGCTTTACCTGTAGGATGGCATACTGCCGAAGGTAATGATACGGTTGACATTTTCTTGGGAGCCATCCTTTTTTCCCGACAGAGGCATGTGGAACTTCCTGCCGATGTGTAAGCGCTTCTTGAGATAGTCATGAGCGCTTTTAGGTAGAATCCCACTGCGTCTGTGTAATGGAAATTCTCTTTTAAAAAAACTACATTTAGTATTAAAAAGGTGAAACAACACAATCAACCATTAACCCTACAATGCATGATTTTTTTAATTCACTTGAAAATCATTTATGTGACTTCTATTATGGTGTAAATTAGTAAAAAAATACTAAAAAAATCAATTTAATTTTTTTCTACTTTTTATTGACAAAAAACTTTGCCCTTGTGAAATTAATTGTGAAGTGAAATAAAACCAAATGATCTAAAAATATAAAAAAAAACTTATCTTTACAAAACAATTTTTTTCAAGCTGAAATTTTTTTTTTAATTTATATGGTCCTTTTATTTTGGCGTTTTCTGTGTCTTGACTTTCGTCTCACTAGCTACTAACAAATGTCTCAAAATAGTACCCCTTCTGCCATCTACTGGTAATCTAAAGTGCTAATACAATGAAATGTTATATTTATTGTACTTATTGAATGGTGTTGTCGTTTGGAAATTGAAGTTCGAGTAGGAAATGGGAAAAAATGTCGTGTAGCCAAATGGCTACAGTTTGGTGTTTGGACACCTGCGAATTCAAAAATCAATACAGTAGAAGTTGGAAGATGTGGGTTAGTGCTCTGCCTGCGAACAAAGTGCATTGCGGTTAATATCACACTCCACCAGCTCTTATGAACACCAGCAGTCTTGGCTATTGAACGAGTACACTTAGGGCGGTATTCAGACATTCCAGATTTGGAAACTCACTAGTGAGATGGAACAGTGAGATGAAAATTCGTATTCGGACTGCCAAAATATCACCGCCGAAAGGCGAACTCAAACGCTCGAACCTCACCAGCTCCTCGGCTGTCGAGTGTTCGAGAGAGTTGATTCGAGTGATTCTCTGATTGGCTAGGCGCCTTCCGTGACGTCAATTCTGAGCCAGAGCCGACGACGGTTTAGCTTACGGGAGGAAGGATTTGCGCACTCTACAAGCAAACAAAAAATGAGGGAAAAGTTCCTAAAAGTTACCCATAGAGGAACACATTATTTGACTTAACGCTAAAATTGTAAACTTTACTGAGAATATACTAAAAAACTATACTTTCTATCAGTGGCGAATCCAGGATTTTAGTCTGGGGGGGCTGAGTTTCACAAATAACTTAATTGCTATTATGGGCTGTTCAAATATCTAATGCAAGCAACTGAAAGGGGGAGGGGGGTTGCCAGTGCCACAGCCAGATTTTTGTTTAGGGGGGGTACTCAACATCTTTTCTGAGGTCTAATAATAGGAATACATGGTTTTAGGTGAGATGACTTCGTAAGGTTTCAATTTTGGTGCACTAAGTTTCAAAATTGTATAAAAATGCGAACTCCAAGTAAAAGGGAGGGGGGTCTGGGGGTCCTCCCCCAGAAAATTTTTGAAAATTTGCCCCTCAAAATAGTGTTTTAGCTCATTTTAAAGCCTTTCAGATTCCACCCAAAGATCACTACCCAAGAGCAAGCGGGAGAACTTTCAAGGAAAAAAATTAATAGTTTTATGAATTGGAAAATTTTTAGGGGTACCTATTCCAGAAAATTTTTTGAATTTTGCCTCAAAAAGTGATTTTAACTCATGTTGAGACACTTCGGGTTACATCAAAGAGGAACACTCCATAAAAATCCCTTAAGTTTCAAGGAAAAACTGTACTTATTAGATTCCGAAATTTCGAGGGGGTTTGGGGGTCTTCCCCCAGAAAATTTTGGAATTTTTAACCTTTCAAGTAGGGGGCGCAAGTTTAGAACTGCTGATGGTTGGCGAGTTTTGGCTATTTGGCGCCATATTTAGAAGCCACATAATTCATTTAACATTAGTTGGGGTTACTATATATTGATTTTTATCGCTAAAAACTTGGCGCATCAGCAGTTCTAAACTTGCGCCATTGAGACTCTTTGGGTAACACCACACCACCGAATGTCCGCAACGTGTTGAAATTTCTTTTTTGACTTTATTGCTATTACCAAAACTAGAATGTCTTATTCCTGGGGGGGGCTGCAGCCCCACAGCCCCCCCTACTGGATTCGCCACTGCTTTCTATGGGATAGCTGTATCGTTGTCACAGTTGTTTGTTTGTAGGGCCGGCGGGAGATGGTGCCACCACTGTCCAAAAGTATCATTTAAAGGAAGATTTTTAATTTTTATATTTGTGTTGTTGACGATACAGACATGCGTTCTTTTGAATTTATAATTTATTTATTATTTTTTGCAACACAAATCAAATCTCAAATCGACATTTTAGCACTATTGGACGCGAGATGTATACCATATTTCAGCTGAAAAACACGTGGAGGAATCTTTCCCAACTTGTCACGCGTCTCCTAATTGGCCACGAACTTTGGCGCCAATCAACCAATAAGCGAAAGAGTGAAGTCTCCTCCCATCT
The DNA here is from genome assembly GCA_024610705.1 of Tetragnatha versicolor. Classification (NCBI taxonomy): domain Eukaryota; kingdom Metazoa; phylum Arthropoda; class Arachnida; order Araneae; family Tetragnathidae; genus Tetragnatha; species Tetragnatha versicolor. Next base: position 1,183,109 of record JANDEH010000005.1, on the reverse strand, counting down.
CACCGGAGTGATTTTTGGCTTCAGAATAGCATTTTTAACTCGAACGGTGAATTCAAACATTCAAGGTGAGTTCGAATATTCCAGATCCCAGAATACGGCCCTTAGAGGTTCTGCAACCGACTAGGCCGTCTATCTGAAGGCACCTACCAACCTAGAGGACCGTTCCATTTTATTCGCGGGTGGGGAAGGTAGATACGTAGTATCTTAGGTTGATCAAATGAGTCTCTTTAAGTGCGCGTGCCCTGGCAGATGCACTATTTTTTTTATGGTGGATTGATTCTCTTGATATATTTGAATTTAAAAAAATTGTAAATGGAAGAAACAAACTTTTTATTTTTAAATGAAATAAAATATCAAATCAAAAATTTTTATAAAACTTAAAAATTAAAATTATTTAGATTTTGTATAACAATATAATAACTGTTTGATAAATAATCTGATCTTATAATGTATTTACTGTTCTATACTTTTGGAAATAAATTTAATACAAGTAAATGTTATTTTTTCTAAGTTATATAATATAAGAACAATAGATAAAAAAACAAGCAGTTTTTTAATTATAAATTTTACATACAGCATATTTACAAATTTTACATACAGCATACAACTAACTAATGAATTTCCACGAATTTTATTATTTGTTTAATAATTTTGATTTAAATTAATGATTTTATTCATTATTAAAATCACAATTTAAATCAAAGTGATTTAAATCAAGCAACTCTGAATGCATTTTTCAATGAACGCACGAACATGTGCTCCCGAAAAAACGCCAAGTTCCTCATTCTATCCTTCCCCACCCGCGAATAAAATGGAACGGTCCTCTAGGTTGGTAGGTGCCTTCGGATAGACGGCCTAGTCTGCCAACCGTGATGCTGAAGGAATTAGGAAGGGCTTAGTGGCAACGGATTAAATCGTTCTTTTCAAATTTTTTGCGGCGAAATTAGCGTCACGTGCCCGCGTGGTAATGCTTTTTAAGCAGTTTTTTTTAATTTGAAACAATTTTTGTTTTTTATAAACAAAATTATTAATTAAAATCCTTTTTCTTAAAAGAACTAGCGTTAAAATTAACTGTATTTTTAAGAAAATTGCGATTATACGTATGGATACTCGTAAAGTATTCATCATCAAATGTAAGTAATTCTTAGTTTAAATAACTGCATTTATACTCTTTTTAAAATTTCTGTTAAATTATCGATCTCTTGTACCTTTAATGCTCTTTGTGCCCTCTTTCTTGAATCCTTAAATTCAATTTCTAATCCTCCAATTATCGGATGTTTTCCGTTAATCCTCAATTCCGCTTTTAATGCATATCTCTTCATTACTGCATTTGTCTCATTACTCTATTTCTCTTTTACCCAACCCTCTGTTTTTAATCCGTTTAAAATCCCGATATTTTCTAATATTTCCATTTGCGGTCATTCCGTTGCGACTTTTGGCATTAAGTGCGGTCGCCAAGTTGGTCGCCGATTACGGAACAATCCCCAATTTTTTTTTAACAGGGTCAATGATTTTAAACTACCCTCACAAAAATTTCCTCACATAACATTTAATGCACACAAATTAACGCAGCAGCGTGCGAATCCATTTCCTTACCTGTAACACGTGGCTAGGAGAGCAAAAAATATGAATACACTTCCCACGATTGTAACCAAAACTATAACTAATGACGGAGTACTCAGTGATTCACCCTTGGATACTGGAAATAGAAATTAAACTCAATATAATACATGAAAAATAGCTACAAATCCATACAGATAGAAGGTGTGAGATGCAATCACCAATGAAGGAATTCCTGATTGTTTTGTTCTTCCAGTCAGCGAAAATGGTGGTGGAGGGGGCTTCGGGGGTCGTGAAGAGGTTGGGAATGGGACCAAAGCCTTCCGGATGTGCCCTCTCGTCTGCGCGCTGGCTGCAATCGTACGACGTCCACCCGCGATCGCAGTAACAACTGTTCAGATTAGAGCACACCTGCAACGCCAAAAGAGATAAACCTTCATAAAGTTAAACATGCATTTGGGAAAAGTACAGTTTCTCTTTTTGGTTATATTTTTAAGTCTAATTTTATCTACTCCGAACGACACAAAGGGCTTGTTCATAAATTCACACTTTTTTCAGTGCGCATTGAAAAATATTCTGGTCACGTGACCCGAAAAAACTCATTGCACTCAGGATATATCCAATCAGCACAAACGTTCAAGACTCGTTTAATTTTTGTCACGTATGGCCAAATTTCGTTTACTTCTAGTGTCAGTTATGTAAACTTGACATATTTGGTATGAGCTGTGCATGAAAGCTCAAACTTTTTTCAGTTCACTTGATTTTTTGAATGGCCAGTTAACCGTACGGGGAAAAAATTACAACAATTTTTGAATGCATAGTTGGAGAACTGAGTGCAGTGCTTTGAACGAGTGCGAGTTTACGAAATTAGCCCAAGTTACACTCACACACAAAGAAACACACTGGCCAAAGGTTTGAAACAATTCCAGATATAGTGTTCCCTCGTTATTCACGGTAGTTACGTTCCAAAATATACCGCGAATACGCGAAATCCGCGTATAACGAACCCAGTTTTTTAATATATGATAATATAACAAATATAATGGTTTGATTCCGTCATTTATTACATAAAACTAATAAAACTGGTTCATGCAAAAAGTAGTTTTAACTGTAAATTACTGTAAATAATTTGTAGTAAATACCAAAAGGGTAACTAGTTAGAAAACTTGCTTAGTAGAAGAAGTAAAATTTTTCAAAATGGTTTTACATAATAAATACCGGAATCAAACAATTATATCTTTTCTGCCAAATATGCAAGTTTCAATGCTAAAAACTTTGAGATCGAAATCCGCGAATATGCGGGGGGTAACATTGCTTAACCGTGAGAATGCGAGGGCCCACTGTATTTGAAATTTGAGTTAAGAGTGGATTTAAGATTCTGTCCAATACTGACTGTTTTATACAAGAGTCCGATGGCATTGTGTCAGTTTTAGCCGAGTCTACTCTGATTGGTTGGTTGAAACTTCTTTTGGAAAATTTAAGATTTTTAATAAAATAAATAACTGGGAGTAGAACCCAGGAACTGCTGCATGATACGCAGGCATCCTACCATCACTGCTCCACTGGGGGTTCAGTAACTTTAAAACTTATAACATATTTTTTTGTTGTGACGTTTTCAATCCAATCAGAGTAGACTCTGCTTTGTTCTACAAATTTGACCTTCAAAATTTTTTCCTTGATGAAAATAGTCAATTCTTATAGATTTTGGGTCGCTGAATACGAAAATCACCATTAAAATTCTCAATTGACTCAGGATTTTCGGGGAACAGCCCCTCCCCCTTTTTACGTTTTTCGACGACCTTATAACTTTAAACTCGATTTTCAGGGTCAAAAAGCATTATTTTAGTCTTCAAATTGCTCCCCAGTTAACAAGAAATGTTCAAATTAATAAAATATGATAAATTTATAACAAATGGATAGGGTTAAGGGGTAATTACCCCCCTAAAAATACAAAAAAATAGCTAAAAATTATAGAGGTTTCTATACGCTATTTTTTCCTCTTATTTTTAACGCAAATCCCGTTTGAAGGGTCCTAACCCTTCCCCAAGGACCCAAATTTGATGACAATATGCAGCAATAATTTTTACTAAAAGCGTTTTGAGGTGTTAGCCTCCCAGAAGTCCCCGCGGAAGAGTTCGGAAGACTTCCAGAATCGCGAAGGCGCTCGCGAGTTCAGGAATTAATATCGATGATTTTGAAAAGATTACAAATGGTGTTTTTCTTATATTTTGGGTGTATCCTAAGTAGAAACTCTTCAGTTCTTTAAAAACTGACCGGTTTTCGGGAGTGAGGATTCCATGTTTCAAGATGTTAATAGATGCACGGCTGTGGATAACAATTAGGGGGGCATCCCCTTAAAAACTGAGGGTGATAGAGGAAAATGGGTGTCATATTTGAATTCAGCGGATCATTTTACACAAGAATCAGCTGAAATTCAGTAAGTGGCTTCAATTTTTTTTTGTACAGCACATTTAAACTCTTAAGTGCGGCATTGAACCCTTCCGTGGGTGCTCTGGGGGTGCTCTCACCTCAACTGCTTTTGGCAAAAATCATTGCTGCATATTGCCATCAAATTTGGGTTCTTGGGGAAGGGTTAGGACCCTTCAAACGGGAATTGCGTAAAAAATAAGAGGAAAAAATAGCGTATAAAAACCTCTATAATTTTTAGCTAATTTTTTGCATTCTTAGGGGGTTAACTACCCCTTAAACCTATCCATTTGTTATAAATTTATCCTATTTTATTAATTTGAACATTTCTTGTCCCCTGGGGGGCAATTTGAAGATTAAAGCAATGCTTTTTGACCCTGAAAATCGAGTTCAAAGTTATAAAGTCGTTAAAAAACGTGAAAAGGGGGAGGGGCTGTTCCCCGAAAATCCTGAGTCAATTGAGAATTTTGATGGTGATTTTCGTATTCAGCGACCCAAAATCTATAAGAAATGACTATTTTCATCAAGGAAATTTTTTCAGTGTAGAACAGTGTTATACGAGGGATGTTTTTTAATTAACTTCCGTTTTTCTCCTGAAAAAAAAGTAGTTGGAATTTCGAAACAATTTTGGTGCTGGTAGTTAGATACATCCTTCAGGCTCAATTTGCCACCTTACTGAATAAAATCAGACATTTTTTCTATTTTTTATCGATTTTACAAGCGCACTCCTCGAACTATTTTTGGGCCAACCCATAGAGAATTCGGCTTTTTTTTCTCCTTTCGCTCCGTCCGCGATCACCTGCCCACCCATTGTTTAATGTTAATGCCTGCTCGCGGACGGAGCGAAGGGAGAAAAAAAGCCGAATTCTCTATGGGTTGGCGGGAAAATAGTTCGAGGAGCGCGCTTGTAAAATCGATAAAAAATAGAAAAAATGTCCGATTTTATTCAGTAAGGTGGCAAATTGAACCTGAAGGATGTATCTACCTACCAGCACCAAAATTGTTTCGAAATTCCTACTACTTTTTTTCAGGAAAAAAACGGAAGTTAAAAAAACAACCCTCGTAATTAACCTACTGTGAATATGATCTAGTCTGCTACATAGTCTGGTAGATACAGGTACAGGTAGGTACATGGTCTTAATAGAAGGCCATTATTAGTCTTAAAGTTTAATATTATTCAAAGGTTATTAATTTTAATTTCACTCGATATTAATATTTACTGATTACACTGTTCTACAAATTTGACCTTCAAAATTTTTTCCTTGATGAAAGAAGTCAATTCTTATAGATTTTGGGTCGCTGAATACGAAAATCACCATTAAAATTCTCAATTGACTCAGGATTTTCGGGGAACAGCCCCTCCCCCTTTTTACGTTTTTCGACGACCTTATAACTTTAAACTCGATTTTCAGGGTCAAAAAGCATTACTTTATTCTTCAAATTGCTACCCAGTTAACAAGAAATGTTCAAATTAATAAAATATGATAAATTTATAACAAATGGATAGGGTTAAGGGGTAATTACCCCCCTAAAAATACAAAAAAATAGCTAAAAATTAAAGAGGTTTCTATACGCTATTTTTTCCTCTTATTTTTTACGCAAATCCCGTTTGAAGGGTCCTAGCCCTTCCCCAAGGACCCAAATTTGATGACAATATGCAGCAAAAATTTTACTAAAAGCGGTTGAGGTGTTAGCCTCCCAGAAGTCCCCACGGAAGAGTTCGGAAGACTTCCAGAATCGCGAAGGCGCTCGCGAGTTCAGGAATTAATATCGATGATTTTGAAAATATTACAAATGACGTTTTTCTTATATTTTGGGTGTATCCTAAGTAGAAACTCTTCAGTTCTTTAAAAACTGACCGGTTTTCAGGAGTGAGGATTCCATGTTTCAAGATGTTAATAGATGCACGGCTGTGGATAACAATTAGGGGGCATCCCCTTAAAAACTGAGGGTGATGGAGGAAAATGGGTGTCATATTTGAATTCAGCAGATCATTTTACACAAAAATCAGCTGAAATTCAGTAAGTGGCTTCAATTTTTTTTTGTACAGCACAGTTAAACTCCAAGTGCGGCATTGAACCCTTCCGTGGGTGCTCTGGGGGCGCTCTCACCTCAACCGCTTTTAGCAAATATCATTGCTGCATATTGCCATCAAATTTGGGTCCTTGGGGAAGGGTTAGGATCCTTCAAACGGGAATTGCGTATAAAATAAGAGGAAAAAATAGCGTATAAAAACCTCTATAATTTTTAGCTAAATTTTTGCATTCTTAGGGGGTTAACTACCCCTTAAACCTATCCATTTGTTATAAATTTATCATATTTTATTAATTTGAACATTTCTTGTTCCCTGGGGGGCAATTTGAAGATTAAAGCAATGCTTTTTGACCCTGAAAATCGAGTTCAAAGTTATAAAGTCGTTAAAAAACGTGAAAAGGGGGAGGGGCTGTTCCCCGAAAATCCTGAGTCAATTGAGAATTTTAATGGTGATTTTCGTATTCAGCGACCCAAATTCTATAAGAAATGACTATTTTCATCAAGGAAATTTTTTCAGTGTAGAACAGTGTTATCCAACAAGCATAGCTTGATAAACTAAGGAGGAAAGGTTAGCTCACCCCATGTCCAGAGCAGTGAGCATTGAGCATGTGAGACGATGGGCAATTTCCTGGTTCAATAAATTGGTTGATGCTGACACATGTTTGATTGACGCAAATCTGAAATTAAAAACATAGGTAATACTTGGTTTTCATAGGTTTTATAATTTTTTATAAATGATTATTTTTTTTACATGCACAAATTTTAAAATCTTATTGTATTATTATTTCGGGAGTTTTAAAAAGTTATTAAAACTCTTAGTTAGGTCTTAAATACATGGTGTTAATTTAACTTTTATAGGGGATGGCTGTAAAACTACCGGAGATTTAGAGGTACCGTAATATAAACCGTTATCAAAATGTGAATTAAACCTTTTACAGGCCAATGTTCCCAATTGGGAACATCATGTTTGAAAATTTATAAAAAAATAACTACCATCAGTAAACTTATTCTCGGTGTAAACTAATACAAGTTTTACATCATAGTAAATTATGAGTATTTCGTTTTTCCTTCTAATTTAACAACGAAATAGTTTCTAGCTAATAAAATAGTGTATTCAATAAAATCATGAAATTTAAGACTAATTTCAATACATAATTAGAAGGATTCATAACTTATTTAATTTTGAATATTTTTATATATAAGGTTGCAAACATTCCTAATACCTTTCTGTTAGAAACTTCTAAATACAGATAGAACAAAAAATCTTTAAAAGCATTTTATTAAAATTTTATTGATGGATTAACTTTGTTAATTAAAGTTGATGGATTAATTTTGTCTTCCGTATGACACTTTTCAATCCAAATATTTTGAAGACAAGGATCATTCGAGAACCGATGATAAGAAACAGAATTTCAAGTCTTATGCCAATAGTTTTTACAAACTGAAACAGCGCAACGAGACATTTTACACGTTTTTAATAATAAACTAGAATCAACAAACGAGCTTATATCAAGATCCCTTCAAAGATTAAATATTTAGTTGTATTACACCTCTCGAAATATAACCTCCCTCCCTATTTCTAAATATATCTGATGTCAAGAAATCAATCAATAAATTTCTTATGTATCTTGAACTATGAACTTTTTGTGTGCATCTTTAAATTAGCCTCAGATAATTAACACGGAAATATAATATTTATTCAATAATTCAATCTAAATCGAAAACACTTTTTGATTTCTTAACTGAAATGCTGCACTATTTCAAACTTGAACCTGTTGAATCAAATATCCCTCTTATTTTATCAAAAAAATCCCTAACCCATACCGCGCAGAGCAACTCATACCAAAGTCACGCCCATAATAAAAGTGATTGGTTATTGCGGATGGGTCATTATGACGAGGAACTACGTATTTGGATGGAAGAGCATACGTCAGTCGAATTTCCATCTCTATGTGAAGAGCCAATCTTATCTTATTCTATTAACCTTGGGAACGTACCCATACTACGTGACCCATTTTTTACCATTTTTGACCCCCCCCTCCCCCCCTTGGTGACCATCCGTAGTTTATGCCAAGACCCCCCTCCCCCTCTAGTTTTCACGTAGTAATTCGTAAATACGGTTTGCCATCATTTTTTGCAAACAGAAAGTTTAAAAAAATTAATTTTGCATAATTTGTCTAATTTTAATAATTAAGTTGGCTTAATTAGTCTTAATTTGGCAAATTTCAATCATTAATTTGGCTTAATTTTGTCGTATTGACTAGAAGAAATTGACTACGTGACAAAACCCTAAGTCCCCCCTCCCCCCTGTGACCGAGCGTGGTATTTTGAAGACCCCCCTCCCTCCCCCGAATGGGTCACGTAGTATGGGTACGTTCCCTAAAGTATTAACGAAATACGTTAGAGTTGAGTTGTTACTTTCGTGGAGCTAAAGTGCCTTTGTTTTAATAGTGTATTTATATATTAGAAACAGAAACATGCTTACTTTATCTTCTGCACATTTGGTTCCATCTCTAACCATTCCCAAATCTGGAATGTCGGGAACACTTAACGCACCTCCTCCCATTCTGAAAATGTAAAACCAAGTAAAATACCCATTAAAACATATCCCAGGCAGCACAAACGTCTAATATTCGTCCAATTTTTGTCATGTATGGCCAAATTTCGTTTACTTCATGTATAAGTTACGTAAACTCAACATATTTGGTATGAGCTGTGCTACTAGGGATGTTTGATTTTTTTCCACCTGCTTTAAAAGGGATTTAAATGCTTACGCTATATTGTATCCTACAGCTCTTGATTTATTGGTGGAAAAGGTATCGAACTTCTGAACTGCTCTGTAAAGATAAAAAGTATGACATTGAGAAATGAAAATATCAAATTGATAGAACCCTGTATTTTTCAACTTACTTGCATTCGTATTCTGCCCCACCGAGGTACACTATTGTTCTCGAATACTGCTTGTCCATACCTGGAACCAAAGGTGTCCTGGATCCTCTTTGGCATTGTAAAGAGCCACATCGAACATTCCTATGGTAATAATGCGTGAATTTAGAAGGTTATTGAGCTACTTCTAACTTTCCTATAAACACAGCAATGACAATTTCATATTAGTTCTCCTATAAACGAGAGTTAAATTTATTTTAACCCAAAGCTTTATTAAAGAATTTAATTAGTATTTTAAACTGAAATTTTAAAGTAAATATTTAGATATAAATTGATGAAAACTTCCACGACCTGAAGATACATTTATTTGATTTTCCGGGATAGATGGCCGTGTTTGAATGGAATTTCCAAACGTTTCGCTCTCAGCTTCGGAGAGCATCCTCAGTGGCAAAAAATCAACTGATAAAAATCATCATTTTTATCAGTTGATTTTTTGCCACTGAGGATGCTCTCCGAAGCTGAGAGCGAAACGTTTGGAAATTCCATTCAAACACGGCCATCTATCCCGGAAAATCAAATAAATGTAAAATATTTACAATTTCCAAATTTATATGAAAAAATTTCAGTAGCTTATGAGGAGTTAATTCAAAAGCATTTACAAAAAACATCTAAGTGAGGGTAGACTAAGGCTACCCATACCGAATGATGATGTATAATTACAAAGAAAATTTAAGCACTACACTCAATCTAAAGTGAGAGCTACTGGTGTAAAGAACAATGAAAAAATATATACTAAAGGAAAACGGCTGATGGGGAGTATAAAATTCGCAAGTTAATTTTCGTGCTTTAATTTAATATTAAAATTACAAGGGCTGTTGTCCTTCAAAACGCGACAGTAAAAACTATCATAGTATCATTTTTGTTGCTATTTGATGGCGACCTCTTAAAGACAATAATCCTTTATATAGAGGAGAGGAGGGTATTAGTGAATACCGAGGTTTCATCCACCTCTCGGGCTGTCGTCACGCGAATACCATGAAAGACTTAAGTAAGACTCCCATGATGCAGTGCACATAAAGTTAACTTCTGGTTGTTGTCTTTACAGTCGCTGCAAAACAATGTGTTTTAGGATTTCCGAAAGTTTTTACCGGTAAAGGTTAAAAGATTTTAACCTACCATTAATTATGAGACTTTAATTTTGTTGTTAAGCATAATGTATGTACACTGAAAGAATAATAGTTTCTTATGCTCTGGTCGTTTTCTAGCAATCAATGTTTTATATGCCTATAAAATGGTTCATAATCCAAGATGGTGTGTCGGGTATTATGGAATAGGTACTAGGTTCACTCTGTTGTATCATCTGGAATTTACTTCATACCATCAACTAAAGGACCGGAAAGCAAAGCTGCTGAATCATTTTAAACAAAGATCGTTTGTAATGGAAAATTCTCCAAAGATCAACGAGGAGAAATTTGGATTCAATGCATTAACTGTTCTCTATTGACTTCTAGACTCAAAAATAGAATAAATAGGCTCAAAAACATAACTATTTGAACATAATTTTTTAGATATTGTTTTCATAGTTAAAAGTAACTATGCCCTCTGAAATCTAATCAGTTTTTCAATAGTTGTAAACAAGTATTCCATATTACTCGACTATTCTTTTTTCCCTCCACTTGTAACTTTTTTTAAAGTATATTTTTTCATAACAAACTAAATCATGTTTTATTACACCATTGACACTTCATTACCATTAGTTATAGTATGTGCTTATAATGATTTTGTGGGTTTTTATTTAAAACCAGTTAAGTTATTCTTAAAGATATAAATGGTATTCCATATTGCCCTCCGCTCCTCTACAAGTTTTTCTAATAACTTAAAACATGAAAAATTTTACTTGAATTTCATTCAGCTGTTTGGCCATAATTAGCATATCTTTCATCGCTCCTTTCAGGCTAAATTTTCCTGTATATCTAAATCGTGTTTGAGTTGGATATGTTATAATGATGCATTTAGTATCCTTATTGGAAGGATTCCAATCGAAATAACATTTTTTCCTTTAAAAAAAGACATTGTGGAAAGGTCAGCAGTTGTGGATAATCTTACTCTTCGGAGCATTTGACATATCCTCCTCTTCCGTCGGTGCCGCAGTTTCCATTTAGACTTCCCTGCGTATTGAAACGGACGAAACATTCTTTTTCGGACGCTATTGCCCCTGAATTTGGAAGAAAAAAATGCTTTGAATTCCTTCAGAAAAAACTCGTTTCTGAACATTTATATAATACTAGCTGTTATACCCAGCCTTGCACGGGTGGGGTGAATAAATTAATTTTTTAAATATTTCTTAAAATACATTTATAATTTTGTAAATTAGCAATATTACAAATCATCCCGGTATCCCAGGCGCCTCTTTCCTATCCCAGTGTGTTCCCGGTAATCTTATCCCGGTGGTCACGGTAATTTTTCTAATCCCGGCGTTCCCGGTAATTTTCCTATCTCAGTGTTCTCGGTAATTTTTATAACCCGGTAATTTTTTCCATCCCGATGTTCTCGCTAATTTTCCAATCCCGGTGTTCTTGTCACTTTTTACAATCCCGATGTTCCTGATAATGTTTAATATCTTGGTGCCTTTATAAAATAACCAATTTGTAACCATAGTAAAAAGTCTGGTAAATTAGTAAGTCTAGTGAACAAATTAACAAATTTAAAACCAGTGTTTAAAACTAAACTAAAAGATCTAGCAAATGAAAAAGTCTAGTGATCTGTCTCATTTGAAACAATGTTTTATTTTTAACTCGTTGTATGACTGGTAAAACAGGTTTTCAAACACGGAAAAATAAGTGAAAAAAAGCAGGAAAAACGGGAAAAAAAGAATGAAGGACTGATTTTCTCTGTATAAATTATAGCCCATGTCCTATTCTGATGTATCAGCTACATTATGGTAGAATTTCATTAAAATCCATTCAGTAGTTTTTGCGTGAAAGAGTAACAAACATCCAGACAAACATTCACAATTATAATAGTAGTAGGATACCTTAATAAAGATACTAACCGTAGCCCCATAGGTATTCACACTGGTTGTCCGGCGTAGGGCAGTGGCCGTGGTAGCAGAAACCTTCCCCATTGTTGCAAGGGCTTGCGTTCTTTTTGTACAGGTCAGTTGGACACTATGTGTATTAAAAATATGCGAGTTATAGTGAATGAATCAGGTTAAGAGTTGTAAAGATTTGTATGTATTATCGCTTTAGCATTTGGAGAATAAATTGGGATATTGCACAACCACCTAGATCTAAATGGCTGTGTAATGCAATTAGCACAGGTCACTATCTCACTATACTAAAAGCAAGTTTACACTCTACACAAAAGTAAACACATTTATTTAAGAACACTTTTTGTTCTCAAATTGACAACACTTCGTTTGTGTTTTTAGGTAGAACACTTTATCATCTTATTGTGTTTTATTTGCAAAGTGTTGGAAATGATAACGAATGTGTTCTAAAATTAGTGTTGAAAAATATGTTTAAGATCTGAAAATGTTATTAAATTTGGATAGAAGCCCATTTTCTACCTCTATCACAACACTTTTACAACCCTGTTTGTTTTCTCTGACGGCAATAAAATCGGAGCGCTTTCGATTAGGTCTGGTGTTAAGCGTTGCAAAAGTGTTCCATGCATTTGCCGTATAGTACTACTCTAGGTCGCTTTTTTTAACCAACTGAAAAATTTTTAGAATAAGTTCAACAACCGTGCACTTTCTCAATGAATATTGGCGATCTTTAATTTCAATTTGGCTGCAGATATTATCAGGAATGCTTAAGTGTCTCCAACCATATTCCCCTCATAGGTTACACTTAAGTATTTACTATCTTATAGCATTCAATATGAAGTGAGAATGGACAATTCCCGTATTTTTTTAAATTTGGATAAAAAGCAATATTTCCAGTAAAACAAATGGTTTTACTTTCAAAAATCAGCTTTAAAAGTTTCAAAAAAATTTCTTCAATTAGATATTTGAAAATAAAAATAGCTAAATTTGAGTTGCCGTCGAAACAGGCGTGACGTAACTGGGCACAAACTAACATCAAGAATTGCCGAAAGGATATACCTGATAGGATGATCGTACTGTTATTTATGCCCACTGACGTCACTCAACTGTTTGTGACGAAGCAGCCGTTATCGTGCCTTTTTAAAAAGACAAACTTTGAAATTAAATTAAAAAATAACTAAACATGGGAATTAAAAAATTTTTGCGTCAAAATTTCTTTTTCATCGATCTCTTTCGAATAAAAAAATAATAAAAATAGGCGAGAATTGTCCATTGTAGCTTATTAGTTGTTATAATCTGTACCACGCATTTTGATTTTTTTTTTGCAAAAACAGCATACCAGTTAGATAACCTTTCCATAAAACTTCTGTCATGCAGTAATTTAAATTGCATATTAAAATAAAAGATAGTTTTGTAATTATTTCACCTGTCCCGACCTCCCGTCGCAAAACTCAGGAATATCACATTCTGTCACCGCAGAACGACACAAGTGTCCTGCGGGGCGCAGCTGTAAAAGAAACTAAGGTTAGAATATTTTCTTTTAGATTACACTGTAAAAAAAACTGTAGAAAAACAGAAATTTTCAAAAACAATGACTTTATGTTTACAGAGATATTCTGTCATGTAACATTCCCACCGCACTTCTACTTATTTTATGTAAAATAACAGCTTTTATCTAGTTTTTTAGCTTATCTGTACTTAAACAGAAACTTACTGCATCGAAAACCAATACAGCTATTGGCAACGTTATATTGAATCTTCTTTGGTTCAGTGGTAGCGTGCGTGCTTAGCATGCGGTAGGTCGCTGGTTCTATCCCCGGATATCAATTAATTAAAATTAGAAAAAACTCTACTAAAATAAGTGCATGCGCACAAGCAGAAAATTATTGAGAGGCAACAGAAAAATCTGTAGCTCACTTGAGAGAAAGTTTCTTATTACAGCATTTACCTGTAGGTAACAGCTTTTTTCTGTTTACAGGATTTTTCGGCCTACAGAAATTTTCTGGCAACTTTTGCTGCCAGAAATTTTCTGTTTTTTTGCAGGATTATTTTTTACAGTGTATATGGAATAAACGTCTAGTTTTAAAAATCCTTAGTTAATCTTAGATGAATATTTACTTTAAAACGAAATTTAAATTCTTAACTTTCTTGGTATGAAGTGACTTTTAAATTTAACATTTACGTATCATGTAATTTTTTTAAACACATATTCTGAAGAATAAAAACTTTTAATGTTACATTAAGTGTCATTCATCCAAAATTTGCTCATAACTTCGATAGATTTTAAAATGCATTCACATTATTCATTAAGCAATATATTTATATTCACTATTACTATTTTCAACGGTAAATAAATATTTCTAATCTTATGGAATTATTGGATAACTCGTTTTCAAATGTCATAATTTATTTCAATCTATTTCACATTCTTTTTTTTTCGGGGGGTCTCCTTACCTTGCAATTCTCGCAACAGGGCCCCGCGGAACATTCAGCTTCCACCCGCAGTTTGCAGGTGATGGGATCACAGCACGGGTCGCTCTTGAGGCACTCCTGCACGAACAAGGTCACAAGGATTATCACAAGGTAGATCACAGGGATTATCACAAAGATATGGAGAGTTCGTGATTTGAATTTTCTTACCTCAATGCTTCCACAATCACATTGTTCCCCGTCTTCTATGACTCCATTTCCACACGTGCGGAAATCTTCTAACTATTAACATGAATGAAAAAGTGACATCAATTGTAAGAATGTGAGGAAAATGAAGTTTTACAAAAATATTATCGAAGAAATTTAAAGAAATTCCTTAAAATTGTGTAAATAATCATTCAGTTTTTTGTAACATTTCTATAGGTATACAGGGTGTCCCATAAATAATGGGTCACACTTCTAGGGGGATAGTAGACACCTAGACGAGTCAAAATCACATAGGATGTGGGGGTCCCAGACCAATTCCCAGGAAGTTAAAAATGGAGCGACACCCCAAAAAATTATTAAAAAATTCAATTTGTAGAAGAACTACTATTGGTAAAAACTTAATCATGGTCTCAAATTTTGTGGTTTACCATGATCTTTAAATTTATTTTAACAGTTTTCACTTTAAAATTTTTTACTATGAAAAAAAGTAAAAAAAAACACAAAAAAATGTGAATAATCTGCCAAAACTTTATTTTGTATTTGAAAATCCTTTCTTTTGATTTGATAATCTGAAATATCATAGTTGAAAACCCTTAATTCCAAAGTTTCCCGTAAGTACAATCAATATTAAACGCTTGAGATCCTATTAAAGTTTGTTTTTTGAGTGCGAAAACAGCTCCAGAAAACGAACGTTCAGGGAGAATCTACTAGTAACGGATAGATGATCGCTAAATTTCTTTTCTCTCCCAATTTGGCGAAACATGCCAAGCTCCTACAGATTGCCAAGACAGCTTGGGCAATCTGTTGTTGGCGAAAGTTGGCGAGGAATCTCGTATCGCAAATAATGGCGAGAAATTTAGGGAGCATCAATCCGTAATTCATAGATTTTCCCTCAACGTTTGTTTTCTGGATCTGTTTTCGCACGCAAAGAACAAATTTTTATTGGATCTCAAGCGTTTAATATTAATGGTATTTACGTGAAACCTTGGACTTAAGGGTTTTCAACTATGATCTTTCAGATTATCAAATCAAAAGAAAGGATTTCCAAAAACAAAATAAAGTTTTGGCAGATTTTTCACCTTTTTTTTGTGGTTTTTGACTTTTTTTCGTAGTAAAAAAATTTTAAAATGAAAACTTTTTAAATAATTTTAAAGACCATGTTAAACCACAAAATTTGAGACCATGATTAAGTTTTTACCAATTGTAGCTCTTCTACAAATTGAATTTTTCAATAATTGTTTTAGGGTGTCGCTCCATTTTTAGCTCCCTGGGATTTGATCTGGGACCCCCAAACCCTATGTGATTCTGACTCGTCTAGGTGTCTACTATCCCCCCTAGAAGTGTGACCCAACATTTATGGGACACCGTGTATAACAGTAGATTTTAGGACTGAAAGTTAATAGATGCTATAACATACAAATAATAAAAATTTGAAAAAGGAATTCTCAAACTAAGCTTTACCTAAATTAAAGGTAGTATATGTACAAGAACTACTTGATTCAGTATTTTACCTCATGTTTATTGTACACGAAAAGAACTTTTTATTTGTGCTCAATCAAGTAAATATATTTTTAGCATTATATTCATGTAGTTACTGTAATGTTTTCGAAAACATTTAGGAATGAAATTGTATATTGTCATCCATTTTAAATTTAAAAACTAAATCAGACTTATACAATTCAAAATGATAAATCGGATTTTTAGCTTGAATGATAAGCAGATAATGTGAAATTAAGACAAATCACCTGATTGGGTTTGTTGAAGAGACAAATGCCATGTCCGACTCTGAGGGCGCGAATGTAGTCTTGCAGACTGCATGATGAAAAATGATATGGTTGGATCTTACTCTCTCCCCTACAAGAAAGTCGTCATTTAAAAGATGAGCGTATAATACGCGTAACGAATCAAGAATTTATTCACGTTTTATTGAATGAATTGAACGTAGTTCAGTGATTGAAACGTAGTTTTAAATGGATTAATTTCAAATAATAAAAATTACTATTAGTTTACTTACAAAATATTTTGGGACATGATGCAGCTCCACCAGTCCTGACATTTACAGTCCTCTGAAAAAGGGGTTTGTGAATGTAAATATGTATTTGAATTAAAATTATTAGCAGAGACAAAACTATTGTTTTCTAATTGAGAAGTACTTTTCAATCCATTAAAATACCTTAAACTCTAATTTATAGTCAACATCTTTGTCAATATTAATATAAATCAGTTCTTCCTTCTTAATAAATACTTAGAATTACAAATAGACAGTATTATTTTAAATAGAAAACACATGTGAATCTCAACATCAAACATCTCTAACTTTCGGTTTTCTCTTATTTGATTTAAGTTTTTTTGTTATGGATCATACGCAGAATCGACCGACAGTGCGGGACTGTAATAGATTGTATATTTATATCTTCTGAAAGAAGCAGACTTTAAGATGAGAGATCATAATGAGGATCGGATTGTATTCTCCTATCGGGATATCGGGAACCTATTTGAACCTATTTGTTCTTTAATAAACTTTTGTTTTTTTCAACGAACTGTGAGATTGATCCTAGCCTCATCATTTTTCTATCAATCTTATGTTTCCGATCTTTCAAAGACTGTTGAGGTTTTCATGCATACATGTGTATTATGCGGCCCATACTTAAGTTTGAGAAAATAATCTCTAACTGGCTTACCAGGTCCAGTTGCCGTCACGTCACTGTGATCGTGTCCCATGCCGAGATTGTGCCCCAACATGTGGGTGATTGTGCTGGCCACCAACTGAGGCTCGTAGATATTAGTGTCCTGTCCACAAAAAAAGATTAAGATCAATGAGACTCTTTCTAAATAACAATCCTAAAAATTATAAATACAATTAACAGTTCCGTGGCGTTTACCTCACTGATTCCAACTGCTTTCGCTGTGCATATACTGTCCGGAACTGCCATTCCGACTTCGCTTCCTCGAAAATGTTTCCCCCTGGAAAACGGCAAAAAAATTGCAATGAAATAGTTAAATGTTCATTTCTTTTAATTGTTTGGAAAAAAATATGGAATTTGAGAGTCACTTTGATATTCTGAGAGTCTTTAAAAAATTAGTCAATTGAAATGATACAATATCCAAAAACCAGTACAAAAATATTTCCATGCATTCTTAGAATTTCAACCTTTTAATTGATTTTAAGTATAAGCGTTGAACAATTGTAATTAAATTGATGAAAACTTCCACGACCTGAAGAGTAATTTATTCCATTTTTCGGGATGGATGGCCGTGTTTCTTGGAATTTATTTCCATACGTTTCAACTCTCTTCTTCGGAGAGCATCATCAGTGGCGAAAAGATCATCTTTTCGCCACTGATGACTTAAA
This sequence comes from Tetragnatha versicolor, assembly GCA_024610705.1. Taxonomy (NCBI): domain Eukaryota; kingdom Metazoa; phylum Arthropoda; class Arachnida; order Araneae; family Tetragnathidae; genus Tetragnatha; species Tetragnatha versicolor. The sequence goes on along the minus strand of JANDEH010000005.1, from coordinate 1,165,167 downwards.
TTGTAATTAAATTTAAATTCAATAGTCAATTTTTGTTTTGTTTATTTTTAAATTCAGGTACATTTTCACTCTGCCCACTTACAACTATAAGTCTTAAGTTAAAGTATGTGGAGGATAAGGAGTTGTAAAATAAATTTTAAATATATAAAAAGTATAAAAAATTCAAGAGTGTCATTTAAAAGGAATAGTTAACAAATTATTTATTTATTAAATTTTATTTTTCACAAATTAGTGCATTTACGTCTTTTTTGTTTGTTTTAACGAAACCTGAACTGTTAATCTATAAATTTCGATACTTTAAAAAATCGAAACTCGTCCTTTTTACGACGTTTTTATTAGGTCGCTTTCAATCTTGTCTGTCCGTCCGTCTGTCTGTCTGTCTGTTCGGGAGGAATTTAGTAATCAATTTTAAGCATACTTCCCCATAAGCTAGAGACTTGAAATTTTGAACATAGTTCAGATCTGGATGACAATACGATATTATCTCGTTAGTTTGGTTCAATTTGCTGTCCCTGAACCCCCAGGGGGACTTAAAGTTTAGAAGTTCAACTATAGGACCTTATTGTTAAAAAAAATCATTGTTGTGCAGTTTGCCTCTCGTTATCAAGATGGCTTTAGAAGTGTTGTATAAAATATTAGTAAAATGAAAACAGTACATGCAAGTACATGCAGTACTTCATGCAAGTTTTGTATTTGTAATACATCTAAGGGACTGACTTTATCAATTAGTTAATGACAAGTTTGTTACCAATATATTTTAAAGACACTTTTTGTATTACTAGTGTTTCAAAAATTTCCAACGTCATCTGAATAATAGCTAGAGGCAAAAACTGTGCAATTATTTTAACAAAACAGAGTAAAGCCATGTGTTATAGTTAAAGTTCAGGAAAAAAAACACTTTTTAGTTTTATTAAAAAGGGAAAGGAATCAAATTCTTGGAAGGCGTTCAGGGGTTCAGGTCGCGAATTCTAAACATTACACAACAAAACTAAAAACCAGAAAATAATTAATGAAAAAAACCTTTTTAAAGAACAACGTTTTTAAAATGCACTAAAAAGTATTAAATAATTTTTTGTAACTCCTTGTAAAACGAAAAACGTGGGGATCATGCATTAGGTATTTAATCCAACTTAGTTTCATCATTCATTTAAATAATTTTTAACTGTGGATGTAATGGTAAATAGAGTGACAGGAGTTTTTCATCATTAAGAGTCATTAATTATTTTTTTTAATTTGGCGGACCAGTCATTTCGGTTGAGGACCAGTAAGATTGGAGTCCGCAGGACCATTGAGTTTTTTTTTTCGATTTCTAAACGCTGCCTTTAACCCCTTAACTGCCTCGAAAATCCGCAGCAAGTGGCTTCCCAGTGATAGCATAAAAAAAGAATGAAAAACTCAAAAAGAAACACACTAAAGAAAAAAACACAGTTCAAATTCATCCCCCTACTTCACAGAAATAAGAAATTCCTTTGGAAACACTGTCAAGGTTATTCCTGGTATTATTTTTGGTAAAAACACAGTGCAACACTTCGTACTTTTACAAAGCGTACTATACTATATACGCCATTGGCACTTAACACTCGGGATTTCCCAACCGTATATTTACGTCGACGGCAGTTAAGGGGTTGTTATTGGTAAGTTAGTATTACGTGATGAGGTGTGTAGCATCTTTGGCGACTTTGTAAAGTTTCCTGGAGGTGTAATCTAATAGGTTGAGCAGGGTCTGTCGAACGTCTGCTATGATGTCAATCTGGTCTCCGTGGGCCCACGTCTCCACATACACAACGGACACACGGGTGTTCACCGTCTTAAAGTACTGCAAGAGAACAACATTGGGTCACAACTGATATCTAATTAGCACTTACTTAGCCAATAATCTCTCTTTAAAATGTGAATATTTTGAATGTAAACATGAAAATAAAATTTTTAAATTGTTTCAAAACTAGAGGGTAAGTGTTCAGGCATCCAATGAGGAAGTTGCATGATTTTTTTTTATTTTTTTAATCGATTCCTCTTGCAAAAATAAGCAACTACCCAAAATTTGAGGCCGATCGAGAAATTTTTTGATTGCCAAAAAAATTAACAAAAATCCCCTTTTTAAAAGCGTGCGAAAACGCCAAGAGTTTGGATGTGACGTCATCTTATAATAAACATTGTTGTAAAGCAATGGAGTTGATGGTATTATTGTTGACGTCATCTTATAGTTTAAACAATAAACGTTTTCACTCACGTGTTTTTTTCTCGACTTTTAAATTAAAATATCTAATTAGCTGTACATTTTTTTGAAAAACTGACTAGATATTTGATTTTACCATACAAAAAACCATACGGAACACTTGTGTTTTTGAAAATCTGACACATGCAACTTCCTTATTGCCGTTTAAGAGAAATAATAAATAGAAAACAAAAATTTCATGTTTTGAAGCAGAAAATGGGTTGATGTTATAACTATTTTGCTTATTTTAGTTATAAGTAGTATTCTTAATATTATTTTTTTAAATATAAAAGGAAAATATTTTTAAAATGAGAATAATTCAATTTTTAAAGTAAAAGGTGATTGGGTAAGTTATCGTAGTAAATTTTTAAAAAAATTACCATATCAACGCAATTCAGTATCTGTATAGCATCACTTACAACTTCTGCTCTCGTTGAGTTTCTATTTTCAAACTGTAAGAAAGTCCTAAGTCTTAGTTTTTATGAAACTAACAAATTCGAAATTTTTTGAAACTAACCTAATTTTCCATTTTGAAATGTTACTTTCTACAATCTTTCACCACGCACAAACTTTGATTTTTATTTAGATACTTTACTCTACTTTGAATTTTAAAGATATTTTTAAAATGAAAGGATCGTTTTACTCACATAACAAAAAATATTTTAATTTAAAAATAAAATGTTATTTTAGATTAAAAAAGTTTCAAAACAGCATTGTTAAAAATTTTACATTATTAATTTTATCAAAGAGATCTGAATCTTGTATTAAATAAAATATCTTCCAAATATTAAGGTTAGTATAAATTTTAACATACTCCCAACATATTGAGAATCCCTGATAGGGCCGTATTCAGAAACTTTAACACGAGATGGGAACGAGATGGAATCGAGACGAGAACGAGATGGAAACGAGAACGAGATATTTTAAACGAGATATTTCTATTCCACAGCTTTCGTCCGCCATATTGTTCCGAGTTTTGAAGAGCATTCCGATTGCTTTTACACTCTTTGTGGCCCATTTAATAATTCCAAAAAATCTAAAACAGCTATTTATTACCAAAATAAGTCCTCAGACATTAGTATATTACGAAAGTAATGAACATCTAGTGCCTGTAAAAATTTGTACTATCAGTGTATAATTACTTGTGACGTTTTCGACAGATGGCAGCATGATCACTCGAGGTCTCGAAAGTCCTTGTTTCCAAGTGACCGAGGATTCTGCAACGTTCCCTTCTCGTTCTCATCTCGTGTTTAAGTTACTCTGAATACGGCCCATAGACTAATACGAGAAATAAGTTATTTTATTCAATCTTACCATTGCTTGGTCTATGACTAAAGCTAGTTCTATGAATTTGTACACTTGACGGACGTCTCTCTGAAAATAAATGCCGTATTTGATTATTCTAAAACATAAAAACAAATAGGAAAGTAATGATTTATTTAAACAGACAGATGTAAGATGTAGTTAAAATATTAATCGTCATGTTAATCCCTTCTCTCCTGAGATAAACTCGCATTCAAAATATTTTGTTCAGAAGGCTTTTGATTATTACCAAACCCTCGCCTTTTACGTTAATCCGATTTATATTCATGCTGTGAGCCGCGTTATTCGTACCATTTATATGGTATAAACGTTCAGGTATTTTAACTATATGATCCCAATGCTAACCGCAACTATGATTGAATTTGAATTAAATCGAAATTTCGACAGAATATCGCCGCTATAGGAACGAAAACATTTCTATGCGGTACTATACATATCCTTTATACTACGCAGTACACTATACTAATATACAATTGATATATCAAGACCAGTCTAATTGCTTGGACATCTTCCTGGAGTAAACTGAATATTAACGAGCTCTACTTTAATGGAAGGTCATTGTATATGCATAGTCTTCAGTGTACCTCAAATTAGGGGATGTATATACCCACCTCGACTAATCTTTAACTACATGCTGTAGTTTTCAAGACATGTTTGAAACCATAAGCATTTATCTAACGAACCTAAAACGTGACATCTTTATGCTTAGACACCAACTTGTATGCGGTGTCAGTTTTATTCAAAAATAGAGGTTTAACGCAAGTTGATATCGTTTTATGGGGTTTAATGGTTTTAATACTAATTAAAAATTGATGTAGGAAAATGAAAAAAAAAGCATTTGTACTTTACACAAAAATAGTGACCCAAATACATAGATTATTAGCTTAATAAGTAAAAGGTTTTGCCTTACATTTTTAACATTTTTATAATATCTTTTGTTCTGCACTTTCTACAGTTGAATCTACATAGCAGGATTTTGGACTCAATTTTAAGAAAATAGTAATTCCATAAATTTGTTCCAATCATGATAAAAAAAATTTGAAAATTTAACTTTGTTTAACTTATAACTTAAAGCGAAGGTTTTTAACTTATGGGATTTCATCATAGGAAATCACAAAATCTTCTAGATTGTTTGCCAATTTAAGAAACAATTTTCCTCCTTTAAGATATTGCTGTCGTGTGATTAACGAATTACCAACTTACCTTAATTCTTGTGGGTGGTCTTATTCTGAATTGCTTGAAGCCCCACTCGTGCATACCGGTGTTCCCTAAGAAAAGATTCAGACTCGTATTAAATAGTAATTCAAAATAACCCTTTTACTATAAAATGTTTTTGAACTGGATTACAATAAACAAACCATTAACGACATAGAGATATAATACAAAACGTCATTCTAAAAACTGTCTGTGTAAGAATTATTTCTTAGTTGTTTTTTATTACTTTGAAAATATAGAAAATTCAGGCAAGGTTTATAAAATTGTTATATCTACCAAAGGGAATTGAAATTAATATTATGCGTAGAAAGAATCGAACAGCTTAAAATGTCCTCAGTAAAAGCTTGATTGTTTTAACATTTGCTACCCTTAGCACGTGGAAAATTCTTTTTTAAAAAATTTTGACAAACGCCATTTGACTTGAAGGAAATATATTCAAATAAAATAGTTATTCACTAATATTTACCATTTACATTTGTGCGAAAAAGTTTAATTCAGAATCGTTTAAGTAACGCATTAGCATCTAATCTAAGCTATGCGTTAGATTTATGATGGATTCTTTTATAGGATTACGAATCTCGCCATTTTCCTGAAGTAATTGTTTAAAATCTTATTCTGGTCCAATGAGGAAGTTGCATGATTTTTTTTTATTTTTTTAATCGATTCCTCTTGCAAAAATAAGCAACTACCCAAAATTTGAGGCCGATCGAGAAATTTTTTGATTGTCAAAAAAATTAACAAAAATCCCCTTTTTAAAAGCGCGCGAAAACGCCAAGAGTTTGGATGTGACGTCATCTTATACTAAACATTGTTGTAAAGCAATGGAGTTGATGGTATCATTGTTGACGTCATCTTATAGTTTAAACAATAAACGTTTTCAGTCACGTGTTTTTTTCTCGACTTTTAAATTAAAATATATAATTTCCTGTACATTTTTTTGAAAAACAGACTCGATATTTCATTTTACCACACAAAAAAACCATACGGAACACTTGTTTGTTTTTGAAAATCTGACACATGCAACTTCCTTATTACTGTCCAATATGCCAAGAAATGTTAGCTTCGATTAGAATATCTTACCCAAATGAAAAAAAATGAAAAATCAGTCACGAATTTTTTGCAGAAATTCCTTATATTATCCATACGCGTGCATGTGAATCAAGTTGTTTCCTTCACAATGCTTAAGAGGCATGATGCAGTCAAGAGAAAGACCTCCCAGTGAAAACGAGTGAGCATTGTTGCATAAAGAGGCCTCCATTATGTCTTGGGGATTTGGTCCCAAGCCAAATGCTCTAAAAGGGTGCCTAATACTGAAGTGAAGATTGCAACATCCGCTCTTGCATGAATTTACTCTTCTGAAGCCGTCAAAAGTTAAGCATTGAAAGGATCTTTTGTATTTCGTGTTATAATACTCTCTTGTACGGGGGTGAGAGATTTAGGAGTAGTTAACTTCAGTGACGAAAATTTTAAGCATGATATTCCGAGATCATATATTTTGTAATAAACACACGGAGAAGTAAGTTCCAGTATAAAAACTTTACCTTTTAAGATTTAAAATAGAACCAGTGTTACTTCTAAAAGTAATTTCATTCCTTTGATAAAAGGTACTAATTGTAGTTTTTTCTCTTAATCGTTGTTACGTGTTTTGGGAAAATTAAAACATCAAGAGTTTTTAAATTGAATAAAGTACGTACCACAAGTATGCTTTCCTTTATTTTCAGGAAAAAACCTGAAAAGTACGTGCGGATGTTTCCGCTTTTGAAGAAAGGAATAATCAGTTCTTAGTCAAATATTCACATTTACATTCTTTAAGCACAATATTTCATTAGCAAGAAAAATAAAATTGAGCATCATTTGGAGAGACCCAGATCGGAGCACATCAATGTTTCAAACAGTATAATATGTTATATGATAAATTTCCGTTAACTGAGAACTTAAGAGGAGTTATTAAAACAGTAAGGTGGGGGCACCTTGGTACACTTTTTATTAAACTACAATATTTTTCTAATTTTTTATACAATGGTATTTATTCAAACACAGCTAATATATAATTAATATGGTCCTTTACAAACCTAATAAAACAATTTCCACACAAATATCTCTTTTAGAGAATTTATAACAAATTTAAAAAACCTCTTTTAATGCCCCAAGGTGCCCCACTGGTTGCCCACCTTGGGACACTTTCAATAATAGTACAAAAATTATTATTCTTATTTTGAAAAATACAAAAACAACACAAATAATGAAAAATCTATGTTTAATATTTATAAATTAGGTATACAACATATTTTTAAATCCAAAATTTTTCACCATTTCCTCATTTTTGTCATGGCATAAATCACTGACTTTTTGGTTTTCTTCTAAAAGAATTTTTGCATCAATTTTTAAATTACAATATTTTTCTTTCTTAAATTATTTATTTCGTTTAATAAAAAATTATTTTGTTACTCATGAAAGGTTTCAGGTATCTTTTAATATGTCCCAAGGTGCCCCACCTTGAGACTTTGAATATTAAACTTGTTACTCTTTTAGTTTTAACAATATATTTTCTTTTCTAAAATATTAATAGATGCAAGTAGTACTTTTCTCTGAATATAATTATAATGACGAAAATATATTTATTTTATTCCAAAAATTCTTTTGAAAATACAAGTGATTGTAACTTTGCACCATGAAAAACAAGAAAAGTGATTTATAATAATTTTCTAGACGCACCAAATATTCAAACCTCCAAAACATGTTGAGGAGTAGATTTTAATCTAATTTATTAGCACCTACAAGCACGAGTTCATAACTATAAAATTGCGTCTGAAAAATCGAGTGTCCCAAGGTGCCCCCTCTCCCCTATATATCTGGAAAAAATCGCTATTTTCTTTTGAAACATTGTCATTGTACACTCTGTTAAGTTTCCTATTTTCTTTCTAAAACCTCTTTTCAGTAGGACACAGATATCAAATAACCCTTATGTTAATCGTAAAAAAATTTTAAAATCGAATTCCCTCAAAATAAAATATTTTTAAGGAATAAAAATAAGACTTTACATATACATAAAAACGAATAAAATCCTCATGTAAAATATATTAATTAAATCTTTATATCTACTACATGATAAAACAAAATAAAATCAATTTATAAATAGGTCAATGAATAAATAAAATTTGAAGTTTTTTATGTAGGTTTAACAATTTAAGTTTAGATGGAATGAAAAAAAGTATCTCACCGATAGGTCTCCTCCGTAGAAGGGATGGATAACAAAGGTCTCGTTTCCCACATGAATTACACCACTTCAAAGACAAGATTTCAAGCGTTAAACAAATAAAGAAGCAAGGCAATTGAATTGTTTTTACCAACTGTTAATTTTAAGTGGCACCTACCTTACTCCGTTACAAGTACGAAGAGCAGCTATACCTCCAGGATATTCTTTTATGGTCCCATGGTAGTAGCACTGCTCAATTTCCTGAAAGATATTTTTGTTGTCTGGCTTAACAAAGAGTAGTTATACGTCGTAAATAAACATTACATATTACTACCGATAGGCGTCCCTCTAAAAAAATACTGAGGAGCCGTCATACAGAAAAGGATAATTGTGCATCTCACTACCCCACAGGCATTCTTGAATGGGGTGGAAGTCTCTTTCTATTTTCCTTCACAAGTTCTTAAGTAAAATAAACATAATTTTACTCTCCAAGTTTTAGAGGAGAGGAGGGTATTATGGAACAGTCGGGTAATCCTCTCGTGTTGCCATCACGTGGCAATGCTACGAAAGTCTTAAAAAATCCCCCATGATGCAGTGCGCAAAGAGTTAAGCTTCTTGTTGTTGTCTGATCAGTCGCAGCAAAGCAAAGTGTGTTTTAGGATTTTCGAAAGTTTTTGACGGTAAATGTTCAAACCTTTTAACCTACCAGTAACTATGATACTTTGATTTTGTTGTTAAGCATAATGTACACTGAAAGATCAATAGTTTCTTATACTGCAGTCGTTTTTTAGCTATCCATGTTTTATCGGTCAGTAAAAAGGGTTCATAGTACAAGATGGCCTGTCAGGTATTATGGAATATTCCATAAGCAAAGGGTCAGAAAAAGATGATTATGTGTGTGACTATTGTTAGACTCATGAACAAAACTATTTGAACGTAAATTGTTAAATATATTTTTATAGTTAAGATTAACTATGTTCTCTAATTAGTTTCAATAGCTGTAAATCCAACTATTCCATATCACCCAACTGTTCCATATTACCCTCCATTTGTAACTTTTTCTTGAAGTACATTTTTTGATTAAAAAAATAAATGCTGATTTATTTGACCATTGGCCCTTCACTTTCATTAGTTATAGTATGTACTTAAGGTATCCGCCTACCCCTAAAATGACGATTTTCGACTTTTTCGTTGAAAATTTTTTTTCTTACTTTTTCGAGTAGTTTAGACTTTTATCTTTACAAAACTGTTTTCATTTTACTTATAGGTGAATTAGAAAAGGAATTACAGCATTGTTTAAAACAGATAGTCGTGTGTGATTGTATACAAATATAAACTTTGAAGCTAATTTTCTCGGAACTAAATTTTGCATAAAAACCCTCCACTATTTACATGATTACTCAAAAACTATCCAAGATATTCACTCCAAATTTAACAGTATATTAATAATACTGTTATTAACCAGATGGACCTCAGATTTTTATGTAAGTTTATTATTTTTGTTTTTATTGAGGATTTTTTTGTTAAATGGTAGTAGAAAATTTGAAATTTTTCATTTACCTTTACATTTTATGCTGTAAAACAATTATTTTTCAAAATATGTCTTAAAAATAGTCCATTCTGAAGATAAGTGTTATAGGATACTTGTGTCCAAAGGAAATTTATATAGGGGTAATAGTGTTTGGGAAGAGTGAGAGGGGTTTTATAAAAATTCACTTAAATTTTACACTAATTACCCCATATTTTAGAAAGTAATACAATTAATTTTGTTTATTTAGCATTGATCAAGGTTTTGATGTACATTTAAACTAAAAATTAAAAAATAAATTTGTAAATCAAGTATTTCAAAAAAATGGTCTCAAAGGTAGGCGGATACCTTAAAATGATTCGGCGGATTTTTATTAAAAACCAAAAGAGTTATTCTTAAATATATAAAGGGTGTTCCATAATACCCTCCTCTCCTCTATTCTTTGAAACACTATTTATTCACAGTACAGTACAAAAAGCTGTTAAAGAAAGGATAGTTTTTATAGAATTTTTGTTATTGCCATTCAGGTTTAGTTTTTTTTCGAGTAATCCCCGTTTTTCCCTTTCTCGGCTACTCATGACAACAAATTCCTCGGAAAATCAGGAGTTTCCTGTACTTCTATTTCTAGATGGGCTTTGAAGAAGGATTAAAAAAAAGTTTTTTTTAAGAGGAAAGTCATTTTAATTATGAATTCTAGTAGGTAAAAAAATTAATATAGTAAATGAACTAATGCAATGTATGCAGTAAATGCAGAATCAGAAACTACTTCAAAATAATGCTAAACATAAAACAAGCAATGAATATTTAATTCATCACTTGGTTTCATAAAAATGGACAAAGCTGAATTCATCGTTTCATGGTCTGAATGAGTTCTTAAATAAGTAAAGAAATAAAACTGAATTTCGAAACAAAAGGTATTCAAAAAATAAAAGCAGTTTCTTGCTCAAAATGCAACGATTTAGGCTGAATAGCCTCTATTGAGAAACTCGAGAAACTTTTATTTTAAAATGCCGAGAGAACAGAATCCAATTTATTAGGCAAGTTGAAACAATTCCTCTAATTAGGCTTTTGTTCGGCGAGATTTTGAATGAAGGCTGGAATAGCTTCTTCCGGAGTATTTTAGAAAGAAATCCACAATGGTATCCAGTTAATTATATGTGGAACGCGGGCTTTTTTAGAAGGAAAGAAAGTATTTATTCCATTCATATTTGTATTTCTCATTAATTTGCATTCAGGATTATTTCAATACTTGAAAATCATGTTATGGAGAAAATATATTTCTGTTGTTCGCAAATTATAGAAGGGTATTGTGTTTTTTGACTTAAACATTAAAAATATTATAAGGTGTAGGTTATTTGTGTTAAAATTTAATTCATTTCATTATAAACATTAAACATTTTTTCAATTTTAATACGTTAACACACTTAGGAATATTAAGTAATAAAATATTTCCTCACCCCATGGAAAAATATTTTTTAATTTATATTAACTTCTGAAAGAAAAATTATTTTCTTTTATGGAAAAATTTTTGTAACTTTATATCTTCCCACTAGAATTCCTAATGAAGAATTCCTAACATGAAATAAGAGATTGGTTTTGAATATTTCAAGTTTCTGTGTAGGTTGAATTTTTATTTAACTTGTATTTAAAAAATTGCGTGGGAACTATTTTCTACAAATATGTGTTGAATTAACAAAGAAATCCTGTCAGTTATGCTACCAAAAAACCCCTCTAATTTGTACAGGGAAATCCTGTTATACTATTTACAGGGAATCTGTAGTGTGACTTAGGAATCGTAATAACCGGTGGTCTTTGCGCACGATGACTTGAAGGAGGGAAAACAGTTATTGCATGACTTTAAGATGTGTTTCTTATTTAAATAATTGATAAGCTACTATGTAGCATGTTTATTTATTTCCTAACATGAGAAAAGCAGTGAATTGATAACATTTGAAAACATCTTCATTTTAAAGATGACAACACAGACTATTCCTTATGTTAAGCATAGTTTTACATTTTGGATGCCTGACTATAAACATAAACGGAATGGTATTATGAATGTACGAGTAGCATGTACTTATCAATGAAATCTTAAGTTTATTTGAATATTATACACAAAAGGTGATGAAAAGCTTACTTGAGTAGAAATTTGTTGTGCTCCCTCGGGCAAAAAGTGTTTCTGAATAAGGTTAGGTGCCAATAGATTTCTGAAAACAAGACAAATTTATAAAAAAGACATTTTACTCTTTGCTTTGTAAATTTAAGAAAAAAAACATGGTAAATAATGTTATTTTATGAACAGGTAGTTAATTTAATGAATATCTACCATTTATGTACTAAGGCAACAAAATGTGAGAAAAGTATTGAAAATCGTAATTATTTTTTGATGTATCAGTTCAACGGTGAATGAATGATATATCATATGAATATATCATATCCTATAGTTATTTATTTTTTTAATTGCATACCTTTATAGCGTTAAAATAGTAAGTTTCGAAAGTTTACTTAGACAAAAATGAAGAGTGAAAGAATATCCCGCTTGAAATTAAGAATCATCAGTAGGGAAAAACATGACTAAAACGGGAGAATGAGATAAGGCTGTAGGCCTATAAAGGAGAAAAGGTTAGCTTTTCATATAATAGTGGTATGGTGTTAAAACATTGGAGATTAAGGGGGATGAAGACGTTGCGTGATCGTGGTGGTAGAGAATGGGAATTTCTTTGCTGGATCTGGATCAGAATGGATAGTTTGGATGCTGATGAGTAGGTTTGGGTGGGTTTCAACGGTATGGAAGAACCGTTTGGAGGTGTTCTCTATGAAGGTAGAGAGTTTTTCAGTTCTTAGTTCTATTTGAAGATCCTTGTTCTTAATGTACCAAGGGGCGTCAGTGATGCGTCGGAGGACTTTGTTTTGTATTATCATGAGTTTTCTGATGGGTATATTCTAATATTTAGATTTTCCACTTACGTATTCAGTTCAAGATCAAGCTTGAATTTGTAGTTGAACGCCTTCACCAGAAGAGAAGTTGAATGAAAGTGCTTTCCAGTCTGAAACACAAATTATAGATTTGCAACCAAAAGAAAAAGAATGAAATAAAAGGAATTAGAACTTCAAATGAATGAGTATTCATAATATAAATAAAGCCAAATACATCATGCTTTTTAAACCTGAAGAAATAAAACATATTTAATATGAAACACAAGCACTTTGTTTTTCTTAAACAAGTTTTAAAGTACTTGTGTGGTTTTAAAATTGTTTTTGTTCTTCCTTTTTATAATAAAAATACAGGGGTATTTTATTTCATTTTAAAAACAAGGATCATCTTTTCCTGAGATACTTCATATTTTTTAAAGTTATATAACTTGTTTGACAGCGATATATAAAGCACTCAAATAATCTAGACAGTTACGATCTTGAAAAGGTAATTAGCCCACAAAAATCAATAATTTATTCAATCTCCAGATGTTGGTTCAAGTTTTTGAAGCCTGTGTCGAAAAAGATCAAAAGAACAGAACTTGATAAAGAAAAAAGGAAAACAAATTCCGTATAATAAGCTTCCAGAACCACAAAGTTTTTCTCACCTCGAAAATAAAGGGAAAAACAAAACTTTTGTCAAAGTACCTCTCAAGATCAACCACGTCAGAACAAGATAAAAAGGACACTTAGCGGAAACCTGCGCCGCCGAAATCAAATAATCAGTCTCAAATCTATTAAAGCTGAACTAATACCGCGAGAAATTTGTCAAGACTGGTCTAGCATGCATGATTATGTGGAGGCATGCTCCCTACTGATCAAAGCGTCAGAAACTTCTCTTCTCTGAGAATTCCGCCCGAGCGGTTTCATGCATCTCAAACAAAGTGAAGCAGGCAGTAATGCAAGTTAAGAAGAAATTCCTACCTCTCTAGCCTGTAACGCAGCATTAACATTTACAATGGCTTAGTCTTGGGATTTATTTATATAAATATATATATATGCATGAGATTAAATTCAGTCATGGAAATACATTAAAGAGAAAAAGAAATTATTGAGTGAGGAAGATAGCTTTTAAAGGACAAAGGCGACTTTTGAAATTGGATTGCTTAGTCAAAAAATATTTTTCAACCATACACCAAATAATTACAAACTCTGAAATGAATTTTATATTTTCAAGATATTGTTAAAGAAAGTATTGGAACAAAAATATTCACAGAAATCAGGGTGAAAAATGTTTCAAACTAAAAATTAATCGAACAACTCTTCAGAGCCAAGTAACTGCAAAATACTGAAGTGAAATCCCTCTTTTTTAACTTGCCTAAAATTATACTAAGTTTTAAACTATTCAAAACCTTAAGTAGAATACAAACTATTTTGCATTTATATTTTTAGTTTGATTTGAAAATACATTCTATATGTAAACATTTATGTAGCACATCCTAAACATCTTAAATGTGCCTATAATGAAACTTTTTAAGTTGTTGAGGGATATTTTTACAAACAAATAATACATTTTAACTTATTGGTTCAATATATAATTTACTTTTGTTCTAACTGTTCCATTAGTATTTTTAGTGAGAAAATGGCTAGTAAACAAATGTGTCAATTTTCATTATTTAATGCATTCTGAACACCACTTGAAGTCTGACTCCTTAAGAACCTTCATGGTGCTTTATGTAAGCCAAAACAAGTTTCTTAATTGCAAATCCAATTTTTTTATTTCATATTGGATCCAATTAGGCAAATTACATAGAATTTAATATTTCATTATAATCAAGAAAACTGACTCGACTCCCCTTGCCATTTTCCCACAACAGTTAACTCAGTGTACACACAATCGCCTTATAATTGAAGTTCAGTTCTCTGAAACCTTAAAATAAAACCATAATCAACCTTTATTATTATCTTTTATTACTCGCTTACTGGATTGATCTGCTTCAGTGAATAGAAATATACCTTTTCTCTAATACATGGTGTTCAAAACCATTGAATAAAATCTTACGTAACAGGCAGAAACAAGCAAGAATCTTACAAGACTTTATTGTTACTTTCTCGGCAAAACGCTAATACGCCACCTGGGCGCGCTACCAACCCACAAATTAGCCAGGTATACTGAAAAATGAAGGAAAATTCAAAAATATTGACAGTGCAAATAAGATTTTACGACATTCCGAAAGACGAGTTTACAAGACATGGAGTCCTAAAACCAAGTTTTAAGAAAAGAGTTGATGAGCGAAGTGTTAATGCTCCATCTCATATATCAGACATTCTTGCAAAAGTTCGTTGACGTTGCAAAGAGTGTATTATAGCTGGAGGACGAAACTTTGAAAACCTATATCCTGACACTCATTTGCAATCTAAAACGTTATGTGAATTCGTCTTTCTAAAGACCCGTACCGCTTTACTTTAAATCCTGTACTCTTTGGTCTTCCTAGTGGCCTATCCCCAGGAAAACCAATGTTCAAGAGTCGTCTTAGTTTATGCCTGAATTTCGTTTACTTCTATACTTGTAATTTCTTAAATCTGACACATTTGGTTTACGAAGGCTGTACTAGGGACGATAACAACAACTATCGTCTTTATGTAACGAATTATCATTAAATCCTCCCCTTAATATAAAAAACTACCATCTCCGTTCTGCAAATTCCGGGACTACCAATCCTTGGCGACTTAGCTCATTTGATTGGTTTTGATCTTTCCAGCTCCACGATGTCATGAACCAATCAAATACGCTTCATTGCACCTAATTCCGAATATTCCCGAAGCAGATCAGATGGCAGTGTTATTTGATCCTAAGGTGATGAAATGTGACTTTCCCTCGCGTCTTTCAGTCTTAGGTGGCTGCCACACTACAGTCGAAAAAGACGCTAGTGCCATTAATCAAGTTATCAAGAGGAGGCTCAACTCCATGCTTTCTCCCCTCCTGTTGATAACTTGATTAATGCCTCTGGCGTCTTTTTAGACTGTAGTGTGGCAGACACCTTAGGCTTTGGACACAGTCAGCTAAATTCATCGCGTGACCCATTGTGATCCTTATCCAAGAGAAGGGAAAAAAGAAGGAGACTTGAGAAGAGATGTAGTAGATTATTCCTGTAGCAGAGCGGTCGAAGTACTCCTATCACTAACAAGCCTGGAAGTGGCCGGTTGCTGCCATCTCACCAAAAGTAGTCTACTACATCGCACCTCGAGTCCCCTTCTTTCTTCCCACAGTTTGATAAGGATCTTAATGGGTCGCGTGACGATTTTAGCTGACTGAAACCGGATCCTTAGGCGCACGCCACACTACTTGGAAAATGGCCGTGACATCGATGAATCTCCATTGAAAAACGATTAAGACGTTAGCAGGAGGAGGAAAGAAAGAAGAGGACTTGAGGGAGCGATGTAGTAGATAACTCCTCTAGCAGAGCCCCTGTGAGCCACTGTGACGCTTGTCAGTGAGGAGTACTTCAACCGACCTGCTACAGGAGTTATCTACTACATCGCTCCCTCAAGTCCCCTTCTTTCTTCCTCCTGATAACATCTTCATAATTTTTAATGGAGATTTATCGATGTCACGACTATTTTCCGAGTAGTGTGGGGGGCGCCTTAGGGAGACGTCACCGTGAGCCCAAGAACAGGCTTATCTGGTCGGGCAGATCTTATCGGCTGTGGATAGCTATCTACCCAAATCAATTAGCGAACAAAAAGTCCCCGCTATAGGGTAGATATCCGCTGCTGATTAGATTTGCCAGACCAGATACGCCCGGTATTGGACCCACGGTGACGTTGGCCTTAGAGTTGGTGGGAGTGTAGCGCATACAGATGGCGTTTATGACGACAGCATCTCACTGCGTGATTCTTGCTCGTACTTCCGACCTTTATGTTTCCCACCTTCCGTGATTGAAACTACTGACCTTGTTGGCTGCGGTGTCCCTGGTGAGCACGCCGAGCTTCTGGTGCTGTCTCACTTGCACGGGGTAGATGACCTCGTAGTAGCGCGAGGGGATGTTGGCGATGAATCGCTCGTTCTCCGGGTACAGCCGTTTCAGCCGCTCCGCTTCGGCTGGGGTGGCGTGCAGTTTGAGGCCAGCAGCAGGGGGAGAGAGAGCACAAAGTGGGCACACGCTGAATAACATGGCACAGCGGCACATCGAAATCACACTACACTATTCCTGCATGGAATAGTGCACATACACTTCCGTGCATGGACTACACCCTCCAGAAAGAATAACGTTTTGGTGGACATTGTGGGCGAAGTTTTAGGGAAATAATTTCATTGTCAATTATCATGGTTTATACTTATGAGTGTTCTCAAAAACCATAATTGGCTAATTTTTTATGAGGCCATGCCTTTATCAAAAAGCAATGCAACATTCTTCTTTCTCTATGTCATCTCCACATTTGTGTTACATACTATTCTGAAAGAACGCACCAAAAATCCCCAAAACACGAAGTGATATCAAAAGGCTAGAAAGGACTAAATTAGTTATGATCTGTAGAAATTCAAATTAAAAAGTGAAAAATAAAACTAGGTACCTTCAGTATTATGTTTTCACAAAATAAGCTTTTTTTCACTTTGCATGTTTAAAACTTTTAGGAGGATGTTGCGTGGAGTTATATATATGGATTTCCCTGATCAAATTACGAGGGTTTTCTGGTAGAGCAGCTTAGATAATTTCTTTTTAAAATCAACATATTATTTTTAGAGTGTATAAGGTAAATATATTTTTTTGCTTCTTAGTTGACTATATTTTTCGAGAATATACTGAACCATGAAATATGACGTTGAATTACCTTCCCGACACCAGGCCGTTCGCCCACAATGCTCACTGTGACATTTATTTTTAGGTGGCTGTACCAAAAAAGGTCAGTGGCGTTTCGGCCCATATTTCTAAGTCCGGAGTTCAAAACCTAGGCAGGGCAAATTCGGCTCAGTCTCGAGAAACTGAAGACCAAGCATACTTGGGTACTACCTAACTGAGCCTAATATTGCACTAGACTGATCTCTTAACAGGGACATGCCCTCGGTCACAAAAACGACCATGGGCTTAGTAGGTATTCACCCACACTTGAGCTTTTCTGCCTATGAGACTTTAAGAATATTACTGTTTGATATATGTTACTTGGGAATCATTTACACTTACCCGATCTTTTACGGTAACAGCAAAGACAACTCGGCAAGATCAATGGGGCAATGGAAAATGGTCTAGACTGTATTGGCCATTACTGTCTGATCGGATACGTGTTAACACCTTTTTAGAGGGGAAACTGTTTCCGCATAAGTTTTAAAAATTCGTGGATTACAGAAACTCTGGATTATTAGAGGTCGATGAGAAAGTTTTTAGGATTGTAGGAAAATAGTTTACTGAAAAGATCAACGATTCATCGATTGTTTTTGAAGTCTTTGGATGCTTCACAATCTGGCTATACTTCGGTATTTGGCTGTAACATATTGTATTTTCCCTTTTTCAAGATTAAATGGGATTTAAACATAAAATCAATATTAGAATAAAAGAAATTACTTTAGTTCTTATATCTCTCTTACAGAATTATTTTATACCAACTAATGCTTAGATAAACTATATTTTATTCTGAAATAGAATTTTTATTCATGACAAAGTACAAAAATATATTTGATGGATTGTAAAAACTATTTTGTGGTTTAAAAAAAATTAAGATCGTGGTACATATATAAGCCTTATCACTTATTAAATTTATCACAGTACTTAAAGTATTGATTAAAATTCCGTTAACTTCTATCTTAAAATGTTGTCAAAAGTCGTTAAACATAAAAATTTTGACCCCACCCATAACCAGATACCTAGTTAGCTATATCAATATTGTATAAATTTGTAATTTTGAAGTTCTTTTTTTTATTGTTGAGGCATTGTACGATTTTCTTAGAACTAATTTCACAAGGATATTATTACTCGTTACACTAATTAAGAAACAACCAAATTAAGAATATAAAAATCGTATTATATTTCATTAATTTTATTTTTTTAAATTACGAAATAAATTTTAATTATTTTTTGTCTTTTGTCATATTTAATATTGAACAAGTTTTTACAAGCCTAAAGTTTACAAACTAAATTTTTAATATTTTTTGTATTGTTAATAAATGTACAATATTATTTCGGAGTCAATAATCCAGATATATTGCAATAACATCTTTTTATCATTGCAGTAATTATTAAACACCGTCTTTAATTTAACAGATCACTGATAAGAAATAAACAGACTCTTGGTATATTTACACCAAAAAGCATGCAAAAAAAATTGACATTCAACTGTCTCATGCAACACAATGAAAAATCGAAGATCAGGCTACAATGTTCTCCTTTTTACCCCCAGGATCACAATTTCCTACCAAACCAACCATGCAACATAAATCATTAGAGGGGGAATTTATGTTTTCACACTTAGGAGTTGTAGCAAAGGGGATTTTCGAGAGAATCGAACAGAAAATAAACGAACGAAAACGAGGAATGAAAATAAGGATGACCCACCTGTGGGGATGCAACAGCCTGTAAGCGTAGCAAAAAAGAAAGAAAAGAAATGTAATAAAGTATGAGTCTAAGAACTTCAGAGGGTCCCCTGCCAGCATAGTTCTCTACCAAGCGCACAGGCGGTTGAGATAGAAAATAATGATACCGGGGGAGGCGTGAAGGAGTATTGAAATAAATCGTACTTTTTTTATCATCCCAGCGATGGAAATAAAGCTCCTTGTTATTTTTTATCTTCCGTTCTAGATTGGGACCCCAAAGCGAGTGAAATGAGGAGGGGAGGAGCATCGTTTCTCAAACTCAAAAGTTTTAATGAAAAAGAATGTGTGATAGATTGAGGAATATATTTTATTCGAATCGTTCATGCGGACTGGGAAAATATATCAAGTTTGAGATCGATAAACACGTGAGTCGGACAAAAAGGTTTTCGATACTTCTGAGGTAAATTGATTCCGTGTGTCGATTGTTACTTGTGAAGAACGTCAAATAATTGCAAATGAAGGATTTCTAGTTTATTTTGAACTGTTTACAGGGTTGTGTTACGAAGAAATTCAATCGATATCTCTGATCGTAAAAATGCTTGTAATACGTTAAGGAGTATGTGATTAAAAGATGCGTCATTTCACGTTTGAAGGTTCAAAAAATTTTACATAATTTGGTGTAAGTGACTTTTTTAAAATTGTATGAACTTAAAATTAGTTTAAAATTAAATTTGTCCTTGACTGGTGGTTAGAAAAAATTTCCTTTGATATTTGATCCAACTCATCACCGTGAAAGAAATAACGTATGCATTTCAAAACCAGAAAATAAATTAGTTGAATGAAACTTAAGGTAAGGTTAGGATATCAATAAAGGGTTCAAAAGAAAGTAAAGGCTAGCTATAAAAAAGCAAACAACAAATCATGGTTACTCATCATGGTTACAACTCATAATACCATTTATATCTAATATCTAAACAAGGGGTTGTTCCAATCTTACGTAAGCACCTAGGAGGGAGGAAAGGGATAGCTATTTGCTTCTTTTTCTTGACCACTTTCCTGACTGCTTTGAACATAAAACGTAAACACTCATTTCGAAAATAATATACAGGTAGTTATAGAACTAAAATATATTTAATTAATATTATTAATTGCTTTAAACATTTTTGCCATTGAAATTTAAGCTAAGTATATATTCAAAATACGTTCTTTATTTTTAAAAAATAAGAGAACTGTTAAACTTATTTAACCTTCATTTTAAAAAAAAAAGTGATTTTGCACCATTTGCAAACTAAGGGAGGTTTAAATATTTTGCAATTACGTTTTATATTATTTTTGATTCTTCCTTTTCCTTGTCAGCAATAACAAGACAAATAGCACACTGAATTGATGTACTACATAGAAAAATATGATAGAAACTGTAGTATTATTAAAGCTACACAGTACCCTTTTTGAAAAATTTTTATTTATGCAATTAAACACAGTGTAAATAGCTGTTTTTGTTCAAAAAAAAGTGTTTATAAACATGTTTGCATAATTTGGGTTAATTAAATGAACCATTTTTTTTTTCAAAATAAAAAAAACTTCAATTTTTAGGTTTTTTTTAAAATCTCTCTATATTAAAAAAAGTAACAGTCGCCGCCGCCGCCGCCGCCGCTGTTTCAGAAAATGTTATTTTTGAACACTTTGAACTATCACTACGCAGAAACTATTTGAAGGAATATTATGAAATTTTGACCATTGGTAGACAAATGTATGAGGGTCATTTTGGTTCCAAAACCTAATTAATTAGATAATTAGTTCTGAAGTTATTTACTGTCAAAGTCGAAAATTATTTTTTTCTGCTGCGAGTTCACCCCCAGCCAAATCTATTTACAGCAGAAGCATGATTTTTTGCAGACACATACTCTTAGGTATGAAGTTGTGCACCTCGTCGCCCTTTTTTCGAATTTCGAATTATTTTTGGAGTAATTAAATTCTAAAGTTTCGAAATTTTTCACCCTTTTTCAGTTTTTTCATTATAAAAGAAAAACTAATCACAGTAGAACTATGATATTTTAAACACGCATGCAATTATTTTTTATAGAAAGATTGGCGTTTCGTTTTTTTAAAAATTCGAATTAGTTTTAGAATTATTAAGGTACAAAGTTTCAATTTTTTGTTCTCTTTCTGGTCGTTCACTAGAGAAACAGCCGCTGATTTTTATGAGTCTGATTTCTTATTCCCGATGATTCACTAGATACACACGTGCATTTTATAAATTTAAAAGTTTTTTAATGGCATTTTTTTCTCTAAGATGGTTGATGATAATTAGTAGACTTGCTTTTTTTAAACATTTCGATTAAATTATTGGTAAGCTAAACAGGAATATTTTAGTAACAGTTTTATTTTGATATTTTCGTAGTGATGGTCCGCATTAAGTTATTCATAAGTTAGAGAGATAAAACATTTCGATTTTAAATGATCATTAACTAAGCAGACAAGTTCCAGGTTTTACTGATGGATACTTGAGATGAAACAAGCGAGCTCTGCTCGCTAAGATCGCGAAGCGATCTTCAAAGAACTGCGAAGCAGTTCCGGGGGTTGGTGAGCGATAGCGAGCAGGGGGCAGAGCCCCCTAGTCTTATAAAACTGTCAATTTTAGTTCTTTAGAAATGTTTTTGGTCTTTTTAGTATTGTTGGATACTACTTATTAAATGTTACTAGTATTAAACAATTGTTTTGTTTTTGACTTCAATAATAATGGTTTTTATAAGAGAAAATTGGAAAAAAGCTTAAAAAATTGTTAATCTGTACATTTTGACATTTAAAAAAAATAACTATCATAATAGGACACAAAATACAAGCTAACTTTTTAAGAATATATATTTATAAGTAAGTATACACAAACAATTTTAATACTCTATCATGAGCAGTACAAAAGCCTTAAGGAATAGAAACCAGTCATTGTCGCAGAAAAGGAAGTCTGACAAAAATACACTTAAAGTTCTAGAGACTTAGAAATTTGAGGCTTGATGTCGCTCAGAAAGCTTAACTTCCAAACTAAATGGAGTTCAAATCTGAAACTTTGACCATAGATTCCTAATGGTATGAGGCATTAAAGAATGCAAGAAAATTTGTTTCGACATTTTGGAAGTTTTTAGGGTACTGTGTTGCCGGGAAAATCACATTATTTTCGTCCAGGCACTTTAAAATAAAAGTTTAAATCAAGTAAAACGTACGAAATCAGATTTATTTATTCAACAATTTTAATACTTTTATGATTTTCCTACAATATTTTCCTATATTAAAAAAATGATTCAATCAAATATAGTTTGTATTGTTTTATTGCATTCGTGAAAATTTATGTCAATATATTAACCTGTAATTGTTGACTAACGAACCACTGAATAATAAACGAAAGAGGTTGACCCAAAAGTCCTAGAATATCAGAAATAGAATCACCTAGAAGGGATAGTCTTTTGAAATAACTTCTAGATTAATTATTATTTTAATTAAAACTGAACTATTTCCATGCATTATATTAAGAAATAGAAAATTATAACCCTTTCCATCTTTCCCAAAGAGACATAAGGCAAGTTCTTAGTCATTTTATACTTGTGTTGCATTATTTAAATTCAATTAGTTCACTTAGGGCTGTTGTGTGGATGAATTCAATGTACTAAGAAAGTAACCTCTCTAAATGTATGAGTGTTTCATATTTGTTGGAATATAGCTATTAAAAAATTAATCCCTGATAAATAAATTTAGTGTAGATAGAACCAGTACTACATAGAAAGTAATTCATTGCTTAGAAAACTTATTGAAACTTTATCCAATGCTTTAAAATTTTTACCCATTCTTTTCTTCTAATGAGTAAGAATCGATAAATTTTTTGTAAATTAAAATTGTTTGAAGTTAAAATTAAGAGTAAAATTTTTATAATTTTCATTATGATATATTATATTCATATCGATATTTTCACTAAACAATTCTATATTTGAAACTAGCTGCAGTTAATAATTATAAAATTAAATTAGTTAAACTACATTTACAAAACCAAGAAGCGAATACATGCACTTTTATTCATACTAAACACAATTTCGTCACTTATAATATGTCACTTAAGTTATCTGACTTTTCTCATAACAGATCGATTCCTATTTCAGAAAGAATTAAGTGTAATTTTGCATTTATTTGGTGACGTTTTTTTTCCTAACAAAATCTTAATTTTATGAAGATATTGTTAGGCAGTACTAAAACATGTCACCAAATGAGCTTACCAATTACGCCTTGAAATTGGAATTTCCCACACTGTAAAAAATAATCCTGCAAAAAAACAGAAAATTTCTGGCAGCAAAAGTTGCCAGAAAATTTCTGTAGGCCGAAAAATCCTGTAAACAGAAAAAAGCTGTTACCTACAGGTAAATGCTGTAAAAAGAAACTTTCTGTCAAGTGAGCTACAGATTTTTCTGTTGCCTCTCAGTAATTTTCTGCTTGTGCGCATGCACTTATTTTAGTAGAGTTTTTTTTATTTTAATTAATTAATATCCGGGGATAGAACCCACGACCTACCGCATGCTAAGCACGCACGCTACCACTGAACCAACGAAGATTCAGTATAATGTTGCCAATAGCTGTATTGGTTTTCGATGCAGTAAGTTTCTGTTTAAGTACAGATAAGCTAAAAAACTAGATAAAAGCTGTTATTTTACATAAAATAAATAGAAGTGCGGTGGGAATGTTACATGACAGAATATCTCTGTAAACATAAAGTCATTGTTATTGAAAATTTCTGTTTTTCTACAGTTTTTTTTACAGTGCAGTAGCGAAAAGTTTAGATAGTACATGTAGCATGTTAAGAGATGATGTATTGCTATAACAGAATTGTAATCAAGAATCTATTTCCAAAACCATTAACTAATTAAACAACCATCAATTTCACATATATCATTCTTCATCCCCATGAAAAACTTAACGAAACCAAATAATATCTTCTTCCAAGCGTCTATTTAAAATAAAAAGTTTACTGAATAAATACTTTTAAATTCAGTGCTAGAACTTACTCATTAAATTTTTCTTAAAACGAATTAATCCTCAAACCAAAAACAAGTTCCCAAAACGGGTAAAGAAACCCCCTTTCTTAAAACGAATTAATCTCCATACCAAAAACAAGCTCTTCCAAAGTGGGAAAGAAAACCCCTTCTCTAACTCTAATTATCCCGCGCGGTTGGTTCAATTAATTCCGTTCGTCAGAGGAGGTCCCGGATGATAGATAACATTCGCAGGGACAAAGTGCTTCCCTCTGCAAATGACAGTGTGGACCATCCTCTCTACTATCAGTGCGTCGACCCGTGTCAAGTCTACCTGCTGTGGCAAGAGTAATGTTCCTCTCTAAAGACTGGATTCCGGGCGGATAGACTTTAACGGCTCGCTTTCCTGCTTGCTACCTGGGACCGAGTTTTAGAAATTGTTTCGGGAGAATTCATTTAGTTCAAGGGGAATTTGAAATTGAGTTGCTAAGGTTGAGGATTTTGGAGATTGTTTGTAATGGGATAGGGGGAGGATGTGAGAGTTGTTTTATTTTGGGTTTTGGTGACTTTGGATTAGATATTTTGCAAATTTAATTTGTTTATATTTCATAGATTCACGAATTTTTTCACGTTATTATTAAAGCGACTGCCTACGTTCGGAGAAGTTTTTTTTTAAAACATTATATGTAACTTTTTTTACATATTTTTCTTAACCAATGTAGTTTAAATAACTAATATATGTAAAAATTACCCTGATTTTATAAAAAATATTTTAAAAAATAGCAATTTATACTAAAATTTGGCGGAGATTTTCAACTATGCCAACACCTCTATAGGTAAATATATAAAAGTTTTTTTTGAAAATTCTAGAAATCACATGTTCCTTAGATAAATACCTGTGCCACTATTAGTTAAAAATTTTGAAAATTAAAGGAGCTATGCTATTTATCGTAAAAGGAACCTTTTTTATATTTTTCAAACACAATCACCAAAATCAACTTCAAAAAGTATTAATATTTCAAAATTTAGCTTAGCTGGTAGTTCAATGCACTGATATTTATCTAAGGAACATGTGACTTCAAGAATTTTCAAACAAATTTTTATATATTTACATATAGAGGTGTTGGCATAATTGTAATTCTCCACCAAATATTAGTATAAATTGCTAATTTTTAAAATAATTTTTAGAAATTTAGGGTAATTTTTACATATATTAGTTATTTAAACTACATTGGTTAAGAAAAATATGTAAACCAGTTACATATATTGTTTTTTATAAAAACTTCGAACGTAGGCAGTAGGCCTTAAATCGTGTTCTAACGCTAAAAAGTTAAATAAATTTCTACAACCTAATCAATAAGAGATACATAATGAATGGTGATCTTTTGTACTCGTTTTTATGCTTTCACTTTCAAGTCTTTAAATTTTCTCAATGACATATTATTATGGATATTGAGATGTAATAATTAATTTACAAAAATATACCGTGCTGATGAGCCCTAACAAGGGCGAAACCGGTCCACGGTTGGAGGCGACGCTTGAGAGCTGGAGTTTTCTCACAATTAATTTACAATTATTGATGGGACTTGCATCAATTGTTTTTTATTTTTTCACTGAACTATTTACAAATGTAATAATTCACTTACATTTACAATTGCACCAAATACTAATAATTTTAAAATTTTTCAAGAAATTATTATATTTATTATTAAGAAAAAAATGGGGAAAGTAACCCCTAAAATAAAAGTATTCGTGAAAAAATTCGTTATAGTATTTAAGTCCTATAAAACGTGATGATATTTTTGGTATAAATATACGTTACAGTTGTTTCTGAAACAAGACATATACAAAAATAATTAAATGATCGTCTTAGGTTATCACATGGGTATAATTTTATTTATCTTTTGATTTATAAACGTTTTCTTTCTTTTGTAATGAAAATTCCAAAAAATATTTCACAAAATAATTTTTCATAAAATCTTTAGCCTAAAAAATTAACTGACTGCTTTTAAGTATTTTTTATAATTGTACTTGAATGTTAAATTAAAATATAAGATTTCCATCATTCAGGCTCCCAGTTTGAAATCAGTATAAAAAATGTAACTCTAACACAATCCCTGTAATCAATCATGGTTTCTTTTTAAAGCCTTCAAAAGGGAAAAAATTATCTTACTTTTAATTCAATTTATTATAAGGTTTTATGCTACCCAATCACAGTGAACCTAAAAATTTCTTATTGAAACACGAAAGCATCTCAATACAAAGGAATTAAAAACTATCTTGGCAGGGAACGAATTTACAAAAAGAAAATTTTCTACAGGTTATCAACAGTAAATAAATCACAAGCATTTCTACAAAATGAAGAAACTGAAGCATGCCTTTTATTGCATGCTTAGGTTCTAGCAGAGAGAAATACGTTGATCTAGAAAAAATAAGAAATGAATAATTTTTCCTTCAAACTCCAATTTATTTAAAAAAGATAGGAACATTCGAGGGTTTGGAAAAATATAAGTTAAGTTTCATTTTAAGATAATTAGGATTCTTGGAAAAAATACTTTTGAGTAAACATATTTTATTCCCTATGAATTTATTCATTCAATATAGAAGAAGATTTTTCAGCACTTTAATTACTGTTTAATGAGAAAAAAATCTATTTTCTGGTGCGATTCCTTCGTATTTATTGTTTTCTAAAATTCCCTGAAGAAAAACATTTTTACTTTGTAAATTATTAACTGATGAATCTTTTGCAAAAAGAAGCCAAGAAAATTAGGTTCAAAATATTTCGAAGAAAGTAATAGCGAAATATAACTGCAACCATGAAAAAATTAAGTTGGGAAATAAAATTCATGCACAAGACTAATCAAATGTTTTACAAAAATCACAGCATCAATATCAGATACTTACCAATAGGTCTTATATCATCAGCAAAGTCATCAAACAGATCTGGAAAGAAACAAGGAAATTAGAAACATTATTACATAAGG
Source organism: Tetragnatha versicolor (assembly GCA_024610705.1). Taxonomy (NCBI): domain Eukaryota; kingdom Metazoa; phylum Arthropoda; class Arachnida; order Araneae; family Tetragnathidae; genus Tetragnatha; species Tetragnatha versicolor. Next base: position 1,138,258 of record JANDEH010000005.1, on the reverse strand, counting down.
AAGCTCGACAACTGAAACAGACGCGAACTATATCTTCAGTTAATTATAATTTTTTTCTTTCAGATAATGTTTTAATTATTTGTCGCTATCTGTAAATTTTTAAGTCTTAGCCATCAAGCTATATTCCTATACCTCTATTTATAATTTAAAGCAATGAATGCTTTATTTTCAGTTGAAAAATCTCTGAAATTTTTTTTTCAAATTTACAAAAGTTGGTTTTAAAAGTTAAACATTTATTAAATTATTATTAAAATTATTCTTCCATTATTTAATGTTGTCAATAATATAATCCCACTCAATATTTAAAAAGGCAAACTATTATTCAATTTATGAAAATCATTAATAGTCTACCGGATTTGACAATTTTAGAAAATTAAAGTTTGATTTTATGAATAATCTATAAATTTTTTGCGTTGGTGTTTGTATTGTTTTTTTGTTGTTGTATTTGGTATTTATTGTCTGATATTTGGTATCTGTGTTTCTTTTCCTTCCTCTGTCTGTATGGTGGAAATAAATAAATATATGCGTGATAAATATGGGAGCTATGAGTAAAAGAAATTGCTCTTCTCGTTTAAAAAAAAAACAATCGCACAAAATAAAGATAAACCTATTGAGCTAGTAATCCCCTTACCAAACAAACCAAAACCATTCAACGTCACCTCACGATAACTCCTTCCGAAAAAGCTCGCAACGCATCCTTTGCCGAAAGAAAAAAAAACTTCCTAACTAAGTTTCAATAAGCCTTAATCACAAGACACGCTACCAGTCAAAAAAAATCTCTACCCTACCTCGTCGATTCTAGTTATTCTCCTACACCCTTCGTTTGCCCTGGAAAAATAAAAATAAAAAACCTACGAGCAACAAAACGGGCCCGGTGCAAATGTCCCGAAGTGGAGCAATTTCACAAGCGAGCGGCGATCCGAAACCCATCAGGGACGTACAGGAAAGGGACGACCGCCCCCTTACAAGGGACCTTCCCTCCCCCCTCCAGAACCAGAGATCGAGCTAGAAAGTTCCCTTTTTTTCCCTTCTAATTGCCAGGATCGTCTTCTTAGATGGATGATGGGGAGTGTTGTTCCTTCCTGGATCAGGAGGCACTGGCACTTTGGGCCATCTTGGTTATCTGCCAAGGTTCATTCGTCTCTCTTTTTCGCATGGATCCCTTTGTTCCCTTTCAAAAGACGGAGATTTTTTCCCTTTTTTATTATTCCCTCTCCGTCTTTTTCCCTCCAAATCGAGATCGTCGCGGATTGTGAGTGTGTATCGCATGGTTTTGCATTAATCTTAATCGAGTTTTTCGGAGTGCCAAATAAGGCTGAGTGGAGCTTGGTTGGTTTATTGGTGATGGTACTTGAAGGGATTAATCTGGTTATGTAAGTAAGAACCAAGAAAAGCGGCGACTTGGGGTTTTGTCAACTTGCTTCAAGGTTGTTTGAAGTTAACGATGGATGATAAATCACAAATTGATTATTTTGGTTGGGCTAATATTTTCTTAAATTAAGAAAAAATTATGAAAAATTCTTTGAAACGATAAAATTCATTTATTTAAAAATCATCATAAAAATTTCTTTCATTTCTTCTTTTTTTAATAAATCCTTTCTTTCAATGTGATATCTTATTTCATAATGTTATTTTGATACTTTCAATAAATCTACTAAGTAATTTGATGATTTTGTAACTTTAATTTAAATTTTCTTTCGGTTACCCTTATGTTTACTTTAAAATCAATTAGTATTATCGTGTCATTACATTTTTTTTTCATTTCTCTCATTGCCTTTCTAATTTTCTTTCTTTATGTTCTTTTTCTAAAATGTTCTCTATATCTTTATGGAGTACGCTTACTTACTTGAAAGGAAAACATATCGCAGTATTATCTCACACTGGAGATAAATGATCCTTCCAAATCCGAGTAAATTTATGTTTTAATTTTAATATGAAAGTTTTTGTTTCAAGTATGACGATCATGTTCTTTCAATTTCGAAATATCAGAAATACTCAGTTTCACAGCAATTTACTAGTCCCCATTCAAATTATAGATTATTTATATTTTGTATTTGAAAATTTTAAAAATCTTGAAAAAAAACGAAAACATTTCGTGTTAAGGTGTGACAACTGGAATCCCCGATATTGCGACTTCCTACCCAACTTGCAAATCCACTTGTCACGTCTTAGCAACATACGCAGTTTGGATTCCGATGACCGATATTGTCAGCAGGATACTGACCTATACTTAATACGTCTCAAAATACACTCTCATATACAGTATACACCTTCTCAAAAATGAGCACATTATGTATCGATTTTGAGAAATGAGTTTATATTTGTTTCCAACTTGAGTTTAATTTAATTTTGGGTCAGTTTAACTGACGTACTCATAATTGAGTAATATCGAACTTTTCCGGCGAGAGAGTGACGAATTTTATTTATAAATTCTGAAAAAGATACTAAAGGTCAGTTCTAAAAATTTCGTTGAATAGGTGTGCAAATTTCTTAATTTACTGAGTTCTTCTATTTCGGGCAATAAATAACATGTTTACAAGTTTTCACAAGTCAACACCAAATGCAGATTCAGGAAAACGTGCCAACCAAGCACCTTAACTTGTCAACCCAATAAAAAGACAAGTGTTTCACGGTCGTGTTTCACAGGTCACGTTTCACAAGTGTTTCACGTCTTTACTACGTTAGTCTACTTCGAGTGGACTGTTTACTCTTTATTCAAAATCAGTTTTTCGTTTAGATCTTATTCACAAGTTCAATATATTACACCACGCATATTTGAGGGATCCCGTTCTCCTGAAACATCCCTCAGTCCTATAAATTGTTGCAAAATATAAGTTTTATTATTTACAAACCCTGGTGCTATATTTGTCAGTAAATATAATAGACACTATGTTGGACAATTTTAAATATTTTATAATGCTTTTAAATAAAATTTCCATACTTTTGGGTTAAAAGCCTAGAAAGAAAAACCTCTTTTCTGTATAAGAATCCAAATCTACAAACAAACATATTCTTTACACAACTCAAAATACATCATTCTTTTCTCTCGAGATAAAAGGAAATAAAACATTCACACCGTTGTATAAGTAAAGAATAGGCTGTCAGGAGCACCGTGGAGAAATGAATAAAATTCAATTGAAATTGATTCACACAAAGTGAACTATTTGCGAAATCTAACGGAAAGAGAGAGATAGATGGCAGACAAGTTGGGAAGGAAGAATTGCTCTAAAGTAACGTGATTTGTTACGAACATGAAAACCCATTTTCACTGATATCAGTGTTTTAACTCACGCTGAGAAGAAAATTCTGTTTCTCTTTTTCTGCGTTACTTTTGAAAAAGTGAGGGTCTTTCGTATAATCGCGGAGTTCCTCCAGCCAGCTTGGGACGCGATGCTATAAATTTTCTGCTACTTCCACATCGTTAATCTGATTTCGTGTTAGAAAGCTGTTATATAATTCATATTTTAACAACATTAGTTTCAAAAACGTCTGAAATTTCACTTTTAAATATGATGTTTCTTGTATAATTCACCATACATTTTTCTTGTCAAATTCACACAAATTAAATTTTAGTTGGTATCGAATTAGTATCTACTAAAATTGTCTTTTTATGAATGTCGTTAATGTCGTCTAATTTAAATATACAGTAATAAAACTCAAACTGGTTAGGTAATACTATTTTCCTTAAAAATTGAACAAAATTCCTTCAAATGAGCAAAAACAAATAGAATATAAACTAATTTAAAAAAACTGTCACCTATATAGTAAGCAGGAGAAATAACGTCGCCTATAAGGACAATTGATTTTTTCTTAATACACTGTAAAAAAAACTGTAGAAAAACAGAAATTTTCAAAAACAATGACTTTATGTTTACAGAGATATTCTGTCATGTAACATTCCCACCGCACTTCTACTTATTTTATGTAAAATAACAGCTTTTATCTAGTTTTTTAGCTTATCTGTACTTAAACAGAAACTTACTGCATCGAAAACGAATACAGCTATTGGCAACATTATACTGAATTTTCGTTGGTTCAGTGGTAGCGTGCGTGCTTAGCATGCGGTAGGTCGTGGGTTCTATCCCCGGATATTAATTAATTATAATTAGAAAAAACTCTACTAAAATAAGTGCATGCGCACAAGCAGGAAATTATTGAGAGGCAGCAGAAAAATCTGTAGCTCACTTGACAGAAAGTTTCTTTTTACAGCATTTACCTGTAGGTAACAGCTTTTTTCTGTTTACAGGATTTTTCGGCCTACAGAAATTTTCTGGCAACTTTTGCTGCCAGAAATTTTCTGTTTTTTTGCAGGATTATTTTTTACAGTGTAGGAGTATTGGAATTAAATTAAGTTACTAGATTGACAGATACTGGAATTCCGGTAGTTTGGGTTAAAAAGACTGGACTAACCTTGCCGGGCTTATGCCTGTAGTTGGTCGACTTAATTTTTATTTGTATTTGTAATATCATATTTTATGTAGTACAGGGGTGGAAAAATGTCAAAAATATCCATTCATGTCATTGCCCAGTCACTGAGAAGTGTACCGTTATATCCCACCACCATACAGAATACATTACTATTGTCTTTTAATAGAACTAGTTGATATTTTTTTTCTAGTTCAATGCATAAGGTTTTTGTTTCACCCTTTTTATTAAGTTTAAAATTAGTGTTTAGTTCAGAAAAGGCTTTTTGGTTTTAATACTTAACATGATTTATCTCTCTACTAAAGCTATTGGTGTTACACTATTTACAGATTCATTACGTTATGCTACACTGTAAAAAAATTCTGGAACGTTACTTAAAAAAACTGGGTATCTGAGCTGCCCATTTTTTTAAGTAATGTTCTTGGAAAATACCAGTAACGTTTCTGTAAAATACTGAAACTTTTCGCAGAAATACCAGAAACCTATCTATGAAATATCAGGAACGTTACTGTAAAATACTGAAATATTCCGCAGAAAAACCAGAAAGCTATGTGTATCTCAGATATGTCTTGTTCTTTCATGTTTCTACAAGTATTAAAAATGTGGCATATTATGAACCACGGAAGGTACCGATCTACGAAGGTTATACTTACTAGTTTTAGAATAATCAGTCGGTTCTTACACCTAATATAAATAATTTGACTCTTTAGTGGTGAGCGTGAAAACAAAACAAACAATATAAATTGATGAAAAAAAAACAATGTTTGCCTGTCCGGGGCAAGGATTCTAAAACGTTTCAGAAATGAAAAACAGAATTTTCCAGGAAAGTGTTACACTGCTGTAAAAACTCATACTCTGCTCAACGTTACTGGAATTTATGCGGAACATTATTAATATTTTTACAGTGTATATTTGAAGGTGATTTCCTTGTAAAGTTATAATTAACTAAAATCCCCAATAAACAGAAATGATCTAGTAATATTTCTAACGACTATCGAAACTACCACATAGTATGAAAAATTATCACCCTCCTCAACACAGCCAAGAAGAATTGCTGATCGTTGCGCTCGCTCCCCCATAGTAAGAAGAAAAGTACTTAATGAAGATTTCGCGTGTTAGAGGTAATACTTGACTGCCACGATGAAGAAATTCTCTTCTGTTGACTTCCATAAAACACATAGCTGTTTTGAAGGAACAATGCCAATATTGTTCTTGCTAAAGCCGAAGCATAAGTTCTTTTTCTAGTTTCAGAAGCAACTTTTTCGTTTTATTAGTGACAGAAGAAAACAAAAAATATTTTCACTATAATAAAGCATGAGATCTGAATGACAAATTGTTATTTTGGGCATATTGAGACACTTCAATTTTTCTCGAACAACTTCTCGCATTTAAAACGATTTATAGTAATGGACTATAAGTATTATTATTCTCCTTTTCACTTTGAAAGGAAACTAAAGAAAAATGACGATTAAATGTGGAAAATAGAAAGAGTTTCAGGACATCTTTCAATAAATGATACCATTAAAAGGATTAAAGAACATACATTTAACGTGCCGAACAGAATGTCCCCCGTATTATCTGTTAACACCAACCGTCCTCGTATCCTTTATGTAATAGGAATTCTTTCTTTGGTACTATCTCCCAAACTGTTTTCATCTCTGCGAAATACTTGAGATTTCTTTTTTTAAGAGTCGCTCGCCTTAAGTAAGATTTTGTCTTGGTTTCCAGAGAAACGTTTACTCCCGGTTCTTTGTATTTTTTTGTTTTCGCACCTTTTCTCCGGATAAAGATATTGCTCTCTTGAGCTTCATTCTGTGTTTCCTTACTCGTCAACATGTTTTGAAGGAATAAGTAAGACAAAATGTAATCATAAGTTTAAAATGAAAACATAAGAACGTACGACTTTTCAGAACAGATATTTAATATTTATAAAGTTTCCGGCTGAGTCTGAAAGGTTGCCATGTTTTCATGGAATGTGATAAAAGCATTATTTAAATTTCAGTGGAGAAGTAAACAATTAAGGATTTGTTTAGAATTATTGTAGTTGCATAAGGCTAAGCACACACTAGAGACTTCTGTCGCGATAAACACTAGGTCACTATATAGCAATGCATTTCTATGATAGATTTTTGGCAATCGGCCAAGAGTCTCGTCTCCTAATGCGCTCGCTCTAGCTTCTTGCAATAGCCAGGGTGATAATTTTGTCTCTGTCGCCGTGACAAAAGTCTCTCGTGCGCGCTTAGCCTAAAGAGAAAGCTTTGGTACTTACTCACAAAGGTTAAATGTGGCATTACACATTTACATTATGGTTTTTATAAACCAAAACCATGACCTCGCATATTCTGGAACTGCGGAATAATAATGAATTATGTATTATAACTGTTTATGCATCTTAAAAATACTTCCATATACTCCCGGCATGCCAATGAATGCTCAATGTATAAATTCAAAAAATGAAATTAGGACTATTGAGCTTAACTCCTGTTCTATTATTTGAACAGAAAGTAATATTTAGAGGGCTCAGAATTAAAATGGACCAAGTCCACTTTTTGTCATTTTTGAGTTAACAACGCTATAACATGCACCAACTATGTAAAATTTCAGTGCAATAGTGAACCAAGTCCTAGTTCTGATAATATCCGCTTGGCAGCAGCAACTTCTGTTGCGTTAACATGTAATTTCCTATGAAGCTTTAACTTTAAACGTCTGTAGCTCAAAAGTAGCTAAAGTGGACTTGGTTCATTTCTATTCTGAGCCCTCCATTTCACAGTCAAAACTTAACGCCAAAATAACTTATGCTATTTCTGGTTCCACACTTCGTTTTAAAATTCAGTCGAATTATTACAAACCAACGAATCAAATAAATATACTTTTATCCAAACTAAACTAAGTAACTGCCTCACTTTCATACAACTGTATTTTTTCCTGTTTTTGCCACCATCGTAAAAGTGCACCCGCCCATTTCTTACAATTTTTAACTGTCTTGTTCATGAAGCAAAAAGTAAAGACTTTTAAGTTTTACCCGATCAGAATTATAACTGCGTTACTAGATTCAAAATTCTGTGAACACACCTGCTGTGTTCAGGTAAAAATCATATTTTTACTTGTGACAAAGAAAATAATACCCTCCATTTCATAAACGGTAGGAGCTACATTTTGGAGCAGAGTGTTATTAAAACAAAACAATTCAAGGAAAGAATGGCACATTTCTCTCCGTTGTTCAAGGTTCGCGTTTACTTCTTTCATATTAAAAATGTCGTTCCTCTTCCGTGAGATTTTCCAGCAAAGAAGGGAAAAGTGCTCCTTGTGTTATTTCTGGAAAAGTTAGCGTATTTGACGTCAGCGCGTTAATGAAGAATTTCTCTCAGAAACCTCTCTTAATGAGTTTAAAAGACACGCTGACTTTATGTTCAGTGAAAGTTTTGAGGTTGTATGACATAAGAGCTCTTTCAAAACTGAAAACGTTATATTTAAGCCTCATTATACTTACCATAAACTGTCATTATTTTTCTCGCTATTTAAACTTCAGTAAAGTGAGTTTCTCTAATCAAGTGTGATTAATGTTGATGGGAGTTTTCGTTTTTGAACTTAAAAGTTAGAATCCTTCTGCTGCAAGAGGTTTACTTAAGTATTAATCCTGGTGTGTATTTCAAATTTAAGTTTGAATTTACTATTATCTTCTTTTTAACACATAATTTGTTATTTTTGTAATAAAAAAAGTTTTCTCATTAGTTATTCATTACTTTAGTTTAATTATTTATAATTAATTTAGTTAAACATAAAGAAGTTATTCTGTTAAATATATTATAAGAAGTAGTTATTCATTACTTTAGTTTAGTTATTGATAATTAATTTATATATAAATAAGTTATTCTATTAAATATATTATAAGAAGTAGTTATTCATTACTTTAGTTTAATTATTAATAATAGATTTAGTTTATTAATTATATAATTATATTAATTAATGAAAAAATTAACTTTGGCTTCTAAAAAATATAAAATTTTTTTTTATAGGTTATCATAAAATGCGTCACACGTTCAAGGATAGAAGGGGTTTTATAAGTGGGAAGTAATAGGACAAGGAAAAGAGATTGTTTCAACATCACACTTTTAAAGTGTTTTATTAAATTAAATAGGTTAATTAATTAAATAGGTTAATTAATTAAATAGGTTAATTAAATAAATTATTTAATTAAATATTAGCTTAAATAGGTATTTCAACCACGACCAAATAAGATTTAAGAATAATGAAAAGTTATCAAGTATGATTAATGTTGAAGGAATATATTTTCGTTCTTTAAAAGAAAACTAAAATCATGTTGCTAAAAGTAATAGTATAACGTCAGGGTGATAATTTTGTTTCTGTCGCCGTGACAAAAGTCTAGTGTGCGCTTAGCCTTACAGTGACAACTTTACTACCTACTTTTTCTAACTTTATTTTTACTTACTATTTCCTTTACTCTCATATCTCAACTCTGAATTATACAATAAACCTAAACACGCAGAAATTACCTAATTTGTGTTATTATTTTAATTAACTTGAATAATTTCCATGAATAATTTTAAGAATCCTACTTTTAATTACTGGCAAAGTATACATATTTGTTTATTATATTTCATTAAAATCATAATAACTTCATCACTTAAACTTCAGTAATAAGTTAAGAGATAGCCTTCGCAAACACAAATGATGAAGAATGAAGGAATAAATTAGCTTAATCAACTTAGAAGGGAAATAGCTTCGTTAAAAGTTTGGATAATTGGATCATAACAGTATTAAAAGAATGGATCTAAGTGTTTATATTAGTCCATAAGGGAATGCTATTTTCATTATTAAATCTTTTGCACGAAAGAAATATCCCGAGTGTTATTAGATTTAAATGTTCTTAATAAATTACAAATACATAATAAAATAAATACCTGCAAAATGATTAATAGTTATACCTACAATTTATGATTTTAGGAAAGGTTTGGCGGCGAAAAGGCTATTTCGAATATTTTGAGAACTATGGAGCTACCGGCCTTTGATCGCTATCGCTCACCAACTCCTCACCAACTTACTGCCTACGCACGCAGGGTCTTTTGGATTGCTTAGCAATTCCCAAAAATCCTGCTCACTGAAATTATTTAATTTTTTAAAACACTAGGGAGCTACCGCCCCCTGCTCGCTCTCGCTCGCCAACCCCCGTTAACTGCTGACGCAGACACTTTTGGACCGCTTCGCAATTCCTTACAAAACCCAGCTCACTGCACTTACTCACTTTATAAAACATTCTTAAAACAGGGGTAGTACTTCTCCAGGGTATTCTTCCAAAAATGGCGAATGTTTATTCAGTGGCGGAATTTTTACAGTTCCTTTACGGTAACATAAATTGGCGGATCGCCTTATAATTCCAAGAAAATTAACAACAGAGCAATGTAAACATTCCTTTACCATTTCCCCAAGGTAATGTTTTTTCACAGATCCATTAAGAAGCACTGAAACATCTCCGGAATAAATTTAACTTTCTTAAAATTTGTAATGATTTTCATCGATTGGCTGTGAAAAATGTAGTAATTACCGTAAACATAACGAAAATTTAGAATTTTATCTTCATGAGAACAAACAAACGTCGAAGTTGTGTCAGTTTCACAGCAATGACACGAATGTTTAGACTTCCAACATTTTCAATTTTAATCTTTATTTCTAAAACAGTCCCCCGTGTTATCTAGTTGTTTGCGTTTTGGCATTATGAAATAAAGTGTCACATTTTACTACCTTAAAAAACATACTTGCAAAAGGATATAAAAATAATAATTATTGTAAAAAATAAATGCAAAAGTTCAAAATTTCCGAAAGCGAGTTTATATTTTGTTGTAAATATAGTAATGATTAGGTTGCCACAACGACAAAGATAAATATAAAAATATTAATTTGTTATTTAAAAAATGAAAAATAAATTAATTATACATACGTTTTAAATATAATTAAGACCGTTTAAACAACAGAAATATAAATATTATTAAAAATAACCCAAAATATATTTTTAAATTCGTGTTATAAATAGGAAGATTATTATTTAATCTATTTGAATATTAAAAACCAGTGAAATATGTTTTCAATTGTTTTAAAATTCATAGTTTCTTGCTTTATAACTGCAATCTTATCCGTAATCTAAAAAAATAGAAATATTTTAAAATTGAGATTTTTTTAGAAATTCTAAAGGCTTATTGCAGCACATCCTCAAAAGAATCCGGACAGTTTGATACCAAATATGTGTTATAAGGATCAGTAATTAAAAAGCCTTTCTCTGGAAACCGTTCACCAAAAACTTTTTTTAGAGTAGAGATTCGTTAAACAATTAGATTAGTAGATGAAATGTCAACATATTTTAATCAACATTTTTCTTGAAAATAGCCATCAAGTCTGCTCGTAACTATTGTTAATCAATATTTAAAAAAGTTCATCAATGAATCTGTTAAATTTAATATAGTACTATAATGACTAGAATAAGGTCCTTAAGGCCTTATTCTAGTCACTATAATACACTGAGCTATAAAACAAACTGGAGTGACAACCTCAGATACTATAACAAGTAACCGATCGTGCCAGCGCGGAAGGCTTGCCCCGATTGCTTGAGCAATCGGGGCAAGCTGGAAGCATTATGTGCATACAACTGCGCTAACAGATTGGGAAAATTAAAAGAAGATGGAAATCCTTTCCGCGGTGTGATGCGGTTTCGGCACGCTAACTAGTCACTCCAGCACTCCGGTTTGTTTTATAGCTCAGTGCTATAATCACTGAGCTATAAAACAAACTGGAGTGACTAGTTAGCGTGCCGAAACGGCATCACACCGCGGATAAGATTTCCATAATCTTTTTATTTTCCCCATCTGTTATCACAGTTGTGCACATAATGAAACGACCATTCTAAATTTTGCTCATAATATTTTAAAAACCAGGCATGGTATGGGTGGATTAAAAGGGGAAAATGCTCTTCCAACTTTGCTTCCAGTTTGCCCCGATTGCTTGAGCGATCGTGGCAATTTAACCTTCCGCGCTGGCACGATCGGTCGCTTGTTATAGTATCGGAGGTTGTCACTCCAGTTTGTTTTATAGCTCAACTAGCTGATATGCCCGGCCTTGCACGGGTGGAGTTATAGCTTTAGGATTTCTTTTTTTTAATTTTCAATATATTTTATACCTTATTTTTCCAGGTGAAAGGTATTAAAATCCATCCAGTTGTCAAGCATTTTAATATTTGAACAATTTCTACATTTAACCTCATGATTCCCAATCCCATAAAAAATTAGAAACAAATCTCCCAAAATTACTTAAAATATGCCCATTTAGAACCCTTGATTAATCATACAGGATTTTAATTAACTTTTTCTGTGAAATTATTCAATAACTAAAGCGTATTCCATTTTGCAATTTTTAAAAAAATCTCTACTTGAAAGGTCTTTCACATTTTCAATTGCTTTTGATTTGTAAATCAACTTTCTTAAAGCTACAATAAATTATCCTTTTTTTATTTACATTTTAGTTTCCATGGAGACTATTTTAACAACAATGCTATTCCATTTAACTTATTATTTTTAAAAGCTAGATCAACTTTCCAATAAAAATAGTTGTAAACATACTTAATTTCTTTTTTTTTAATTTTAAATTTCATTTAATTATATTTTTAGATTATGGTTATAATTTTTAATTAGACTTATGTCTAGTTTTTCTTTTAAAAACTTGCTATTTTGCATTATATTTTTTTTGTAACAATGGGGTGAACAGATCTCTTTTGTAGGAGAAATAAAGCTATTTCAGCAAAATGACCATAAAAAGGGTCACACGAGGGTCAAGGGGTTGTTCTAGAACTTCAAAACATAGCCTATGTTTTTTCTGGGATTGTTTTACGTGTATATACCAAGTTTGGTTCAGATCTGAAGAAAACTGTGGATTTGTATAAAAGACAAACAAACACACACACAAACAAACCAACAAACAAACACACATTCAATTTTATTATATTAGATGGCTATAATAGTACTTAGTAACTCGGCAAAACGTCTAGTGTTTTATCACTCAGGTTTTTGTTTAAACACAGACTTTTTGAACAATACCTTTTAAGCTATTGAAAATAATAAGAGACAAAACCTACTTTACACTCTATTTTTACAAACAATTGATTTTTTATGTGTGAAATTCCATATTTAAATAGAATATTTGTTAGTTTGGGGAAAACTCATATTAGTCTATTTAAAGAAATATAATTTTTTTTATTTAGAAATTATTTTGAAGCCCTTTTTTAAAGTGAGAAATGAATTATTTTCATCATAAATGTATGGCGTCGATTGGTCGTTGTGATTGGAGGGATAATAAATTGTACGACAGTTTCTTGCTTTTAACTGCAACCTTATCTGTAATCCAGAAAAATGGAGATATTTTAGAATTTAGAATTTGTTTTAGAAATTCTAAAAGCTTATATTGCGCATCCTCAAAATAATTCAAACAGTTTGATAAAAAAAATTTGTTGTACGGATCTGGAATTAAAAAGCCTTTCTCTGGAAACCGTTTACCAAAAAACTTTTTTTAGAATAGATATATTATTTTTAGTTTTGAATAATTTTTCATCCAATGAAAACCTATAAATGTAACTTCAATGACTTTTAAAAGCTTGTTACCCTTAAATTATTTTCTGTAGCGTTTGCTTTGTTTTTTTACCTTCCATTTTAACCCTTCTACAATTTGAAGAAGTGTATGGGGCAGTGTTATGCCTAAAACATATTATTTTAATAACCATAAACCGTGTTTATTTACTTAAAAAATATAAATAAATAAAAGTGTTTAGAAAAATATTAATGTTAAGTAAAAATCTAAATAATTAATAAATGTTAAAAATGTAACATACAATTTATATAGGCCTTCATAAAATGCGTCAGACGTTCAGGGCTGGAAGGGTTCTATATGTGTGAAATAAAGTAACGAGAAAAAATGGGGTGTTTCGACATCACACTTTAGGGCCGTATTCAGAAACTTTAACACGAGATGGAAACGAGATGAGAACGAGATGGAAACGTTGTAAAATCTCACGTAACGATCACGAAATGATAAATTGGAAATGGTCGTTCAAGAGCACCCGTCTCTTCAAAAGCGAGAAATTTAGCTGACTCTGATTGGCTGAAAAGAAAATCTCGTCTTGGTCTGCTTGGTGACGTAGGAGATTTTATCCAATGAGGGAAAGGATCGGAAACTCCCGTTAGTGTTTCGGGAAAATATCGTTTCAAATTCATCGTTTCCATAACGTTCTCGTTTCCATCTCGTTCTCATCTCGTTTCCATCTCGTGTTAAAGTTTCTGAATACGGCCCTTAACTATTTTTTTCAATATTGCTACTTGTAAATACTTTTGGCCATAAGGATTTCCCTATCCACTTATTTCTAATCATAATCTTGTAGCTTTTAAAAAAAGTGCCTACAAAACTCTAACCATATATATCTCTATATATACAACCATAACCATATATACAACCTTAAATTAACTCATCAACTCTCATTACTCTTAAACAAATCTCCACCTACATTTGCCTTAGCTCCAAATTACCCCTTCCGACTTCAGGTTTAACTTACCAAATCCGCAAAGAGAAAAATCCTCAATTTAAGGAACAAGAATCGGATTTCCCTATTCAGGACGCAAACAAGCGAAAAAAAAACCTCGGCGCATCGTTAAAACCCCACAACAAACGCTCTTTTTTCCCCACGCGCCAGACTTTCGGAGAAAAGAATCCCTCCCCGGGATGACTTTATTCATCGCCTAATGCGGTCATAAAGACCTCCGGAAAAATCTCCCGGATAAATGGAGGAGGTGATCATGACTTGAAAAGACGGGACCCCCTTCATTAAGCCTTGAGCTAAGTGGGTTAATGACTCGCCAGCTTGTTGGGCGTTGAGTAATTGGAGGCGAAAAAGCGCCGGCCTTGAAATTTCTAAAACTTTACGTTCTTGTTTAGAGCTCTGGGCTGAGTTGTTTCGAGAATAATAATAAATTTAATTCGCGCGTTTGTTACTAAGTTAGGTTGTGAGAAGAATCGTTAAGGGTTTCTGGTTTCGGTTAATTTTAGTTTTAATCGAGTGGTTTAGGGATTAGGGTATCAGGCTGTTTGGTTCTTAGAATTGTTTTTAGTTTTGTCGGTGAATTTCGTTCGTTAGAGAATGATGGCTTTTGAAAGGTAGTTTGGAGATGCTTTTGTGAATAATTAATTAATAGCCCTTTTAAGTAGTTCATTAAGTTAGGTTTGAAGTAGAGGAATTTTAGTGTTCTTTGCAGTGCCCTGGGATTTCGGTCACAAATCAGCTTCAAAGTGAATGTGTTCTTTGTTTAAAGTTTATAATTTCGAAAAGGAAGTTAATCTTGTTGAAAAGTTTGATAAAAATAAATACAGACTGAGAGATATGAACCAGAAAAATTATTCAATACTTTACATACAGGGGTAGAAACATTCAATTTTTCAACCTACATTCATATTCAATTTTTTGAAAATTTCTTAAAGGGCAAAACTTAGAATTGAAGTGTTTTATTTATGTATAAAAGTATTGAGTTTAACATTAAAATTTTTATAACTTCTAAATGAAAGCATACTCTAATAAAATACCACGCATCAAACACTATCAATATTATCAACAGTTTTAAATACTCTTGACGTAATTTTGAAAATTGTCTTATATTTTAAAATTTAGTCTATTCTTTTCTATAGGAACAATTTTACCTATAGGTTAATGTAGTTTGAAAACTTCCCGATTTGATTTAAACTTATTGAAATAGCCGTCATAACTTTTTATTAACACTTAATATATTTATAACATAAAGAAATAGTTCTACATTTTCATTTTAATGTTCAAATCCTTTCTTATCTAAAGGTAAAAGTTTGAGTTCATCCAGTTAAGAGAATTTGAAATGTGATTCAATACACTTATAAGTTAACTTACACTAGTTTCTTTTATTCCAAGTTTGCAAAAGCAATTTACTAAAAAATATCATTTTCATTAAATTTGAACTGCTAAGAAATATAAACAATACAGAGCTAACTTAAAAAATAACTTTTTTTGGTATTTATTATTAGCCGTGCTATTTTTTTTCCCTTGCAGGGTCAGTTCGCTTAGTTCAAGTACACTTGCCCCTACAAACCCCAAAAGAAAACAGTCTTCAAAACCACTCCAGATATGAAATATGAAATCATCCTCCAAAACTAGTATACCTTGCTGGAGTCATATCAACAGACGCAATAAAAACGAATCCCAAACCCCAGAATTCAATACAAACCCCTGCGAACTCAATTATCGAATAGCACTTTAATCCATCGGGCCCAAAAGAGGAGAAGACATTATTTAACCAGGGGGCGAGGCTGCAGCGATAAGGCGCCCCCAAACCATTCGATAAACTCTAAGGAGGAGGAGGAGGTAGAAAAAAATGGCGGCTAGATTAATGGCGATATGCATATGCGATAACGCAAATTACGGACACCACCAGAAAAAGGGCTTATCCATAAGGAGGAACCTCCATCGATTACTTAAGAAAGGGGGTGGATGTATGCGTCTGGGACGTAATTAAACGGTGACCACTTTATCTGGAGTCTTATTATGGGAATGGGGGAGGGTGGTTTTTGAGGGGTTTTTTATATTTCTTGTGGGAGGGGATCAATATTCGGAATTAAGAGGTGGGGTTGTGGGGAGGGGTTTTTCTTTTGTTTGGGTGGTAATGAAGGTGGGGTAATGGGATGTAGTTTAGTTCGATTTTCGTACTTAACACTTTGAAAAATTGGTTTGGGAAGGTCAAGGTGGGGGGAGGTTGCTTATTAGGTATGTTATTTTTTTTAATTTTTAAAAACTTTTTAATGCCTCTGTATACAGGGTGTTTCAAAAGTCCGTTTCACCTTTTATTTTGAACCAACGTGTTCTAGGGTCGAACAGTCGAACACTTGGAACGAACTTTTCTTTTTTGAGGCCTGAAAAAGTGCTATTTTGACATATTCCGCTATTTCAAATATTTACAATATTTTCATAAATTTTTTCAGTGATTTCTTCATAACGTTGCCAACAATACTCTTAATGAGATTTTTGCTCTATCTCGTTTAGTTTTTAAATTATTTATTTTTAACTTTTTTATTTCGCCCCTAGGGGCACAGTAAGTCATCTCAATGGATTCTCCAGGGTCATTTA
This sequence comes from Tetragnatha versicolor, assembly GCA_024610705.1. Classification (NCBI taxonomy): domain Eukaryota; kingdom Metazoa; phylum Arthropoda; class Arachnida; order Araneae; family Tetragnathidae; genus Tetragnatha; species Tetragnatha versicolor. Next base: position 1,121,643 of record JANDEH010000005.1, on the reverse strand, counting down.
CCTAGGGGTAGACCTTACTTCCGTGACCCTAGGACACTTTGGTTCCAAATAAAATCAGGGGAAAAACACCCTGAAACACCCTGCATATTTTATGAGTGTAATGTAGTTTTGTATGAATGTAGTTTTATATTCGTTTTGTATTTTTCATTGATATTTTTAATGTGATGATATTTTCATCATGACTGAGGTTTCATTGAAAGGAATCAATGCCAAGTTATTATATGAGACTGTAAAAATGCCATAGAAAATTATAGTTGAAATAATGTGAGAAATAATTTTTTGTTTTAAAACAATACACAGAATTTAAATTTTATTGATATTTTCCAAAATTTGTTTACTAGATAAAACCATAGCTAAAAATTTTATTTTAAAATGTTAGTTTTGTGTTAAAAATGTTTAAGGAATTTAAGATTATTATTTTTTATAGACTAGGGGGCTCTGCCCCCTGCTCGCTATCGCTCACCAACCCCCGGAACTGCTTCGCAGTTCGTTGAAGATCGCTTCGCGATCTTAGCGAGCAGAGCTCGCTTGTTTCATCTCAACTATCCAGTTAAACCTGGAACTTGTCGGCTTAGTTTATGATAATTTAAAATCGAAACTTTTATCTCTCGAACTTATCAATAACTTAATTCGGACCATAACTACAAAAATATCAAAATAAAACTGCAACTGATATCCTTGTTTTAACTTGTCAATAATCGAAATGTTTTTTAAAATATCCAGCAAGTCTACAAGTTATCATCAACTATCTTAGAGAAAAAGCATGCCATTAATATCTTTTAAATTTATGAAATGCACGTGTATCTAGTGAATCGTTGGAAATAAAAGAAATCAGACTCACATAAAAATATGCTGTTTCTCTAGTGAACGACCAGAAAGAGATGAAAAAATTGAAACTTTGAATCTTACTTATTCTAAAAATAATTAGAATTTTTTAAAAAACGAAATGCCAATCTTTTTATAAAAAATAACTGTATGTGTGTTTTAAATATCATAGTTTTACTATGATTAGTTTTTCTGTTATAACGAAAAAACCGAAAAAGGGTAAAAAATTTCGAAACTTTAGAATTTAATTACCCCAAAAATAATTCGAAATTCGAAAAAAGGGCGACGAGGTGCAAAACTTCATACCTAAGAGTATGTGTCTGCAAAAAATCATGTTTCTGCTGTAAATAGATTTTGCTGGGGGCGAACTCGCAGCCGAAAAAAATAATTTTCGACTTTGACATTAAATAACTACAGAACTAATTATCTAATTAATTAGGTTTGGAAACTGAAATAACCCTCATACATTTGTCTATCAATGGTCAAAATTTCATAATATTCCTTCAAATAGTTTTTGCGTAGTGATAATTCAAAGTGTTCAAAAATATCATTTTCTGAAACAGCGGCGGCAGCGGCGGCGGCGGTGACTGTTACTTTTTTTTAATATAGAGAGATTACTTATTCTTTTGTATTAAAAAATTATTTTTCAGACACATATTAATGTACAAGAAATACAGTCTAAGCTTGTTTTAACAAATTCACAGGGGCTTATAAATTAGTTCGTAAAATCATAAACGTTGTAAAAATTATAATATGAAAATGTATAATTATGAAATAATTTTTTTAGGATTGTAGTTAAATTTCACAAACTGTTTATTCAAATCAAATTTTATACTAATATTTTCGAAAAGAAAAGGCAAGAACCAGTGTAGTTTGACGACAATTAAGCTGGGTGAAGTGAAAAAAAATCTGTTTGCGTAACAAAAGAATAGTTTTAGTTCTCAAATGGGAATTGAAATAATCATTGTGATATATTATTCCAGATCACAGTTCATAAAAAAGTTTTTACAAAAATAGGTTCGTAAAAACGAGCGGTGACTCTATTAATATACTTTGTTCTGAATTGGCTTCCCAACTGCCAGAGTTGACTTTCCTGCCGTTATTGTCTTATGAAGGAAAAACGAGTTTTACAGGAATCTCAATGAACGGCTAAAAAAACAACTTCACATAGAGCTAATAAAATGTTATTTCCGAGTCCCTAACTTCGTAAAAAAGGTTTTGGTAGGGAAATATCAATGTTTTGAGAAGAGGAAGCTACAAAATCTAAATATTTCCAGCCAGTTTTATTGGTATCGTCTTTTGGGATTTGTTACTAACAAAGAAATAAAGATATATTTTTTGTTTAGGTCTCTTTCGTTATGAAGGCTCATTATAAGTTTTGTCCAGCTATACTTTTCGCTAATTAATAAGTTTGAACTTTCTTTATATTTATGAAATTTAAAATAAATATTGTTTAGTAAGGGACCTTGGTTGTTTCATGTGAAACAATTAACAAAAAAATATAAAAAATGAAATTTGATTGTATTTAATATTTTAGTTGAAAAGGGAGTACAATTTATAAGGATGGAACATTTTTAGGTATAAAAATGTATTATTTGTAATTTCCATAGTGTAAAATAAAGATTAATATTATTATTATTATTATTATTATTATTATTATTATTATTATTATTATTATTATTATTATTATTATTATTATTATTATTATTATTATTATTATTATTATTATTATTATTATTATTATTATTATTATTATTATTATTATTATTATTATTATTATTATTATTATTATTATTATTATTATTATTATTATTATTATTATTATTATTATTATTATTATTATTATTATTATTATTATTATTATTATTATTATTATTATTATTATTATTATTATTATTATTATTATTATTATTATTATTATTATTATTATTATTATTATTATTATTATTATTATTATTATTATTATTATTATTATTATTATTATTATTATTATTATTATTATTATTATTATTATTATTATTATTATTATTATTATTATTATTATTATTATTATTATTATTATTATTATTATTATTATTATTATTATTATTATTATTATTATTATTATTATTATTAAAAAGGGCACGTTAAGCTTGATTTCGTTTGACGAAGAATTTCGTGGTTGGCATCTTTAAAAAGGTTATGGATTAGGTAAATGATACTAATTTTATGTTTATAAATAAAAATAGGTAAAATTGGTATATCTGGAACATCTATGGAGCGAAAAAAGGATGGATATCGGTGAGGGATAGCAAACAGGGGTGGTAGCAACCTAGTAAATATTATCTAACCAATAAATATAACATTAAAAATAACCTTTTTTACATGTTCACTACTACACATTTTTCAAAGTTAAAAATAACACCTTGATACTTATCTAAAGTAACGAAAATAAATTTGAATACTTTTCTTTTCGAAATACATAAAAAACCAATTTGCATTTCTTCCTCCTTCGTTCCTCAAGCCAAAAAGTTAATCCACCGGCATCCCTCCTCTCCCAAACGGGGGCCACTAATTAACAACACGCCTTTCACAACAGTTTTTACCATCGATTCCCTTAAAAGAACCAGCCTTACCCCTGCCACCACTCACCGAGAAAGGATGTAAACCCCCCCCCCCCGAAAATCGAACGTCGAGTTATCGGCTTTCTTTCACGGCTAAATTGATATCCATACGTTCACTCGGCTAGAATGGAATCAATTCGTTCGGGGAGTTGAGAAAACCTATACTGCGCAACTGAACGTCGATACTCTGCGTCTGTGTGTGTGATCTCTCTCTCACTCTTTCCTTTGATATAGGGCCTCCGAATATCGGTTAAGGCCAATTCACTTACTGGAGATGCGCAAGAAGCAAGTTTAATTTTCTGCAACTTTTTGACTCGATTTTAACTAGGAAGTTATGAATGGTTACATGATGTTGGTAAATTTCCTTCTCAGTCTAAATCGAATCGTTTGGTTTTGAAAAATAAAATTACTTTTTTTTCAAATCAAACATTCTGAAGGGTCACAGAAATAAAAATATGATTGGTATTTATACATGTATTTTTCAAGATGAATAAGAGGAAAAAAAATATAGTAGATAGATTAATGTAGTTACAGGATGATTATTTACAGGATGCAATTAAATCATGATTAGCATCATGATTTAATTGTATCCTATTTTAATACCTGCAATTCTGACTACTTTTTTGAAAATCTGTTACTAATTCTTTTTAAATAACGATTTATTCAAAAACAAATAGTTATTTATTATTTGATGTTATAATCTCAGATTCTTATTAAGATATTACTTTTTTATTTTAAAAGCGTATACCATCCTTCCACATCCTTGTACTATATGGGTTTCTTTGAACTTTAGTTTCTTTAAATTATAAACAAATCTTCTCTATAAACTTTTTGCATGTACATTACTGATTCATTACAGATATGCTTCTAAACCTAATGTATGTTATCTACAGTTACCGAATCCTTTAAAAGTTACCACTTAGCTGGTGAGGCAATAAATATTTTATAACCTAGTGATTCGAAGAGAATTCATTTCACCCCGCTTTCCTCACTGATAAGGGAAAACATTTCCATTGAATCCATTCTGCTTATCCTTTTATAGTAAGACATCTCAACTCAATTATTCAAACATCCACACAAAGTAAAAAAATATCATTTCTTTAATTAAAATCTCAAACATTTAATCTACTTTAATCTGCCAACATTTACTTTTCACGAGCAAACATTTAGGACTTTAAATAAAAAGAAGCTCAATGTACGCATTTAAGGGAGAAGTTTCATAAAAAATAATTTCAACATTTCTCGATTCAATCCGAGAGAGCTGGCTGTTCAGCTTCCTATCTTAAGTACTTCCAACACTGTGATCAAATAAAGAATTAGTTTTCGAAATATGCTCCAACGAGTCCTTTACTTTGAAAAATCATTATAAAACATAAAAGGAAAGAACTAATTGCATGCTCTTAGAGAGGCAGTTATCGATTTGAGCGATCGAAAATTAGTATTTATTCGCAAAAGAGTATTAGGGAACATGTCTCCCTAATTAGTGAGATACAAATTGTTTCATTCACTAAATCGATATTATCTTTCACGAATTCTAATTAGAAAGTCCTAGTTGGTGTATCTAAAGTAAAATCTAATCGAAGGTAAATTAGTAAGCGTTTGCCTCGTGATGCTTACTTTAAATAGTCTGTATTTTTCTGGAAGTATCGTTCTACTCATTCAAGTAATTCACTTCCAAATTCACAATCAAATCGAGCGGATATAACGTTTAATGAACTTCAAAATTAAGATAAATTAAATTATATAGATTGCGTTCATTGACCTGATATTTTACCTGAATTATTGCAAACTAATTAAAACTTGTTTTAGAATAAGTTCGATACATTGTAAGTAAAGCTTAGAGAATGATGAATGTGATGTAAAAAATTGGTCAACAACTGTGAAATAATCAATTCCTTGCTCCAGAAACGCTTATTCAAAATTAATAACTTCTCAATGCTTAGAGAGTAAAATTTTAGTCTCCTTTAATACGAGTGTTACAATATAAATCCGTTAAATGCTTTCCTTCATTCAAAGATTCTTATAGTTGATTTGTATTTAATTTAAAAAATTAAAACATTTGGAAATGAAAAATACATTTAAATTAGTTTAGTTTTTATCATCTTACATTAAGTTTTAGTATTATAGAAATAAGTTGGAATGATAAGTTGATTAAAGTTCATTATTCTTACTATATAACTTCATAGGTGTTATCTGCCATTTCGCATTTGGTAGAAATGCCTAAGAAGCTATTTGTAGTTTTACTCAATTTTTCTTTGCATCTTTTTATGAATTCACATAAATGCTTTTCTTTGAAACTTTTTTGAAACTTTCATAGCATTGAACTAAAAAAAGAGATAATTTTTCAATTAACTTACAGAAACACGTTAACGAAATTATCATTATTTATATATTTAGAAGTTTTCCAAAACTTGACTGTGAAATAAATCTCATTTGTTCTCAAAAAAAAATTTTAAATAATATTCGCCGAGTTATTTAGAAATGTGGATTAGATGGCATTTTCACTTTTCTAGAATATTATAACCCACGCATAATTTCAACATCTTTCAAAACTCAATTACTTACCATAAATTAATTATATCAGCAATGTTTTTATCCAGATCTTTAGCAGTTCATAATGGCAACTGGCATGGAATTCAAGAAAATAACTCAGAGGTTATTAATACCCTATTCAAATCACAAACCATCCCAAAAGAGAAAACTTTTCAATTAGCACGAACATGACTCCTCGAGTCAAGGAAAGTGTGCAAAAGGCGTTCTGTTCTTTTAATGCTGTGGTGTTGACGTCCACAATTCAACTTCACCATAATACGTTCTTTTCTTACGCTAGAACGCCTTCAGCGCAATTCGAAAACTACTTGAAAAACTTAACGAATGTCTCTGTCCGGTTTGAATGGGGAAGATGGAATGGGAAGTATATTTAAATTAGTCGGGCTTTCTCCACAGAATCTCGGCTACTTGGAATACTGCCAAACTCGAGACATTAAACAAGGTCCCTGGAGAAGTTTGTGACCATGCAGAGAATATTCCCACAAATCTCTCTTTTTAAAATGCAGGTTTCCGGAACGCGCACTCGCTACTTTTAATTCCCTAATGGTGTTTGCAGAAACTTAGTTCTCCATTGCGAATTGTTTTTCTTTTAAGTAAAGAATAAACTGGATAGTTTTTCTGTGGTTGTGTGGAAAAGTAGCGAGAAAAGTTTGAGGAGGCTTTGAATCTAACCTCAAATCGAAGAAGCTGGTATAAAAAGCAGCTCACAGTTGATCGAGGAGAAGATCTCTAATTTACCGAGATAGAGTTTTGTGATAAAATATGGCGTCAAATGCACCTGTCTGAATTCCCGTAATATCCTTTTTCCAAGAAATCCCTCCATGGTTTTTTACAGAAAGCGGAAGAGGTTTTTATAAATCGATTACATTTATACAATTCTCAGAAACATTTTTGAGATTAATAGATCCTGTCTGATCCCCTGTTTTAAGAGTTGTGTTTTCAAATAAACAAGTAAAGGAAATATAAATAATGCTACTTCTTAAGATATTTTGCCAACAAAAATCGTAGAACATTGAGTTTTCTTATTTATTTGGTAATGAAAATTCTTGATTTTGAAATTTATGTGAAGTTTGTATACAGGGTGATTCTAAATTACGTGGACAAACTTCGCATGGGGGTAGAGGGGACCTAGACAAGCATATTTCGCATAGGAATGGGGGGGCGCATCCTTACCGTTTAAGAGCTAGGACCTAATGTAGTGCGAGCGCGTTTCAAGAGGCCGTTTTTAGAAGGCCCGTGTGACGAAACAAAACATAATAAAATGAAAAACATTATTGCATGATGTACAGGAGTATCCTTACAACTTAAATCCTCAATGTGATAGAAATTGGACCACTTGCTAAACCGTGGGGTTAGTATTAAAATGTGCAATATTAATCTCTCAGTCAAACATTGGAGTTCCCTTAATGGTATTTAGAAAAATGATGATCGGGGAAGGAATTTTCAATGATCAAACAGTTTCAATGATCAATGTTACGATCATTGAAAATTCCTTCCCCAAACGTCATTTTTCTAAATACCATTAAGTGATGTCCATTCTTTGACTAAAATATTAATATTGCACTTTTGAAACTCACTCCACGGTTTAGAAAGTGGTTCAAATTGTATCGAATTCATGGTGTAAGTAGTAGGAATACTTCCTTACCTTATGCAATAATGTTTTTCATTTTATTACGTTTTGTTTAGTCACACGGGCCTCCTAAAAACGGCCTCTTGAAACGCGCTCGCACTACATTAGGTCCTAGCTCTTAAACGGTAAGGATGCGCCCCCCATTCCTATGCGAAATATGCTTGTCTAGGTCCCCTCTACCCCCATGCGAAGTTTGTCCACGTAATTTAGAATCACCCTGTATAGGAAAATATTTCCGGAATGGATTCTTACATAAATTTTCTTCTAATGAACTTTTATTTAAACACATACGCATTTAACATAATTACTTTTATATTTTACACCAGAAAGTTCCAAGAAAACTGAATGTAAGGAAAAATGTTTGACACACGAAAACAAAAACATATCCAGAAATTAATGATTGGTAGTTTGATTTAATTACTTCATGTTTGAAGCATATTTTCATCATCTATCAAATATTTAGAAAAAACTGCAAAAAAATAATCATTTTTACAAAAACAAAAAGTACCTCTTATTTTAAATTTTAAAGATTCAGAAATCCCTATTATTGCGTAATTAATAAATAACTTGGCCGATTGATTCTTTGGAAGTCTTAAGACAATTTTATACCGTTATATAAACACCTTCTACCATAAAGAAAAGTGTAAAGATGGAGACCTAAGTCTAGAAAGAAGACGTGAACTACATAACCTCTACAAACAGCTTGAAATAAAGTGATTTGAGTCACGTTTTTCTCCCTGAAAACGAAAAAAAGGAAGACGTTCTTTAGGTTTAAAAAGAGAAAACTCTCTTTAAATGCCTTTATTTAAGGAAGAAACGTCTAGTTCAATAGATAAAAAGCATCACATAGTTCATATTCGTAAAAAAATATTTTTTCTTTACAAATTCTTCCATGGAATAAAATATAAAATTTTGCTCATGCATGAATAACTCTTATTCACTATTACTTTCACGAATCTTAAGTTTTCTGGAGGAAAAAGCAGGAAATTGAACGATGACTCTTGGTTTTTTATAGTACTAGATGCAGAATGAAAAAATTAAATTGAAAGGATGTATTTACTATTGAAACTAAAACAAAATACCAAGTTATTGTGTTAATCATACTTTTATAATTTGAAACGTAATTTTTTTCATTCTGAATCGATAAAAATAATCCATTTACTAAAAGAGTAATTAATCTGTGTACATTTTATTTATTAAGAACCTGAAATAACAAAAACGTGACAGTCAGGATGTGATTAATGTATCTGTTATTCTACGATAGCAGGGGTTCCCAACCGGTGGTACGCGTACCACTGGTGGTACGCGGGAACGTTTCAGGTGGTACGCGTGAGTCAAAGCGATATATATGTAAAGCGAGGACAGTCCAATGGGGATACCGCTCGCTTCTTTATCGTTAATTTTTTGCTGTGTTTGTACTAATTTTTTATTTGTATGTTTTTAGACCTATGGGTATAGTAAATAAAACTGTAAATTAATACCATTTTCATCTTTTTAATTCTCCTTTATTACAAGCATGTTATAAATAAACAAATATCTAACCATTAAATCTGAAGTTTTCTCAGGAATTTAATTCAAAAAGCCTTTGAACACTTTTAGAAGAGTAAATATTATACGTTTATTAAAATATCTAGGTCTGGTGGTACGCCAAAATTTCTCAAAAATTCAAGTGGTACGCAGGTGCAAAAAGGTTGGGAACCCCTGAATACGAGTATTAATTGGACAGGCATGTTGAAAATTTCAAAAACGGAAAGAGTGTCATTAATTATTCGCCAAAATTGAGGTTTTAATTTAAGTACTTACGCTTAGCTGTCAAGTTTCTAAGCTCCTTACATTAGTTGTTGTTGCTCTTTTTAAACTTATTGCATTCAACTAAGCTTTTCTCATTGTAATGATTATTCAGAATTGTACTAATTTGTGTAGTAAGATTAGTTTCATTTTTAATTAAATTTTTCTTACCTTTACCAGTGGTTTCAGTTTAATTACGATTTTCTGTTTGGCTTTGTTTTTATTGCAAACCCTCCCACAACTTCTGAACAAAATTTGTGCTAAGAACCATAAGAAATACTGCAAAATACTATATTTTTGGTATAAACTCAAAACTTTATGCCGAGGTACAAAACAGAAGACTTACACTGTTAAAATGCATGTGCTTAAAAATGAGTACTTTTATGTACTTAGATTTTTCAAGTATATTTGAATTAAAAATGAGTAAGCGGCGTTCTCAGTTTTGAGTACGTTAACACGCTTAAAATCCCACAATTACAGAAAGGGCGAATATTTTATCATTTTGAGTGCAATGAATTGAACATTTGTAAAAAAAACCTCTTTATCATAATAAACATAAGTTATTTTACGATAAGAAAAGAAAAGGAATTTGTATTTACATCGAAAAGAACGAACTGTTTACTATCGCGGCGAAATCAAAGCAAGCTCTACTGCGGATGAACACAAAGTTTTGGTTCCTGGTTCCTCGGCGTCGCCATTTTTTCGAACGAACAATTTTTCGCTTTCGCTGGAACACTGATATCTGGATGGAATATAATAAGTCGAATTTTGAAAGTAAGTAACGTTTATTTTCAATTCAAATTGTGTATAAGAATGGTTTTATTTGAAAGTATTGTATATTTTTGATCTTAAAAACATCTTTACACTGTTAATCCGAGGTATTCAGATTTAAATCAAAATGATTCATTTTTGAATACATCATGTGAGCGAAATGGCTCCGAATCAAAACTACTTAGATTTGAAAATTCGATGTGCTTATATTTGAACTAGAGCATGTTCTTGTTTTCAAGACCCTTATGTGTTCAAAATCGATTATGCGCCTGCTCAAATTTAAGATCTTTATTTGTTTAAATTCAACACTCCAGGTACTCATTTTTAAAACCATCCTCTATTTAGAAACGACTCATCACATGCTCATTTTTGAGACTTCAATCTTCTTAAAATCGACTAAAATGTGTTTATTTCTAAAACTCCCTATTGTTTAGAAAAGACTTTAGGGCTCATTTTTTAGACCTTTTTACTCAATACAAAGCTTTTTGAAATATAAACATCTTTTTTAATTAACTGCAAATATTAATGCTTTCTTTCTTAGAAGAATATTAAAAGACCTCTCATTAAAGTCGAGAGCATTTTTTTAACAATCTAACAATATTGAGACCTGAGTTCTTATAATATTTGAGAAGCTATTATTTGAAATAAATGTGAAATGAACAGTTTAATCAGTTATTCATAAAACAGATACTTATAAAATTTATTTAAAACACAATCTTCAGTAATGGTAATTTGATTTAGTAATTAATCGGGGCGTTATCAAAGGCCCCCCCCGAAATTTCAATGTAAATTTTTTACTGTTTTTACTTAAAAATTAGTCTTAAAATGCATAAAACCCCTACTTTTAAGGCTCAAAATTCAAAAATTTTTTTGGGGAGAACCCCCAACTATTATTACAGATTACAGTCGTTCCTTGAAAATTTTGGGACTTACAAGAGAAAGAGTGGGAACTCGGTGAGGGAAAAAAGGGAAGAGGGACTCCAAAACGAGTTAAAATCCTGCTTTTAGGGTCATGTTCCAAAGTCGGTCAGACCCGACTTTGGAACATGGAACTCTATCATTTACAACGTTTTTGTAAAAAGTTAGTCGAAATGCAAACATCCAACCGAATTGGAAATAAATCTTGAAAATGTATGTCCGAAATCCAGATTAGGTGTACCAAAACGATTTGAAAATCTGCTTTTTAGACATATTTCCAAAAATTTTATGGGGGAGAACCCCCAAACCCCCTTTAGCATATTAGAAGACGATTTTAATAGTGAAAATTCTTTTCCCCCTCCAAAAAAACAAATACTGGATCCACTGCTGTCACTTACCTTGGTCAACACCAAAATCGAACTAAAATTCAAGAAATTTTTGGCCAAACCCCCCCTCCGAAAAAAAAAGTCTAGCTACGGCCCTGTAATTAACAGTTATACAAATTAACTATTGTATGCAATATTGAGTCGTAAATGACTTTAAAATTAATAAATCTTAAGTCCATGCTTTCGAATAACAAATTTCCTTCCTCCATTAATTTTCAAAAGCTTTTTGAAATTGTTTTTTCTTGTACGGGATAAATTGGATTTCATATTTTAACTGTTTTTCACCTCAAAAATATAATTCTTCTAATGATATAATTAAAAATATTCATTTTGCATACAAATTAATGTTTTTATAGAGAAGTATCGTATTTTTCCAAATGGCCCCCCCCGAAAATTTGGTCTGGAACCGCCCCTGGGTCCTCCCCAGAAAAGATTTGGAAATTTGGCCTTATTAACAGGTTTTTAACTTGATTGGTACATTAAGTTCAAATTTCGGGGAAGGGGCAGGCTACTTCAGCCCTGGTTTCCGAGGTTCCCTGGTTTGATATCCCTGGTTCCAGACCAATGGTCACATGAAAAATTTATTAAAAAATATATGTGAATTATTAAAAATAAGTTTATTTCTCCTCTTTTAATATCTATGAATGTAATTTAGAATGGAGTTATAATTTTGAAGAGAAAAATAATACTGTCTCTAATGTGTTAAAATATTGAGTGTCTTATAACTCGTCCAAAAATTTGCAAATTAATTTTGATGGGAACAAATGTTCTAACACCCCAACCCTCATGGTGCCCTTCTGAGAAATAACTTTGACATCCTATGAATATATGTTTGTGAACATGCTTCTTAGAGTTGTAAAACGAGAAAGTTCTCGGAGGAATTTTTGAGAATATTCTATTTTTCGCCGGATAAATGGAAATAAATGTAAATATGTTTGATAATATGAATTGGTCAGGTATTATTAATGTTAAAAACCTGAGAATTATCTGTTGAGAAAATATTTAAAAGCATTTTTAAAAATTTAGTTTACAGAGAATAATTTATCATGAGAATATTCTTAGAGTAATTAGTATTCTAAATTTGTATTTTAGATGCAGCTTGAAATCCGGAACCATTGTTTCTTCAAATCTGCCTGCCGGCTCCAAAAACCACCTCCATTGGGATATCGGTAGTACACTGACGCCAACTGGAATTGCGTCGTACCGGTTCACCAGATTCACCGGCTTGTACTCCATACAGGCAGTCAGGCGGCACGGCAGGTCCTCAGCCGAAACCTCAGAACCAACAGCATCGCTTCTTCCTCTTGGTGTCGGGACACGATGACCAGGTGATGGATTCTACTGAGCCCCCCCCCACAGCACTCCGCTCCCAAGTTCTCGCTCTCCTGGGGAAGAGCACCACAGGAACGCTTGCGCTGTTGACCGCAGGAACTTGCTGGGGGACAGGTTGAAAAATCCACAGTAATCCAACTATGCCGTCTTCATAGCATACACGATGAAAATGCATACTACATATATAACGTGTTTGAATCAAGTGAATTCGATGAACAATTGAACATGTGCACAGTTTATAATAAAAAATAAAAATTTAGTTGATTGTGTATAAAGATATCAAATATTTGTACTGATATGAGACTTCATATGAGAAAGTCATAAGTTGGATTCAAATATATAGGTAAGTTACTTTAAAACAAACTTTGTTGTACCCAGTGAAGTTATGGTACAATTTAACTGTTGATATATATGCTTCGAGTTTAGAAAAATTGTTTATATTGAATTTACTAAGCTGGATACAGCTTGTAGTTTTTTTAAAAATCACAAAATTATTCATTAATATTTGTTTATAGTTGAACTTGTTTTGCTTACTATTAGTTAATATATATAGTTGAACTTGTTTTGCTCACTATTAGTTAATATTTGTTTATAGTTGAACTTGTTTTGCTTACTATTAGTTAATATTTATTTATAGTTAAACATTTTCGACTTTTATTCTGATTGGCCACATTTGTGCCTGGCTAACAGAAAAGTACCCTCTTTATTTGTTATATTCCTTGCATTTTAGTTGCATTTGTGTTTTTGGTAGGGGAGAATGGGGTAGGATGGGACATCTTAATATCTTAATAAATCTTAATAAAATTAAGAGTTTTTGAGTGTCCCACCAGGTGAAATAGCTCCATATTTGTTGCTGTTACGGTAGAAGTTAAAAATATAAATTTGCAGGTCGTTCAGATGACAGTGTGCTACTTTGTTGACAAATATAAAAAATTTAAATACTTCAAGTTGTATAAAATTTTAGGGGGCATTTTCTTTGGAGTTTATGGCTAGTGCGTCGTATCCTACGAAGTTTGGACCCAGTATCAGCTTCCGAGGTCATGCTGTCTCCTTGTCAGTTTCATCGAGTTCATGCCCTTTGAACAATTTGGGGTTATTGTCTGACAACTAACTGCTGATATATGTGATTTATTTGAGGGTTGTGTGCCTTTGATCTTGCAAAATAAGTTTATTTTAAATATTAAAATGCCCAAGACTTAACCCCCTTGAAAAATCCTGATTGATGTATCAGTAAAGTTTTTGCATAATTTAACATTAGGATTTAATATTCTATGGCCCATAAATGTGTGTTTTATTAATCCTTTCAAGTAAAAAATTTTGAAATTGTTTCTTTACCTATGTATGTCTTGATATCAACTTATTCTTTTGGAGCTATTCTCTCATTCTACCTAAACCTATCTATTAGCTGAATTTTCAGCTGATTCACAAAATTTTTGGTCCTACATTCCTTATAAACTTTGTATTTTTTCTCTGTGGTTAAAAACTTATTTCCAGAATAATTCTCATGTATGTAATATTTTTCTGTTTATTTTATTTTAATAAAATAATTTCAAGTGAAGTGTCATTTTATTGTGTTTTAAATAAATTTTATAAGTATCTGTTTTATGAATAACTGATCAAACTGTTCATTTCACATTTATTTCAAATTATAGCTTCTCAAATATTATAAGAACTCGGGTCTCAATATTGTTAGATTGTTAAAAAAATGCTCTCGACTTTAATGAGAGGTCTTTTAATATTCTTCTAAGAAAGAAAGCATTAATATTTGCAGTTAATTAAAAAAGATGTTTATATTTCAAAAAGCTTTGTATTGAGTAAAAAAGGTCTAAAAAAATGAGCCCTAAAGTCTTTTCTAAACAATAGGGAGTTTTAGAAATAAACACATTTTAGTCGATTTTAAGAAGATTGAAGTCTCAAAAATGAGCATGTGATGAGTCGTTTCTAAATAGAGGATGGTTTTAAAAATGAGCATGTGATGAGTCGTTTCTAAGTAGAGGATGGTTTTAAAAAGAGCATGTGATGAGTCGTTTCTAAATAGAGGATGGTTTTAAAAATGAGCATGTGATGAGTCGTTTCTAAATAGAGGATGGTTTTAAAAATGAGCATGTGATGAGTCGTTTCTAAACAGAGGATGGTTTTAAAAATGAGTACATGGAGTGTTGAATTTAAACAAATAAAGATCTTAAATTTGAGCAGGCGCATAATCGATTTTGAACACATAAGGGTCTTGAAAACAAGAACATGCTCTAGTTAAAATATAAGCACATCGAATTTTCAAATCTAAGTAGTTTTGATTCGGAGCCATTTCGCTCACATGATGTATTCAAAAATGAATCATTTTGATTTAAATCTGAATACCTCGGATTAACAGTGTACGGCTAAGATTTTACAAATGAGTTACTGCTATGGGTAGCCAATTTCCTCGCCCTATTACAGTTTGGTCCGCTGAAATAAGTGCAGTTCGATGTACCCAAGCACGGGCGTCACGGACTGGGGGGACGCGTCTCCCCTCAATAATTAGGAACTTTGTTTAGAAAAACTTTATTTTTAACTTTTGAGGAAAGACCGAAAAAATTTTCTGAATGTGTTTTTTCAACCTTTAATGATAAAGGATGGAGCCAATTTTCGCAATGGCACCTTACATAAGAGGCGCACATGAGAGGAGGACGGACTCCCCATGATTTAGAATTTTTTTTTCTTTTAGAATAAGTTGAATCCAGTGCTGAGTTTGGGGAAGTTATTTCAACAAAAATATTTGTTTCGAGTAAAAAAAAAGTACGTAATAATAAGGCGAGCCCTTCTCCCAGAAAAAAATCCAGCTGCAGCACTGATTGAAGCATAGAAATCTGATTTTGCAATATAAATTTTTTTATTTGCTTTTCTGGTCACATAACACTAAAAATGAGTTGGACCCTGTCTTATAAGGCCAAATTTCAAAAAATTTTCTGGGGGAGGATCCCCCCAGACCCACCTTTTTTGTTAAAAGTTAAAAGCAATTCCCAAAAACTATAAATGAACCCAGCAAAAAAAATCAGCAAAATTTCTTCAAACAAGTGAAGGGAATTAGGACACTTAGTCTGCAGTTTTCTTTAGAAACTCTGCAGTTTGTATAAGACCGCTGAAATGCCTTTAGAATGTATTGAAAACTGGTGTAAAAAAGCCACAGACTTACGTGCTGAAATCCTGATGCTACAAAATAACTACAGACTTCTTTGAGAAAACTGCACTTTTGACGCTTTTTTCAAGGAATTTCGGACATGTTTTTTTGCTGGGAAGGATTATGAATTGATTCACAAAGCCACCTTTAAATCACTGGGCGGGCATAACCACATAAAATCCCTCTGTGGAGGAATCCCAAATCCTTGGGCCGCCCCCCCCAATTTTCAGGGGCCTGAGATGCCAATGTACCTAAGTACTTTACATTTATTTTGTTTGAAAAATATCGCCATAAATCTTCAACAAAACTTTATTTGAATTATTTTCAAATGATGGAATTGAAAACACAAGTTATATATGGAGGGCTCAGAATTAAAATGGACCAAATCCACTTTTTGTCATTTTTGAGTTAGCAACGCTATAACATGCACCAACTATGTAAAATTTCAGTGCAATAATGAACCAAGTCCTAGTTCTGATAATATCTGCTTGGCAAGTTCTATTGCGTTAACATGTCATTTTCCTATGAAGCTTTAACTTTAAACGTCTGTAGCTCAAAAGTAGCTAAAGTGGACTTGGTTCACTTCTATTCTGAACCCTCCATATACAAGCTCAAGTAATAATTATTAACTAAATTCAGACAACGGGGACTCAAAATGTTCGGGAGGAATTCCGAGTTACATTTTCATTTAGCCACCAATAAAAACAACATCCATGGATTCTTCCCACTTCTACATGCCAAATAATGAGAATTTCTCTCGCTTATTCTATCATCCAATCTGACTACTCCTCCCCCAAAAACAGTAATCACTCAGAACCCCTCAAGACCAAACCAATCCCTCCGAGAACGAGGTCATCCCTTCTCTTCTTTTTTCCCCCCATCCAACCCACTACTGTTCAACGCATTCCCAATTTAATTAGGCCTCGCGAACGAGGGGATCGCTTTGCAAACACATCGCATCGCCGTTAATCGCATTTTTCACCGCGTAAACGAATTAGGCTCCGAGATCAAGAAGATCGGATAGTTCCCCTTAAATTAATTAAAACGTTCTGAAGGTCGGTGAGAAAAAGCTTTTGGCCGTCGCTGTCGTGTCGGAAGCTACGACGCGTTTTGAGAAGCGCTCGACCTGCCTTAGAGAGAGAGTGATCTAAGTCACAAACTAAAAAAGCGTAAGGTATTGTATTTCTTGCTATAGCTGTCTAAGTCATAAGTTCGTAATGCAGAAATGGTAAGCGTCAGATTTTTATTGTGATCTGAGTCTCATAGACAGTGTTTTTCACGCTAATGCCGAAAATCTAATCGAATTTGAAATGAAGAATTGTGTATAGTATAAAGATTTAAATGTTGAAGAAAAGACAAAATGTAACTAAAAACGATGGTGAAATGTTTTGTCATCATTTACAACTTTCACTTGGTTTTTTTTGCATCATTACTCGAGAAACTGTTTTTATGACTCGTGACGACGCGACGTCACAAGCATTCCCACTCTTTCCTAAAATGAGCATATTTAAACATGTTTGTAACTAGAAAAAATCGTGTGATGAATTGCAAATTTCGCCCTATTCACGATTTTCCTAAAAAACAAACAAGCCCAATCAACTTCTGGAATGTCTGCTTCTCCCATTCATTTCTCCGTCTTAAGGTGGCGTCTTGCCTCACTGAAAAATTTTATATCAAAACATCTTAAATTTACAACGAAATTTAAGACAAAACAATTTATAAATTTATATTCATTTATTAAATAATAAAAGTTATCAGAAAATTCAAATTACTAATTCGAAATGTTATTTACTTTTGTTTAAGGTTTTAAATTAGTGGTGTCAACTAGTAATCGGAGAGCAGATAAAGTTAATTAAACCGGGTGAAATGGTTTGTTTGTTTATTTAGGAAAATCGTGAATTGTATAATTTTGTGGAATAGTCTAATTTTTGTGAGCATTGTTTTTTTTGCTAACGCCTAATACTTGGAAGATTCCATTAACCTATGTCTTTCTAATATTTACTTTTTACGATAACTATAAAAGTCACGGAGGGAAAATATTGTTCCTTACGCTATTCACCCAATTGCAAGAAACCCCTTAAATAGGGAGGGGGTACATTGATGCATCTCCACTAACATCCATGCTCTAGCGAAGATTTGAGCCCCCAGGCACCCGGCTTCGTAGTGGAATAAAAAATAACCATCTAAGCGCTCCTTATACAGGGTGTTTCAAAATTGCGTTGCACGGCTTTTATTCGGAACCAGCGCCTCCTAGGGTCATGGAAGTAAGGTCTACCCCTAGGTAAGTGACCCTGGAGAATCCATTGAGATGACTTACAGCGCCCCTAGCGGCGAAATTAAAAAGTTAAAAAAATTAATTTAAAAACTAAAGGAGATAGAGCAAAAACTTCAGTGAGAGTGTTGTTCCCAACGTCAAGAAGAACTCATTGAAAAAAACTTGATCAAAATATCTTGAATATTCGCGGAGATATTAGCATGTGAAAATAGCACTTTTTCGGGGGTCAAAAAGTAAAAAGTTCGCATATTTGCAAATTTTTTTGATTTTTTGATTAAATTTTTTTTCTTTCAACTAAAAAACACAAAACTACACAATAACACTGAAGAATTTGCAAATATGCGAACTTTTTACTTTCTGACCCCCGAAAAAGTGCTATATTCACATGCTAATATCTCCGCGAATATTCAAGATATTTTGATCAAATTTTTTTCAATGAGTTCTTCTTGACGTTGGCAACAACACTCTCCTTGAGGTTTTTGCTCTATCTCCTTTAGTTTTTAAATTAATTTTTTTAACTTTTTAATTTCGCCGCTAGGGGCGCTGTAAGTCATCTCAATGGATTCTTCAGGGTCACTTACCTAGGGGTAAACCTTACTTCCATGACCCTAGGAGGCGCTGGTTTCGAATAAAAGCCGTGCAACGCAATTTTGAAACACCCTGTATATTGGCTTGTAAAAGCCTCCGGAAATAATATTATTTTCTTTAGGAAACACAACACAAACTTACACTGTTAGAGAAAATTTCAGTGGACTAAGACCACTTTCGATCTGAACAGATTGCATGGTTCCTCTAGTGACGAGTTCAATTATACCCGGAGGCTTTTTATTCTTATCGCAATTCATCTGAACATTCATTGAAATTCTTGTGAATTGAGTTACAGGGGAATTAATATAATACTTTATACACAATTGAGTGATTGGCAGAAGCTTCTGTTCTTAGGTGGGTTTTAATAAACTGAAAATTGAACTAGATTGACTTTTGTAAAAGTTGGTTTTCAATCTCAGGACTTTAAGTTGACTTTGAAATTTAATGAAAGGAAATGTATTTACTTTTTCTAAAAATGGAATGCCCTAAATATCTTGACTTCAATTTGACATTTTTAACGTGTTTTTCATCATATGAAAAACAACTTTAATTTTGTTTAATCAGTTGATGGTAATCAATTCATAACTGACATTTTAAGATACGATTTCATTTTGTGTTTAAAAAAAAACTATTTCAAAATCTAGCTTTGTGAAAATAAAAATAGGCATATTTGTATTTTATTTTACTTGATTTCCTAAACTGTAACTTAATGTTTTGATAAAAAATATTCACTAAGTTACGCAATTAATCATAATTAGATAAGAAAAAGATGCAAAATCTCCCTATAATTTGTGATGAAATTTATTTATAAATAAAATTACTAAATAGAACGTGATTAAAATTAGTTTTAAAAATGAAGATACATTGGGGGAGTTCTTGATTCCAGCTCTAGGCCACACACTTTTCCACTTTTCTCAGCAAGAGTTGTCTACGCAAACGCATTTATGACATTATTCACTGCTACCCGAACCCTACAATGCATGATTTTTTAAATTCACTTCAAAATCATTTATTTGACTTCTATTATGGTGTAAATTAGTAAAAAAATAATAAAAAAATTAAATTAATTTTTTTCTACTTTTAATTGACAAAAAACTTTGTCTTTGTGAAATTAATTTGTGTCCCTTGTGAAATTAATTGGGAAGTGAAATAAAACCAAATGCTCTAAAAATATAAAAAAACAACTTATCTTTTCAAAACAATTTTGTTTCAAGCTGAATTTTTTTTTATTTTAATTTATAAGGTCCTTTTATTTTGGCGCTTTCTGTCTTTTGACTTTCGTCTCACTAGCTACTAACAAATGTCTCAAAATAGTACCCCTGCTGCAATCTACTGGCAGTCTAAAGTGCTAGTACAATGAAATGTTATATTTATTGTACTTATTGCAAAATGTCGTGGTGCCAAATGGCAACAGTATGTACTGTAGGGTTAACCATAGGTTAAAGAAGAAATCCACCAATTAGAGTCAGCAAAAAACAACTTTTCTCTCTTTAGCTGCTGGTTAACCACTGGTTAAGCGGCAGTGAGTAATGCCTTTTAAGTTTTTATTTTCTTCCCATGCATAAAACATATTCATAATACCTGCAAGGTTTTTATACTTTGATAGCAATGCGCATGCGTCAAAAATAAAGATCATGTGATAAAATAAGTTTTCCCCACTGGAGCACTGGTAGGATGCTTGCGTAACATATGGCAGTGCGTGGGTTCTATCCCCAGATATTATTTTATTACAATTTCCCGAAAAGGCAAAGCAGGCACATTGTTATCAAAGTATAAAACTTTGCAGGCATTGTGAATATGTATAAAGCACGTTCTTTTTTCTTATGCTTGTTTGTCTTTTATAATAAGGTTGTTTATTTTTAACTGGTTTCCTTCTGTTTGGGATGTCGGGGGTCGAATATGATAAATTGTCTGACTTGTGAAAATTGGATATCTAAATAAATACAATTAATTCTACGTTTGGCTGTATTGCTCTAGCAGAAGGGGGGAATATTAACAGTCGAAACATATGTTCTCCAGTTTAAATGTTAAAAATTTAATAAAAATGGTTTCTTCTAAATTACCATGATCTTTGATCGTTTTTTCGGGGAAGAAGAACGAAGATTCCAATCCAAAACCTCCAGAGAGCACAGTTCATTCAAACGTTTCACAATCCCATTCTTCGCCAATACCAACAATCATCCAACGGAAACTCCAAATCTCCAAAACACGTCCTGAAACGAGACTGATCCTTCCTTCCACCCATAAGAGACAACCGAAATCCCACCCGGAATCCATTCTCCCGACGAATTTCTCGAGGAAAAATTCCTCGAATCGCGCCCGATCAGTTTGTTAGTCCTCACCTCCCCGAGCCGATTTCCGAAACTCCTCAGAAGAGAAGGGAGTTTTCCTCCCTGTTTCTCGGTCCCTTGAATAAAATAAATCGATATGCAGTCTGGCCCGGGAAAGAAATCTTTTGTTATAAAGGTATTTTTGCTGCACAGAGTCTTTCGCCAAATTCACACTTTCCCCTTTTATGGGAGCGAGACGAGGCTTGTTTAGATACTACTTAAGGAGAGAAAGGGTTTTCGCTTCCATCGCCGTTTTCTCTTTCCCTCTCTCTCTCGTGATTTCTAAATAATTTGTGAACTTGTTGGGGAGTGAGTTGAGTTAGTTTGTAGTGCTTGTTTGAAATCTTTGAATATAGTTAAGGACTTCAAAGAGTTATATATAAAACCCTTTTGTGACATGTTTTAAGTTTCGTGTTTTACTTTGAAAAAAAAATACTATTACATACGCAATTTTACAAGTTCGGGGAAATGTTACTTCTACTTAAAATTATGTAAACTGAATCTAAAAATTCAACCAGGGTATTTTGGATAGTATATTTTCAGAACACTTACATTTGAATAATTAATTAGTTAGTGGCGAGATTTCTTATCACAAACTTCAAAAAAAATGTGAAAAAGAAATTATAGTCAGACACAATATATTCTTTCAAATAAGACAGGTCAGTATTTTTTGGTGGTATAGTTTTATTTTATTTCTTTATAAACGTATGGATTCAATTTCTTTACTTCTTTTTTATTCTTTACTCGTGTATTTTCCTATTCTTTACTTCTCGCAAAAAAAAATTTATGATAATCCTTTTTACCACAGGATCCAAAATGTGAGGGCAAGTGAACGCTTCTTTTATTTAAAAAATACTACATGTTATAGTCTGTGTATTTAAATCGCCGACTTGCTACTAGTCATTTCCCAAAGCATTTCTATTGCGTTGCTATGGTGACGAATCGCCTATTATAATTACACTGAGTATAACATCATTAAAACCCTTCACCACTCTTCCTACAAAGAAACTAGCATTTAAAGGTGGCTTAAATGTCTTACATTATAAATTTTTAACAACCAGAAACAAGCACATGATGTTGCAATCTTTCTCGTAGATTCTCTCTAGTTCCATTAACAGGGAATTTATTAGGGTTATTTTATTTACATATGCCTCTAAGAATGTTTTGATTAAACTCAGTGGTAGATTTAAATCAGAACGAGTACCTAAGTGAGTAATCCGTTGTTTAAGAGATTAGTCTGTTGAAAAGCATTCTTTTGGGAACAATAACTTCATTTATAACTGTTGAGGTACAGAATATTCTATAGCTTTTAATATATTCACCTTAAAATTTTAATTCTTGCGTACTAAATTTTCTGTAGGGGAGATTTTCTTTTTATAATGTAATCCTCATGAGTAACACACAATAATAAATTTAACAATTAAGATTCTAAGTATATGAAAATAGTTTACAACCGTTTTCTTTATTTAGTTTATAGAGTTTAACTCAAGGTAAATAATTAAACTTTTTTTAGCAGTTTTTAATGCCTTCCATTAATCAAATACCTTTTTTAGAAATAAATATTGCTCAACCTAAATTACAAATAAAAAATACTTTAATTTAAATTATTGTATTCATTTCTTTATGCTAAATACTGAAAAGAAATTTCTAAAAATAAGAACTCATAAAGTTTGTTTAGTATGAAGATATATTGATTTTCAAACACCTCATTAAAATTCAATTCCAAACGCGAGTTTAACGCTTTCACGGACAAACTAATGAAATATTAATCCATCAAAATCCTCCCCCTTAAAGTCTTTAATCGATAAAACATTCTACACATCTTCATCAGGGTTCAGCAGATTGACTTATACTGAATTCAACCTTATCTGATGAAAACAGAATATCGTCTACTTTAAGAGCAGTTTTTAATGCAATCAAATAAAATATCAATATAGTGTAAAAAATTAAGAAAGAAAGTTTCTGTTCATTAGATTAAGTTTTTGGGAATATCCGTCTAAAGAAAATTAGAAAATAATTAAACCAAAAGTTATTTAATAACAATTGTTATATATACACGCTCTACGTATGATGGCATACTTATAACTACAGATTTATAAATATAAAATTTAATACAAAGCATAACTAAACGAATATATCCGTGGGAAAGTACCGTTTTTATTAAATAGCAGTTTCTTATTAGAAACATCAAAATGTACACATTCATTATAATTAGGACAATTAATATTGCAATACTAATGATTTTCAGTAGGGATGGGCACCAAATAACCTAATGATAATTTTATACACGTAATACCATGTTTCTACATAGCTGATACTTATGTAAGCAATTACTCTTCCTAACTTCCAATACCATATGCTCAGTTCTCATTTAATGCATTTCTTTTAATGGGTTTCATCGTCATTATTGGTCGCAGCCCCGCCTAAGAAAAATGAACACAATGCATCAATCCTCAGACAGCTTTCCCTCATACGTTATTTGCTAGGTAATCTGACGGATTATTTATACTTACGGGAATCTGGAGCAATAATATTACTCCATATTTCATCAGAGTACTTGGGGGAATACATCTGAGGCCGAGTTAAATAGGATATCGTGGTGCTGTTATGCCATCTCTGGGGCATATTTAGCAAACCATTTATTTTGGGTCATTTTCGCATATTTAAAACCTTATAATTTTTAATGCATTGCAAATAACCGTTAAAAGTGATAGATGTTTACTAATGTCATTTCCAAACGTAATTTAATAATTACTGGATGATTAAACGTTTGAATAGTTCGTGTGTCTAACAGTTTACTCGCTATTCTCAGTAAACATTTGCATTTATGGATTTGAATAATTCAAAACTGATAAATTTTATATTTTGTGCGGATAATTTTCTATAAACTTTTACATTTGTAAAATATGAAACTAGGAAAATTAATAGGAACATATTTTTTCTTCGAGAATAGTGAATTTATTGAGAGTACATTAAAATACACTGCACTTACTTGGTGTATAAAATACTGACATTATAATTTTTTTCGAAGAATTTCACTCATACATCTATACTTCACAGCAGTCTTTCTTGTCCATACTACGTCACGAGGCGCGGAAGAATACTCCACGCTATGCATGCGTAAAATTTAAAATGAACAACGTTATTCGAAAATTACGACAAATAATCGCTATAGGGCAATTCCACCGTAACTCACGCTACATTTTTTTCAAAATTGCAATTTCAAATCATTTTTAAATATAGAAATAACTATTATTTTCTTTCTAAAAAAATCATGCATATTGAAATTTATGTTAATAATTTAAAATAAGTATTGCGAATCTTTTAAGAATTTTAGTTTTTTAAATATTTATTAAAATAGAGTCGTAACTCACGCTACAAGAAAAAGACATGGATTTATGAGTATAAAATTCAAATTTGTTTTTCTGCTTAAATAGTGTTTCAATAGTTCTATATGCTTGTCAGGTGTTTGAATATACTTCCTTTATTCTAAAATAGCAAACAGTTTTACTGGGAATGCTTAAGAAAATCAGAAATAAAATAAAATATTGAGAGCTGTTCGTAACTCACGGTACAGTACTTCGTAACTCACTCTACATGTGTATAAGCGTTCAGTTATTCATGAATATAAATATAATTAAATTGATTTAAACACTTTATTTAATTTTTACTATAAAGTTTATGAGTATATTTAACAAAAAAGTTGTAAAAACTAATTAATTTATTTTTAATTTTCTAAATAAACTATACATTTTTCATTAACAAATTAACCTTTAAAACAAATATTTCTAAATATTCACTTTAAATGCTGACATTCCGATAAAAATAATTTTACACAAAATTTAAGCAATTCAAAACACAATTAGATCAATACTGCATAATTATTCCCTAAAATAATTAGAAAATTTTATTATTTTATTTTTTCATTTTTCTTGATCATGTCCCTGTTCATATGGAATAGCCCTATAAATGAATGGATCAAAGTAACCTGTAGTATTTCTTTAATAAAAATCCGTTTTAAACTCGAAATTCAGGCACCGCGCTGGGAACTACTTCCTCTCTTTGCTCCCAGCATATTTCTCCATGGACAAGAAACATTGCGTTTGAGTATAAGTAAGTTTGCATAAGAATGAAAGTAACTTATTCTGTAACTAAGCCAGTAAATGTATCTAAAATGGGGATACATAAATAGCTTAATTTAGTAATGTAAACCAAAGAAGCGTCCAAGTTTTTTTACATACTATAGGGGGAAATTCCAATATACCCTACTTTTAAAATTGTTTGTTAGGGAATAATTGGAAATCTCTTCAAGGTAAACATTTTATTTGCTTTCGTTTATTAGCCGTAGTGGTTTCCTGGAAACCAGTCAATACATTGGAAAACATACAAAAAAACATTGATCCGAGAGGATAGAGACGTGTTTGACGAAAACTGCTTTTTAATAATAAGCAGCAGTATAAGTTTTTTACGAAATATTGATACTTACCCTTTTGCAATATACACTAGCGGAAATAAAAATCCCAACACCAAGAAGGAAAGGAGATATCAAAGTCAAATTTATTTCTATGATTGCACATAGTATTAATGTGAATTGATTAAAAAATGAGCCTTCCTGGATGTTAGGGGGCCGAGAAAATCGGTGAGGAGTGTTGTCTCCATAGGTGTCCATTACCGCCGTCACACGTCATGGTATTGAGTGACAGGGGCTCTAAATGACTTTTGAGGGATTGGAGGACCATGTTGCCTCCTCAGGTAGTCCAAATTCATATGGTGCACCAGCGGACGTTGCATACCGGGCTAGGTGATTTCTCCTCATTGACCGGACCTGTTTTGTGGGTGTTGGTTCTAGAGAACGGGAAAGACGGGGTAAAAATGCAACCTAGGAGGTTAAGAAGAAAGCTTGGACATTGCATACAACATGTGGTTGTGCATGTTTCTCTTGAAATTTGTCCCCAGGATAGGTCTGAAGGTAAGGACGGTCTACCGGCTGCAAAATTTCAATGACGCAGCTCTGGTTGGAAAAAGTACTGGTGAATCATACTCAGGAGTAGCAGAAATGGAATCCAATGCATCACCACTCCGTTACCCTGCATCACCACTCCGTGGAATGATTAGAAAATCATCAGCTGAGTGCGCTCTCTCCATTGTGTCTTCAAACTCATACCCAACCGTCGTGGTGCTCCAAACCGAATCAGGATTCTCTCATAAACACGATGTCATGAAATTGGGATTTTCATTTCCTTATTTCGTGCACTATTGGAAACAGAAATGCCCATTTTCAGCTCCTTGTTTATTCACAAAGATGTAAGAAGCTATGCGGACCGAACGGACAATCCGCAGTACTGCAAACGACATCCATCCCACTGCCGCTTGTTCTCAGTATGATCTACCGGTATTTTGGCCAACCAGAGCTGCTTCATTGAGGTTTTTTAGCCGGTTGTCCGTCCTTACCTTCAGACCTGTCCTGGGAACAAATTTCAAGAGAAACATGCACAACCACATGTTGTATGCAATGTCCAAGCTTTCTTCTTAACCCCCTAAGTTGCATTTTTACCCTGGCCTATCCGTTCGTAAGAACCAACGCTCACAAAACATGTCCGGAGAAAGAGAAGAAATCCCCTAGCCCGATATGCAACGTCCGCTAGTGCACCATATGAATTTGGACTACCTGAGGAGGCAACATGGTCCTCCAATCCCTTAAAAGTCATTTAGAGCCCCTGTCACTCAATACCATGACGTGTGACGGCGGTAATGGACACCTATGGAGACAACACTCCTCACCGATTTTCTCGGCCCCCTAACATCCAGGAAGGCTGATTTTTAAAGCAATTCACATTGATACTATGTGCAATCATAGAAATAAATTTGACTTTGATATCTCCTTTCCTTCTTGGTGTTGGGATTTTTATTTCCGCTAGTGTATAAAGAACTATTCTCGCTTTTTTACTTAGGTTTGTTGTACAGTATTTTGAACATTTATAAGATCCCAATTTCTCATAAAACCTAAAATTTTCTTTAAAGAAAATTAATAATAATGAAAAAGAATACATTCATGCTATGTTTCTCTTATAAATTTTTGTAAGTAAAAATGTATGATTTTTTAAAATTTTAAGAATGTTCTTTTTTATCACAAAATAGTTTTAGCACATGTGAAAAAGGATAGAAAATTAACTTGTCTGTAATTTACCTTTAGGCTAAGCGCGCACTTGATACCTATTTTTCATTATTTATTGTGGTAGTCATCAAAGTCAAAAAACCGATAGGTGTCCTCCTGTATAAGAAGACTTTTTTCTAATATAAAATCTTCAAAATTATCTCCGCGGTGAACTTAGACCACTGTCGTTCTCAAATGTCTGCAGGAGTAAAAACGTCACCAAATCCCTCAGAGAATATATATAGTAGACCCTAAACCCTTCTAAATGGATGGATACTCTGCACCTAAACGGGCCATGCATTTTCACCCAACGTAAATAAATTCCCTCGCTGTTACTTTGATCCCCAAACATTGATCCATAACAGGTTATCGAATCCGAGCACTCTTACCATCGATCCCCGTCACGGGATCCGCAATTCATAACATAAACCGCATAAACATCGGACGGCAATGCATCTCATCCGCCGTTTATGCATATCGGTTTCCCAAAACGTCATTCCGGTAATGGCAAACCATCACTGTGGCTTGAGCTCATACCACTCGAACCTTTAAATTTCCAAATAGAAAAATTATTCCTGGTCGGACGATTTCGCTCGAGGCGCGTCCCCTCCCCCCCCCTTTATGATAATGCAGTTCGATTTTTCACGCAGAAAGAAAACTTGCTGTTGCTTTTCCAGAGATCTTCGAGAAGTTTTGGGCGAATCGATGGTAAACAGAGAGAAAGAGCGGACCACCTGCTAGGAGGGGGCTCGTTTCCCACTCCCCCCCCCCCACCCGGGAATTTTGTTCTGGAAATTTCTATTCTGGGGTGGTGGATAAGTACTGACAAGGTGTGTTCGGGTGTTCCGACATTGACATTGGGGAGGTTTCATTTAGTGATGGGCAAAATCGATAATTTTAGGTATCGAATACTTTGGTATCGAATACTTATAGGTATCGAATACTTTGGTATCGAATACTTATAGGTATCGAGTACTTTTAGGTATCGAGTACTTTTTTTCAATGTCGGGAAATGAACCTGAAGGGACAATTTTTTAGGGCCTATCCATAATCAGACTAATATTCAAAAAACTGAAAGCGATCCATCAAAAAGCCCCGTAGCTACGGGCCTGGAGGTGGATAGAGGCGAAGGATTTGGCGGGGGAAAAACCTATAGCCGCGTCAAATTTCTCTCGCGGATGATAACGACTTGGGTTTGAGCGTTGCAAAATGAAAACGGAAACAGGCTGCGTTTGATCTACAGTAGGTATTATAAAGATTACTTCATTGAAAAATTTAAAACGAAATATGTCAATAAAGTATCGATACTTTTGTGGGTATCGAATACACTCGATACCTATAGGTATCGAGTACTTAAGTATTTGGTATCGATACCTGCCCATCACTAGTTTCATTGTTTTCTGAGATAGTGAATAAAAAAAGGGTTAGAAACATCTCTATTAAATTCCGAATAATGTATTGTTTTTTACAACAAAAAGTATGTTGTACAAAAGAATGAGGAAGTTATGTTGTTGTTGTTGTGTGCCACTTGGAATACCCAAGCTCCACAAGGATACAAGGGAAAGAGGGTGCAGCTCCTGATGAAGTGAGGCCCACAAATGGCAGGAGTCCGACTTCTTCCTCATGATAGATGCTGCCACTATCTATCACCACCTCCACAATTTTGCCATGTATCTGAAGGGGAGGGAAATAGTATCCAGACACCTGAACCCGGGGTAAACTGCGCCATGACAGACCTCATGACTTTCGGACCCACAGATTTAACGAGCACGTAATCCGCATATACTAGGTTGGTCTTAAGCGGCGTTGGGAATTGAACCCGGGACCCTCCAATCCCGAAGCCGATGCCTTAACCACTAGGCTCCCCACTGCCTTGAATAAGTTCTGTTGTATTTTATTAGCCTGGAGCCTAAATTTAGCGTTTGCTTTGTGTGTAATATTTACCTGATTTAAGAGTACCTCAAAAATCTGCATTTTAATATGGATGATCAACTCTTAGAGCTTTTGAGTTACTTCATATGCTTTTTTTTGTTCTGGATGAAGGAAGTTCAACAACAAAAGGACACTCGTTTTTATGGAGGGTAGGTAAATCTGTATTTTTATATTGCATCTTGCATTAAATAAACCTATGCGTGACATATGTTAATATCAAACGGATGAATTACAAAATTTAAAAATAAATCAGCAATCATTTTTTAGAAATCAGCTTTTTGAAAGCTTCAAAGCAATTAAGATAAAGCAAATAAATATCTCATTATTTTAAGAGTAAAATTAAATCTTGAAAAATTTATTAATGGGTCCCCCATACCTTAACCAGTTTATATATTTCACTTAAGGGACAGATCTCCCCCCCCTTTACGTGATCCCCTTGAGTGTGAAATTTATTTTTATACCTGTGTGTAACACTTTCATTAAGAATGAATTATTGACTTCGAATTAAAATACTAATTCTCCATCCTTTTAACATTATATCCCTTAATATTTGATCGCAACAAAAATGTTTCCTATAAAATTCAAATTAACTAAACACTTAACTTACTCATTATTTTGCTAACAAGGTTTTTAAACCCATCGTAAATTGGATAATGTTTGAAATATTCTCCATAGAAAATTTCGACTTCATGACTAAAATTATTTTAACATAATTTACCCATATTAAGATTCAATTTATATTCAAAACCTCCAAACGCTTCAAAACCGAGCAAACACTCTAATTGAAAAAGCTAAAAACCCTACCGAAAAAAACCTCTCACAATCGCTTTTTAAATACTTGGCACATAAACGAGCAACACATTATCCCTCATCTCGCTGTATCTTTATAAATTTAATCTCGCGAAATTCCTCCCCTCGGTATAATAAAAAAAGATCCTCATCTTCGCAAATTCCGTTGATTTATTCAAAGTTTGCACAGGCTCCCACGCCACAGGCTCAGTGGATTTTTAACGAGGGGAGAAAGATCAATACAGCATGCATTAGGGTTAAGTATTTTACTTTTAATTTTAATGCTGAGCTCGAAGGTAGAATAAGCGGATCTTTGGAATTTCCGACAATGATTATAACAGGACTCGACCCAATTTTCACTCCTTAATGGTTTCCTTTAATGTCGGTAATTAGACAGAGAACAGTGCTGAGATTGACGACGATTTCAGCAGAAGTTTTAGCCCAGTAATTTTAGGGTTTGGTAGGGGAATAATTTATAATTAGCTGAATTTTTCAGGATAAGCTCTCTATGATGCGTACAACCCACCCTGAAAAGTCCCCAAAGATCCTCCGTCGGCGTCATTCCAAAATGGCGGATCCAAGATGGCCGCCTAGCATTTTTGCCTTTTCCGATATTTTCGCTCATATCTAAGTCAAAAATTAATATTTTTTAGTTCTGTAAAAGGATTTATACTCAGGATAGATGCCGTTTTCGAATAAAAGTTACATTTTTGCGATAAAAATATAAAACATGGGGTGTAGAGGGATTTCATTCATGCCAAACTGCAAAATTTTCATTGTTGTTTGTATGCTTTGCCATATAACTGTACTAATTGAAAAATCGATCGAAAAAATACTATTAATTTTAGTGGTCCCATTATTTAGGATTATTTTGAAAAATAAATTTTTGAAATTCGAAGAAAATTGACAGAGATATTCAATTTTTAGTAAAGTGATGTGGTGCGGATGGTATTGGGTTAGTATACAGTAGTTAGTAGGTTTCGCACTTGATTAATAATTGTTTTTTGGGCATTCTCTTTAATAGCTTAGTTTATACCATTGTAGCGTAAAGTAATCATTATGGTGCATTAAAATTTTCTTACACAAGCATTTAGTTATCAAAAAATTCATTAAAATTGATTAGTTCTTTTGGATTTTTTCTATATTTTGGACCCTATAGCTTCCTTTTAAAATGTTTGGAATATTCATTCTAGTTTTCTGTACAGAGATATTTCAAAGGATTTTGAAGTGATCAAAAATAACTTAAATGAACGTTTTAGCTTATACAGTGGGACTCCATTATTGAGATTTCAATAGAGATTTCAATATCACAAGAGGTTTACTATTATTGATTTTTTAATTTTTTTACATGACGCAAAATAAGTATAATGTGAAATAAATGTATGAAATACTAATTTATACTGATTTACTGAATACTGATTTTTAATGTAATAGAGTGAAGGTTTATTCATTGTCATCATCATTGTTTTCGAATTCAGTAGAAGCTGAATTTTTACATGACTCGCCAAAGCAAGATGTACCAAATCTGGAACATTGGAGTCTTGCTTTTCTGCACTGGAATATTGTGTCACAATCGACAATCCCTTGTAGAATTTATTTTGCAGTTGCAAGAGATGAGCTGCAAGGGTTCTTCAGAAGCTGCTGGAAGTTTTGAAGTAACTGGATTCAACTTTCCATCCTTTTTGAACCATCCCCAATTCGTTGGATTCAGGTTGTTCCCCAGCCATTGTTGGAATTGCAGGTAAACCGAAGTTAATGCTGAGGAGCTGCTGCACTTGGGGGAGAAAGAACTACTAGATTAAAATTTGAAGATGGAGTTTTGACATCCTCATTGTAGAGAATGTAACGTAATTCATCGAGAGAATCAACTTTTTCTCGCCCAAAAAGGTATTTCAAAAATACCTCACCGATTTCAATAATTTTTGAGGGGTCAAGTGAAGGACTATTAAACCGTGAAACCATAGAGTGCAAATTTGGATTTTTCTTTATCAATTTGAAAGCTGAAGATTTCCCTTTTCTAAAAATTGCTGAGGTGGAATCGCATCCAGAAACTGCATGTAGGAAGAGAAGTGAATCTTTTACTGAGCCAAGAGTGTTTTGAATTTTAGAGATGTCGTAGCACTTGTGTTCTTTAATAGTTGTTTGAGGACGCAAAAAAACAGTGACTCTCCTGGGGTACAACGCCCAATTAGAATAATTCAGAGATCTGTATCGGTCCCTATTACTGTGACTTGTTTGTTTAAGCTTTGACTAGCTTCAATTGCAGAAGAACAGATGAGTATCAGCATCATCCTTTGAAGTTATTCCTTCTGCCTGAAAGTAACTAATGAGCATTCTCAGTCTTGATTTGTTCTCGGAGTTGCGCAAAAAATTAGATTGTTTTGTTGTAGCCACCATATTTTCCTCAAAAACTCTATCTTCAAATTTTAATCTAGCAGTTCTTCCTCCAACAAGTGCAGCAGCTTCTCATCATTCATTTCGAGTTTACCTGCAAGTTTAACAATGGCTGGGGAATAACCTGAATCCAACGGATTGTTCAAAAAGGATGGTAAGTTGAATCCAGTTACTTCAACACTTCCAGCAGCTTCTGAAGAACTCCTGCAGTTCAGCTCTTGCAAGTGCAGAAAACCAGGACTCCAATGTTCCAGATTTGGCACATCTTGCTTTGGCGAGTCATGTAAAAATTCAGCTTCTACTGAATTCGAAAACAATGATGATGACAATGAATAAACTTTCACTCTATAACATTAAAAATCTCTATAGTATTTGATACATTTATTTCAAATTATACTTATTTTGCGTCATGAAAATATAGTCAAACTCCGCTTCATTGTAAAAAAATTAAAAAATCAATAATAGCAAAACCTCTTGTGAAATTGAAATTTTTTATGCGATGGTTCACAATAATGGAGTCCCAGTGTATAAGCTAAAACGTTCATTTAAGTTATTTTTGATCACTTCAAAATCCTTTGAAATATCTCTGTACAGAAAACTAGAATGAATATTTCAATCATTATAAAAGGAAGCTATAGGGTCCGAAATATAGAAAAAATCCAAAAGAACTAATTAATTTTAATGAATTTTTAGATAATTAAATGCTTGTGAAAGAAAATTTTAATGCACCATAATGATTACTTTTCGCTACAATGGTATTAACTAAGCTATTAAAGAGAATGGCCAAAAAACAATTATTAATCAAGTGCGAAACCTACTACTAACGTATATACTACCCAATCCCATCCGCACCACGACACTACTAAAAAATTGAATATCTCTGTCAATTTTCTGCGGATTTCAAAAATTTATTTTTCAAAATAATCCTTAATAATGAGACTACTAAAATTAATAGTATTTTTCCGATGGATTTTTCAATTAGTACAGTTATATGGCAAAGCATGCAAACAACAATGAAAATTTTGCAGTTTGGCATGAATGAAATCCCTCTACACCCCATGTTTTATATTTTTATCGCAAAAATGTAACTTTTATTCGAAAACGGCATCTATCCTGAGTATAAATCCTTTTACAGAACTAAAAAATATTAATTTTTGACTTAGATATGAGCGAAAATATCGGAAAAGGCAAAAATACTAGGCGGCCATCTTGGATCCGCCATTTTGGAATGACGCCGACGGAGGATCTTTGGGGACTTTTCAGGGTGGGTTGTACACATCATAGAGAGCTTATCCTGAAAAATTCAGCTAATTATAAATTATTCCCCAATCGACCCCTTTTTTCGCCTAAAATTACTGGGCTATTTTGAGAGCAAATGTGTCTTGAAATTGTACTGAGACCAAGTGAAGCAGGGAGGTCTCAAACTGAAAGCAATTGGAAAATGTAACGGAGTTTGAGTGCATATGTGAATCTTGAATGTTGTGAGATACCAACCTTAAAATATTCAGCCGCCGCCTAAAGCCCTTTTTTAAATAATTATTTAACAATCTACTCAGTGAAAACTGTATTAAATTAGTTCTGTTTAGTACTGATATATTTTAGTGTTATTAAACGGGAAAAATAATAGCTGTGATTTTCAAAGTTATTAAAACAAAAACAGCGTGAAAAAATTATAAATTAAATTATATAAAATTTTTACTTGTTAAATACAAAATATCACTTTAGATTATTACTTGAAATTGAAGATTTTGTGCCAAAAGGTATCGAATTAAGATCTTTTTGAATATTCTTTCCCAATGAATATTCAATCAAGTTTCTTAACCTTCCCTGAATACTATTCGATCCAATAATTTTAAACTATCAAAATTAACCTGGTTTAAAACTCTTTGTTCAAATTACAAACTCCCATAGTAAAATTACTGATTTCAAATTTGATAAATAAGTGTGCATATATCTTTTTGTTTGGCAATTCCATGCTTGACTCCCATCAAGTCTGAGTCACAGTTCAAATTTTTCAAAGTACTGAAAATTTATCACGAAGTAAATAAAATTTAGTGGCTTATATTTGTTACAGGCAATTCGATAAATCTGGGCATTGTTAATAATGCCCGCTTATTTCGGGCCAAGTGATAAATACATATTGATAAATTCCATTGATTTTTTCCCATTTCCCTCACCTCACATCGGGAGATATTATTAATGCCCAGTTTATCCCTTTGCCTGTAACCTTAACCAAAACCAACCATCAACAAAAATAAACAAAGATAGATCGAACTTAATCTATGATAATCATTAATCGAATGATTATCCTCTGGTTGTGATTTAAAGATTTAGTTTTATTTTAGTGGGACTCACTAATCCTTTCTTATTTACAAAACGAAAAGAAATTAAATTCATTTTAAAAAGTAAAAATGTAAATATCTATAGCCATGTTATATTCGTGTTTTGGCACATTTCAAAGTCAAATCGTCCGAAAAATTCAAATGGTAAACCTTTTAAGCAAATTATTCAGATTTAGAAATATTTCCATAAAACTACTCTGAATAACTATCTTGCTGTCAAATACATCAAATCATGCCCAAATTCAGTTATCTACTTTTATAGAGATCAGGAAATTGCTTTTAAATCAAATTTACGACTGCAAAACGAGTCGTAAAATCCAAAACATTTAGCAAACTTTGCATTCAAAGTCACAACATCTTAACATTCTCCACATTTCAAGGCCAAACACAACCATCTATAAATTCCTGCTCTTAAATGCACTTTACTTGGCAGCGCGATAAAGAGACGAAACAGAAAAGAACCCAAACAATCTATGGAACACAAATTTCGTTCGCGGTCGGTAAAACTGATTCGCAAAGTGGAACTGATCACCCCTCCCCCCCCTCTGCTCTAACATCCAGGTACTTCCCAATGTTTGAAACAAGTGGAACACAAAATTAAATTTAAGGCAGTTGCCGAGGATTTTTCATCGCTCTATTTCTCTTTTATTTCTCTCTTTCTCGTCTTTTTATTTCTCCCTTTCTCATCGGCGGAGAACTCTCTCCCCCCCCCACATTCTTGTCATCGCTTTTTGCTCATCTCCTTTTCCGACTCTCATTGATTTCCTTTCACAGTTGGCAACAGTCCCGAAACGATCTCCTTGAAGACCTAAAAACAGGAAGCGCAAAAAAATCAAAATGGCGGGAATTGACCAAAAGCAAAAATTCTGATGCTGCGAAATGGACAAAAAATAAGTGCTCTCGGAGTCGAAATCCGTTCTCGTGTTGGGCGGCAGAAAAATTTATTCGAACACGTATTAATATCGCATCAAACTATCTTTAACAAAAATATTCTCTTTTTCTTCTACAAAAACAGAATGGATGTAGTTAATTTCCCATTTGTGCTGCTCGTCTGTAATTGCCAGATGTGAAGAAAATGAATAAGAAGGGTTTTTATTTTGCTTCCCGTTGCGCTATTGGCTAATATTTCTCAACAAAAAGTTTGTATTCGAGATGGCCTTTCTAGAACACTTGTAATGCGAAGCATACATAAAGTAGGTTCGGAAGTATTTTTTGGTATCCCAAGAAACTCTTTATATAACCATAATACAGTCGAATCCGCTTAATGTGATCACGGTTAATGTTATCAATCGGATAATGTTATCAATCGGATAATGTTATCGAAATCGACAGGTCCCGATCATTCCTATTTAATTTAATGTAAAATAAATCGTTTTATGTGATCAACTTATAATCATAACTCCGCTTAATATTATCAAAATTTGTCCATATCCCCTTTAAAACGACCGCTTTTGAGTTCGAGATTCATTTTGAAGGTCAATTTTTACAAGTAAACATGTGCTCCATGAGAACATCTGGCGATTCTTTTTTCAGAAACTTAGTATGAGTAAGAAAAATAAAACATTCCCCATATATTGAAAGAAAACGGTTATGGCGGGGGGGGGGTCCGAATTGTGATTGGTTAAAGCAGGGGTTCTCAAACTTTTTATGTCACGGAGCCCTTTTCAAGAGACAAATTCTTCGCGGAGCCCTTTTCCAAAATAAATTTTTCAAGGTATAAAAAGCAAATTACATAAAACCCATTGCATCTATAAATAAAAGCATAAATGCAGTAGTGTATATAGAAATTTATTTCGGGAGGGGTCCAAAATTATTCCTCATCCCCTCCCATGCATATTTAACAGTTAAACGTAGCTTTTAAAACCAATTTGAGGTATAATTTGCATCTAAGATAATTTATTTGTAATAAAAATGGTGACGAATTAAGATCCAAATGCAATAGAAGGGTCTGGGGATCCTTCCTCCCCAGAAGATTTTGTGAAATGTGATCCTTAAAAACAGTTTTTTAAACTCGTTTTAGGTACATCATTGTCCAAATTTTGGACATTCATTTTAAGGTAGGATTTAATTTTAACGAACTTATTATAAAAATTGACAATAGTTAAGTTTCAAGTACAATAGTGGGTTTTGGAGGTCCTCCCCCAGAAGAATTTCAAAAATTTGACCCTAAATAACAGGGTTTTAACTTGTTTTGTTTTACCTATACATAGTCCGAATTTCCGGGGGGAGGCAGGGCCCCCTCGCCCCTCCTATATACACGGATATATGGAATATTTTGTTAACCAATAATATTTTATCATTAGATACAATGTAAATCTTTGTTTAAATTTCTGAATATTAGCGCCGAATCGTCCCGTCCTGGGGGTTCCTCTCCCAGAAAAATTTTGGAAATTTGACCCAAAAAACAGGGTACTTGTTTTGGTAAACCAAAAAAGACCTGAAAAAAACTATAATCAACAGAGCTCACTTCATTGGAGGCTCCACATTAAATCCACTTAAATTTAAGTGTGATTTTAGAGCTCTAAAAACTTGGGTAGGAAGGAGCAAAAGTAAGTTCTTAACAAGAACACCTAGCAGAAAGTTATTTATATAACATTTCAGAGCAACGAAAATTAGAAATTATCAACTTATTTATTTAAAATTTCTTCGCGGAGCCCCTGGAAATGCTTGGCGGAGCCCTAAGGGCTCCGCGGAGCACAGTTTGAGAACCGCTGGGTTAAAGAAACACCAAGATCCATGCTTTGCAGATGTTTTTAATAAGAGATTTTGATTTTCTCTTGTTTACTGGAATTCAGATTATGTAAATGGAGCGGAAAAAGAGAGACCTTTGTATATAAAATTCAAAGTAAGCGATTATTTTAATTTTATTAACTGAACTACTCTTATATTCCCCCCTTAAAAATTTAACTTAGTGTAAAAATAGAGTTTTGAATACAATTATTACGATTACATTATTTTGATTTTAAAGCAAACAATCTAGTTACACTGTTTGCTGTTTTTTTATATGAGATCGCTTATTGTTATCGATCGGATAATGTTATCAGTTTAGTCTCGGACAATTGCGATCACATTAAGCGGACTCGACTGTACATAACGGGCAGATGTCGTCTTGTATTTTTTTTCCGCAATTTTCAAGCTATCTTTTCTCATAGGTTTTAGTAAGAATAAAGCAATTTGAACTTTGAATTATTAAGTTAGAAATATTTTCGCGCATAAAGTTATTAATTAAATCGCGTTGTATGAGATTTTTCTTCGTTTAACGTGAATTCCTACAACACGAATGGTAGGTAACAATAATAACTAGGTGTAATCTCACAACTCTCAAGCGTCACCTCCAACCGTGGACCGGTTTCGTCCTTGTTAGGACTCATCAGCACGGTATAGGATGGTAACGCAAGAGAGCGGAGGGCAAGTACCATCTCTTGCGTTACCATCCTATACCGTGCTGATGAGTCCTAACAAGGACGAAACCGGTCCACGGTTGGAGGTGACGCTTGAGAGTTGTGAGATTACACCTATTGTCCGCTTAACCAGCAATAAATGGTGAAATTCTCCTTTCAAAAATAATAACTGTTAAGTAGTACGCTACCTAAAGCATCACAACTATTTCATTTCGATGTTTTTACATTTAAAAAAATTAAAAGTTCCGTTAATTCTTACGCAGTTGCAGTTTCTTATATGGTTAAGGGCTGGAGTGATTATAACCTTATTAAATTTTATCGTCTATAATAAAACTACCCAAGAGAAAAGTTAATCTTTCCTTTAGTTTAAATCCAGATGCATATAGATTTTTCTTTTTTGAAAATAAAAGTTCACTTCAAAGGAAATTTTATCCAGAATAAACCAGTCTCATCTGCGTTAAAGATATGGCCAGCTGTATATCTTCCTTACTGAGTACAAAGTTAAAAAAGTTTTGTTTAAATTTCAGAGTAGATTTTAAAGTAGCTCCTGGTTTTTCTGTTACGTATTATATGAAAGTTATTGTTATTTACAGGGGCAACCTTTTTATAAAAATCCTCCACCTTATGTTTTCCATTTTTGACATAAGAAAATCTTTTATCCGCGTAGTTTTTCTCTAACTTAGTAAAGATCTATTTTTTCATAATAATATATATCTATAAAATCCAAATACCAAAATCACTTTACTATACCTAAACACCACTTTTATGATTATACCTATGTGGGCTCAAGATCTTTTAATTTCTAAGTCCTCCTTATTATTTATGATGACTTTTAGCGAATATGAAAACATTTTTAATTTTTTTATCATTCATATATCCACTTTAATGATGAAGAATACACGTTGAATTCTAAATTATTCAATTAAAACTAGAAACACATGAAACACGGATAAAATTTAAAATGTTTTTTTTTATTTCTAATGGGCGGGTACTAGGACATTATCCTTTTACCACTGAAAATGCCCTAAGAAGTACCTACTTAGCGTTACACTGCAAAAAAAAACGGAAATTTAACAGCAAAAACTGCTGTAAATATTTTACGCATTTGCTGTAATCTCAAAACACTGCCTTTTTAGCTGTAAATTCGAAGCGCCACCTGCTATAGTTTACTGGCAACTGCTGTGCTAGTGACCAGATACACACTGCAAAAAAAACGAAAAATTTAACAGCAAAAACTGCTGTTAATATTTTACGCATTTGCTGTAATCTAAAAAAAACCTGCCTTTTTAGCTGTAAATTTGAAGCGCCACCTACATTAGTATAAATTAAATATACATAGTAATTTTCCTGGTAGTTTTCCTTGTAATATCTGTAATTCTTTAATTGGTCATCGAAATAAATATTAAAAGAAAATGAAATTCTTGTTTATTGAATGCATTTAAATGAGTAACGTTCCTGATTTTATGAGTTTTTACAGCAGTTTAATACTTTCCTGGGAAATTCTGGTTTTCATTTCTGAATCCTTGTGGACACGAAACCAATGTTTGTGTTTACGCTCACCACTAAAAGAGTCAAATTATTTAGATGAGGTGTAAGAGAACCAACATTTTTCTAAAACTATGAAGTATAACCTTCGTAGTTCGGATCGGTATCTCCCGTGGTTCATAATCTGCCACATTTTGAATACTTGTAGAAACATGGAAGAACAAGACATAACTGAGATGTGCACATTGCTTTCTAGTTTTTCTGCGGAATAATTACAGTATCGCTGTAATGTTAACACAAAATTCTGTAAAATTACAAAATTGCTGTAAAAATACAGAATTGCTGTGTTAATTTTACAAAATTGCTGTTAATTTACAAAATTGCTGTTAAAGTCAAAAATTACAAAATTGCTGTAAAATCACTGCAAAAAGAGCTGGCACCCATATTGCCAGTGATTTTTGCTGTAAATTTACTGTGAAATTTTTTGCAGTGTACCCAGTGATCACCTGTGGACCGAAGCCACGGAGGTGAGGTACTGTTGCCCGCGCCACACACACATTCACTAGCACAACCCCTTTTTACAGGGGGGCCACATTCATTCATCACACAAGGACAGCAATTAACATCCATGCCAAACGGGGATTCGAACCCCGGACGTACGGCTTCGCAGTCAGATACGCTAACCACTCGGCCAGCACGTTGGCAATTTAAGACGTAGAAAATGCAATAATGTAAGCTAACAATAAACTAAACCATAATTCCTGCAAACTTACTACCTCTTAATTCTAACCCAATTATCTGTTGGCCCAATGGATCTTTGGTCGACGTGCCTAACTTTTAACGTTTGCCCCTCCTTCTATTAACCCAGTTATCTCCAAAGTTTTCATACAAATCCTTAATTTCGTATGAGCTCCCTTAACAGTCAAATCCGTCGTCATTCAGCATTGCATGAAACCCGCGGAGGAGAGACTCCAAATCTTGTTTGCAACAGACTAGCGACATAGGATTACAGTTCGCGCAAAACCTTGAAGCGAGAATTATGCGATAGTAATTATAATGTTAATGAAGCACCCCTGTGTGGTCGCGGTTAGGAACGGGAAATTCGACTTAGCAGCGGTTGAATCGATTTTGGAGGAGGCCTTCGCGTGTTGTTTAGGGGGTCTCTGAAGAGAATCTTGATTTAGTTTTAAATATTGTTTTCCTTTTACTGAACTTTAAATTTACTCAAAATAATTTTATGATAAAATGGAAAACAACGTACATAAATAAAAACTTTATAAATATATATCAAAATTAGATTAAATTTTTTTCAATATATTCCGTTTTATCTTGTTTCAAATTTAAAAAGTGGTTTTTAAATCTAATAATTAATTTACTATAATATTTCATAATCATAAGCTTTTTTATAAATTGATGAAAACTTCCACGACCTGTGAAGAGTAATTTATTTCATTTTCTGGGATGGATGGCCGTGTTTGATGAATGGAATTTCCAAACGTTTCGCTCTCTGCTTCAAAATAAGCTTTTTATTCAAATAATAAAGCTTCAAAAATAAGCTTTTTTATTTTTCTTTCCTCTAAACTTTTATGCTCCAAAGATATAATAATATTTATTACATATTTTAATATTTATTATAATTTTTCTGATATTTAATCGTGTTTATCACCCATATTTCAGTTTTTTTAAAATTAGGAACACCTTAAAACAACCTTTTACGTCATTCATCATTATTTTATCATTTTACTTTTTACTAAAAAAAGTAAACCCTCTCACAAAGGTTCCAATAATCTTATAATTCCGTACAAACCTTCTGATAATTAGAGAGAAAAATACTTTAGTTACTCTAAATATAATTTTAAGTGTAATGAATTTCAATTGACATCAAATAGTGTTATTAAAAAGTACCGAATCTTATGATTTACTACAAACCTTCTGATACTTCTGATAAAGAGAAAAATATACTTTTTTAAGTTCCTACTCTAAAGATAACTTTAAATGTAATGAATTTCAATTGGAATCAAATAATGTTATTAAAAAAGTACAGAAAAATACACACTCTTAAAACGATTGTATCAAAATTGAGAAAAAAGTACCAAGCTCACGATGTTTCATTTTTGAGTATGCACATTTCGGAATGAGTAAATTCATGTATTCAAATTTGAGTACTTATTGGATCGGAGCCTTTTTGAGTACTTTTTATTCAATTTTGATACAATCGTTTTAAGAGTGCAATATCTCTAATATTGCCATATTTTGTAGGAAACAATCAACGTGAAAACAAATATTAAAGTTATCACCACAGATGAAACATTCATTTGATTGAATAAACATACATAGGCATTGAAGGTACTAAAAGCTTTCAAAATTCTACTTTATCGCAGTTCCATTTCTCAATCAACGTTCGCCATTCCGAAATCCTAAAAGCAGCACTAATGAACGACGATCTTTCGCTTCTCCCATTGATTCCCACTGCGAAACCCTTTCAAAATTTAATTGATCTGTTCCCACGCGCTCGATAAGAGAACCTTTTTTCACCCTAATAACTTTTTCCCTCGCCAAACCCGCTAATTTAACTTCCTCGAACAAAAGGAAGCTCTCGCTCCTCTGATTGTCTCTTCCAACAGAACATTTCTTTTGCATATACAAAAGATTGCGCCGACGACAAAAGCGACCCGCTCTTTTTTGTCCTTTGTTTTTGCAAAGATTTGTCATTTCTCTCATCCCCAGTTTTCTTTCCCCACTTTTTTCCCTAGACTTTTCCCTCCGCCTTAATTTACTTCGGTCCCGAATTGCCTCTTTCGTGTAAGGCATATATAATCGCAAATGGAGGGACATTTATAAAGCTTATGACAAGGCAAATTCCGTGCGGCTCCTAGTGAGGAAGGATTGAATTACTCAGTGGGAAAGAGCCGATTTCGTACTTTTATTCCCTCTCTACTGGGATGCAAAAGAGATGTCTTCGGAGAGGAAGCGTCATTTGTGTTAGTCGCGTATCACCGCCGCTGAAAGTAATGGGACGTGTTCATTTACGTAGTGGAAATAAATTCCCGATATCTCTCGAGTTCGGAAATATTTTTCGTGATTTTTGTTCGGGAGGTATAAATTTATGTAAACTATCACTTTTACTTGGATAGTGTAACTCTAAAAGATGATTTATGGGTCGTTTACCTATAAAATTGATGTTAGTGTTTGAGCAAGATTTTATGTTTGATAAAAGTTAGTATTGACACTTTTTAAGAATAGTTTTAATGTTTAAGATTTATCTACATCTTTACTCTTAGCTTAAAAATGTATTTATGCTTCTATAAATGGAAATAATTTGAATTGAGGTAGTTGGGAGTACTTGGTATTTAATTAACTTCTTTTATTTTTATTTACAAAGTAAGCCATCCTGCTTGAAATCCTGCTTTTGAGAGAAAATATAGATATATTTGAGCATTCTACTAAAATAAAATTGAAATAAAATTAATATTTTTTTGAATCGACACCGAAGTCAAACCGCCAACACCTTAAAATGTTAATGATATTAACTTTAATACCCTTCTAGGTTTCCAAAATAGACTTAATTGATTCTGATAGCAGTTTTCTTCTCATACCAAGATTTATTCGGAACCAGTTTAATGTTCTAAAAACACACATTTAGAATAGATTACTTATCTATTTCAAAATTTCATGGTTGGGTTTTTTCTTAATAAAAGAAAAGTGTTTTTCTTTTCTTTTCATCGCAATAGAATTGTGGCCGAAGTATTTAGCTCTAGATTTTAAACCCCTCACCAATAAATACTCACTTATATATTCCTGTTCATACCATCGATAACAACTATATCTTTTATTGTGTGTAAAATAAAAGTAATCCAATGTTAGTTAATGACCTAGATTTACTTTTAATGTAGTAAAAAAGTTCCTCTACATATATTTTCTTAGATTTGAATTCATCTTATTTTCTGGTTCATTTATTATGTCTGATACTCCTTTTACTCTTATGGATCCTTATCCTTTTCCTAGTGTGTCATAGTGGGATTTTATCCAATACCGATTTCCCCTAAAAGAAATATTTTCATCCACCCTCTTTTCTCAAAAAAATCTCACAAGAATCTT
This sequence comes from Tetragnatha versicolor, assembly GCA_024610705.1. Taxonomy (NCBI): domain Eukaryota; kingdom Metazoa; phylum Arthropoda; class Arachnida; order Araneae; family Tetragnathidae; genus Tetragnatha; species Tetragnatha versicolor. The sequence goes on along the minus strand of JANDEH010000005.1, from coordinate 1,077,895 downwards.
AAATCGGTTCACTCCCATCCATACTCCATCTCTCACAATTACAACCTAAAATCAACGCGAATTCAACTCCAGTCATTTAATGCAGTTTCTGCCGTAATTGCAAAAGGAAAAAACGAGATCCCATTTCTCGCATTCCACCTCCGATCGAACAGTAGAAAAAACCCTTCCAACATGTTCATTAAGAACAACTAACCCCACAAAAAAAGAGAATATTCTCTTCGGGGAGGTTTTGAGAGAAGAATCCCTTTTCCACCCCCTCGTCTTCGAAAAGTTCCTTCTTGTTCCAATTTTTTACATGGTCTTGTTCGTTCCTTATAATTTCTATTACACACAGAGCGAAGGTCACCCTCTTATAAATGCTAATGAATTATCCTACAAATTCCGTCCGTAATTACCCTTAATGGACGCTGTCCCTTAATGGGCTGGCATGGAACGGGCGAGTTGGACTATCTCCCAATGACTATCACTACCTGATAGTGACTGATAGTGTGTCAGGTGCTCTCCAAATCCAATAACATTTCAAATCAAGTTGAACGGCAGAAAGTGGGTCAGGAATAAGCAGCACACGCCGGAAAACTACGTCGATAAATGGATTTCAGTAGAGGACATTATTTACAAATCTGGCCCGGGCGTGATTATTTCTTGGTCCTCCTGATTTATTGTCACTGGTGGTCTGCTGGAAAGGGGCACTTAAAGTGGGGTGATTATCAAACTAGGGCAATTAGTTACAAATTAGATATAATTTGAGACACTAGGGTCAGATAATTTGAGACATCTTATGCCCTAACGAAGGGATAGTAATCATTAATTAATGTCAATTTAGTACTTGAGGAACCGTCTTAAGAAACGTTAAATATTCATACTGTAGCCACCGTAGTGTATTGAGATCAATCCAAAAGTCAAAGGTGTCTTCTATGAATATAAAAATCAATGTCTGTCTGTCTGTCCTTTATAGTTTTAAAGTTTTTACGCCTACATTAACTTTTAAACTTTACCACGTTGCTCTTCTCACTCTTGGGAAGGTTTCTGAATAAAAATAATTTAAAATCGAAGCATCCCAACAACTTTTTTGGTCCCTTTTGTGCTTTAAAATCAACATTTCCTGCCTAAAATCATGGAGAAAACCATCAATTGTTGTAAATGTAACAAGAGATGATGTAACATCAATTTGTTGTAGGCATATTATCGATTTTTGTAGATATAACATTGATTGTTGTAGCATAAACATAAAAATTTATCAATTATTTAATTTTTTCTCTCTCTGCCGGGCATATTGTTCGGGTAACGCCTGGCCTAGCACACATTGCTACACATTTGGACTGGTGAAGCCCGCTTGTAACACACCAGATGATATTTATTAAAAAACTGAAACCCGGGTCTAGTATTTCATAATTATTAGAAATTTTTCATTTAGCTTTAAAACTGCATTTTAGTTATTTGAACTTAATATTAATAAGTGTAGGTAGTGTCCATAGTACCTTTTCCACCGAAAGACAATTCCTAATCACCCTTTTTATGGGGGGGTCAGTGAAGCAATCCTGAGTTTCAAGGGTGTGGACCAAAACTGACAGAAGCAATTAAAATGGGTTATTGGGGAGAAATGAAATTCCAATGCCAATTATCATGTTTGACCTTATTTTTAAAAACGATCTTAAGTTTTTGTTACTGTCACCGTTTTTATAGTCACGCTTAAGGACAAAAAAATTCACGTAATTTTTTATAGATAAGTCAAAACATGATAATTAGTATTAGAATTTTACTTCTATCCCCCAACTGTATGCACGCACACAATAACCCATTTTTCGTTGCGTCTGGCAACTTTTGTCCGCACTCTACTCAGGACGGATTCTCCTTTCCCGTAACCGGAAAGGATAATGAAATGTCCTTCTGTATAGTCTTCATCATCTATTATGTTTGGCCATGAGTTTTGAATCACCCTGCATACGCTTAAACATATTTAAAATAGGATAAAGTTACAAAATCCATGAAGAAGGATTAATCCATGTTTAACTCATTCTTCCTTACGCAAAGAAAATAAAAAGAGCGGTTGTAAGAAGAGAAAATACCTCCTCCCATCGATAGGGGAACAAATATTTATCTTCCATTTCTAAGAAACCGCGCGTTTGCAGAAAGAATGGCACCTGATCTCTTATTCCCGAAGCATAGTTTGCCATCCGAAATAAATTTAGCTTTCGAGAAATGTACGAGTTTGTGTTTCTGTTCCTTATACATTTTTGACTGAGTAAAAACATTTTTAACTGGTTATCTGAGAGAGGATTCATTTTTTCCATTAAAAAAGTTATGTTTTATAAACGTTGATTTCCCAAGTTGAAGTGATTATACCCACTTTGAAAAATTACAGATTAAACCCTTTTTATGTTTACATTTTTAATGTATGTTTATGTATATTAAATCTCGGTGTTAAAACAATTCTTCAGATAAAATTCATAAGCGCTATTTTTTTTCATCATTTATTTACTTCAGATTTTTTTTCAACTAAGTCACTCAATGTTTTTATAGTTTTTACTTCATTTCAATTGAACTCGAAATGTGAAATAAATTCCCCTTTCTCTAAACAATGTTCTAAAAAGTGTTAATATTGTTTTCCTATATAAGATTTTTTTAAACAAGGGATATACACAGACTATCATCTTTTTAAATTTGTTCGCATTTTTTTAATTGAGTATAAAACATACAAATGTATCGAAATTTTGAATTATCAATTTGTAAAATTTCAATTATTGCATAAAGATTAGATCCTTATTACTCAAAGCTACAGAATTAATTAAATTTTAAATAAAAATATGATAAATAAATTTTTAAAATTCTAACAAACCTGATTTGAAAAAACTCATTAACTACTTTATTTGTTGAGAACACGAAAAAAAGATTGCAAATTGATGTTTAAACTATATTTTACTAGGAGGTGATTTAACCTGGGAAAATACAAGAAAGTTTCATTTATCGCGGTAAAATTAAGGAAAATGTACAACCGAAAACCCCTATGGACAAAATACCTCTTTAAAAATAACAAAGAAACATACTAGAAAAACACGGTTTTGTAACATTGGCCCACTTTTAAATCTATAACAACATTGTATCAAAGCGAGGATAATCAAGAGTACTCATCGCTTGGTTTCAAAACAAAAAAGAACAGTCAAGAGTGGATGCAACCACATCTATCACTGAACCAAACTGTATCCCCTTGGAATGATCGTTAAACCCAACGTTCACCTCAAGATCCCAATTCCTTATATAAAAAGAGGTATAATACCGAATTTCGACATCAAACGTACTGTCTTAAGAATTGCAAAAATATAAATCCTCCGGTAACAAAGCTTCGGGGGGATAGGAAAAGATTTCAGGTTGTTAAAAACAATCGCTTTCCCCCTCACTTGATAGGAGGATTTTCTCCCGATTTTCCAGAAACACGGGGGCTTGATATCGATTGAGCCGGTTTGACGTACAAAATCGATATCGATGCTGACACTCGGAACGGGACTAACTTACAAAAAGGAATACAGAAGACAAAGCATTTATTTTCGGACCGGCGAAGACCGTCTCTCAGGGAACAATAAGTTCGATGGGGGTAGTCGAGCAAAAACTTAATGGTTCCAGTCACGTTTGTTCTCGTTATTTTGTCACCCCCCCCCTTCTCTCTCCCCAGATTGTTGGAGATTGAAAGAGGGGTGTGTGTGTGTTATCTCGGGATGTGTAAGATGAGCCCTTAACTTTAAAGGATATCGTGTGTGTTGAAGGTTTGCTAAGGAATGGCTTTCTATTGATTTGGCTGTGATTGATTGTAGGGCGGGAACGGAATCGGGAAGACAAGATGTTGTTATTAATAACAGGTTTAAGGTTGACATCTTGGAAATAATAAATAGCTGGAGCAGTCCACGCCTCTCTTTCTGTATGGAAGACTATTTCTGTAAGGAAGTTGTCTTTTCATCGCTACAGATTTTTACGATGTTGATTGAAATGAAATAAGTATAAAAGAAAGGGGTTCTTCGATGATAAATTACAACTAACATTCATCACTTTTTAACTGTTTTAAGAACCCTTAAATGTTATTATTTTTGCTATTAACCCACCCTGTGTTGGCTGAAATTAAGACTTTATGCCAGTATAATTTTCTGAAAGTAATAATAAATAATTACATATCTAATACCTAATAATAATTATAAATCAATAAAAGTTCCTAAAGAAATACGAAAATAAGCTGTCTGAAGTTCTTCCTTTTTATTAAGCTAAATAGCTTTATATGTTGATTTTTATATAACTTGTAAGACTGTTAAATGCACTGTAAAAAATCGCCTCTTTATGAATTCCATTCCGTGATTTTTCCATGGAATAATTCCCTAAACTAGAAACTAAACTAAAACTACCCGTGAAATTTCCAGTTTCACACATTCATGAACTTATTCAGTTTCACACTTTCATGAACTTATCCAGTTTCACACTTTCATGAACTTATCCAGTTTCACACTTCCATGAACTTATCCAGTTTTACACTTTCATGAACTTATCCATAAAGTGTATCCTTAAGTCTAACACAAAATATTGACTTTTCATATTAAGACTACGGAAGTATTTCTTTAGTGTTAAAGCGTGATTACTTAAGATAAAAAAAGGTTTTAAAATCGTTTAAAGTGAATAAACATTTTAAATGTTCTTAATAACAGCAATTAAAATCCACAGAACTACTTTCTTCTCACGTGCACGTCTGACGAGATAGAAAGCTATTTTATAACTAATACCATTAAAAAATCACAATAAACTTTTAGCACTATTTTTCTTCCATAGGTTTTTACATAAAATATTTAGCAGAAGCAGGTATCATGTAATCTAGCCTGGTGTCAAATCTGAAAGTTGAGTGATCCCAACCAAGCGCAATAATAATTATTAATTTAAATCTTTTTGTCGCATTGAAATTTTCAGGGTTTTCCAAAAAAAGTATGAAATATGTGTTCGCCAAATGAAGGAAAGTTGTACTCATAGAACGAAAAAATAAAAAACACTCGCTTTCTCAAGTAAGAGGAAAAGAAAAAAACGGACATCCCCCTTAAATGACGGAAATAATCCGCGGAATATTTCCGTTTTCTGAAGAAAGATTTTCTTACAATGTGAAAAAAACTGTTTCAAAACAGTTAACGAATCTTAGTCTACGAATCAAAATTTCAATCAAAATAACGTTAACTACATTCTTTAAGTAAAAACCTAAAAACCATTTTTTTTTCATTCTTGGATTACTATTTATCAAAGGCTTAAACTATAAGAAAAAGAAAGGTAAGGATTTTACGCTTGTGGTGAAAGAATTTGGTAAATAATGAATTAAATTGTATTGAAAAAATGCAATATGTATACCAAAAACTTAAATGTAAAGCAATAAGTATCTTCAAATAAATCTATTTTTCTTTTAAACCATTACAAAACATCAATCATTATAAAATCACTGAAGAAAATATATTTTCATTCCATAGATATCTACAGACAAATTATTTTCTTCACGAAAGCTGCAATGCCGAACTTATCTAAAAGTTAGCCATTCTGGTTTAATATAACCATTTCTCCATCGATGAGGGAACAAAAAGAGCAATAAGAACTTGTTTTATTCCATAGATTCATAAAGACGCATCTAAGAAAACGGAAACTTGATCTCGATCTTGCTGTAAAGATCTATCATTAACCTCGGCATCTTTTGTCCCAGGAATCCAATCCGAAGCAAGAGGACAGAATATTGGGTTTCCTTAGCATTGCGTGGGGCTGTCATTAGAAAGGACTTTTCTTGGGGATTTGTCTCCGGAAAGACGAAATGCCGTATTGACCCTAGCAAAATCAAAGAAGCCTTGATTCTGGGGAAGTTGGTAAGTTCTCTTTGATGTGGAGAGGGAAAGAATTTTTTGAAAACTTATGTGGGATTTCCCTTTTTTTTGTTGTTTTGAGTTAATTCTGTTTGGGGTTACAGTGCGTTAAAAGTACTTTTTCTTTCTTAAGGAACACGGCCATTTTGTAGTGGTCTTTTGAATTGAAAACTTATTTTACTTATTCCTTAAAACTTAATCTTGATAAAAGTAAAGTTACTACTGGACATAATTTTTAATTTGTTTATATCAAATAATTACTTACTAATATAATTATTTACTAATTATACAAAAATATTTCTTTCAAAATTAATGTCATCCAAATATTTTCATTTAAAAGCTTAAAATCAAAATATAATCTCTTAAATATGTTCCTACAGAACATTTTAACTACTTTTTCAATTGCTTGAAAATTCGTTTTGCTTTTATAAACAAAACGTTTGGGGGGGAAATGTTTTGAAAATTCCATTTGATTTTTTGAATGGTCTGATAAAGTTTATTTTTAAAACTTTAAAATTATAGTTTATTCACTAATAAAATATTAGAAGCGATTGAAATAATTTTTGGAGTCAGTTGTACCTGAATAAATGTAATATTTGTTAATGTAATGTTAAGAAATCACAATTTATATGGAAAAATACTTTTTAAAATTTTATTTTTTCTCAAAATGTTTCTAAAAATACCATGAAACCCATGGTTTTGATAACCCTGTATACACAGCACATCCTATGAAGTTTTGAATTGTTTCAACTACATTTACTGTTAACCTAAAAGAAATTTAAATTTCACATAACAATATAAAGCTTATATCTTAATTCAAAAGAGCTTACTCTCTAAATAGTATGTTTCGTAAGACCTAATTTATGATCTCCAAACCAGTAAATTGATGCTTATTGTTTCACAAAAAAATATTTGCCTCTTAAATTTTCTTTTTGCCAACAACTGATTAGGAGTTGAGATGAAATTTAAAAAGTAAATGAAATTCAAAGTCATCTCAAGTAATTAGGGAATAAAATTTTTATTTATAAGAGCATAAAAGCTTCAAGCAACAGATAATATTTTAGTACCAAAAGTGTAACTACTTTTCCATTTATTACCAAGGGTTAATCCATTAAAAATTCCCATTAATTAATTAGCATAAATTTTCAATGGATGTTTACTAGTTTCGGATAGAAGTAGTCATTAACTACAATCTGTCGTTTGTTCTTAAATAATTAAGGTTGTTGTTTTTCTTGAATACTGAGGGTACTTGAACGTATTGTTCTCGAATCAATGCTCGAAAGTAGTCAGAACAAGAAACAATAAATATTTTAATCGCATAGCTAGCGTTTTTTTCCTGCTAATTAGTGATAATCATTTTTCGCTTCCGTGATTCTTGTTCTTTACTCCATCGCACAGAGCATTTATTAAATTTGGATTGCTGTTCCATTGCCAACTTTTCATTTCTTCTTCCCCCATCCCAATTTATTAGGATTATTTCGTATTTTCAGAGCATTCATCTTATTAGTTTGGTTTTTTATTTGAAATTATAAGGGAATTACTTACTCTGATCACTGGAGTTTTCTGTAAAAAAAACTATCCCTTAACAATAAATGAATGATTTTCATAAACTGACATTCAACAAAGATTTAGGATTTTAAATCTTTTGCAAAAAATCCTACAAGATCAAAAAGTAGAAAATTCTTTAAAAAAAAAGGATATGAAATAAAAATATTTATGAAACTAGGGACTTGATTCCCTCTTCACTATCACTCATTAAACCTCAGAACCGCTTCTTTTCAGCACTAATTTGCATAGATAAATTTTCTAAAATCTCAACACTATTCATTATTTATCTAATCAAAAAATAATAGAAATCTTTTTCCCCAAATATTGATTGAAAAACATCTTCTCAGTAAATATACTAATTATTATCAGCAGAAACTGTACGTCTATAAATACTTTTTACAAAAGAGAGAAACTTGTTAACATAATGCTTCATTGTAGTAATTCTTATGAAACTAAAAAATATGAACTATGCGAGTGAACTCGCGCGTTCATAAAAAAATGTATTTTTCGAATTTGACATTATTTAACTTATCAACCAGCTTTTTGTGCAAAATGTTCCCCAAACATTATTGATACGGTGTTCAAAATTTCATAATTTTCCATGGAATAGTTTTACGTATTCTAGAAATTTAAGATGTTTAAAAATAAATATTTCTAAAACAGTGGTGGCTGTGGCATTGACGGTATTTTTATAGGGAAAATATACCTCATCAGAACAATTCTCTCTTTATATTGAAAATTACAAACTCCCGTTCGTGCGTGAAACTATCAGATTGAAAGTAATCACTAATAAAGCTATTTTAAGACGACCATAAAATAATCTTATTCCTCTCCGAATCTCTTTATTTTAGTATTTGGTTAAGATAATGAACAGTTCAAGCTTTGAGAATTTATGAGTTTCTACTATCGGCTCAAAATTAATGCCTCAGGGAGTAATTAATGATCTACATAGATAACCTGCATTTTCGTGACGTTAAACTTAACACCGAAGTCATAAATAATTTTAGGTACGAGTCGCGCCTTTTCCTCAAAGTTGAAATTAAATCTCATTGTTGGTATGTTGAGTATATTTCAAAACTTGAATGTTTCTTACCACCATTTCTGTAAAAAAATGCTTTTTACACACTTAATCACTTTGTGACGTTTATTACTTAAACATTTAAAGGGAGAAAACATTTTCAGGTACCTGTTAAGCTTAATTTAAGTTTTAAATTTATTTTTGTAAAATTTTATTTATTTACATAATTTCAACTTTGATCAACCAACCTGTATATGTGTATATTCATTATTTTATGCTGGATGGGTTTTAAAACTCCGCTTGACGGCTTTTATTGAGAAACATCTATTAGGGGAACCCTGAAAGTAAGGTGTACCCATTGATAAGTGGCCATGGCCAAGCTGAATGTATTGAGACAACTTACATTGCTTCAAGTGGGAAAAATAGGAGATTTCAAAATTAAAGGAGATAGTACGAAATATTCAATTTGAAAATTGTTTGAAATAGAATAACCAAGACACGTAAAAATATCAAATACATATGTTCTAGGAAATATCAGTACTTTTTAGGGCATCCTAAAAATAAATTTGCAAGGTTTTTTTATTTCCAAATTAAAATAGGTCTATTCAACTGAAAAACGCAAAACTACATGATCACACTGGGAAAACTTGCAAACGCTTTCTTTTTTAATCCAAAAAAGTGCTATTTAGCTAATTCCACCTCAAATATTTAATGTATCTTCATTCTGTGTGTTGGCCATGCTACTGCAAACAACCTTCAATCTGAGGTTTTCGTACCATCTCCTTTAATTTTTTTATTATTTTTTTAATTTTCTTATTTTGCGGCTAGAATCCCTGTTATCCCTCTGAATGGATTCACGAGATGACTTACATTTACACAGTGACCCCGAGAGAGTGTTTCCAAATAAAAGCCGCGAAACAAACTTTTGAGTTACCCAGTACAGTATATATGTTACGCGCAAAGTGATTAATTGGGCATTATTAATAATGCCCAGAGTAGAAGCGGGCAAAGTGATAAATTTCATTGAATTTATCACATTGCCCGGGTATTATTAATAGTGCCCCAATAATCAATTTGCCCGTAACATTACATTAAGGTGGGTTATTTTCCTATGGCGAAAAAAAAATTTTTTTAATTCTATCGGGCACAGCAAGAAAAAGGTGCCAAATGGTCTCAAACTAATATGTGTGAAATGTTATTCCATTATAATAACTCTTTTTGGCGTCCGGATTGGCCTCAAATGGAACAAAATTATGTGACTTTTCATATTTTAAAAAAAATTAACAAATTAAATTTTTTTGCCAGTATTTTTTAAAGCTCACAAATAAGGGTCTTAAAAAGCAAATTTGTTCATATTAGTCACATTTATACATTTTTAATACAAAAAAAAACTCCCAAACAGTTTATCTTCCAAAATTTACTTTACTTTTCAACTAACATTTCTTAATTATTTATGAAATATTTCATCTATTAGTTTATTTCGATATTGACCTTAAATAATATGTAGCATCGCATTATAAAACAAGAATTTCATGCATTCGATTCTGAATCATAAGTTTGATTTTTATATCCCTAAATAATCTATTCCTAAAATTTCTCTCCAATTTTCATAAAAGTAATTCGGATCCTTCTGGAAAATACATCTAATTTTGGGTTAAAGGAGCGTAATTTTTAAAAATTATGATATTATCTGTTTTTTGTTTGATGATAATATATTTTGAATACTTCCTAAAAAACAATTAAAAAAAGTAAAGTACAATGTAAGGATCTAAATGAATAAATTAATAGGAAGATCAAGTTAATAATGCATTTAAAATCATTTGATTGACTTGTCCTTCATTGCCATTTCGTCCAGGAACAACCTTTAGATGCATCTTCTTAATGTATTTAATATTATTGAAATATACAAATCTTGTTCACTATGTTTATACATGAGATGCAGGTTTGATGCAAATGATTTCTTGAAATCCTTCTGGAAGACCATCCCCCTTGCACAGAAGAGTTCCAGAACTTTGATACCGAATGCTTTGTTCCTCTAATTTAAGTCTTTGGGTTATTCTAAACTAACTAAAATTGCCAAAAATTCTCCTCGTTTTCTTAATGATACGTTAGATTTATTCTTAATACACCTACATAAATATGACTCATACTCAAAATGAGAGAAATGTGTATACTATAGGTTCCTATTTAATAACATGCTTTTCGGTTAGAGTAATAAATAAAGCGAATTCCTCATTTTAATCTGTTATTATAAGTAATAACCGATATTTGGGATTCTTAAAATGAGGTAGTGAATAGTTATAGATATATATGTCTAGAACTGGTAAAAGTGTGTTAAATTTTATACTTCTGATAGCAGAGGAGCTATTTATTACTTTTAAATTTTAAAAATAGGATTTTCCTAATCATTTGTTATTGTTTTCATCCGTAAAAATTAATTTTTAATTTTAACATTGCATCTCAAAAGTTGCCTTTTTTTATTTTCAAAAAACTATGGGGCAAAAATTCTAGAAAAAATATTAACCCGGGAGCAGTCGCACTGGGTATGTCATACCCAGACGCGCATTCCAAGTTGCATAGCGCTCCCCCCTTTTTTCCGAAATGTGTGTGCCCTCGTGTAGCTGAGTTCAAGGTCACATTCTTCAAGTTGAAAGGTTAGATAAAAATTTAGGAATGCGCGGTTTCCGGGAATCGAGGCTTTTGGGTATGATATACCCGCGCGCGTGCCCGTAGACGTGTCAGTTTTGGCTGTGGATTCCGTTCATTCGGCCGGTATGGAGCGGTACCTGAGTTAGGAGGATGAAATGAAACGGCTTTGTTCTTTGATTGAGACAGTTTCTAAGGATGTTGATTATTATTTTAGTGAATATTAAGAAGATATTGGAGTTTATGATGGTCAATATGATGAGGAAACAATGAAAGTGGGTGAAGAATAAGATAAAATTGATGAGGAAAATTCAGAAAATTCTGCGGAAATTTGAGAATATTACCTAGGTAAAAGTGAAATAAAATGAATGGAAGAAAAGTTTAGAACCAATGCCAGAGTGGTGGTGAAAAATATTATGACTACAGTCTCTAAATGTTTCTCGAGCACCTACAAATATTCATTCAAAAATGTATTTGATACATCATCAAAAACTACCCCATAAGAAGAAAACATAGTCAAAAATAATAAAAACATTAGAAAATATATGAGGTTTGCGGTATCAAAAAAGGACCTGAAAATACAACACGGTTTCGAACTGTGCCATAATGTATTTGTATGGAACACATAACTCCAATTTGTAAGGATTGCAAAATAAATGAGAGAAAATTATTTTCATTTTAAGTACATTTATGCTTATTTATTGTTTTATGTATTATTTTGAGTAATATTATTAGTAAAACCAAGCAGGTTAAGTGTTGAAATGCGAGAATCCATTCCTGGGTATAACAAACCCACCCGCGACTACCCGCGTTCGTTCTATAGGTGCGACTGCTCCCGGGTTAAATTAATTTTGGGTAGGATTTAAGACTTAAATTAGAAATGGTGTTGTAATCTTTGACCACTGATTCATTTTCCAAACTAATTGAAACAATTAACTAACACCATGGATTGTGAATATACATCCCTTAAGAAAGGAAAGCGTAAAATAAGTTAAAAATTATCAAAGGGTAATAGAGTAACGCCTATTGCTTTTGTCAGTTGGAAATACTTAACCTTTTAAGACCTAGCCGCTCCGAAATTCCCATTGGATTCAACCATTATCTTGTGTAGCTTAGGACTTATAGGGTTAAGATAACTATTTTTGTAAGTCATATATATATTTCCGAAAAATACTTTGTATGATACCTATCTTATTGTATTTTTTTTGTAATAAGTATTTTAATACAGGTAGTACTTTGTATTAAAGTAACAATGGGCAATAAGGTGCGCATAAAACACACTTGATTTTTTATTTATGTTCTAAAAGCACAATACAGGGTGCCAATTGGGTTCAATAAGGACGGTGTAAAATATTTTTTTCAATTGGATATAATATCTTAAGCTTCCGCATCGCACTTAAAGTGTGAAAAAATGAATGACCTTATTACAAAATAACGAAAAAAATCAAACATTCTTACTCCTGGAAAGTTCATAAAATCACTTGAGGGTGTTCATTGACCATTCTAAAGTTATTCAATTTCATTTTCTTTTTAAAAAATGCAGCTGTTGGAACAACAGGAATCGAGCAAAAATTGACAATTTTTCTCAAGTTACGCTGAGTAAAAGTTGGTTCTTTTTTCCCTAATTTCTTAAATTCAGGTGCAAAGCAAGGGAAAAGATATTTGACACTTTTCTGGAACACCCTCAAGCGAGGAAAACGCCACAAACTGTGCAATACTGTAATTTAACCACTGACGAAGGGGATCCAAAGAATCCCCGAAACGCCGTATGGCTTTTAATAAATTTATGTGCAATTTTTTTCGTTGTTTTATTTTAAATTACCCTCAAGCGATTTTATGAACTCTTCATGAGTGAATCGCTTTTGTTGTGTAATTTTAGGGAATGTTTAAGGGACTTGCCTTAATTTCGATTATTTTTAGTTTTTTATACATGATTAAATTTTATTTTCAACTTGAAATTTGGTAGTATTGTTCATTTTAAGAGTTAAAGACTTTTAATACTAAGAGGTGGATGAGAAATTGTTTAAATTGGGTTAGGTGAAAAATACAAGTAAAACATTAAAACACGAACCCCCCTCGTAATCAAATACATAGATTTTTCTCAATTTTTATGGAAAAATCGACCTTTAAAAAATCACCTAGCTTAAAATGTTGATTTTTTTGTATATCCAACCTTTTTGAAGCCTCATGAGAAATTTATAAGGTAAAGTAATCTCTTAATACTAAAAAGAAACAGAATTTATAGGCATAAAATTACCGAAATGGAATTAAAATAAATTTGCGGGCGTCCCCCCAAAAACGGAGGTCCTATTCGGACACAGGGGGTCATTTAACAAAAGAGTCAGCCAGAATTGTTCCGTAAACATTGTTTCTAACCATCATATAGTGTAATTAACAAGCATATTTAACATAACTGCATTACATAGTCCATTGACGAATTTTGAAAAACTATTAAACCGTTTTGTGTCATTCAAAGATTCTTATTTGCTAATGGTAAGAAGCAACATACAATCAATACCTGTAATTTTTCGCCATAAAAGAACATCGGAATAATTTGGAAATTAATTGGAAATTTTTCAATTTTTTTTTACATTTTCCATAAAATTTTTCATATTTCAACTCAAAAGTACGACCTGAAGATATAATCCGATCAAGTTTAAATTTTTTATGGGTTATAAGGACCACCAACCACAAACTTTGAGAAAGAGTCGCAGACCGATTTAAAAAAAAAGGTTTTTTTTGCTCCACTCAAGTATTGTAGCACATTAAACCTGTACTTTACATTTATTGGTACCTTTTCATTTCAAAAATCTATTGATTGGCCTGGGAAGTTCCAGTCTATATTAAAAACACAAAATTGACAGAAAAGTTTGCCAATAAACTATGTAAATGAGAAATTTATAGTAAAAACCCATTTTTTGTAAATATATGATCCCTGGTAGAAGAGCCCTGAAGGTGTTATTAAAAATTCATAAAATTTTACAGGTGTTCTTTTGGCACTAAAAGGCAACTTTTTGGAGGTAACCAAATTGAAATTCGAAAATTCGTGTTTTTCGGTCCTCCCTATTCAGTACCGTCAGTAGATAAAGGGTTAATAAAAAATTACTTTAATTTCCTGTACTTTGGAATGTATATTTTTTACATTTGCTCATTTTTATTTAAGTAAAAAGGGTAAAGTTATTGTAGAGTTTTTTTAAGAGCATTCAAAACTAGATATCAATACTTTAGTCTGTGTTTGAATACAAATATCATCATATAACATATTTTTACGTAACCAGTTTATAAGCAGTTACGTCTTTATTACTTTGATATAAATCAAGTAAATATCATATATTGTTGAATTTAGATCTCCATAACCTTTATGGAGATTTATAAATGAAAATCTACTCACTTAAGTCAAAATAAATGCAGAAAGAATAAATAGGATAAGAAGAACCGATTGAACTATGAAAAGAACGAATAAATTTTTTGATAGCCAGTTTGTGAATAGAAATGTTCTTTAAGATATCGCAATAAAATTTCATCTTTCCTTTATGGTGATGACCAGGAGCTAAATTTTTTTAAAAAGGCCATTTTTATTCAATCTAATAGGGAAAAAGCTTGACATGAAATAGAATTTGATTTTCTAGAGCTTTTTCATAAAAACATTTATTCATTTCCATCACCCATAAAAAATGGATTGATTTAATCATCACAGGAAAAAATACAAAATACTTTACTTGAAGTTAAATTATGTTGATCATAAAATTGAGGAATTATTTTATAATTTAAATAAAAACTACACTTATTATCTCCCTCTTTTATCGTTTAAAAACAATATGCAAAAGTGTTTCGATTAATATAGGTTTCTTGATTTTTTGAAATAAAAGTTAAATATCAGTACAAAAAAATCTTAGTTTTCTAGGCTACGTATATTAATTGGAAAGTAATAATTCCAAGCCCTTTATTCAGCAAAATTTTTTTAATTCTTCTAAATAATTTTGGAAGCTATTTTAAAAAGCTTGTAACGAATTCAACAAAACCAGATGTTATAAAAGATACTAATAGTTTTAAGGTATATTATAACGTTTATTGTTAAAAGGTAAATATGACGTGTTTAAATGTTAAAAGAATCTTTTTAAAAAATAAGATTTCTTTAACATTTCACGTTTTACGATGTATAAATCTTAGAAAAAAATATTGAATTTTTCTTTTCTATTTTTTAAATCAATGATTGACTTAAAAAAGGCAAAATCTATATTTTGAAGTGTAAAATGTCCTTTAACGCCTCTTTTATTCAAAAAGGCATGTTTAAAGAATTGAATTTTATTATTCTTTTTTATGGTAGCATAGTTTTTAAAATCTGGAATTTATATACAGGGTGTTTCATAAGTCCGTTTAGCGTCTTTCATTTGGAATCAACGTATCCTAGGGTCACTGAGGTAAGGTCTACCCATAGGTAAGGGACCCTGGAGAATCCATTGAAATGACTTACAGCGCCCCTAGTGGAGAAATAAAAAAAGTTTAAAAAATTGATTAAAAAAACTATAGCAAAAACCTCAGTAAGAGTATTGTTGCCAACGTTATGAAAAACTCACTGAAAAAAATTTCATGAAAATATCAATAGTCGCGGAGATATGATATAGATCACAGAGTAGAGAGCTTAACAGAGATACCAAACCGCCGTTTTACTCCTAAGATCTTTAATTTATTCAGCACGCATATTATAATTCAGTTCACTAGTAGCCAATCAGTGAACGCGAAATGTATTTGATTTGAATTTAACACTGATTATAGGCGATTTGGATTTGAGTGACAGCTTCAATGGGCGAATGACAGAATTAGCAGGAATAGCGTGGAGGCGGGACTTGAGGCCAGAGATTTTTCAATGGGAAAAGCCCTGTTAAAAAAGTTGCCATTAGCGTCTACGGAGATGAACACTCTGTTAAGCTCTATACTCTGTGATATAGATGAATAGTCGCGGCATGTGAAAAAAACACTTTTTCAGGCCTCAAAAAAGAAAAAGTTCGCAAAATTTTTCAGCGCTATTGTGTAGTTTTGTGTTTTTTAGTTAAATGAAGACAAAATTTAATCAGAATATAAAAAAGTTTCTTTTTTGAGGCCTGAAAATGGGCTGTTTTCACATGCTAATATCTCTGCGAATATTCACGATATTTTTATAAAATTTTTGTGAGTTCTTCATAACGGTGGCAACAATACTCTAATTGAAGTTTTTGATATATCTCCTTTAGTTTCTATTTCAATTTTTTAACGTTTTTATTTCGCCGCTAGGGGCGCTGTAAGTCATCTCAATGGATTTTCCAGGGTCACTTACCTATGGGTATACCTTACTTCGGTGACCCTAGGACACGTTGGTTCCAAATAAAAGCCGCGAAACGGACTTTTGAAACACCCTGTATAAGTAATATGACTTTTTAAAATACAATATTGATAGCTTAAGATTGAAATTTGTTTTTTCCTTAATAAAAATGTTTCTACCGATCTGAGGCTCTATTTTTGGCTTAACTTGGAGGGTGATATTATAGGGAGTCCTCCTGCTTTTCTTTCATTTTCATCATGAGTAGTTAGCTCGTAATTAACGGAATCAAATTAACCTCTCTGCTCGGTTCTCAGCATAAAAATAAACTGTGATTTAAGTTGAAATTTTTATAACCATGCTTCTCTTACATTGTTTTTGGAGATCAAACAAAAAATATATTATTATCGTTTAAAATTTCGATTTTTAAAAATATTTATGGAAATAATTGAGGTTTTGATAATGTTAAGTTATAAATATTTTACCATGAGAGTTTTAAATTCTATAAAAAATTAATCAAGTTATATGTATTGAGGTTTATTAATTTTGTTCCTTTTTTGAGGATTCGGATTTTTCCAATTCTATTCTTTGACTTTTTTCTAATTAAAACACACTCTCCCTCATTATAAAAAATACTCAAAGGATTGTATGCATATCTAATTAAAAAGCTTGTTTTATTTGAATTAATTTATTATTGAATTAAAGTAAGGATGTTTTAGTTTACTTATTTTATCTCACCTGACCATTTACTAAAAAGTAACACACCATTAAATTTGTTATAATATTTAATATAATAGTTTTTTCTTTATTTACTTTTTATAATTGAAAACTTTAATAACATCAAAGCTTTTACATCATTTTCTAAACACCAATTCAGCTGTTTTATAAAAAAATTAATAAATTATTTCCAAAATAAATCAAAATAAATACGTCTTTTAATTTAATCTACATTTACATTTTAATCATATGTTTCTATACAAAAAAGTAAGTTGTTTTTACAACTTTTTCAACAAACAATTAACTCATTTTCGTTCTAAATTATGTATAATTTTACTTTTAATAATGAGTACTTAAGTTTTTTCACTCTGCATAATATTTTATCGCACTTGACTTATTATTCTGACATTTTTCTTTCTTTCCTGGAATCCCTCTTTTTAAACTTGACCAAACATATTGGAACAAAAATAACACTTTAATTTTCACAGAACAGTTATAATTCCCCAGCTTATACAAACGCTTTTATATAGTTAGAAAAAAAAACACTCCCATCATTTTACACAACGTCTTCGCAAACGAATCCTCTCCTAAAAGTGTCAACAAGTCTTATTACCCACCTGAAAGCCTCAAACAAAACGCAACAAGTTCAACACCCCCTCTCTTCTTGTTTACAACAGCACGCCTCATCCCCCATCATCAAAAAAAACTAAAACAAAACGCACAACAACATCAACACTAAAAAGCACTTTCCCCATCAACCTCGGCTTAACGAAACGCGACACGATCCACACAGAAAGAAAGAAAGAAAACAGTTCACCCACTAAACCGGATCACCCTACGAAACCGGATCCAGCTCCTCCTCTAATCCCATCGCGCTCGATAGAGCTGCCCAGGGAGGAGGATGAGGAGAAGATGAAGTTGAGGAGATGATGAGGATGGAAGAATCTCACCTCGTTCGTTCTTGGGGACGCCGACTGCCCAGGAGAGGGTGCAGATGCCGAGGAGTACGAGTCCTACCTTCATGGTCAGTCGTCGCGGGGACTCTGATGGCGATGCGGGGGATGCTCGGGAGCGACCCGGATGACGCGCATGGCCGCTGCGGAGAGAGGGAAGATGGCGGACGACGCTCTGGGCTGGCGGCGGCCGAGAAGACAAGGGCCCCACGTGACGCCCTGTCCCCTTTTATACGGCCACGTGGCCCCCTCCGCGCCCCATAAATCAGAAGCGCTCTTCTTCCTTTCTATCCTCTGCGGTGGTGGTTGAGCCCCTCCTCGTTTTCTTGATCGCCCCGCTGGATTACTTGCCTCGTGATGGGATGTTGATGATGGACATATCGAATGAATGGGTCGTATCTGTGTCTGTTTTGAATGTTTTTCTTTGGGGGGGAGGGTCTGATAGTGTCGAAATCAAAATACTAAGTCGCTTATTTTTCAATTTCCAAACTCCAAATTTTGATAAACCTCCAAATTTAACTACAAAATATTGGAAAAATCAATAAGTAAAGCATTTAACAATTTCCAAATAAAAAATGAAACCACATTTTAAAACAAAATTTAACACATTTAAAACTAAAGTCCTGTTAGTAAAATTTCCTGTCATGTTTAGTTATTTTAGTTTTGAAGTTTGAAATTCAAGTTAACTTATGAATAAAATTTGTGTTTTCTTGGAATTGGGTTCTCTTTCACTCTCAGCGATATTTATTAATTTTTGAGCGATATATTTTTATTTTCAAATATTTCCCAAAACATTTAATGTATTTAAATATCTGGTACTCAGTTAGTTCTTCATAAAAACACTTTTAAAAATAGTATCTTTCTTAAATCGAATAAAACGCAAATTAATTTTTTAAACATAAAAATGCATGCATGCATGTTTATTTTGCGATAAAATTCAATTTTACACAGTTTGTATAATTTTATGTTTAATAAAATTTTATAATAAATGAAAATCCAAACGATTACAGTGTTCGACAAAAAGACAAAGTGTTCCTAATATAATAAAGGTAGAAATTTCCGTAACCATTTTTAGAAACTAGTTTTATATGAAAAGTAGAACCAACCGTATCACCCTTTTTTTGAATCGGTCCCCTTTTTTTGAATTTCTTACTTAATTATATGGTGAGGATTGAACGAACCAGTGAAAAAAAGGATTTAAGGAAAAAAGGATTTGCTCATTTAAGATAACTTTAGGGAACTTAATGTTTTCTGTTCAACTAAACTATTCAAACCAGTGGTTTATCTCTAGATCATATCCTGTATTTCTCTCATAAAACTGAACTAGAGGTGTGCCTTTTGTTTGTTATACTGAGGGAAAATCTCAGGAACCCAAGGAAGGATAGTTAAAAAAATTTTAAATAATAACACTCTTTCCTTTTAAAGGTTTAAATCAGGGGTTCCCAAATTTTTTGGCCCGTGGACCCCCTGACGACATAGAGTTGATAAAAAGTGGTTTCAAGTTTTTCGAGTGACATTTTTAATGAAACTTTAAAAAATCAAACATTTAAATGTTTGAAGCTAAAAACAAATCTAAACTTTTAATATCATTACATTTCATGGCACAAAAACTTTTAGCTTTAATAAAAGTTTTGGTCGCAAACTTGTCAAAGTTAATGGCTTTTGAGTGAGTTATTCATTCACCAAATAATAATCATTTAAACTTTAAATTGATATTCGCAATCTTCGTATTCATGTGTTAGCTCAGTTTTGAGCAAAGGAAACATCAAGTAATGTTGCGACAGATTGTGAAAGTTTGAATTAAAAGATTACGAAGCAAAAAATTAGAATATTTAGAAGTAAAAGATTATTTCTGAAGCATATTACCACCGTCTCACACAGGCGGGAATTGTAAAATTCCTGGCCAAAACCTCTTACTTGCATAAAACTTTATAAATAACAAACGAAAATTATTTGAAATATTACAAATACTTAATAAATCAATATTTTTAATAGTCTTCTAAAATATCATTTAAGAAAAGTGTCCTTTTAGAGAAAATTATGTGGTTACTGAACACATGTTTCGACTCCGCAGATAAATCGTTTTACCCAGTCAAAAAGTGGACTTAATTAATAATATTAAATTTTTTCCGTCAATTGGATGCTTGAGTTTCATTATAAAACTTAATTAATTCCCTTCTTTATATTTTTATACCATCAGAACACGAAACTAAAATAAACTAGTCACTAAATCGAGTAATTACCAACATTTGGTTTATTAGCTTAGATTTCAAGAATCGCAAATATTCGCAGCTAATTTTCATCAAAACTTCAAGTTAACATGTCAATACATAAAAAAAATTTTAAATCACCGCGGGATATGGTGGAATATGATACTTTTTTGTTCATTAAAGATTCTGATATTAAATATTGAACAATAGAAAAGCGTGTTCTGGTTTAATTCTTATAAACTATCAAATCACTATAATAATAATTAAAAAAAGATGTGTATGGGTTTGTAATTACCTCCTGTATCAGAATACATAATGAAAAGCTTGATAAAAAATATTTTAAGAACTAGAAATTCAGTTTTAAATAGACGGCAAAATCTTTTCTCAACAAAAATTTTACTCCATTGTTTGAAAACGTGAAGTTTGAGCTTTCAAAACAAACAATAATAATGAATTAAAATAAAAACAAAATTGGAGTAAGATTCTTCATACTATTAAGATTCGTGCAAACGATTTTTTAATTGTACAGAATCATTTTCATTTTTTGGGTTTTGGCCAGAAAATTCGCGATTTCCGCCTCTGTGCGTCTGTGTGAATGGATTGAACTGATCTTATTCGTTGCGATACTATCAATATCCTTTATAAGTAGAAAACCAAAGGCTAACCTTGGAATGAATCATTGTCGTGATCATAAATATGAGGTCTTTTTGATATAGCACAAATAGAGTCGCAATAACAGCTCAGATAAGGGGATATCCAAAAATTACGTGAGGACAAAAAGGGGGGAGGGGTTTGGAAAAATCTCACCAAGGGGGGAGGGGGTTGATTAAAATCTCACGTCAACTTTTTAAGTTAGAAATTATACGATTTTCTTCTTTTTAAAGTATGAGAAAGGAATACACACAGATATGATACTGTGGTGATTTTTAGGCTTAATTCATTCTTTCTCAGTTAGAGCGAACCGTTGGCTTTTTCCATCTCTTTTGCATGTCATAAATTTTATCAATCAAAATTATTATGCGGTTTTGCCGGCCGTTTTCCTGTTCATCTTTCGACACTCCCATGCAAGTAACATTTCTTTTACTATTCGATTCCTCCTCTCTGTCGTCTGACTGGTCATAACTTTTCCGTACAACGTAATCGTTTATAATCGCTATTATTTTAAATTAATTGTGGAGATAAAAAGGTTGAAATGGTTCGATTAAGTAGATAATTTCTTTACTTCATTGGCAGTTTTTCTGGCGTAAATGAATATCAATGGAATGAGTAAAGATGTATCATTGTAAGCTAGATATTGTAAAATTTTAATTAGCTTTGAGTGATTTTTATAATAAAGAAAACCTGATGATAACATAATGTCCTTTTCCCCCACATCATTAATAATGTAAAAGTTTTAGGTGATATGAAGCACAAAATGCAAACGAATAGAGTATAAAAATATTTTTAATAAGTTGTAAATCTCAAGTGGGGGGAGGGGGTCCAGCAAAATCTTACTAAATCTCACCAAGGGGGAGGGGGGTCCATATTTTGGGGGGAAAAACACCTCACGTAATTTATGGATGTCCCCTAAGGATGCTGAAATGTGAAATACATCTAGAAGCTTAGTTACTTCTAACATTTATTTGTATTTCAGGATTTTAAAATATGGTAATATTTGAGAATTTATATTATAAAACTCTTATACACGCGTTTCTCTCTCTCCAGTTAAAAAAAAGGTTTTTGTATAATAATTTCAAGGTGTCGCGAAAAAACATTCAATGCAAAAACCGTTCAGACAAAAACCGTTCAAAAAACAAAAAAACTCATAGCTTTACGCATGTAATAAATTTGTTTGTTTGTTATTGAACGGTTTTTTCGTATATCCGAATTTCAACAATGGCGGGGTTTTGCCAATAGACATTCCGCTCATTGTTAACAATCAGCATTTTCCTAATTAGCTTTCACTAAGTATGTGTAGGCTTATCCCATTTTCTTAATGCGAGTAGCATTGATTACAATTCGCGTGGAAAAGAGCAAACTACTACGAAAGTAGATGCTCATTGAAAGCTCTTTAGATCGGCAAAAAATTATGATGATTGTCTTCAGTGAAATAATTAAAAAGCTCTAAGGAATAAAATAACTTTTTTATACATACTATTGTACCCCAAATGTTATGTTTCATTTGCAGCGTGTTAATATGTTATCAATGATGCATCAAATTTATTTATTTTTTACTAAATCAAAACACCTAAGTGTACTTTGGTCTGGTCCGAAGTACACCAATATCCAAGGCAGTGGCGGATCCAGGATTTGGTTTTTGGGGGGGCTAAGAATTTTCATAATCCAATTGAGTCTTCTTGTTAATGGTAATACGTAAATGGTAGTGAATTTTCCTATTCAAACCACTAAAAGGTGGGGTCTGGGGGTCCTCCCCCAGAAATTTTTTGGAAATTTAAGTCAAAAACTCCACTTTTTCAACTCGTTTTGGTACGCCTCATCCGAATTTTGGATATTAATTTTTGTGTTTTGACAAACTTAGTAAAATATCAGACGTTTTTGGGGGGGGGCTTCAGCTCGAAAGCCCCCCCCGTAGATCCGCCACTGATCCAAGGTACCCTACTTGATCATTTAATAAAAAATGTCTGATCACCAGATTCAATTCATCCCCAACCCCATTTTAAGCACATAGGGTTGGTTGGGGTAAGTGGCACCCCTTTTTTGGTCCAGTGAATTTTTGGAGCTTAGTAGAAAAATTTTGAAAGATTTAAATTTGAACTTATTGACTTATTTGATTTAAGACTATATCAATAAACAAAAATACGTTAGTATTTTCTAAAATAAGGCTTTACATTTTTCTTAACCGGTATTTTTTTCATGAGATGTGTGACCTACCCCAAGAGAAGGGGTAAAAGGGTCACCCCACTTTATTTATATTTAAATCAAGCAAAACTTAAAAGGAAGTAAGTGGGTCTTACTTAATAAAGTACAGAAATTTTCACTATTTTATTGTAACTGTATCCATGTTTGAGAAATCTTCTCACATTACTATCACTATGACAGGAGACGGGTAACAATAGAATGAAAAACAAAATAAGTATTTTATAGAATGTTTTTGAAAAGCC
The DNA here is from genome assembly GCA_024610705.1 of Tetragnatha versicolor. Classification (NCBI taxonomy): domain Eukaryota; kingdom Metazoa; phylum Arthropoda; class Arachnida; order Araneae; family Tetragnathidae; genus Tetragnatha; species Tetragnatha versicolor. The sequence goes on along the minus strand of JANDEH010000005.1, from coordinate 1,054,545 downwards.
AAAGATATATGTTTTATTTTAACATATAAAATAGTGTTGGAAAAACCTAATAAGGTTGATTAAGATTGATTTTGGCACATTAGTAAACATTGTGAGGTAAAAGTGAAATTGGAAACACTAAATAAGAGAGCGTCTATTTAAATTTGGCAAAAGGAAGAACCATTAAAAAACAACCAGGGTTGGCAAAAAAACTGTTTTTTTTAAACCAAAAAACCGGGTTTATTTGGTTTAAACCAAGTTTTTTTAGAATTTTTTTCATAATAAGTTATTTTAGCAGTGATGTTTGAAATTGAGTTGTAAATGAGACATTTATTTCAGGGGTTGTTTATAATTGATAAATGATTTGAATATTTCAATTAATTAATTTAATTAGTTAATTAAAATTTAATTAATTTGTTTTAAAAATAGTTTTTGTTTTTAAAATATTCCAATTTGATTATAATATTATTGTGGTGAATAAAAATCGGTGTTAATTTACCTTGGATAAATGGTTGAAATAATCAAATTATTTATCTTAATTATATATGGATTAATTTATGAACTTAAGAAATTTCTTTAGAAAGAGAAAATTTTATTTTTTAAATAAGAAGTGAAAGTGAAATGTAAACAACTAATGTTAATTGAAATTGGATAATTGATTGAGATAATTAATTTGATTAATTATTAAATGGTAAAATAATCAAATTAATTATCTTAATTATATGTATTAATTTATAAACTGAAAAAATTTCTTTAGAAAGAGAAAATAACATTTTTTAAATAAATAAAAGTGAATTGTAAGCAACTAATGTTAATTGAAATTCGATAAATGATTGAGATATTAATCTGATTAAGAAAATCAACGATTTTTTAATTTAGTAAAAAAAACAACTGGTTTTTATCTGTTTATAAACAAACCAAATGGTTTTTAGTTTTTATCATTAAAGAAATCAACAGTTTTTATTAATTTAGTTAAAAAACCAACTGGTTTTTATGACTGACAAATAAGACAAATTGATTTTATTAATTAATTAAAATCCAAGCCGTCTTTTATGAGTGAAAAACAGATAATTTTTAAGTATCTTTAGTTACTCTTTGAAATAATGTTTCATTTTAAAGGAAATTAATAAATAAACTATCTCTTGCAACATATAATAAGTTTAACTTAAGCATTTAAGGTTAAGTTTAGATAGAGATAATTCAATAATTAAAACCATTAAATTAAAAGATTTCTGATTTTTAATCACCTTAAAATGTAATTTTTTTGATAAATCTGACCTTTTAATTTTGTGTAAAAGATTATACTTAATAACACTTTCTTTAAAAAAATCCTGAAAATATTTTATAATTTCTAAAAAAACAAAAAAAACAAGTAAGGTACTACTTGTACCCAATATGGACAGGGCTCTCAATATGGACACCTCTAATATCTTAAAAAGTAAGAAACTTGATCGAGACTTGACGCTACAAGTCCGTTAAGAAAAGCATTTTAAAAGATAATTTAGTGTGTAAAGTGCAAAAAAGAACGCTGTTCGCCATTTTGAAGGAAATTTGTGTTTTCATGGTGTGCTGATCTTAATTACAGGTTAAGTTTAAATTCTTGTTAGATATGGCAAAATTGCTTTAAATATTAAAAAGTTGAGTGTTTTAGAAAGCGGATAAAACATATTTTCGTTTGCTATTGCGCATATTGCTTAAAAATGTTTTCTTTGTTTATTTATTACAAGATTAAGTAAAACTACGCCCTGTTCCTATTATGGACACTTTATGTCCGCATTAGAAGTACAGCAAGTGAATCTTAAGATTCAGAAATTTGTAAAATAATTATCTGTTTTATGTTATTTTATTTAGCTAATTCAAAATAAGTTAATGTGTATATGTATTTTTAATCTTAATTATAGTATCCGTACATAACATTAAGAAGTGCATGTTCTGAAGATATTTACTGTGCCCCCCTCCCCCGAAATACTTTAAGAAATATTTTTTTATCCCCTCTCCTCTAAAATCCCTTGGAAGAGTGGTTATTCTATACACCTTGTGTAGAAGGTCAATAATGGCCACCTGTCCATAATAGGGACAGGTGGTTCCTAATATGGACACTTGCAAAAATTTTTTGTTTTTATCATTGAAATTAAACCCGAATAATTACAAGGTCACTAATTTTAATAATGATAGTCAACATTCCAAAGTTAGTGGTCATACATTTTTGGAGTCCTATGACGTGTACAAGGGGGTGAAAAAAATACATTTTCCTTAGGGTGTCCATATTAGGCACAGGTGCCTTATTTAAAAAAGTAGTAAAAAAACAACAACTATTTTTGGTAAAAAAAACATTTGGTTTAAACCGGCCAACCCTGAAAACAATTTAATATTTTACATTACTCACCATAACTTAAATTAAAACGCAAAATTAATATAAATGTCGATCGAAGTATTTAAATTTTTCACCAAACTTTGAAGTGCTGAGTGAAAGGAGTCTTACTACCATAAAATGAAATTTTCTGAAATGTTGTGGGACATTGCCCCTACAACACCCTTTAAATCCGTCCATGTCCTCATTAATTGTTCCTATATTATCTGGGACCCCCTAAACCCACTTACCCCATAATGAGGGGTTCCACTAAAAGGCTAAATTTACGGGCTAAAATTACGGGGTTTAGGCTAAAATTACGGGGTAAGTAGGACCCCTCCTGTTAAACGCCTCTAAATTAAAAATTTTGTAAAAATTCAAATTGCAGTATGTATTTTAAGTTAAACTAAGCATTTCAGTTCAATAAATATCAAAGTATAACGAAAACTTAGCTAGAAATACTTCTTTGAAAAATATATCTTGAACTCTCCGAAAAATCCATTTGAGGGAATCTATTTTATATTAGTTCTATAATCTTAAAAAGAAATTAAACAAAAATCAAATACTCAATTGAATTTCATGATTTGTCCAAAACTTTTAGCCACTTCGTGTAACTGATCTACCATTACACGATCTGGCTGCAGTTCATGAAATGTCTAGATAGAGTTCACGAAATGTCTAATCTCACGATCTGTCTACGACATATACATAGCTGAAACTATACTATACTTGAGATATAATATTCATTGTAAAACATAATCTGTATTTTCCTAAACTTTAACTTATAAATCCAACTTTAAAATTATTATCTCAAATTGTAGACTTTTTTAAAGTAATTTATCTAGACTCGAGACTTTGAAGGGACTGAATATAAATCTATTTTATCCCCACATCGGCGGACATATAGGGGAGACTAGGGATACTTGATCCCCACTTTGGTTTTTAATTGTTTTCTCAGCTGCAAATCATCACTTTTCAGAAATTTTTGTCATGAACATAGGTAACACTATCATCTACCCAAATAACAAAAAAAATACTAGAAAGTAAACAGATACTTTTAGTAAAATTAGTTTTAAATTTTTTTTATAAAGGGATCAAGTATCCCAACACCTAGGGATACATGATCCCTTCGTGGGGGATACTTTATCCCACTCAGAAATTACGTTATTATTCATCATACAAGCAATTTACCTATATATTTCGTTTACTTAATATTATTTTTAAAAATAACCATAATTTTAATTCATTTTCTTAGGTATTAATAACAATACAAACATGAAAATTGTACACAAATAGTAAGTAATTTTATTAATGGAGCTAAAACTACAACGAATAATGCAAATACTTTGCAACAAAAATTATAAAATCTTATTTACTTCTTGTAACAATAATTGTATTTGTTGAAAATAAAAGTGGAGGTGTATGCAGTTGCAGGCAAAAGCATTACTTGGAAAAAAAGAAATCTTAGCAAATGTTTTCAAAATCAGAAAAGTCAAACACAAACATTAGAGTTGATGCAGTTCTTAAAGTTCCACTCATCCTAACTGGAGGAGGCAACTTAACACAATCATTTTCCTCCACAACACTTTTGTCCTTTATTTCAGGAAAAATAAATTGGTTGAGTGAGGTACCTTTTCTTTTTAAGAAGTTGATTTCGAATTCTGAAAACCCAACTTTACGTTCTATACTTGACCAACATAATGTGAAACCCTCCTTATTGTGGCAAATCTAACTAAAACAAAATAATTTTTATTTAAAGAAGGATCATCTAATTCAGCTTTTTCAACCTCATCATGTAAGATGTAAGAAGGATCCTCAACTGAAGTGTTTTCTTGATACTTTATCCTGGGATCATGTATCCCTCGAAAGAACGGGATCAAGCAGTAGCGGATCCAGGGGGGGGGCACGGGGGCACGTGCCCCCCCCCCAGAGGACTAAAAAATACACTGCATAAAAAGGCATATTTGGCCTTTTTTTCGGGCTTAAAATAAAAAATTTTCTGGGGGTGACCCCAGACCCCCCCTTTCTGGAGAGTTCTCAACTGATAGTCATATTCAAACCGCAGGTGATCCCTTTTAGAGCTCCGTAAGTGGGCTGCATAAGTGAAAAGGAGTTGAGGGACTAGCTAACTTCAGCTTACTTTTACATATCGGGTTTACTCTACTTAAAATTACTTTTAATATTAACTAATCGCCCTACGGCCCTACCCTATACCCTAAATCAGTGATGGCGAACCTATGGCACACGTGCCACTGGGTGGCACGCAAAAGGTATCTCGGTGGCACGCGATATTCACATAAAATAAGTCCCCTGAAAACTCCCCAAAAGCAACTTCAGAACACTATTTTGGTTGCTGAAATTCAAAAATTTTTCGGGGGAGGACCCCCTGACCCCCATTCATCTCTTAGGTTTGGGAGTAGTTTTGGTGAGTTTCTTTGGTAAAAAAAGTAAAATTGAAATTCAGAATCACAAAAAAATTATGCAAAATTTAAGCTCATTTGTACAATAATAACACTTGCTGGCCATAAAGTTTCAAAAAAATATTTTTACAAAACAACTAAAAAAAAAACAAAGATTTTGCTCATGAATTTTTCTGAAGAACTAATATTATTTTAGATATAATTAATGTTCCAGGATTCATTCTTCTATCACCCTTCTTTCAGCAGATAGATTTTTTAATGTCAAAAGAACTTTTGTGAAGGGGTTTTTCCTGCATTTTTGAACAGCTGATAACTTTTGAACTATAAACCTTAAATCAGTCGCATTTTGTTGGTTAATTCATACTCTTTAATTTGATGTTCATCATAACCACCTTTTTCTAAAAATTTTTTTCTTCAAAATTTAAAAAGAATTGAAAAAAATTAAATTGTTTTTCAAAACTTTTATTAAGAAAATTTAAAGCATTTTAACATCTAAAATAAAAATTTCTAGTTTAAAGTTGAAAATCAAATTTAATCATGTAGAAAAAAATAAAAATCTCAGAGGAGGATTTCATTTCCCAAGGGTTCAAAGATGATTCATGAAAAATATTATAACAAGTGGCACACTTGACACATTAAAATTATAATCCGTAATATAATTGGCACACTAATCGAAAATGGTTTGCCATCCCTGCCCTAAATTCTATAATTTTTTTTATTGGGGAAGGGCGTTGGAAAGTTTTACGCGCAATAAGGGGGCGGTAGCTTTAAAAAGTTTGAGAACCACAGGTTTAGAGTTTCTTCTGTCTTAAATTATTATTTAAAATTTAATGCTCACAGTTAAACTAACTCTGAAAATGGAGGCCGCCAAGTACTAAATGACACTTGTTCATGATACGTTTAATGAAAAGTTATAAGCACTTGAAAGGCTATTTAATCATAAGTTGTTTCATGTTAGGAATATACTAAATTAGTCATTTTTTATCACGACTTAATGCGATTCTTTTAAGTTTTTTAAGGTAAGTTTTCTCTACACGTAGCACAACACTTTCTCTATATCTTGCATCATACGTCTGTCAGTATATGGCCATTACCTCATTGTTTTAAAACAGAAAAAATATTTTTATATAAGAAATAAAATGGCTTTAGATTCAAAAATCGACACATAAGTTAAACTTTTCAGGTTTATTTCATCAAAATACTGTGTTTTTAAATGTTTTTTTTACCTTATTTTAAGTTATTCAAAATCCTACCAAAATGTCCCGTGCGAAAATATTAACCAATTTTCTTGTTTCTACCAGGGTCTTTTAAATACTGTGAAAATAATGTTGTATATTTATTATGAGTAAATATCATTTTTCAAAGTAAAATTTAAAACATTTACTGTGAAAAATAAGAAAACATAACAGTTTTTGAGGGTATCAGCTTTCTATAGGTCAGGGCCGTATCCGAAAGTTTTTAGGAGTTCAATCCCAAAGTCCGTAATTTTGACATCAGATTGTTTTATCTCTTAAGAATTCTACAACTTACAAGGAGAAGTCATTTTCGGGTGCAACCTGAAGAGTCTCAAAATGAGTTAAGACAGCACTTTTTAGAGTCAAATTTCAAAAATTTTCTCGAGAGAGAACCCCAAACCCTCCTCCAAAACCTTGACGTCTTTTAACAGTTTTTCCTTTTAAAAATCTGCCACTTTCCAGAAGCGGTCATCTTCGGGAGTTTTCCAAAGAATTTCAAATATGAAATTTTTTTTTTAATTCTGAGGGAAGACCCCCAACCATCCTAGCAATTTTGACATCTGTTTATAATTTAGATCCTTCAAAATTTTGTGGATTAAAAGGAGCTGTTCTCTTTCAATGTAACCCAAAGGTTCTCAAAATATTGAGCTGAAACACTACTTTTAGAGACAAATTTTAAAAAAATTTCTGGAGTGATCCCGAACCAGTGTTACTTTTAAGTGATTAAAAAAAGTTAACGCTTATGTGTACTCGTTTGAGGTACCTTAGAATTAACGTTGAGTCAACCCCCCCCCTCCCGAAGAAAAATTCTTGTTACATGCCGTGTCCCAGGTAGGACTAAAATTTCAGTGGTGCCCCCCCCAAAGGAAAATCCTGGATCCGCCCCTGGGATCAAGTATCCCTAATATGCGATTCATAGAAAACATACATTTTTAATAGAAAATAATCAAAGGATGCTCACTAATGAAATTACTTAATTGTTAAAGACAGCCTATACTTTGAAATTACACTTAGTTTAAGTTTTTAAGTTGCATATTTGAGACAATACACAAAATAACATATTTACCTAGAAAAAAGTTTTCCATGCAAGATTCAAGCAATCACTTCTTGCGCTGAAATAAATTGACAGAAAAAGATGTAGTGTTGCCAGTTTTTGTGTACAAGTATAACTTAAAAATTGTTGCCAGATTTCAAAGATCTGACATTTTATTTTAGTGCATTTTTTGGCTAGGGATCATGTATCCCTAGGGATCAAGTATCCCTAGTCTACCCTATGGTGTGATATTTGGGGTCATATGGAGGATTATTTTGAATATCAAAATCCTGATATTCGAATTTTGATGTAATTCGCTAAATCGACATTTAAGGCCCCGGATTTAAAAATTTTTACATCACCGTTTAATTTATCTAGACTCGAGGATACTAACTACAAGTGTTGTGTAATCGTACGAAGTAAAGATTAAAAGTTTTCTTCGACGATCTTTATGACTATTAAAAAGCCCTGATGATGTCTAACTCTCCTTTAGAGAAAAATCTGCAAGTTTTACAACGAGACCACATAGTATTTTTACCCAAAAATTTTTAATCTAAATGTGTAGGGTTCCCATACAACACAAAGTTAAGCTAAAAACAGTGTAGAACCAAAGTACAGTTTGGTCCAAGGTATCGACTTCAAAGCCTTACTAACCATTTTTATTTTTCCTATTTAAGTATTTATAGGAACAACACGTTCTGATTCGGATACATGTACTTGAATTTTAAATTTTAAAGAACCTTGGGAAAACATTTTATTAATTGAAATAATTTCGTGGGCTTGAGAAATTTTATAGCAGTCACTAAGATGGGAAATCTTGGTTTCAAAAGTAAATTTTAATTAAACCTTCAGCGGCTTCAGCTATGATCAAATCAATGTGATTGCCAGGAAAATATTTGGTAACACGAGTTTTACTACGAAATTCCATTAAGGTAAACATCTTCTACGAGTACTTAATTTTCATTTCGTTTCAAAGTCATTTTAAACCCTAAATTAGAGATGTAGTCAATTTAAAGTCAGTCATTTAAACCATAAAGTAGAGATGTAAGACCAAGGGTACTTTGAATAAAATGTAGTGGGATTCATTTATTCATTTTTTTTTATTTCTGAGAAGAATAAATATTAAAACTTTGCATGAAATAGAAGCATTTAATAATTCATCTACGGAAGTTTTAACCTTTTATCTACCGGCATTATAATTTTCTGCAATTTTTTTCGTGAAAACATTTTTTGAATCACTAAATTGAAAATTAAGGGATATACATAAATAATATACTCATCTTTGGAAAATTTTATCCACTACAGCTAATTAAATAAATTGATACTTTTGAGTACCGTCAGTACACTGAGGGTTAAATATTTTCACAATGCAAAAGAAAAATAACAATTCGCTTTTTATAGCAAGTTTAAGTCTTAAAAAATAATACACTTTCCTCTTGCCTTTAACTACTTTTGACAGAAGAAAAATTACAACCATGGGAAACCGATCAAAATGGAAGCTGAAATCACAACTTCGGTTTTAAATCTATTCGCATTTCCCAATAAAATAGTCATCATAGAACCCGTTCTTCAATTTATCCTGGAAGAGAAAACTTTTAAAGAGTGTTCCTGCAATTTATCGTCAATAGTTATTCTATGTAATTTTAAAGTTGGTGGGACTTGCAAGTAACGTTAGTAGATAAGGGTTAAAGAGCTGAGAAATATTTGAATGTTAGTACTAAAGTAATATTAGATTATAAAAGTGACTGTGAAATGTTATTTTTTAAACATCAATAATTTAGACACACTTAGATACTTTTTTTCATTCATTCAAACTGCATACATTATTTTAACATGTTATAAATTGGTTTACAATTTAGTATAAGATTAACATAGATGAAATAATTTTAATGTTTCACTACATCTCTATTTTTATTCAATGAGATTCAAGTACTATCTCTCATTAATAAGTGAAAAACGCATATCCCACCGCAAGACTCCATCAATAATCCTGGTTCAACCCATATTCGAGGTTCAATTGCAACAAAATTAATAAGACCAATAACCTCGGAGAGAAACTTTATACTTATTTGTGGAGATGTTATGGTGAATTATTATGATTCTTTTATCGTCGTTCTCTTAGGCACTTTTGACAGCGTTCGCCCGCCAGAGGTTTTTGCTTCAAACATTTCTTTTTCCCCATTGCTGTAAGAATAAATGGAGTAAGCACCTTATCTTGATTGCATTACACCCTCAGATTCCTCTAAGCTCACTGGAGGACTGGGGAATGAATTGTTTTGCTCTCGGAAGGGCGAGGCTTTATCTGAGTATTGTCTTCCCAAAAAGACATCCAGATATTTGGGTGGAACAAAAGCCAAGAAAGTGCTCTCAATTAAAGAACAGTCTTTTGTGCGTTGTGAATCTTTTGTGAACTGAAAAATGCTTTCTTGTTTGTGTTATACACTTTTGCTTTTTAATAATTTGTAATTATTTCCATTGATCTTATCGAGCAGGGGGTGACCAACCTTTTGTGTACCATAACCCCATATTTTGACATACGAGTTAAAAATCGCCTTACTACACGAAAACTTACTACCCTGTAAACATTCCATCTCCAAATAACGGAAATTAGCCCCTCCAGCAGGAATGAGAGGCACTGATATTTGAAAGCTTGATAGTTCTTTTGGATTAGTTGCAGGAGGCGGTCTTTATAACAATCAATAAAACTATTTCAAAAAAATTTCATAATCCCTATTGACATTGTGACATCACCGGTAAACATATTACACACCTTCACCTACTAGCTAAAAGAAGATTGGCCTCGTGCTAACTAAATAATGAAGAGAAATTTTAACTTGTACACACCTTTTTTAGAATATGTACACTTAGTGGTGATTTTATTAAATAAAAATTATCTTTAGTTGAAAAATTCACGGAATTGCACTTTTCTAAGCGTGCGAAAAAGTTTTGTCGAAAGCAATAGAAAATTTTGTGTAAAAGATGAATTTTTTCAGAGTATGCCTTCTTACATTTGTGTTTAGGATTGGTAAGGGGTAATATTCTTATGTAGAAATGAAATTAAAAAAAACGTTTCAGTACATCCAGTAAATAATTGACATTTTTACATTTGACATAATGACATACAATTTTGACATTTTAAAAACTTTTTTCTTTATTGCAAATTCCATAATCAATCTTTGTTTAAATAAGTTTATTATCCCTTAACCAAATAAAGTAACGAATAGAGCTGCTGTAAAAAAGTATATTCTAGAAAAGACCCCATTACAGACCCACTTGTGTCCAAAGCACCAATAAACAAACCCCTAAACGGACCGCAATCAAGAGCCCCAGCCGCTCTGGCAATTCTCCATTCCCCCCTCTCCAGCGAATGTTCCGATGCGCATTCCGCAAACAAAGCCACCGGAAGCCCTTTCTTTTAATTGAAGCACCCTTCGGATTTCCAAAACAATCGCCCCAACATTCCGGATGCGCAGATAAAGAGGTTGGAATGTGGAGTGTGAATGGAGCGAGTCAAATCGATTGGAATCAACTCCGAAATTTATTTAGAGGTTAACTCATTCATTGGTTTGCTTAGGGAAGTAGTTTTTAATTTAATTAACTATCTGAAGGAATTGAATGCTTTTAAGGTTTTCCTCTATTATAAGTTAATAATTAAGAGCAGACACTCGGATTTTGAGGTTTATTAATTGTCCTTTTTCTTTTATGAATGAGTTTCAGACAAATGCGCAAAAAATACTATCTAGACCTAGAACCTTTTTAATCAAAGCCAAAAAATTTTCATATGTACATAAACGGAATAGTAGTAAAAGTAAGTAAATTTATTTCTACGATGAGAAATCACTGTTTACATAAATTAAAATAAAAATAATTCCCATTTTGATTTATATGTGTCCTCAATCCTCATATTTAAATAATCCAAAGGAAATACAATTTATCTTCGTATTTGTTCTCTACAGCATATTTCAATAAAATCATATGCACTTAAAATTTAAAGGTAGTTGATTTTAGACTGTGTAAATAAAATAAACGGATAAAGGTCATGATATTTTTACCTCGGTGCCACGGCAACGATGTGGGAGAGCGATGAAAATGGAGGGTGTGAAGTTGGGAAAATTGTGCACTGCAAAAAAAAACGAAAAATGTAACAGCAAAAACTGCTGTTAATATTTTACGCATTTTCTGTAATCTCAAAAAACTGCCTTTTTAGCTGTAAATTTGAAGCGCCACCTGCATTAGTTTAAATTAAATATACATAGTAATTGTCCTGGTAGTTTTCCTTGTAATATCTGTAATTCTTTAAATGGTCATCAAAATAAAAATTAAAAGAAAATTAAATTCTTGTTTATTGAATGCTTTTAAATGTGACATTACCTTTACAGGATAATAGTACTATAATCTGTATAACATTAACCTATGTTTAAAGTTATTAATTTGGTAAGAATTTTGTATCATCACTAAAATTAAATGAAATTAAAATGAATTGAATTCAAATTCCCCAATAATACCAATCTTAAGACCTAAATCCTTCAGCACCTCCATAGCAACATTTGGAGTAATTTTTACGTTATGGAACAAAAAGCAGGAGATATAACAGGTAGTTTTTTAAAGAATGTCAAACTAGAAACGAAAATGTTGCTTAATACATATAAACAAAATAGTTATAAAGTAACAGCCCAAATTATGTATAGTTCCGCATAAATTCCAGTAACGTTCCTGCTTTTTATGAGTTTTTACAGCAGTGTAACACTTTCCTGGAAAATTCTGGTTTTCATTTCTGAAACGTTTCTGAATCCTTGCGGACAGGAAACCAATGTTTGTTTTTGTTTTCACGCTCACCACTAAAAGAGTCTAATTATTTAGATGAGGTGAGAAGAACCGACTGATGATTCTAAAACTAGGAAGTATAACCTTCGTAGATCGGTACCTCTCGTGGTTCATAATATATGCCACATTTTGAATACTTTTAGAAACATGAAAGAACAAGACATATCTGAGATGCACATAGCTTTCTAGTTTTTCTGCGGAATGATTACAGTACCGCTGTAATGTTAACACAAAAATCTGTAAAATTACAAAATTGCTGTAAAAATACAGAATTGCTGTTAATTTACAAAATTGCTGTTAAAGACAAAAATTACAAAATTGCTGTAAAATCACTGCAAAAATGGCTGGCACCCATATTGCCAGCAATTTATGCTGTAAAATTACTGTGAAATTTTTTGCAGTGTGTGACCTTGAACAGCCTATTCTATTCACACAGACTTAAAGCATTGTCGTCATTTAAAATCCGTTAAAACATTATTAAAATTGCAATTTAAATAAATTTTCACGACTTCACCCCCTAACACCTCAAAATCCCGAATTCTCTACTAAAGCCTCTTCAAAATATCGAATTATTTCAGGGACTTAAAACACTTGTGCTCAAAACCACCCGAACGCATAAAAGGGGCGCTTCCCAAAATGAATCGCTCCTCTTCAAATCTGACGGAACAACGCTATCGAGATGAAGGGCTAATCTCATTTATTTCTCTCCCGAGACGCATATTTACACATCCCAACGGTTGGGTCCTGACGAGCTTATTGCGCATGCTCGGGGAGAAAAAAGGGATCTTCTTTTAATAATATCTATCATTAATGAATCCCCGCTGGTGCAGTGGTAGAGCGCGTGCTCAGCATGCGGTAGGCCGCGGGTTCTGTCCCCGACTTATTGTTTTATTAAAATTTCTAAAAAAACCAGCTAAAATAAGTCCACACGCATGCGCACTATGCTCGTCAAGACCAAACCGTTGGGATGTGTAAAAATGCTCCCGAAGAGGTCTACATCCTCTTTTGCAGTGATGTAGAGGGCATCAGAGTTTCCACTTTTCGAAAAGGTTCCCAAACAATCGCGTGGAGTTTCTGATGTAGCGCCTCTGCGCATTTATGTGGCACGTGCCTTGTTTTCTGGCACGTGTTTACGAATGATCGCTTCTTTTTTTATGCCCCGTGTTGGAAAAATGGGGAGGGTTATAACGAAACGAATGGATTTTTTTTTTGTATTGGAGGGAATGGACTGTGTTCATGTTTTTGTTGTCGGATCATGTTTTTCATGTTTTTGTTGTTTGAAAAGATCTTTTACTTTGATTCTTTTAAACATTTGTGCCAAGAGGAGTATTAGATAGGGAACTACCAGTTAAAACTTTATGAGCAGATTCTCTGTCAAAAAATAATAATAATAATAAACATACCACATCCCTTTTAAGTTTTTCTTTTGAATCTATAATAAAAAAAATAATGAAATTAAAAACCTTTTTAAAATATTTGTTCTCACTCCTTCTAAAACGTAAAACTTGAGGTTCTTCCAATAGATTTTCCTCAAGTACTCCCAGCAAAATTGTCTTACTATTTCCCTATATTGCGTTCATACACGTTTTTACAAATGGTTTTTAGGAAAAATTACTTAATACTTTTTTTAGTCCGCTTGAAAAACGTGGTTTATAAAAGTTTTTTTTTAATTTCGTTGACCGTTTTCTGATTTTTAGTCTCGTGTTTGAAGCTTCGAAATCGATTTAAAATATCCCTGATATTTATTTATTTCTCTAATTGTTATTACTTACACACAAACGTTATTTTTTTAACAGGAATATCGAAAGAAATTTCCAATATTGAGTTTTTTTACATCATAGGAAAAACAAACAAAATATATTCAAAGGACTACTAAAATAAAGTAATATATTTTTCAAGATTTTATTACATTATTTTCAAGACAGACAAGAACAAACAATACATGTGATTCTTCCGCCAATTGGCAGAAATCCGCCAATTTGCTTAGCAAAATTAAATCCGACAATTCGATTATCAAAACTGCTATTCAACTTTCTTAGTATCCAATCGTTTTATACTGAAAACTCTGACCGATAGTGTGGCCTAGAACTAAATTTTAAGAAAAATCGAAAAAAAATTTTAAAACGTCGAAGTAATATGAAAATTAGTTAAGATTTAAGCTAAAAAATATTAATCTAGCAGCTAGATTATAGCACAGTGGTTCCCAACCTGGGGGCGATCGCCCCCAGGTGGGCGATTAGGGTTATCAAGGGGGCGATAAATAAGTGAGGGGCGATTGGGGGGCGATGATAATTCAAAGGGAGAAGATAAAATAGTACTGTACTTACAGACTGTATTCAGACTAAATGTACCAAACCCAAGCAAAACTATGTTTCTTGGGTCAAATTTCCAAAAGTTTTATGGGGGAGGACCCCCAAACCCCCCTTTTGTACTTGAATTTTTCAAAACTTTTTTAGAATTATTTCATCAAAATCCAAATACTACCTAATAATACATGTCCAAAATTAGGAATAGATGTACCATAACTAATTAAAAACCTGTTTTTGAACCCTTATTTCCAAAAACTTTCTGGGGGGGACACCCGGATATAAAATTGCTTTATTATTTACACTTCATTTAAAATTGGACATACAATGAGAAGGAAAAGGGGGTGATATGTGTTAATCAACCTCTAGAAAGGGGCGATGGGCCACAAAAGGTTGGAAACCACTGATTTAGCATATCGAATCCTAGATCTCGAGCTATACCCTGTCTTTAGTCTTGCGCCATAAAAACCCAACCAACCTAGATCTCGGGAAGTAGAAGCCGATGGACCCCTCTACTTAAAATTAAGAAAAATTTTGGTGCCATCGAATTTTTTTTTAATTTCTTCCGCCAATTTTTTGTCTTGTGTAATCTTCTGTCTTGTGTAATATAGCCTGTTTTATTTCTTGTCTGTTTGACAAACAGACAAGAAATAAAACAGGCTATATATAATAACAACGTTACTATAAAAAATAAAAAAGTATAAAAATGAATGTCTTCTTATTTTTGTTTTCAAAAAGATGATTTAAAAAAATTGGTACACATAGTAATGCGACCCTTTTATCTCACGCCCGCTAATTCTCGGTTACCACTTTTTATATTGAATCTCAACCATTTTACAAAAATCTCTAGGCGATTGAAAATAGATCTTATTTGTAATAAGCACATTTTTAAAATTACAATATCAATTCAAATAAACTCTGCGTCTTTTCCAAAGTACTTTTTGTAAGCCTGAACTCGGTTCTATCCCTAAAATTAACAGATTAAATCGGACAAGATTCAAATCATACTTTTTAATTTTTGAGAAACTATATATTCAGCTTTTTTTATGCTCATGGAGCTCCTTAAAATATTGAATCTTTAGTTTAGTTAATCAAAGAAACCTTGATTAATCTAAATCTAAATTATACTCAAACAGTTTCACGGTTGAGAGAATTAAGTAAAATTGAAGACACCACTAAGGCTGAAATATATGTGAAGCCTGCTAAAAACCTAAAAAGCACTTTCTTAACCCTTAATTTACCGCATTATGATTCGCTGCAATTTTTTTCGTGCAAATACTTTTTTTGAGTCACTAAATTGAAAATTAAGGGATATACATAAATAAAATAATCATCTTTGGAAAATTGAATCCGCTAGAGCCAATTACTTAAATTGATACTTTTGGGTACTGTCAGTACACGGAGTGCAAAAATATTATCACAATACAAGAAAAACAGCTTTTTTTATCGCAGTAATAAGTCTTTAAAAATAATACACTTAACTTTTGACTTTTAAAATAATACACTTAACTTTTGACTTTTAAAATAATACACTTAACTTTTGACTTTTAAAATAATACACTTAACTTTTGACTTTAACTATAGCGACTCCCCATAGTCAGCACATGTCTCTATTTATAGAACTTGAACTTGAACTTGACTTTAACTACTTTTTTGCAAGAACAAAAATTACAATCATGTGAATCCGATCGAAATTGCAGCTAAACTTACAACTTCAGTTAAATCTATTCGCATTTCCCGCTAAAATACTCATCATAGAACCTTCGCTGCTTTTTATCCTGGAAGAGGATAACTGAAAGAGTGTTCCTGCAAATTATCGTCAATATATTCGCAAGGATGGTTATTCCATGTAATTTTAAAGTTGGCGGTACTTGTAAGTACCGTCGGTAAATAAAGGGTTAAACAACTATTATGGTGAAGTATAATTAAATTCATTAATTATTTATAATATAATAAACCGTTAATTTGACAAGTTATTCGAATCACGGCACTAAGGACAACCCTTCTAAAACCAACGGAGCTAGAATAAATCTTACATACGTAAATTTAGGAATAGTTTTCTTGACAGTAATCGGTGAAACAGGGTAAAATGGTTGTTATCTCCAATAATGGAAAGATTATGAAGTAAAGGATTTCTAAAAGGTACTTGATTTTGTTTAAGAACTGGGCTTACGCGCGCGCCTGTACACTGTAAAAAAAACTGTAGAAAAACAGAAATTTCAATAACAGTGACTTTATGTTTACAGAGATATTCTGTCATGTAACATTCCCACCGCACTTCTATTTATTTTATGTAAAATAACAGCTTTTACCTAGTTTTTTATCTTATCTGTACTTAAACAGAAACTTACTGCATTGAAAACCAATACAGCTATTGGCAACGTTATACTCACTGTAAAAAAAACTGTAGAAAAACAGAAATTTCAATAACAGTGACTTTATGTTTACAGAGATATTCTGTCATGTAACATTCCCACCGCACTTCTATTTATTTTATGTAAAATAACAGTTTTTACCTAGTTTTTTAGCTTATCTGTACTTAAACAGAAACTTACTGCATTGAAAACCAATACAGCTATTGGCAACGTTATACTGAATCTTCTTTGGTTCAGTGGTAGCGTGCGTGCTTAGCATGCGGTAGGTCGCGGGTTCTATCCCCGGATATCAATTAATTAAAATTAAAAAAACTCTACTAAAATAAGTGCATGCGCACAAGCAGAAAATTACTGAGAGGCAACAGAAAAATCTGTAGCCCACTTGACAGAAAGTTCCTTTTTACAGCATTTACCTGTAGGTTACAGCTTTTTTTGTGTTTACAGGATTTTTCAACCTACAGATTTTTTCTGGCAACTTTTGCTGCCAGAAATTTTCTGTTTTTTTGCAGGATTATTTTTTACAGTGCTGAATCTTCTTTGGTTCAGTGGTAGCGTGCGTGCTTAGCATGCGGTAGGTCGCGGGTTCTATCCCCGGATATCTATTAATTAAAATAAAAAAAACTCTACTAAAATAAGTGCATGCGCACAAGCAGAAAATTACTGAGAGGCAACAGAAAAATCTGTAGCCCACTTGACAGAAAGTTCCTTTTTACAGCATTTACCTGTAGGTTACAGCTTTTTTGTGTTTACAGGATTTTTCAACCTACAGATTTTTTCTGGCAACTTTTGCTGCCAGAAATTTTCTGTTTTTTTGCAGGATTATTTTTTACAGTGCTGAATCTTCTTTGGTTCAGTGGTAGCGTACGTGCTTAGCATGCGGTAGGTCGCGGGTTCTATCCCCGGATATCAATTAATTAAAATTAAAAAAACTCTACTAAAATAAGTGCATGCGCACAAGCAGAAAATTACTGAGAGGCAACAGAAAAATCTGTAGCCCACTTGACAGAAAGTTCCTTTTTACAGCATTTACCTGTAGGTTACAGCTTTTTTGTGTTTACAGGATTTTTCAACCTACAGATTTTTTCTGGCAACTTTTGCTGCCAGAAATTTTCTGTTTTTTTGCAGGATTATTTTTTACAGTGTAGTTGGTCGACTTAATTTGTATTTCTTTTGTATTTGTATAAGATACTAGCTGATTTGCCCGGCCTTGCACGGGTGGGTGTATTAATTCCTTTTTTAAAGTTCTCCCAAGTTATATGTCCGATTTTTCGAATCACCAATAACCCCGGTGTCCCCAGTACATTTTCATATTCCCGATAGTTTCATTTCCGATTTTCATGTTCCCGATAGTTTTCATAACCCGGTTTTCCCGGAAACTTTTCATATCCGGGTGTTCCCGGTACCTTTTCATATCTCGGTGTTCCCGCTACATTTTCATATCCCGGTTTTCCCGGTACCTTTTCATGTCCCAGGTTTCCCGGTACCTTTACATACCCCCGGTACCCGATAATTTCATATCCAGGTGTTTCCAATAATTTTCATCCCGGTATTCCCGGTTCCTTTTTCCCATCCCAGTTCCAACTGTGACATCTCATTCCATCAAATATTTATCCTTTCCATGTGATAAAAACAATCACATTGAAATCATCTCTTTTTTTAAATCTAGTGTTTAAAATGTACCTTTTAAAGTGTACCTTTTCATATCCGGATGTTCCCGCTACCTTTTCATATCCCGGTTTTCCCGGTACCTTTTCATAACCCGGTGTTCCCGATAATTTTAATGTCCCGGTTTTCCCGATTATTTTCATAACCCGGTGTTCCCGATAATTTTCATAACCCGGTGCTCCCGATAATTTTCATCCCAGTATTCCCGGTGCCTTTTTCTCATCCCAGTTCCAACTGTGATATGTCATTCCATCCCGATTTTTTGTCTATTAAACATTTATCCTTCCTATGTGATAAAAACAATCTACTTGAAATCATTTCTGTCATTTGAAATCCAGTGTTTAAAATCTTAAACAGAATTTTCTTAAAGTATTCCCGCTATCCTTTTAAAATTCCGCAAAAAATTAATTTCAAAATAAAATAAATTTCAAAAATCCCTCGATAAAAAGTTATCAAGTAAGCTTGTCTTCTTTTTAATAAAACCAACTTCTTTAAAAGCTTCTCTGAAAGAGTAAAAACAGATTGCTAGTTATAATAAAAATCTAGTGGTTATAGTCTAGTAAACCAATTCCGCTATGAAGCAATGAAATTTTAGCTCTGTTTCCTTGGAAACTTTTAAATTCTTGCTATTTAAATATATTTTTTTGAGAAATTAAAATATTAAAGAAAGTAAATTAATTATTTTAATTTACTTCGGTTTTCTGATAACTGTTATAATATTTAAATACAGATATTCACACTGTTTTTCTTCATAAATTTTGTTGTAAATAATAAAATATGTATAAATGTTAATCAGTTATATTCATTCAAGTGAGGCAAGACGTCGCCTTAAGATAGAGAAGTAAACACTGCAATTTCTACATTTCAACAATGCACAATGCTATTTCAATGGGGAAAACGGAGTCGAAAAAGCGCCGAAAAGCAGGGAAGGAGTAGTTCGATTATAAAATCGTTTCTTAGTGCGCGTCTAATGGCTGAAAGGAAGGTCTCTGTCAAATTTCAAGCCTATCGGTCCGGCAGTTTTGGAGATTTCGTGATGAGTGTTATGAATGATGAATCACCCGTATTTGGATTATATATATATAGATATTGATAATAAGGAAGTTGCATGTGTCAGATTTTCAAAAACAAATAAGTGTTCCGTATGGTTTTTTGTATGGTAAAATGAAATATCTAGTCAAGTTTTTCAAAAAAATGTACAGGTAATTAAATATTTTAATTTAAAAGTCGAGAAAAAAACACGTGACTGAAAACGTTTATTGTTTAAACTATAAGATGACGTCAACAATAATACCATCAACTCCATTGCTTTACAACAATGTTTAGTATAAGATGACGTCACATCCAAACTCTTGGCGTTTTCGCGCGCTTTTAAAAAGGGGATTTTTGTTAATTTTTTTGGCAATCAAAAAATTTCTCGATCGGCCTCAAATTTTGGGTAGTTGCTTATTTTTGCAAGAGGAATCGATTAAAAAAATAAAAAAAAATCATGCAACTTCCTCATTGAGATATTCTGATTCAAGGCCAACATTTTTTCAGGTTTAAAAAGGGAAACTTTCTATGACTAAACTACCCGTATTTAAAACATTTACTAAGTTGTTATTCACGTATAGCAGTGTAATGGTTCAGCGCACGTAATATTAAATTAAGAGGTAGACAATATTAGGTTAAATGATAACTGGAGCACATCCAAAGCATATAAGTATTATCAAATTTTGGAGCTGGAACCAGTCATTTTTTGAGATTGTTAAATGAATCAAACTTATTCATAGAAGGAACATTTTATTCACTAGCTTCAAAATCCTTCTAAGCATATCATAAAATATTAGTAACAAAGAGAACTGATGGTATCGCATCATTTATTCATATATTTGTCAGATTCTTTTTAGGATAAAATATTTCGTTTCATATCACTGCATTCAAATACATTTTAAGTTCATTGTAAGTTAAGTTTAAAACACGATTCCCTTTTATTTGGAAGTAAATAAATTCCTCTATTATACTTGGAATATTTTTCTTTCTAAAAATTAAATTTATTAAATGATTTCTGATGTCAATAATACATTTATATCTTAGAATTATTGTTTTTTGTGAAATCCCTTAACTATGGATAGGTATTGGGAACTAGAGATAATTTTAATTCTGATAAATTATGATAAATCTATATATTTTATTTTTTACCAACTGTACCCTGTGTGTGTTGGTATGCCTCAAAATATTTAAGTATTATGTGTATACGATTTAAACTAATGGCATGCACTGTTCGAAGAAAACTAATGTCTTGAACGTTTTTATTCTGAAAATTCTCTTTTACGTAACAGCTTTCTAAAAGCTCCATATCAATCGAATGAATAGGTATGAGCACTATGAGCAGTGATAATTTTAACGCCTCTGAGAGCGTATTTCAAGCATTGAAAATAGGAAATACGCTTTTAAAAACTAGCCAGGCGTATTTTCACGCTTTGAATTTTTAATAAACGTTTTGCTTAAAAAATGGGCACCCCACCTAAATCAAAAAAAAATTTCTACTCAAATTTGTAATAAATAAATATTTTATTTATATTGCTTAATCTAAAATAAATTAATTTTATTTATAATGTTTAATATTTTCTACTTATATTAACAGATGCTGTAATTGTAAAAAAACAAAATAGCGTCCTCATTTTTTATATTTCAGTTTGTTCATTAAAAAAGCATTTTTATAAAAACATTCGTCTCTTTATATACAGTTTATGCTATTTCCGGTATTTCCCTCCTCATAAATGAATTTCGCGCCTCCTAAAAAAAGTCGAGGAGTATTTTTTACTCCTCCAAAAAAATCCTAAGTATAACACTGGGTATGAGATCGCATAGGAAATGGACACAGAAATTAATATTTTATATTTAGATAAAAATCCCATGTAATCACGGGAACACTTAAGATTCACTTTCCGCCTTTGAAGGTTGGTTTTTTTTTGGGGGGGCGATATTACTTTATTATGAGATTAAATATTAAGTTTAGTTTATCTCAGAAAAGGCACTAGTTTAAGAGCATTTTTTTGTAATTTCATTTCTAAAGTAAAAATATTTTTGAGCATTACAAATTGCAAGCAACAATGAGCTAACAGATTTTCATTGAAGTTAGCTAGTTGTTACTGCAAGGATCTCAAATTTATGTGCTCAGATTTCCACAGTACCACCATTTTCAAAAATTACAAACATTTTTCTTCACTTATATCATTAAAGTACTTTTGTGTGGTTCCAAAGTTAATAACATTATGTTTAACATGTGAAAACGAAATAAATACTATTCGCCTTTATAGCAAATGGTCTGAGATTTCTAATACAAAATACTAAATAACCAATACATAAATTCCACTGAAAGTAGTAAATTCTTAAAAGTATTTTACCAGCCTAATGTTATAATTAATTATGTGCATTTATTAGGCAACCAGTACACTGAGGTAGCTCTTAACTCTGTAATTTAGGTAATTCCAAAATATTGAATAACCGAACTAAAGTCTTTATAAGCTGTTAACATACCCTCAAGCTTATCAATTAGGATATCGTATATTTCTAATGTGTACCATTTGATTCCACATTAGCATTACATAAACCCCCCTAAATGCTAATCACTAATTCAGATCAAATAAGTTCCATAATGCTAGACTTGCGATTTTAAAATAGTATATAAATCTAGATTTCATAAAAGATTAAATAATTTTATTCCCTTTTAAAAACGTTTTAGGGTAGGTGGGGGTAAAAACCCGCACGAGGCAAAACCACGCACCGCGATTTTTAATTGTTAATGATCGATTCAAAAGTTGAAAACCAGGTGGTTGGTTTGTCTTACTGTGACCTATTGTTCTGCGAAAGTTCGTACCCCTAAGTCACTCATGAGTTTAAAAAATGCTGTAAGTTTGTTTTTCATCATTTTGACGTAATTTTTCTGATCTTTTACTTAAAAATTACATAAAATAGGGTTTGAGGAGAAATACAAACAAATAGCCCAATGAAAAGATAGCAATTCAACTTCAGTTTCATTTTGAAAGAATTGCCTCAACGTGTCTCTAAAAATAATAAGGCTTGTATTTCAAAATAAAGTAAAACGGGGCAAATCCACGCAGGTGTATTGGGGCAAATCTACGCAGCTTAAAAAGCTCAAGAATTTGTCCCAAAAGAAAAATGGGACTACTTGATCTTTAAAGAAGTTAATAAAGCTGTCCGAAATGCCAACCCTCTACCTGAAACCATCCTTTCTCCCTTTTGAAAGATATCTGGTCAATCTGAAACTAATTGCAACAACAGATTGACAATTTTCATTAAAACTGATCATTTAATATTGTTGGTTGGCTTAGAAATATTAAAACAACATTAAGAGCATTATTTTTAGTGTTTTTATAATGAAAAATTATTTTTATCACTGTTTATTTCATTTATGCAACAAGATTTGCAATTGTGGGTCTTGGCCCCATTTTGCGAGGCAAATCCCCGCGAATTTTTTTTCTACTAAATTGCAAATTTCTCCAAAAGATCAGTTCGAGTTACTTAACTTTTTACTCGAGATTTTGAAATTTTAGAATCATACAAAAAAAAGAAGGATGTTGGACCACATGCGGTCATCGAGCCAAAAGTTATGCTACTCATAATTAACATAAAGACCTTATTTAACACCTTTTTAAAAATAAATTAGAATCAAATATACTCATGTAACACAAGGAAATAGGAATTTACATTATAAAAACAAATAGGTTCATGTGTGTGTACAATTTAGTTAGTCAGGTCATAAAAAAATATCACGAATTTATAGAAGAAATGATCTAACAAGATTTTGTTACGAGAAGAAGCGGTAAAAAAGATTGATGTACTAAAAACTGTAAAGTTGTATTTAACTCCGCTCTATTCCTAAAGAATCACAATTCCTTCTTGTTCAAATTGTTAAGTTTATTTTAACATGCTATTGAGATTTGGATGTTCGTTTTAAGTGAGAAATGAAAAACTATCCCATCAAAATAAAACAGAAATAAAACTTTTAAACCCATTTTATAGAGAACATATTAAAGCCACATTAGCCTCTGGCAAAATAAACTGAAAGTTCAAAAAAAATCCTTTAATTAAAGTACTGTAGAAGATGACCTTTAAAGATATAAAGACGCAATCTACGTAAATAGGATCTTTAAGAAGAGAAACGGAATGAGAAAGTGTGGATAAAAGGCTGCAAGTCACGTACTCCTTCGATTACTGTAGTACTTAAACCGATTTCCATTTATATATCTTCGTACTTCGTATTTATATCTTCGTTCATTGGATCTCAAAACACGAAACCATTCAATATGCTTCCTTCAAATGAAATCAGAATCCATCAAATGATGTTTAGAAGTTCAAGAAGTCCCAAGTAAAACATTTGACCTTTAGAAGGTTTTTGAATATCTACCTGAGATGATGAGTTTATGAGAGAAAGTATTTTTAATTACGCCGAGAGATGATAGATTACATTTGGGTAATTAATAAGAAGGAGAAAAAGAGAAGGGAAGAGAAGAAAACGAAAGAAAGAGAAAAGCAAAAAGGGGGGAAATAAAAATGGAAGAAATGAAAGCAAAAAAAAAGAGGCAGAGAGAAACTGAGAAAAAAAGAACAACAAAGAGAATAGAAATAATTGAACCAGAAAGTAGAGGAGAAAAAAGAGAGAAGGGAAAAGAAAAGAGTCAGAAAAGAATTAGGGGGAAAATAAAGATAGAAGAGAAATAGAGACAAAAATACTGTAAAAGAGAGATACATGGAAAAAGACCGAATGATAAATATATAGATAAAAAGTAAAAATCAAGACTTAAAGGAAAAAGAGATAAAAAGGGGGAAAAAGAGACTTTGGAAAAGAAAAAATCAAGGGAAGGAGAGAATAGCATAAAAAGTAGAGAAATTTAAGAAAAGGAAGTGGAAGAACCGTTAAATTATCATGAATTTTGTCATACTTCCAGACCTGTTTGTAAATATCCCGACTTATGTCTGTTACTAGGGAATTTGATTTTAGGGTTGTCTGTAACTGGTCTTAAAGAGCCTCCCGGAAAAATTAAATTAAAAATATAATAATTTTGAATTTTAAATATTTAAAATATGGGACACTTAAAGGATATCCTGGAGATTCTTAAGGTTCACTTAAAAAGTTTCCAACTCCTAATTAGTGGCAAGAAAATGGGGGGAAACAATCTACTTGTTTAAATTTAGTTTAGTATTAAAACCAATACTTTATTACTTAAATTAAAATTTCTCCTCTGGATTAAAATATTTCAACACTGAGAGAAATGACAGTTTCAAATTTGAGTAAATCAGTTTCAAACAATTTAATAGTCACCACTCAAATTATGCTTATTTTTAGTTTTTATTTGAAAATTGAAATATTTGCAATGTATCGAAAGTAACAATAAGTCGGTGTGATAACATGTAACACAACGTTGTGACGTTGCCCCTCAACTTACTGGGCTACTTCCCTCGCCATAGTAACGTTGTCTATGACCTTCTACACTGCTCACAACAATTAAAGGATATTGGTGGTTTTGGCACATATTGGCAAGCAAATAAAGAATTTGCAATGGTTCAAGCATTTTTCATAAACTTTGGGCCATTTCAAAGCTAAATCCATGCAGTTATCAAAATAAAAATTTTATTTTTACTTTTTTTATCAAAATTGGAAAATGCACATTTTGTGTAGTTAAGCAAAAAAAGTGAAAAGTCAATCTATACTTAATTGAAAACCCATTTCGCTTGGGGTATGCTTTCTCCTGACTTAAAACAATGTTGTGGGACTGTTTGCCACCAGGGGCCCTACTACGCACTGCGACGAATCATTCGTCACGACGAATGAAGCTGGTCACGTGATCATTTTGGCGGAATCTTTAAAAACACTACCACGCACTTCGACTTTTCATTCGTCGCGACGAATGATTCGTCTTTTTTGACTTTTTTGGGAGAAATCATTTCACCACCTAATTCGGCGGTGAAATCAATTCCGCCATTTAATTTTATCACAACATTTGGCCCTTGCTGCATTCCAAGTGAGAACAATAATCCATAGAAACAAAGGTAAGTCTCGTTCTTTTACTTTGCTGAAACTTAATTTTATTGGTATTAATAAAGGAAATAGTTTTAAAATTATATTAAGTACTATCATTGTCGATATTTAATGCCCTATATCGATTACATAATGCTTTTGTAAACATCAACAAAATTACGAATGCAACTTCTTATAAGAATAATAAATCCTGATAAAACTTAATTTTATTGAAATTAGTAAAGGAAATACTAGTTTTTAAATTATATTATGTAGGATCATTATCGATATTTAATGATAATAAAAGAAGATAATGCATCCTTTTCAAGTCAGTCACATATTTAAGAGGCAGATTTTATAAGGAGCGGGCAGAAATGCGGGGGTCATTATTGTGACCATTTTTGATTTTGATGAAATTTTTATGATGGATACTTCTAATGATTTTAGAATACCCCTATTTTTTCTTTTTCCCGAAAAAAAATTTTTTTGGCCTACAAAAATTCTCAAAGTTGGTCGCGACCCGGTATTTTTTTCGTATCGACATATCTTTGTACAACATTTTCTCAGTGCATTGAGGGTCAACCAAAGTAATTCTTGCGGTAACAACATGTCCTTAGATAGCTTAATCAAATTCTTTTGTGAATTTCATGGTTCACCTTCCCTGAAAACGGGAAGGGTTCGCCAAACTTTGTCGAAAAAAATGAAAAAATGCCAAATTCGAGCCTTTATTGACCCCAGCATTGAGGGTCAATCACAGTTTTGAGGGTTAAAGTGTGTAGTACTGCTCAGTATTAACTTAATTAGCCCATTGGTTGTATGGTTAACCCTCATGGCTGCAGAAAAATGGCTACTTTCGTAGCTATCAAAACAAAAAGAGGTCATTTTGGTGACCCCGTATTTCAGAGCATTGAGGGTCAATCAATAATTCGAAATATACGTTTCTTAGTACAATACCTCTACTTTAAGAAACAGTTGACAAACCTATGGACTCTCGATCTGGGATCACGTGAGATTGATTTTTGTGACTAAAAAAAACGGAAAAAAGGTCATTTTTGGGACCCTGTATTTCAGAGCATTGAGGGTCAATGACGAACTGGAAATATGCATTTCGTAGTATGAGACCTACCCTTTAAGAAACAATTGACAGAGTTATAGAGTCTTGACCTGCGATCACGTGAGATTCATTTTTGTGACTACAAAAGCGGAAAAAAGGTAATTTTTGGGATCCTGTATTTCAGAGCAATAAGGGTCAATGACGAACTGGAAATATGCATTTCGTAGTATGAGACCTACCCTTTTAAGAGACAATTGACAGAACTTTGGCATTTTGCCCAGCGGGC
Organism: Tetragnatha versicolor; assembly: GCA_024610705.1. Classification (NCBI taxonomy): domain Eukaryota; kingdom Metazoa; phylum Arthropoda; class Arachnida; order Araneae; family Tetragnathidae; genus Tetragnatha; species Tetragnatha versicolor. The sequence continues at coordinate 1,027,994 of JANDEH010000005.1, read as the reverse complement.
ACGCCTTAGACTTACTTTTCTACATAGCGAACACATAAAATATGCTATGCTTACAATTAGCTTTGTAGGTTATTTTAAAAAATTATTTTCAAATTACATTTGGTCTCCCAAAGGAAAGACCTCCAAAAAATAAACCATTTAATGAGATTAAATTTTTATTTGGGCAGTGATTTAAGACAATTTGAAAAACATTAGCCTTGAACATATAAAACAGCAAAATATCTCAAAGAATTTCAATAAAACAGCAAAATATTTCAAAGAAAGAAGTTTTAACAAATATAAACACAAAAAAGTTTATTTCTCCCAAGTTATTTCATCTTCTTTAATCTTTGAAATTATCTTTTTGATTTCCCCAACAGCTTCAATACCGAAATACTGAAATAAAATAGAAATACAATAAATGAACCTTAGATTTGCAGATGATAAAAGAAAAAATTACAGTAGAGCAATGGTTCCCAACCTTTTTCCGTCTGTGGCCCAGCTAAGCCTTTCTAAATTGTCTATGTCCCCCACTTCATTTTTTTTCGAAAATCTTTGAAAGTGTACAAAATCTGGTTGTCCATGCCCCACAAGGCGACAATTTGGTTAAAAGTTTTCAAATTGACCCCCTTAGAAAAACTTATTGGACCCCGATGGGGCGTACACCCCAGGTTGGGAAACACTGCAGTAGAGATAAGAAAAATATCTACCTCGTCATTCAAATCTTTATCAGTCATAACCTCCATTTCCATCGTTTCTGGTGGCTGCAGTTTCCCAGATTTTTGCACAGCTGACATTCTTGAGAAGAGAGACTGAATCTGGGATTTAGTTAAATATTCTTCAGGAGTGAACATTTTTTTGTTTTCTTTTTTTGTGGCAGTACGCATGTCTCTTAAAAGGGTAGGTCTCATACTACGAAATGCATATTTCCAGTTCGTCATTGACCCTTATTGCTCTGAAATACAGGATCCCAAAAATTACCTTTTTTCCGCTTTTGTAGTCACAAAAATGAATCTCACGTGATCACAGGTCAAGACTCTATAACTCTGTCAATTGTTTCTTAAAGGGTAGGTCTCATACTACGAAATGCATATTTCCGGTTCGTCATTGACCCTCAATGCTCTGAAATACAGGGTCCCAAAAATGACCTTTTTTCCGTTTTTTTAGTCACAAAAATCAATCTCACGTGATCCCAGATCGAGAGTCCATAGGTTTGTCAACTGTTTCTTAAAGTAGAGGTATTGTACTAAGAAACGTATATTTCGAATTATTGATTGACCCTCAATGCTCTGAAATACGGGGTCACCAAAATGACCTCTTTTTGTTTTGATAGCTACGAAAGTAGCCATTTTTCTGCAGCCATGAGGGTTAACCATACAACCAATGGGCTAATTAAGTTAATACTGAGCAGTACTACACACTTTAACCCTCAAAACTGTGATTGACCCTCAATGCTGGGGTCAATAAAGGCTCGAATTTGGCATTTTTTCATTTTTTTCGACAAAGTTTGGCGAACCCTTCCAGTTTGCAGGGAAGGTGAACCATGAAATTCACAAAAGAATTTGATTAAGCTATCTAAGGACATGTTGTTACTGCAAGAATTACTTTGGTTGACCCTCAATGCACTGAGAAAATGTTGTACAAAGATATGTCGATACGAAAAAAAATAAGTAAAAAAAAGATTTTTTAAAAAACGCTTTTATTGAAGTGTTCTAAAAGGTCAAAAATAATTTTTTCGGTTTGACAAATAATTTATTGGGAAGTAGAAAATAACTTTTTGGTAAGTAAAAAAACTTATTTTCTAATCACTAAAAATAAAAGCGTGGGCGCTAGTTATTTTTAATATTTTTTAAATTTAAATTTTTTTACAGGACAGTGACACTAACATCCCTGCCAAACGGGGATTCGAACCCCAGACGTACGGCTTTTGCATCAGTCAGATGCTCTAACCACTAGGCCATTACGTCGGCATTTATGTATAATTTTACATAAATGAAAGTACCTAATAGAGAATTTAAAGTGAATCCATCCCACCCTAACCTCATGAATGAGAAAATTGTATTTAACCTCATAGAACATAGAATAAAGAAGTTAGAATGAATAGTGAATTAAGGAATTATAAGCGCCCACGCTTTTATTTTTAGTGATTAGAAAATCAGTTTTTTTACTTACCAAAAAGTTATTTTCTACTTCCCAATAAATTATTTGTCAAACCGAAAAAATTATTTTTGACCTTTTAGAACACTTCAATAAAAGCGTTTTTTAAAAAATCTTTTTTTTACTTATTTTATTTTCTACTTTTTAGTGATGGTATATTTTAACAAAAACTCACAAGAAAAAATGTATTTATTTCAACCATATTTAATCTTATGATAGGATGGAATTTCATTTCATGCATAACAAAAATTTTTCACTTATCTGACTAAGTAGAAAATTTAGACGACTCAGCAGGACAATCAACTCCAAAGTTAATTAAAATATATTTAATATTGCTGGGTACATTAAAATAACAGAGCTGAGAGGGAAAAATACCTCCCACAAAGAATATTCCTCGCATCCGCTCACTCGCCGATGAAATCCATCGATATCAAAAAGATTAACAAGAAAAAGAAAAGCATTCAATAAAATAAAAAAAATAACCAATCGTAAAAAATTCAGAATTAGTGTGTGTGGTGTGGGTGTATCAAGGAGCAAACAGTAACAGTACCATCCAGTCTTTTCAGTAGTCAATAAATTATAAAAGTAGCATTCGCGATTCCTCGGGATGGGCACCAATTCTCGGTGATTTCTCGCTCTTCTGGCGATTTCTTTCTCGCGGTTATTATCTTAAATCGCTAATTATCTTAATTGTTAATTGGAAGGTAAAAAATCACGTTTTGAAGATTAAATATTGTAGTTGTATACCTAATATATTATCTTACAGGTTTTGGGAGCCATTGGCTTCACGGAAGTGTCTCAAATTTGAATTAAAAGGATAACTAAAAACACTCGTTAATTATCTTAATTACGGAGGTTTTGACTAGTTTATTATTGAATATTGCATTGTCATCGAGTTTACACCATGGTGCAACGTTTCAGAACTTTATATCGTTTGGAAGTGCCTGAAATTTTATGTACAAGAATACGGAAAGAAAAAAGTGATTAATCGTCTGTAATTATCGTAATTACTGGGCAATTCTCGTTTTGACTTTTGAATATGATGAAGTTATGCTTTATACACCATTGTGCACGGTTTAGGGAGAATAGCCCCTTGGGAAAGATCTCTAAATCTGGTTTTTCTGTTAATTAAAAATACTCGTTAATTAACTTAATCCTTTGGTTGTTTGACTAGATAATGGTTGGATATTGGAGTGTCATGAGGGTTACACCTATGTTCAAAGTTTCGGGGCCCTAACATATCGGGAAGTGCCCGAAAATCCAGTTTTAAAATTCCACCCGTAAAACGCCGCCAAAAGCAAGTAGAATAAAAGCGTTTAAAAATACCGGGTCGCGACCAACTTTGAGAATTTTTGTAGGCCAAAAAAAATTTTTTTCGGGAAAAAGAAAAAATAGGGGTATTCTAAAATCATTAGAAGTATACATCATAAAAATTTCATCAAAATCAAAAATGGTCACTATAGTGACCTGCCCGCTCCTTATAAAATCTGCCTCTTAACATTGTTTTATTAATTTGCTAAAAGCCATTTTGTTTTAATATAAAAATGCTTCTGTTGCAGAATATTGAGATCGACGTTCGATTCTTTCATCGATAAAGAATTGCTCTTTCGTTAAATATTTTTGCTTTAATTTGAATTACCAGAATTTTAGTCTCTTTTTTTTCGTGTTGTTTTTATAATATTGTCTTTTTTCTTTTAGTTACTGTTGATAGTTGAATTATATAAACATTAGCGTCCAGTTATGATGAATACTAATATTTATTTATAGAAGCTTCCAGAATAAAGATTTTTGTTGTTTAAAGGATATTATTGTAAGTGGGAACTGATTTTTTAATAATTTTAAAATAGATTTTTGTTTTCAAAAACAATTGGCAGTATAGTATTTAGAATCTTTGTTCTTAAACTGAAAAAAGCGAATTATTAAAATATATTGCTATTTATTAAAATTTGCCCAATATCAAATGAAAAAAAGTAAACATAAGAAATCTTCCTTTGAAATGGAATGGAAGTGATCTAGAACTGAAAATGCATACACATGGTGCTTATTTTTTGATTAAATATCGTCTGGTAATACTATTTCATGATAACTTTATTATTTAATGTTACAAATGTTTTTTGTTTCTTAAATTTATTTCTTATTAGTATGCGAACTTTATTAATTTTTTAAAAAGAACTTTCCAATAGCCAATTATTTGAAAGTAACGTTTCAATGCTATTCTTACCTTTTAATGGTTCATTATTACTAACTTTATTTGTGAAAATATTAATTAATGTTGAGTTATGTATTAATTATTAAATTAGAACTACGCCTATCTTGTAATTACTGTTGACTTTTAAATCGAGTCTTTATCCCATTCACTTATTGTATTTCCTTCAGTTTATTGATTATATTTTAAATGAAGCCATGATGAACTTTTTTTGAAGTTTTTAAATATTTGAGTAAGTTCAAATTACCTTTCTCGAGTAATAAAATATAAATCAATTTGAAAATATAAAATTGAAATATATCTTTTTTTTAACTAAACCTGTTCAAAAGCATGGTTTTTGAGATGCCTGCAATCTCTATAAAATACCTACTTAATTTTTTTTAAAAATAAATTCTTCAATTTTCAGGGGCTTTTGTATCCGTGTTGGTTGCATTCAAAGCTATCAACAATGGTTTTATTATGATTCCTCTGCACTGTCAAAATTGCAATGCTTTTTGTATTACTATTTTAAAACTAATTTTTATATATTCATTATATTTTAATTTGTGTGTTGTAAAGCAAAAATGTCTTTGAGTCAGGTAATAAATTCAACAATAATCTGTGTAAACATTTCTAAAAATTTTCTTCTATGTTTAATCCTATTGTGGAATATCATAATGTTGACAAAATTCCTCAAGGAGTTCAAGGTATATATTTCAACTTGTCTAAGTCATTGAAAATTATTGATGATAATTTTTTAAAAGGAAAAATGTATCATTTTTGTTAATTATACCTAGATATCACTAAAACTTGTTTAATGTGGCTGATTTTTCTTATTCAAATTTTGTAATATTGTAACTGGGAACCTCAGTTGTGTTATTTTATTTTTTTTTAATTTGTCTTATATTTTTGTATACATCCCTTCTACTGATTCTTGGGATACTAGAAATACTGTTTGTAAAATTTGTCTTAATTTGTGTAAATACTGTTCAATAAACTGTTTTTGTTTTACTATTTGGATTTAATGTGTGGAAATAAATATTAGGTAAGTAAAATTTTCCTGTGTTTCTTCCAATCTTTTCACCTAAGAAAAAATTTTTTTTTCCTTTTTTGAATTTTTAATCTTTTTGAAAAAAAATTTTATGTTAAAGATGTTTTATGGATGGTACTTTTTTAATTTATGTAGAAAAACTTAAAATTTGAAAATAGAATTTTATTTATGGTGTTTGTCCTTAGAGTAAAAGAAATTGCTCACAGTAATAGGAAACAACCTTTCAATAAAGAATTGTATTATAGATTTTTTTTAAAAAAATATTTATTCTTGATTGAATAATATTTTATGTTCTAGGTACTGGTTATTTATAAATAATGTTTAAATATGTGCTAACTTGATCCAATGATTTGACAAAACATATCTATCAAATTGATCATTTCAATTAAGTTAGCATATTTTAAACATTAGTTTGTTCTGTGACATTCACATATCAAAGAAATTTAGAAAGACGAGAGCTTTGCTTAAGGTAGCAAACTACATTCGGAGATCTGTTTTTAAATTCTGCAAATTATAAACATGTTATTAGTAAAAGGTGATAATTTGAAATTAGATAAGAAATAAAAAAACTAAATTTTTGGCATCGATCTCCTATATTTGCCCCCGTTTGACTCTATACTAAAGGCAGAAAGTTTAGAATTTCTGCTTCCACAAACAGTATAATAAAACTTGAATATTTTTTCTGCCCCTCTCACTCTCCCTGATCACAGGCTCCAGAAACCTACCATGGAGTTTCGTATTGTTAAGTGTATAAAGGGAAAATTAGCCTGAAATGTGTGCTCCCACAGGAGGAAAAATAAGTTAGAACTTAAAAGTTAAGAATTTCTCTTTATTTTTTTCTACACTTTTTCGGCCTCATTTGAAGTATAAGAACCGTTCGAAAATGGGTTTTTGCACTTTCCCCATCTTTGCTGTCAATAAACAAAACATTCAACCACAGTCGGTGCATAAAACAAATTATTTTTGTGTTTATAAATTGCTGATTTTCGTGCTTTTTTTCTTGCCTCTCTCCTTAGTGACTAGTGAGACCTGCCAGATTACTATCGCAATTCCTTTTCGCCTGAGAATAAGGGAAAGAATGATCCTTTTATTATGTTAATTTACGACTTTAAACATGAACCTCAAAGAAAATAATCAATCAAATTTTCACATTCGACTTCATTCTTCCACCCCTTCGCCAAGTGAATGGATCCTTTCATCACTCTAAGTTCTATCAGTCCTCCCTCACCTCTCTTGTATTATGCAGCATTTGAGCAAATTTAAAAAAATAAAAAGAACAATTAATTACTCCAAATAAACACAAAATTGAAATCCGTTGATTTTCCTCTTCTGCGCCTTTCACCATCCCCAATAGCAGACCCGAAAATGGCTATTTTCATTAAGCATCTTCACGAAAAAGCAGACGAAGTCCATTTTTTGTAGTTATTAGAAAACTGACTATTTCGAGATCTACATCCTCCCAAAGAATCGAAAATGTTAATTTTTTTTACCCATTAATAACCTCTGAAATTACTCCAAATTCCCTCTCTCCGAAATTTAAATATCCTGCTTGCTTTGTAATTGTAAATAACTCTCAGACGCCCACCGAAGTCTTAGCGCGCATTTTTAAAAAAATGTTAATAATTTTCAAAACTAAAAACAAAAAAGACGGCGGGAAACAGAAAACCAGTCACTAGGAGGCCGAAATCGCTGCGATTGGTTAAGAGATTTCACAAAAACTGCGTCATTTAATCTCCAACCCAAAATGCCTCTATTTCATTCCGACACATAATTTCGCACAATGCGTGGTTGTCCTAAATTTTTTGGCGGAATTGAATTGGACGAATCTCCAGATTCGTCGTGACGAATTATTTTTGGTGAAATCATTCGTCGCAGTGCGTAGTAGGGCCCCAGGTTTGTTTGTTTATTTTTGAGGGGCTGGGGTGTTTTCTCCATTTTCCCCTTTTAGAGCATTTTTCAGCACCTGAGCTGTTTGGGAGGTATTTGATGGGCAGAAATTGGTTTCTCAAGCATGTGCTAGACTTATTCTATTGGACTCATGTCGAGAGAACGTGCTGGTCGATCCCTTTCTAGCGATTTCCTCATCCTGAAGAAAATCATTAACTAAAGTAGCACACTGTTTTCTGTAATTATCATCCCTGAAAGTTAAATTATCACCGATTTCTCCTGCATGAGGGGCAACCAGATGTGTGAGGATATTGACCTTATTATCCTGAACCACCAGAAACGGCCCCTTTAGCTGGGGGAGTCTTTATTCCATTGATAGAGATGGTGCTCTATTTCATCACTCCACATCTTCAAATCTGACTCTCAGTTCATCCTGATAACTTCTGATTTTTGTCTGGTGCGTACAAGGAACACAAAATAACCCCTTTTTTGTACATGAAGAAGTCAGATTTGAAGATGTGGAGTGATGAAATAGAGCACCATCTCTATCTATGGAATAAAGACCCCCCAGCTAAAGGGGCCGTTTCTGGTGGTTCAGGATAATAAGGTCAATATCCTTACACATCTGGTTGCCCCTCATGCAGGAGAAATCGGTGATAATTTAACTTTCAGGGATGATAATTACAGAAAACAGTGTGCTACCTTAGTTAATGATTTTCTTCAGGATGAGGAAATCGCTAGAAAGGGATCTACCAGCACGTTCTCTCGACATGAGTCCAATAGAACAAGTCTAGCACATGCTTGAGAAACCAATTTCTGCCCATCAAATACCTCCCAAACAGCTCAGGTGCTGAAAAATGCTCTAAAAGGGGAAAATGGAGAAAACACCCCAGCCCCTCAAAAATAAACAAACAAACCTGGTGGCAAACAGTCCCACAACGTTGTTTTAAGTCAGGAGAAAGCATACCCCAAGCGAAATGGGTTTTCAAATAAGTATTGATTGACTTTTCACTTTTTTTGCTTAACTACACAAAATGTGCATTTTCCAATTTTGATAAAAAAAAAGTAAAAATAAAATTTTTATTTTGATAACTGCACGGATTTAGCTTTGAAATGGCCCAAAGTTTATGAAAAATGCTTGAACCACTGAAAATTTTTTATTTGCTTGCCAATATGTACCAAAACCACCAATATCCTTTAATTGTTGTGAGCAGTGTATATAACGTTGTCTATATGGTCATCATAACTGTAACACATTGCACCCTCTTTATAAGAATGTCATGGACGAATTAAAAACTGAGTACATGATGCTTTATTTTTGAGTATATGCACATTTTTAAAAATGAGTTCATGCATGTTTTCAAATTTGAGTTAATTTGGATCGGAGCCTGTTTGAGTGCGTGACATACTGAGATATTTGAGTAATTTTTACTCATTTTTCAGACCGTCGTTTTAAGGCTAAGCGCGCACTAGAGACTTCTGTCGCGGCGACTATTAACACTAGGTCACTCGAGAGCAATGCATTTCTATGGTGAGATTCTTGGCAATCGTCCAAGAGTCTCGCCGCCTATGCGCGCACTCTGTAGCCAGGGTGATGATTTTGTCTCTGTCACCATGACAAAAGTCTCTAGTGCGCGCTTAGCCTAAGAGTGAACAAATACTCCATTCATAAAATAAACCCTTCTAGTAGATAACTAGTTCAGTGGTCGGGAAACTCACGACTAAAGATCCAAGTGTCAACATTGGAGCCATAAAAATTTCATTAGAGAGACAAAATTTATGTCTTGAACTAATTACTACTTAACAGAATGTCAAGATTTTGAGAGTAATACCGAGTTCTAAGCAAAAAGGAGGATCATAAGGATAATATATCCATGTTTGGAAAACGATCCACACTCTTTGCTAACTTCTGAGCTAGTCCATAGTTTAAAAGGGCAAATGAAGGCAACATTTTATGCTATTTTATCAACAATTTTATGCCTAAAAAAGCTTAAAAAACACTTAACTTACTTGTTTATGCTATATTCTTTGTTAAAGTACTCGTATATTACCTTATTCTCCCTAATTACTAATAATAATTTTAAATTTGCTCACTAATCTTTTTTTAAGTTAGTTTCTCTCAATTCTGAAAAAGTTTTTGGTGAACGGTTTCCAGATAAAGGCTTTTTAATGATTGATCTGTGTGTAACACATTTTTGGTACCAAACTGTTCGGATTCTTTTGAGGATGTGCAATATGCCAATTAGAATTTCTAAAAAATAATTCTCCATTTTAAAATATTTCCATTTTTTATATTACGGATTAGGTCACAGTTATAAAGGAAGTACTGTCAAACAACTTGTTATGCATCTTAGGCATCCAATAACAATGGCCGATTGACGCCATATTTTATGATGAAACAAATTTTTTCAAGTTTTAAAAATGTACTACAGAGGGTACTTTCCAAAATAAATATCATTCAGAGATTGATAAAAGTATTCTAAAAACTAACAGATATGATATTTCATACTAAAATTTAACACATTTTGTCTTAAAATTTATAATTTTCAGTCTGATTATCATCAATAGTAAACATTGAGTATCATATTGGTTTTGTCATTTTTTTCAAAGGCCTTAAAGGTATTGTTCAACAAGTCTGGGTTGATACAAAAATATGAATGACTAGCTGTTATACCCGTCCTTGCACGGGTGGGGTGTATAAATTTATTTTTTAAAATATTTCTTAAAATACATTTATAATTTTGTAAATTAGCAATATTACAAATCATCCCGGTATCCCAGGCGCCTCTTTCCTATCCCAGTGTTCCCGGTAATCTTATCCCGGTGCCCGTTAATCTTATCCCGGTGCCCGGTGATCATGGTAATTTTTCTAATCCCGGCTGCGTTCCCGGTAATTTTCCTATCTCAGTGTTTACGGTAATTTTTATATTCCGGTATTCTGGGTGTCTTTATGGTAAATTTCCTATCCCAGTGTTCTCGGTATTTTTTCCTTCCCGATGTTCTCGCTAATTTTCCAATCCCGGTGATCTTGTCACTTTTTACAATTCCGATGTTTCTGATAATGTTTAATAATATCTTGGTGCCTTTATAAAATAACAAATTTGAAAACGTTGTAAAAAGTCTAGTGAACAAATTAAGAAATTTAAAACCAGTGTTTAAAACTAAAAAAAAAGATCTAGTAAACGAAAAAGTCTAGTGATCTGTGTCTCATTTGAAACAATGTTTTAGTTTTAACTCGTTGTATGACTGGTAAAACAGGTTTTCAAACACGGAAAAATAAGTGAAAAAAAGCAGGAAAAACGGGAAAAAAAGAATGAAGGACTGATTTTCTCTTTATAAATTATAGCCTATGTGTTATTCTGATGTATAAGCTACATTATGGTAAAATTTCATTAAAATCCATTCAGTAGTTTTTGCGTGAAAGAGTAACAAACATCCGGACAAACATTCACAATTATAATAGTAGTAGGATAAAACACTAGGTATACTAACGAGTTACTAGATACAGTACTAAACTTAAATGATTCATAGTGTACGTTTATTTTTAGATAATGTTGATTAACAAGATTTATTTAAAAATGAAAATATTTTGATTAAAGTATTGATAAGTTAGAACCAATAAATATTCTAATTTTTAGGAGTGTTATGACGATGACCTGTGAGTGACGTATTTTCGGAAAGCTGGGTTTTCATCTGCTAATTGTTTTTACGAATGTTTTATAAATTGAGTAAGTTCAGTGAATAAGGTCATGTGATGATTGCGATATGCGAAGAGTTCCAAAAGGGCCTGCGTAAGCAGCCTACGGGGGTTAGTGAGTGATAGCGAGCGGTATATCCCTAGTTATTACAAAAATAAACTGTATTGAAAAATATACAAACTTCAAAATAAATTACACTATCCTGCATTATACAATACATTTAGGATTTTTTGTTAAATAGCATTCCAAAGAAATGAGTATTGAGAAACCTACTCACATACAATGCTTACCAACAAATATCTTACTGAGGAAAGAAATGGAATAAGAGGATAATTAATCTCCCAATCCTATTTTTTGGTGAACATTTTTAGTAAAGTTCATTTCAAGTAATCAAGTAATGAGAAAAGATGGGTTGCATTTAAAATATTCGCATAAAATATTTTCTGCCATTTAACTATAACTATATGTTAAATATTCTTTTCAAAAGCAATGAACAATTTATTCTGATTACCGCGGAATCAAAAGATTGTGAATATAAAACTCTCTCAAACCCCACTTTAATCCTCTTCTCGACTCGGAATAAAATCACCCATCCAATAAACACCGGTTATTCTCTTTTAAGGGAACAAAGCAAATCCGTCCGAAGGACTTATTTGGAATATTCATCGATCGGAGTACTCTTATCTCTTAAGTACACACATTTCGGAGTATTTACAAGGAGTAAAAAGCAGTGCTTCAGAGAGAAATGTATTCCCAGCCAAAAAATCACAGATTCTTCGCTGTTTGCCAAGTGCATGTTCAATACAAGCTCCGAGATCAGCCTTTCCACTAGAACAAGCAGAACTCTTAATTGAGTTTGTAATTTTTTTTTCGTAATTTGCAGTCATTTTTTGTTTTCATATCAGTCAGGGAGGATAGATTTTTTAACAGTTGTAGTATGTTTTTAGCTTAGCTTATTTTTCCCTAGAAAATTTTTTTAACAATTTGTTTTGCCAAGTTTTTAATAATGGGAACTATTTTAATTTATAAAAAGGACTGTTATCTATAAAACTGATCTCAAAAACAATGAATCGTTGGCGTCATCGGATAACCTCGTATCTTTGATTTGGGTAGTCGTCAGCACGATGTATTTGTGTGAGTTCATGTAAAAAAAACAATACCATGGCATAGTTCGGAACCTTTATGGAATACCGTAGTCAGTAGTAATAAAACCATATCCGTTGACGCAAAAAAAGGATGATTTTTGGGGTTTCCCTGGGAACGTCAGGGACACTGCAAGGAGTACCCATTTTCCTATCATGTTATCAAAATAAATGTTAATTTCATTACTGAGTGAAAATATTCCGTTGAATTTACTATGAACTGGGAGTGGAATGATTAAAGAACTCAAATTTCTTATCAATGGGGATAGCAATAGAGTAAAATAATAATGCATATGGGTCTTCTTGTGAACCTTTGGAGCACCTGATTTTTTTATCACAGCTTATTGAAATGCAATTCTATCGGTTGCTCATGAAAATTTGTTTGGCGAGGAAACCAATTTTGCAATCTTTTACTGTATATTCCTCAAATCATAGATACGAGGTTATCCGATGATGCGAGGGATACATTGGATAAAAGTGAAAGGCTTTCACCGCGTCGGACGAATGACGATAAAAAGCTTTTGGGCTTGTAGGCCGTAGTCCGTCAGTCATTAAGGCGGTCATTACTATTTTTAAAGAGCTGATGATAATCGACATAGTTTCGAACAAGAAACGTTCTCTGTTTTTACAACCAGACCAAAAGACCTACAAACCCGAAAGCTTTTTATCATCAACTCAAATCTCCTACTTTCAGCTGTTTGATTTAAAAAGAAATACTATCATAACATATTATATATTAGTTTGTACCAAACAACCAATATAGTATCCACACGCAATCTAAATTCAATCAACTTTGTCTTTTATTAATACAGTAAAAAAGTCTTTGTTAGAATATTTTTCTTTGAATCATTTTTCTCTAAATATACTATATTTCCTATTCCATTTATTTCACCATTTTGTTGCAAAGCAGACTCTGACTTGAAACAGACACAGTGGTGAGAATTAAGACTGATTTGATTTGCTTAAAAAATTTAAATGCAACCACAAATCATATCATTCAATTTATAATTAAGTACAATGTTTCTTGCAATCTAAACCTAAACCATTAATAAAAGCTTATTTTCAATACCCTTTGAAACCTCAGAACACAAAGTAGTATCCTTTTCAGATCCTCCATTAATCCAATATAATTGCCGTTCCTAATTCCATCTGCAAAACTATTTATATCAGTTAATTATTCTATTATAACATTAAATGTTCTTGTCACGCTTTAGATACCGTATGGAATTTAAATGAAAATGTTACTCTCCATATTAAATTTCATCATAAGACGGACCGAAACATTACCATAATTAAAGGTACATGCTAGGCTAATGGAATTAAGGACGCATTTGAACCCGCGTATTTTCATAATTTATTAAGTATAAGCTGCTTATATCGCATTAATAGTATCAATGAGATTGGCCAAATATTATTTAAATATGGTACATTTGTTCAAATTGATAAAATAGCACTTATATACTGCTTACATTAATTGCATTTTTGGGTATACAAATTAGTGATGGGCAAAATCGATAATTTTAGGTATCGAATACTTTGGTATCGAATACTTATAGGTATCGAATACTTTGGTATCGAATACTTATAGGTATCGAGTACTTTTAGGTATCGAGTACTTTTTTTCAATGTCGGGAAATGAACCTGAAGGGACAATTTTTTTAGGGCCTATCCATAATCAGACTAATATTCAAAAAACTGAAAGCGATCCATCAAAAAGCCTCGTAGCTACGGGCCTGGAGGTGGATAGAGGCGAAGGATTTGGCGGGGGAAAAACCTAGCCGCGTCAAATTTCTCTCGCGGATGATAACGACTTGGGTTTGAGCGTTGCAAAATGAAAACGGAAACAGGCTGCGTTTGATCTACAGTAGGTATTATAAAGATTACTTCATTGAAAAATTTAAAACGAAATATGTCAATAAAGTATCGATACTTTTGTGGGTATCGAATACACTCGATACCTATAGGTATCGAGTACTTAAGTATTTGGTATCGATACCTGCCCATCACTAATACAAATTGATGTTTTGTATCAAATTAATACAGGGTGTTCAGAAAGCAGATCCCAAATTTAAAAATCAAATAACACGGAAAATAATGTTGTTATGAGAAAATCTTTGTATTTCGGTATCGAATTTTTTTTTAATGTTTTTCCATAGGTTTTTATTTTCAGAAAAATAATTGTTCCAATTTTATTGGTCAAAAAAGTTAAAACTTTTCTAAAAATGTAAAGTAAACGGTAAAATAACTCTGGAAAATTTCAATACGTGTTTACGTGTTTGTAAAACTCATATTTCAAATTCTTTCGATTTATTGTAAGATTATTTAGTTAAACTAGGGGGCTCTGCCCCCTGCTCGCTATCGCTCACCAAGCCCCGGAACTGCTTCGCAGTTCTTTGAAGATCGCTTCGCGATCTTAGCGAGCAGAGCTCGCTTGTTTCATCTCAACTATCCAGTACAACCTGGAACTTGTCTGCTTATAGTCTGTTTATTTAGAATAGGCGCCTGAAACAGGATCAAAAACGCTCAACAATGCTTAATAACGCTCATCAGACAACTTCAGGGACCGATGGTTTCTACAGTATTTTAACTACTTCTGCTTAGGCTGACTTGTCATTGCAGAAGAAAATTTTTTCGACGATAATTAGAATAATAAATGCTTCTAATACATTACTTCTCAGGCGCTAATTCTAAATGAACATAGTGTAGTTGATGATCATTTAATATCGACACTTCTTATCTCTCAAACTTTTCTATAACTTAATTCGGATCATTACCACGAAAATATCAAAATAAAACTATTACTGAAATATTCCTTTTTAAATTATCGATAATTTAATGGATAGGGGGCTACCGCCCCCTGCTCGCTTACGCTCACTAACCCCCGTAATTGCTATGCAGCTCTTTACAGATCGCTTCGCGATCTGTAATATCTGCAATCGATCTTTAGCAGAGAAAAAGTTGTCAAAAGTTTGGCAGTGACAAGTTGTCGAAAATCCTCTTCCTTTCATCGGCACAAATAACACTCAAAAAAGCTAAATTATTTATTTCTCTAGTATTTCAAAAAATATTGAAGTATCTTTAAAAGATTATTAAACAAGTCTATACTATATCGCTAGCAAACTTAGAGCAAAAATGTGCACCTCAAAACTTTAAAAAATATCCGTGCTCGCGACAATCTAGTGAACAGGCAAATATAAAATTTAAAAACATTCAACACGTCTGATAAAGACCTACTAAAACTATGAAAAAAATGAAAATTTGATGCTTAATTACTCCAAAACTAATTAGAATTTTTTAAAGAACTAAACGCCAATCTCTTTCTAAAAAATAAGAATACAAGTGTTTAAAAAATCATTTTGATACCGTGATTAGTTTTCATTTGAGATAGAAAAAAACGAAAAAGTGTGAAAAATTTCGAAGATTAAAAAATTAATCACTCTAAACCAAATTCGAAATTCGAAAAAAGGGTGACGTAGTGCACATCTTCATACTTCAGAGTATTAGGCTGCAAAAAATCATAGTTCTGCTGCTAATAGATTTTGCTGAACTGGATTACGCGGCGAAAAAAGAAAAACTTCAACTTTGACCTTAAAAATACCCCAGTACTAATTATCACATCAGTTAGCTTTTTGTTTGAGAATGTGCCCCAAATATTCCTTTACAAACATTTCAAATTTCATAAATTTCTATCAAGTAGTTTTTGCGATATGAGAGTTCAAAGAGTTGACAAATTAAATTTTCTGAAACAGCGGCGGCGGCGGCGGCAGCGGCGGCGGTGACAGTAACTTTTTTTTAATATAGAGAGACAATTGTGTTTTGAGCAGATGCCCATTTTATCCCAACCATCTTACCCAACTCTTGGGAAGAAATGTGCAAATAAAAGAGTTAAAATTTAAAAATAATAAAAAAATAAAATAAATATGATTGTTGAAGCTAAAAGACTTCTAGTATACTAATAAAGAATAAAAATGAAATTCTTAAATGTCTTATTGAAATAATGAATAATGCAAATAGTTCTGTTTTACCCGACCTCAACCACGCCCTAAAGTTTGTTTTCTTAACAAATAAATTGGATTCTTATTGTAGTGTTTTCAAAGGGTTGTTAAGTTGAGAAAAATAACTCTACCCTTGATACTTGAGTTATATAAAGGTAGTTCCACGTAAGACTGTTAAAGAATACTTCAAGTTTGAAGAAACGAAATAACTGTCCAATTATCTAATGAGATAGAGGAAGAAACCGAGAAAAAAAGGCGAGAAAAGTTCTCTCTCATTAAAGTTCTGTAAGTATAAAGTGGGAATTATCAAACTTTTTGTACGTCATTTTTATATTAAAGTTGCTTATTTTTCTATAAAACACTGTAGATAAACTATATTTGCTCGCATATTTATTTATTGACGTAATTAAAAGGTAATCAACACATCCGTTCAAAAATTATGAGTGTTGTAAAGAGAAAATTCTATAACAAAAATAAAGAATTTTCATACTTTAAAGATGAAAAAATGTAGAAGAACCTATCAATCTCTATCAACATGCAGAATAATGTAAGGTAAATGAAATTGTATTTTTCAACTATGTTATTATATTATCTTATCACTCTTAAAAGTTATGCCCTTTAGTTCAATCAAACCAAATTCTGCCAAGGCCTAGTAGCCTATCAGGTGGTGCCCATTTCCGCTTCATTTTCCTTCGGGGTGAGGTGCAAATTACTTAACTTGTGTCCAGGCCGATTAGCTAGCCCGACGCTCTACCCAAGCAGAAGCCGCAACGTATTGAACCTGGGTCGGTAGTGCTCGTAGCCAGACACGCTGACCACTACATCGCCGCGGGCAGATTTCATTTAGTTACTATCCAAATTAGCTAATCACTTATAGAAAAATCTGAAATTTTTTATACTCTACATATTTTGTGCAAAAACTTGATATACTTCACATCAACGTTTCCTGAACCCAGTACGTCACTACGCGGAAGGAGAAAGGGAGTAACCACAAAGCCTGCACTGTAAATCAAGGTACTTAAAAATGAAACAAATTTACTTAATTTTGAGTACATGAGATACTTGATATAGCTCCGAGTCAAAACTATTCAAATATAAGAAACGGATGATCTCATTTTTGATATATAGCTGGTACTTATTAATAAGACATTTTTACTTAACATTGAGGACTTTTTACTCAAAATTGAGAACTTGTTTACTCAAAATGAAACAAGCAACCTACTAAAAAACGAGCAGGTGGATATGGTCTTATTTTTGAGTATATATTGTGCTTAAAGCTAACTTCCAAGTACTCATTTTATACCTTTCCTTACTCAAAATTGAGAACTTATAAAGAGGGTGTATATAAAGAGAGGTATTTTCAATTTATAAGACTCAAATGATGCAATAGTTTCTTTTTCTGTAACTTTTCTGCAATTTTTCTAATTTTTAAGTGCATTAGAGTACTGAATATTGAGAAAAACGTATGCTTGTTTTTAAGTCATAACATCTCAAAAAAAGTGAGTAGGTAGTAAATACTTTTACTACTTTTGGGTTGATAGGAGGAATTTCGATACGCGAATTGTGATAAAAAGACACAATTTTTTTACATTAGTTTAACGAAATAATCGTATTTTAAAATTGACGTTCTTTGTTTCACTCGAAATACAGACATCGCGATCCATACACCAAAAAAAATTTATAATATGCAATATATAAAAAATTTTCAAGTATGTGATGGTAAGTATCCTCTCTCTCTCTCTCTCTCTCTCTCTCTCTCTCTCTCTCTCTCTCTCTCTCTCTCTCTCTCTCTCTCTCTCTCTCTCTCTCTCTCTCTCTCTCTCTCTCTCTCTCTCTCTCTCTCTCTCTCTCTCTCTCTCTCTCTCTCTCTCTCTCTCTCTCTCTCTCTCTCTCTCTCTCTCTCTCCTCTCTCTCTCTCTCTCTCTACTAAAAACCAGACACTGATAACAAAAATTTTAACTTTTACAGCTTGCGTCTTTTTATTTTTGTAAAAAAAACTATTTTAATCCAAAAGATAGAAGTAGTTAATTTTTAAAAACTATAGAAAGCCAGCTAATTTAAATGATAAGATTTCTTGGAAACGCAGTTAAGTGTGTCTCTTAAATTGAAAAGAAAAATATGTGCTCGAGTATTTTTCTTTTTAGTTTGTGGTTTTTACTTCTTTAATACTGTACAAACTTTAAAACTAATCGTAAGGAGTTTTTACTTTTGTAAAGATCTACGTGTAGGACGATATTTTAAAGCGTAGTTGTATGGGAATGGGTATAAAGCTAGAAAAAGTGCGACCTAAGGTCCATTTTACCAGATTATTTAACGCTAAAAAATTTTTACTTATCGTGCTTTTCCCATTTAAAAAAACTATTGTAAATACATATTTTGTGTTTCTTTTAATAGACTTACTGATATATGGTTATTTCATTCAACCCAAATAAATAAAATTATATATTGTGTACTTAATTTTTTTTTCTTTTCTATCATGTTTTTATACTGAACCCCTCCCTAAGGTTCATACACTGTAAAAAATTTGTTGAATTTACATAAAAAAGCCAGTCATGATGTAGGTTCATTTTCATTTTTTTTCACACGTATCTTCTGTGATTTTTTAAAGACTTTCCATCTTGAATGGTATATTCCTGTCAACTTAACTGAATTTTAAAAATTATTTAGCTGTTTAATTTTAGGAATTAACATCTGAAACCTCTTTATTTTTTAACCTATTACGATGTGGGATAATCCAATACAATTTATATCGTTTGCTTTATTGTGCAGACATTAATTATTTGACTGGTGAATTTTGGCATTAAAACCAGTTTGGAAACTGCCAACTACTTCAAAACTAAGATTTTTTTCTTAAGAAAATATTTTTCCTGCAAAAAATTTGTGTAATTTTTGAAAGATTTACAGTATTTTTTTAAGTGTACAATTATTTTTACACTTTTAACTTGATTGCAATAGAGTGATCTTTATCCACGAGCATAACGATTGGTTTTTTTTCAGTTTAATGTAAAGTAGCTTGAAATACCTTCAGCAGAAAATAAATAGCTTCAAAGTTGTTAAATATAGTTAAAAATGCTGACATTTATCCTTTTCGGTTTCTGACCAGGATTTCCACCACCATCAGTCACTGTAAAATGTCAGAGCGAATTCCAACGAAATTCCTCATTACAATGTGATGAATGGAAACTGGAGCTATCCAAACAGTGGTCACAGTCGTTTTCCCCGGCTGACTATACTTTAAAACAAAGAATACATTTTAACAAAAGGAGATCTCCACAGTGACAAAAACATTTCTGTGGGAACGATTTTTCACTTCAAATCTGAAATTACATCGAAGAACTGTCAACCTCAAGTGTAAATTAACTTTCATTGATGATTTCATTTCAGGCCTGTTTTTCAAATCTGACCATGTAATCACCCGTATAAAAAAACTAGTAAAGCCTGTTAGTTACTGCGCTGTGATACTTCTTACATTCTATTTCCTCCATTAATTTAATCCATAAAGGTGTTATATGAAGGTAGAGCTTTGGTATGGACACCCTGCCTGCCAACAAAAGAGTAATGCGTAACATGAGAAGCCCGGTAGATGGAAGGATTTCGGAGCCTTCGGAGTCTCTTTCTCCCAGAGAAAGGATGGGGAAAAGGGATTTACCACACGAGAGAAAACAATTCAGTGGAATAAAATTCTTCATCTAGTTTTCTTTATCTTCAATTTTTTAAACCCTGCAAGAAACAAATTCCAACTATATTTTTCCGGATGTGGGAAACTTTCAGTGTAAAGGCTTGACTTTAAATTTGTTAGAATTTTTATCGTTGGTTCGCCCTGAATTTTATTATTATGTCCCGAGGGAAAGAAATGAATGACGTAAAAGCTTTCTTAAAGGTTGATTTCCTTTGAGATATTCTACCTCAAGGCCAAAGTATTGGTTTAAGTATATGGAGTTGTAGATTATCAGTTGGTTTCTAAATGGAGGAAAACAACTTTACAGTATTTGCATAGCGCTAAAAACATGTATACTCCCAAATGAGGGGTGATAAAAAACGAAACCTGTCATTATATCTCTAACAATAGTAGTTCATCATAAAAAAATATGAATATTTTATATTGGGGTTTTTTGTCTGTTTTTTTAAATGGCCAAAAATTCAAAACTTCAAGACGTTTGTGGTCGCTTTAATATTATCAGATTTGCCAGTTGGCAAAGTTGAAGGCCACGTTCGCTTCCATCTCAAAGTTACAGATTACCAGAAGAGAGAGTCCATGACCATAGGCAAAAATGGAAACCGAAAAAGCATGGGGTATGCCTTGTGATAGGGTCCTGTTGACGTTGGGATCGCATAAAACTCACGCCTCCCTTATTGTCACGCCACGAGAGACGGAGAAGTATAATCCCAATCTTCGAATCCTCTAACACCCCTTCGATAGTTACAGATTGCATGAACACGTCACATCCAATCACAGGTGTGATCTCCAAATTGTACGGCCTACGCTTCTGCCGCGATCATAGAAATTCGGATTGCTGTCCTCTATCATGAGATGGCATTTTAAAGTGGTGTTTTGTTCCCTTTGTTATACTAGACAGCAACTTACGCTGAATCTACTACGTCACTAACAAAGTAGTTCCCATAGTGGTGTCTGAATTTCGAGTGAAACAAAGAACGGCAATTTTAAAATATGATCATTTCGTTAAACCCATGTATAAATAGTGTCTTTTTATCACGATTTGCGTACCGAAACTCCTCCTATCAACCCAACAGGCTTTGTGTTTACTCACTTTCTCCTTCTGCGTAGTGACGTACTGGGTTCAGGAAACGTTGTTGCTGACTATAGGTTTTTCTCTGTGTTCAAAGCGCTCCCTTACATCGATATATCTCTACGATTTCTTCTCTAATCATGCAAGACCGTTGAAACGAGCGCCCGATGTGTTCACAATTCATTACCGCTCGCTCGAAAAGGTGATGTGCTTGACGGCATTGTTAAAAAAAAGGCGTGTAATGATTCCCAATAATTCGTGGTCCGAGATGATTATCATTTTAATGGATGGACCTCCTATCAACAGCCATGTCGGGCCGCTTGCTTTTTTGCGGGGTCCAGAATAACTAGCTTTAATCGATATACATGACGTCAAGATAAACGAACCGTTAAAAATGAGCAGCCGTGGCGGGAATTATTTTTTTTTGCCCAAGCGAATGGGTTTGTCATTCTGGCTGGCGGCCACCGATGGCCATCTCAGGAGGGGAAAAAAAGCGGCAAACAATCTTTTAGAAAACTGAATGCTCACTCGAGCGAATATTCGATTCATGTTTATGGAGAAGGGAGGGAATATTTTAGCGCGAGTTCTTTGATGCAAACCTCGGGTGAGGATTCTATATAGAGTTTTTGTCTTATTCTACACGAGAAATGCGTGTGTTTGTGAATTTGCTAGTTTTTCATTCGGCGCAGAGATGTAGAAAAACTTGTGAAAACAAAAACAGTCGAGCTCGGCATAATATTCTGAAAAGAACGAGAGAAAAGTGTTCTTATCCTGCATTTCTGCGTGAGTGCTATGACCAAGAACAACTCTAACAGTAAAAAACTAAAGATGTTTTTTAAAATTAGTAATGTAAAACCTGCAAGTACACTATTGAAAACCCGTAATAGGTGTAAGAACCTCATAAAATTGAACAAAAGTAACGAAAAAAAAATAACCAAGGAGATAAAACCACTCCTTCCCAAGCAAACATTAATTGGAGGAAGTGGAACCCTTTTTTGGAGTAGTACATTTCTGAAACTTAGTAGAAAAACTTTGAAATGGTTAAATTTGAACTTATTGACTTATTTTACAAACAATTATTACTATAATAGACAGCAACGTTAGTTGACCCTACGACGTCACTTACAAACAAAGTAGTTCCCATCGCGGTGTCTGAATTTCGAGTGATACAAAGAACGTCAATTTTAAAATACGATTATTTCGTTAAACCCATGTATATATAGTCTTTTATCACGTTTTGCGTACCGAAACTCCTCCTAGCAACCCAACATGCTTTGTGTTTACCCACTTTCTCCTTCCGCATAGTGACGTACTGGGTTCAGGAAACGTTGCTGTGAAGTATAGCTTCTAAAATAATGACTTTACATATTTCTTAACTTTTGTTTTTTTTTAAATTCCGATTGGTGTTTCATTTACCTCATAAAAAGGGGTAAGTGGACAAACCATTCTTTATTTAGATTGAAAGCAAGCAAAACTTAAGACGAGGTAAGTGGGTTTTTACTTGAAAAACAAACTATTCTACAAATCTACTTTACATTAGTTCTATAATCTTTAAAATAAATAAAAACGAAACTCTAATATGTGCAAAACCCATCAGCGTGATAAAATGTAAGGGCCCACTTACTACAACTAACCCTATATTTTAATTTTGTATTTAGGTATTTTAAACACTTATTTTTAAAAACTAAATATAAACATAGACATTTTTTAAATTTTACAAATTTGAGCATCTAAATTACTAAAATGAAGTTTAGAAACATACATGTTTTATTATTATGTAATCGTGCATTAGTATGTGTAACTAGTGGATCCAGGGGGCTAGGGGGCTCAAGCCCCCCCCAAATGAAAAGTTTCGCTCTATAATATGACATTTTATGCACCAAAATGAGTTAAAACCCTGTAATTTTAAGGTCAAATTTTAAAAAAATTTCTGGGGGAAGACCCCCAGACCCCCTTGGCACTGAACTCTGTTATTACAACTACATTTTACTAAGTTTGTGTCAAAACGCAAAAATCTATATCCGAAATTCGGATGAAGCGTACCAAAAGGAGTTAAAAAGTGGGGGGTTTGACTTAAATTTCCAAAAATTTTCTGGGGGAGGACCCCCAGACCCCCCCCCCTTTTGTACGTTGGAGCAGGATATTTCACTATCTTTTCCATATTAACATTAAGAAGATTCAATTGGATAAGAAAAATTCTTAGCCCCCCCCCAAAAAAACAAATCCTGGATCCGCCACTGTGTGTAACATTTTTTTAAAACACATCTGTGTTAAAATCACCAATAAAATCTTTCCCTGGGAAGATAATATTCTGATTTAATTTCTCTGTTATTAATAGCACAAATTACTGTAAAGATAGTTGTTGTTTTAACTCTTGATTATACCTAAAAACATACAACATAATACATTTTGTGATTTTATGTAATTGTGCATTAATTTGTGTAATATTTTCTAAAAACACATTTGTGTTAAAATCACCAACAAAATCTTTTACTGAGACTGAGAAGATAATTTTCTGAATTAATTTCTCTGTTATTAATCGCACAAATTACTGTAAAGATAGTTGTTTTAACTCTTGATTATACATAAAAAAGCTTAGTGAAGAATGAAAAAGAATTAATTATAATCTGTGTCTAGACCTGGACAACATCAAAGAACAAAATGAGATTAAAATATTGAAGAGTTTTACTTCAAGCTCAAGTAGTAGTAATGATTTTAAATTACTCTTCCAGTTAAAATATTTTTTAACTCATAACTAAAACTCATAAGTTGAAAATGATGATAAAAAAATTTCATCTGTTAAATGAAATTTTTTTTAGAAAAGACTGAAACAAATACTGGTATTATAGTTTAGAAAACAATCTCAATGAAATATTAATTGTAAGATGTAAATACATACACAGCATAATTTTTGATACTTTTATAGAAACACAATTCTTATACTTTTTTATTGTAGAACGCAGTATTCTAAGATTAATTATTAAATATAATTCTCTAATTCCCCAAAGAAAAATAGTTAGTATATGTATACCCACTGATAATATACTAAAAATTCTCTAAGATTTATTTATAAAATATCCAGTTAATAATAAACTTAAAAGCACAATTGACGAAATATTAAAGAAATAACTTTTTCTTGGAATAACCGTATATTTTTAAAGAAATTCAGTCCATATAAATATTTTAAGCTTTAATGGAATTAAAGTAAAACTCTACGATGTTTAAATATGTTTTTCTTTATAATATATGCTACCGTATAAAATGCTTTTCTTTTCTTATTTTAACTCCAAACGGGAATTGTTCATTATTTACAATTGAATCGTCAATTCAAAAAGGAGAATAAGTCCAAAAAGTATTTAAAATTGACTTTTTGTACTCAAAATAATCTCTACACATGAAAGTGAAAGGGGAGAAATAACCAACCCTTTAAGCAGATTCCTATATGCTTTTCCCCTTCCTTCCCCTTTGAATTTACCTAAATCGATGTCCATTCATTGCATTTTTTTTATTCAATTTGAAATTTGTGTGTCTTCCTTTATTTTTTTTGTGCTGTGAAATAAGCCAAAACATTTTTTTTCAAATTTAAAAGTGCGTTAACCTTTTTTCATGTAGTGAAGGTTTGACTCCATTGATTTTCACCATTCTCCCTGATTTTCCAACTCCATTAATACTTCCTAAATGACTCAGTTTCATAATCATTTTTTGTCTTATTTTTCTATTTCTCACTTTTATTCTGGGAATTAAGCAGAAATATAATTTAAATGTCAATTGAAGTGGCTTTTAAGAAAGCCAAAATTTGGTAGTTATAAATTAATAATGTCGAATATTTTAGTAATAACTTTATTTGAACACTGATGTTAACTAATGGGTTGTCTCTCCAGCATTGAATGATTGAATGTTAAATTGGTACGTGACAATGAGAATGAGTGCTTTTCTAAAACTAATTACCTTATGAAGAATCAATAGACTGGATGGGATAAGACATTTTTTGAAAATTACCAAATTTTATAGTCCATTTTACATTGTCAAACGAACACATTATCATCCATTGCGTTGGTATCATCCATTGACTTGTCAAAACTTCTTAAAAACTAAAAATTCAAGCAGTTTTGTTTTTAAAGCGTATCAAGGTTAACATATATCTGACCCCTTTTGGTTTTACAAATTTTGAACTTACTAACCGCTAAAAAAGAGAAGAAAGCATTTTGAATAAATTGTACTTCTTAAACAGTTTTTCTACCCCACAAAAGAAAAACACAGGTTTTTCTTTTTATCATTCATTTTTTTAAATCATTAATTGGCCTCTATAGATTAAATTTGCCTCCAAGCATTATCTGCTCGTCTTTCTAAATTATTCGAAGGAACAAAACAAATTACCTATGTTGATTACATAAACTTTTACATCAAAATATTAATTAGGTGGTCTTTGTTGACATCCTTTGTCACTACTACAAAATAATATTTTTTTATAAGTTTCTCACGAATGGTTATAATTACCAAAGTGTTGAGCTCCTTTCACTTTGAAAAATATATTGGATGATAGTGAGACATGCAAGATAAAATATTTCTCTAATAACCATGAAATTTTATTTTTCGAATACCTCTTTGAAACGTTTACTAATGAAGTAAACAAATTTGTTTTTCCTAGTACTAATGACACTAATATTCCATAGTATTCTCAAATATATTAGTAATATAATCTGTAATAATAGTAATATATGCTGGGAAAAAATTTGACCCGAGCTTTCTAATAAAACTTCCTTTTTGCATACAGACAGTCTTAATTACAGTATAGCTTATTAATATAAATATGTGAATCTGTCTTACTTAAAAAAATTAAACTCATGGATTGCGAATTATCCATAATTAAATGTATCCTATATTGTTAGATAGTGTTTTCAGGTGACGTCACGACTATTAATTTTCTTCCTTGCTGTAAGTCGAAAAGTGTGTTGCTAAGGCCGTTGCGGTATCTGTTGCTGTCATGTGATTGCAAATGCTCCAATAGAAGCATTCCATGACCAGTTATTTTCTTTAACTGTAACCTGTTGTAGGTTAAAAGATATGTTGCTAAAGCGTTTGCTAGGTCCGAGTTATGTGATTGAAAATGCTCTATAGATTAAGTAAGTTTTTTATTTAGATTAATGTTTTCCGCCTATGGTATAATTTTTACTACACACAGGCATATAATTATATTCGAATGGGTTTTACACTACTTCCTTTTTTTGTAAATTTCTGAATTACGGTAGGGTATTGAATTATAAAGTATTTTAAGAGGTTAATTAAGGTTACTATCTGTAAAAATAAGAAAATTATATAAAAAGCATGTATTCATGAGTTTCTGAACGTAATAAACTCCATTTCTTGTTATTCTCTAGAGGAGTTTCCCCAAACCCAACAAACAAGGCCCAGAATTCTCAGTTTCTTAGTAATACACTAGTCCGCAGAATGTTGCAATCTCCGTCTCTTTAACCCTGCCCCTGAAAGGTCTAGAAATAAATAACCGTTATCTGTATCCGTAGAGCGGTTGCGACGAGCCCAGAGTGATGCATGGGACCCGATTTATCAAAGCTTTCCGTCGTCGAAAATTACGGCTTTTGAAGCAAGCCGCTTTATTTTCTTATAGGAGAATAATGGCTACTCAGAAGAATTGGATGGTGATGCTAACATCTTTCTATTTTGGCTGCTCTCGGGGGTTTTGTAGTCTCTTTGTAGTTTCCTTAGATGCTGGCTTTGTAATAATGTTCAGTGACAATGTCCATACGTGCATGAATTGTCAGTGATTTGAAGTTTTTTATATAAATTACCCTATTTACAATGACACATCCTGAATTTTACGTTTTATGTAGTGTTTTATGAGGAATAAAAGGAGAAGTTTTGATAGAGCATCTAAAATATTTATTCTTCACATTTAATCTAACAAATCGTCTTAAAATGTTAAAGTGCAGAGTTTTTTTATTTACTATTAAATGGCTGAAATAATGACAATTCGAAAAATACTAAAGCTAAATAGTTTATCAATATATGTCAAATTTTATTTCCGTTGAAATGAAAAGTCGACTAAGATAAAATTAAATTTATTTGTGAACAACAATTTTTTTGAATGAATTTTGTGTGAACAAAATAAAAGTAACGATCGTGATAATGAATAATATAGGTGCAGAGCCGCTGAAGGAACGGTCGCCACGTGCCGATCCCGATTGGCCTTTTTAGAAACCAATCAGAAACCCGCACGCTTGCGCCTAAACAATTTCTGATTTTTTCTTCTTTTTTTTAATTTTAAATCAGTTATTGTACTGTATAATATGGGAATCCCTTCATATTTTTACTCTAAATTAATGGTTTTTTAATGAGATAAACAAGTTGGGTGAGCAAAAGAGAAACGTCACTTTAAAAGATTCAAACTAAAGAATTAGCTATAAAGATACAAAAAAATCAACTAAGTGAATCGTCTGTGGTTTTTTAGTCAATAGACAAAAGTTAATTTTGAATATATTAGGAGAAAAACAGCGCCGGTAAAATAAAGCAGCTCATTTATTCACAGTAATAGATCAATTACTATGTAAACTTTTTTTCACTGTAGGGCTTTTCAATTCGACTCTGACCTGTAAAACGTGTTTTTCCTTTATAAGAGACAGTGTACAGAAAAACAAACTATACAGGCTCGCAAACTATTTGCAACATTAATAATAATTGACCCTTTGGAATTATTGACTTTCTTAATCAAATTTACCAAAAAAAAAGGCAAATATCCTATTGTAATAAAATCGAAATTTCTTTTTGTAGTGATTGGTTCAAATTTCCCTGTACAAAATTACATTGTTATAATGGAATGTTTGCTTGATTATAAATAAAATATAATCCTAATTTAAAAATTTATAGAGCCGACCAAAGAAATTAACTATGAAATAAGTTAAAATTGAAATTGAATTACTTTAGCTTATTTTTTATTTTAAAGGAATGACAGTTTCACGAGTTTTTACCAAAAATAACAGGTTTGGTTTACTTAAATTTAATTTAATTTTAATTTTTTAATGGATCAATGTATGAGCAGATGTACTCGCTTATTAACTGCTTACTAAAATAGTAAAAAGCTTAATTTGTTCAACATTTATTTTTTTAATATAGGATAAATATACCGGGTAAACAAAACGTCTTGCTCTCTTTTTAAAAATCAATAACAAAGAGACAAAAAAAGAGATAAAAGTACACCCTTTGTTGCATCCTTCTGGGTGACTCATAAAGTTTCGTACACATGTTTTTGAAAATCGGTAGTTCACAAAATTTTTGATAGATGGCACCACAACAAAAAAAACTATGGCCAAACTCCCGAAAGGGATAAAAATACGACGCTTGTTGCATCCTACTTGGGTGACTATTGAATTTTTCGTAAAAAATTTTTTGAAATTGAGTAGTTCACGAAATATAAGATGGATGGTGCCACGGTATTTCGAGAACTTTAAGGAAAAGCAATTCTTTAATTTTCATGCGTCAAGTCGTAGTAAAATCAGATTTTCTCAAAATATCGTGGTGTAATTTGTGGCGTGTTCTAAAACTTCGTGAACTACTGACTTTTAAAAGTTTATGTACGAATATTTATGAGTCTCCCAGAAGGATGCAACTTTTTTTAAAGAGGGCAAGATTTTTGTTTCACCCTGTATTATGCATATCCTTTATTTTTTGGAAGTAATAATTTGTTTAAAAAATTTTCAACATAAAAAACACAGATTAAGTTTGTATTAAATATTAGTTAACTCAAAATTTTAGTTTTAATTAATTAAAAGTTGTTGAATTACTGCTGAATACAAGCAAGAAATCCTCGCAAAAGATTTCTTCTACTCGTGATAACGTTGTTAAATCCAATCCCAACCGAAAAGCGGTGGAAACATCAGTAAAAGCAGAAAACCAAAGAGCGTTCTAATGAGACTAACGTAATGGATGGTTACAATCTAATTAGGCAGATAATTGTGTGTAATGGGCAGTAACAAGGAAAAGGCTGTCGCCAGTGTGATCCATTCTTAGCGGATGCCACTAAGTCCGGAAAGAGAACCAAGACAAGTCTTAAGAGAACTAAATTTATCTTTCAGATAAAAAATATTGTATCCTAAATCGGGCTTTCAGTGTCTGAGCTGATTCACTGGTCTTGGAGTTGTTTCTTTAGTTGCTGCGAATGACAGCTTGCAATAATCTCTTTTGTCGAGGTTTTGGAAAACTGCTCCAGATTAAAGATGGCTGTAATTGTGGTGCCCGGATATCTGATGGCTTAAAAGTTAAAGATGCTTCATAATTCCTCATACAGACAGTAAGGTTTAATATTAAGTTGTAGTGAAAGATAAATATAGTTCTTGTGTAGGATTAGTTTATGTTAGTGTTGATGACAAGTTTTGTATATTTTTAGACCATTAGTAATTGAGTTTTAAATACACAACAGCAGTCCTGTAATGAAAGTTATGAAATTACACTTGTAGATTAAATGTTAATTACAACTCATAGCTTCAACTGATTTCATAGTTCCGTTTACTATTGCCCCAACTGTACATTATATAGATGCACTTTTAATTAGTGGTGTTGGTCGGAAAATTTTCCGCTATATTTTTCTGGAAAATTTTCCGCTATTTTTTGCTTTGTTTTATTAGTTCCATTTGCTTCTCTTTCAAAGAAGTAAAATTAGTTTGAAATAAATTTAATGTTACATTGTTATTTTTTTGCATTGAGATAATTGTCTTTAGTCTCAGAAATAGAAATAAAAAATCAATTTAATTTTTTTTGTGAGAAATATGCCCCTGCCAGTAATTTAACAATAATATTTTGTTTTCATTTCAAGTTATTCATAGGTCAATTTAGTAAATAAATAATGAAATAATTTCTTGTTATTGGGAATCTTTTAACTGAATATCGAGACATTAACTATAGTTATTTCAATATGTAGTATTATATTATACGTTAAATATGATTTTAAAGTTTTATATCACGATTCCAATGCCTTATTAATTTGTTTTTATTGTGTTTTATTTGTGGAAGAATCTCAAAGGAACATCATCCATTACTGATGAAAATACTCCAGCTTGTTAATTTGTTGCCTCCAGTGATCGGAAGTTTCCTACTTTATTATAATTTAGTGGCTTGGAAAATTTTGTAGAAAACCCACATCTCTACTTTTAATGACCCTTTTGAATTTTGATTCAAACAAGTTTTGTGTTGAAGACAAGTTTTGTATGTTTTTAGAGCATTTAGTAATTGAGTTCTAAATACATAGACACAGCAGCTGTCCTGTAATGAATTTTTTTAAATTACACTTGTAAATTAAATGTTAATTACAACTCATAGCTTCTGCTGATTTGATAATTCCGTTTACTATTGCCCCAACTCTATCTTACATATTAGATTTACTTTTAATAACATTTTTTAATTTTGATTCAAGTCAAAATCAGTTCAATGTGGGTTCAGGGGTTCTCCCTCGGTAACCTTTTTAAAAATTAGACCAATAAAAACTGGTTTTGGTACATTTTGGAAATGAAAACTACGGAAAAGCAAATTACCTTTTATTTAGTTTTATTAAGCATTGCATTTTGTGGCCGAGTGCCGTGAAAATTTCTTCGAGGGCTGCATGCGGCCATGCGTTGGACCACACTGTCTTAGATAAAGACATTGAAATAAGAATATTCACAAAAATAGCACCCCGACTAATGCCAGTAAAACTTCAATTTTTCTCAAGCGAGGGAGAGAATTTTGATTAAAAAACAAATAGGGGGAATAACGGGTGTTTTAGAAATACGTGTAGGTAGGGAAAATGAATTAGTTTTGTGTTAAGTGTAGAAAAAATGCTTAACCCGCCCTATATTCTCCATAGGATTTACTAGAAATCTCGGGCGGATTAGGACTGAAAGAGTTAAAGTAAACTCAAAGCGTGGAATTAAAAATGCTTTTCAATGATACAAAAACCTATTTACCCATTTATTTTGAGATGAAATGGGTGAGAATGTTATTGAAAGGAGCAATTTAATAACTGAGTACCTCGCTTGTGCGTGTAAAATATTTTTTAAATAATATGCTAGCAAAGTATTAAAGCGTAAAATATAGTGAAATCTTTTATTAAATACCTTTCCAAACGCTGATTTTTGAAACTATTATAATAAATTAAAAGTACATAAATAAATTTTAAAAGAGTAATTACCGTATTTTTTTATTAGTGATTTAATTTTAATCAGCATTCCTTCATTTTTTGTATTTGCATTAAATTTTAAATTAACTCCATACTTTAACTCTTGAATAATTTATATAATAGGATCAAATGTATATTCTTATACAAAAAATGTTATAATTTTCTATTTTAAATTGTTAATGTTTTGTAAAATGAATTTTTTTATCACATTATTTTTCCGCTTGGCTTCACCTTTTGGATTTCTTTTTTCACTATGTTTTTACTATAAAAAACTAAAAGCATAAAAGATTGGTGAAAAAAATAAGTTATTCTTTCCATAAAATTTACATCTCAAGAAGACAAAAAAGAGAATTTATACAGACAATAATTCAATTCATTAGAGCAGTTAATTAACAGAGCTTAAGCAACCCTTTCTTTAAAACTACCTTTGTTTTAACTTAAAGCATTTCTTCTCCCTCTATACATATTTAAATTAAAACATCCGAAATCACTAGACTGGGAACGTCTTCATTAGCCTCGCACAAGCAGTTTCCTAAAAAGTTAATTGTGAGAAAAAAGGGAAACTTTGAATGGGTAAAAAAATTCTCATGATTTTTGCCCTGTTCTATATCCAAATTAAGTTGTCTATTCCTTATACAGAAATAATTGAGCCATAATACTTTAGATACTACAGACCTAAAACTATATCAAAAATTTCAGAACAATAGTTTATTCGAAAAAAAAATTTATGCATACTATATATTATTTAATATCTTCGTCAGATAAATTTTTTTTAAGTTCTTTCCCAAAAATTAATTTTTGAAGATTATCTTCAATTATTTACCCAAGTTCACAAACTAATTTATTCTTCGAAAATCTTTTATTTATTTTATTTTAACGACGAAATTTTCAAACTAACTACTCGCGAAGGTTTCACGTGAGATAAATAAATTGCTTCTAAACTGACAACTGATAGACATTAAGGGTGAGATGAATATGATAGTGACGTAAAAATTAGTTAATCAATATTATACTTTCTAATTATTTCTTAAATAATGTTTCAAAAATCAGAACCCAAGATGGTTAAACGTCTAATTTATTCCTTATAAATGTAATAGTACTTCTATTTCTCTTATGTATTCTCTTTATTCAGACCTCATTTCAGATAAACTATATTTGTCTCTTATAAGGTGTAAAATATTTGCTAAATGGATCCTGTAAAATAAATTAATGGCGTTGAATAGAAAATAAATTTTGTTATAATGCAATAGAAAATTCAGGAGAACTGTTAAAATTGTAAATATGATGTCCCTAGGATATATCCCCTCCCAATGAATCTTTTTTTACTCATATACAAATAAAAATTTGCACATTCTCTAGTATTTGGTCATTATCGTTTGCAGTAATATATTTATATAAAAAACTGTATACCTTCTAAAAAAATAAACAATAAAATTTCAGGCACAAAACTAATTGATTCATAATTTCTTTTGCACGTCAATGATCTATAAAGACTTCAAAGGAAAATGCGACATTAACTATCCAAAAGTGAGCAAATTACTTTTTTCGATCCAAGACCTAATATTTCTCTAACGATCCCAGTGATTATTCCCTACCTATCAGTAACAAATGAAATCTTTATTTGATAAATGTCCCCATACTGACGGCATTCATCAAATCCTTCTTCCCTCCCAGATGCGGGAGAAGTTTGAAAAATCGCTCTAAATGCACATCACTTTAAAATGGCGGAGCATCCTTTCTTCGGGAATAGCGCGACACAACTGCTCCCCCCCCCCAGCCAAAAAGACATCAAGGTCCGAGAAGTCATAAATCAAGGAGAAGTAGTGAGGCACAGGTAGCTGATACAACCATCCATCAGGTTGCTTTGTCGAAGTAAATTACTACTCTCCGGAGAATTTTTCATGGAAACTACCAGATGTATGTAACACGCTTTCTTAAGTTAAGGTACTGATTATTATTAATGCGTTAAAAACGACTAAAAATGAAAGCTTAATGATTTTTTTTATTTCGATGTTTTGAGTTGGCATGATTTTATCACAAAGGTCTCTTGTAATCGGTACAAAACACAGACAGAAAATAACGTTAGCCCAAGTGGTATTATAAAAGTACCTGATGGGCCCCCTCTATAGCATAGGCGTAACGAGGGGGGGTATTGGGGATGTAAACCCCCCCCCATTGCATCGTCCGTTTTTAAAACATGAAGAACTGAAAAAGTTTCCCCAGAAAATTGTGAGTTTTATAAGAAACTGTTCTTTTTGGATCTAACCCAAAGGGCCTCAAAATGAGCTTAAACCACTACTTTAAGAGAAAAATTTCAAAAAATTTTCTGGGGGAACCCCCAGACATCCTTCTAAAATTTTGACGTCCATTTTACTGTGTTTAACCCTTGAATTCAGCCTCTTCAAATAAGTTTTGCTTTGGGAAGTTTTGTGAAACCCCTTATGGGCCAACTCTAGTTACGCCACTGCTCTATAGTTTGAAACAATAATCGCTCACCAGATTATATCTATGAAGAGAATAAAAAAATTCATCTAAAATACAATTTATCTTTATGCAGGATGATTCAAAACTCATGGGGGAATGATAGCGAGTGTAAACTATCTTTAGACAGTTCGGAATCAAGTTGTTGCGGATAAAAGTTGTCATTATTATGTGAGAATGCTTAGTAATAAACACACTCTCTCGCTGCTACACCACAGGCCCGAATTCTGTTCCCGGGTTGGGCAAGGCAAATTCAGCCTGTCATTCTTATGAGGTCTATAAACTGAGGACCAGGGGAAACAAGGGGCTTTGCCTCGGCTGGCTGACATTCAGTCTCACGTTTTTTAACAGTTCTACTTAGGTTCGTTAAACTGGAATTTGATGTTATATACCAGGGGTTTCCAACTGGCGGCCCGCGGGCCGCATGCGGCCAGCCGGGTCATTTTGTGCGGCCCGCGAAGCTCTCTGAAAACTCTTCAAAAAGTAGCCTCAAAACACCTTTTAGCACACTAAAATTCAAAATTTTTTCGGGGGAGAACCCCCGACCCCCCATATGCCTCTTAGATTATGGACTAGCTTCAGTCGTTTTCTTTGGTACAAGAATTAAAAGTTTGAAGTTTCAAGAGGTCGTTTGTAAAACCTGAAATTCCCCCTGGGCGTAGCAAGGGGGTATGAAGGCTTTTATAACCTGTATCATGAGGAGGAACAAAATGGAGTATCAAAAAATTAGGTAAAATAATCCTCTAAGGAAAATTTACAAACATTTTCTTGAGGAAGGAAGACCTTTTCATTTAAGTAATATTCAGAATATTAAATATATTCAGTATTTCTACCAGTTGTATAAGAGTAAAAAAAATGGTATATCCTCTGGAATTTTGGAAAATACAGTAGTGCATACATTCAAAATATGTAAACAACCTTCGTTCCTCTTTTGCTGGAAAAGTTTCATATTGAAGACTTTCACCCCAAAATATTTTCATCGTTAAAAAGGAGCCAGATAACTTTGCGGCCTGCCACTTGACTTGTGATTTCGATTGCGGCCCGCGAGTACTAAGAAGTTGGAAACCCCTGGTATACACCTAGGGAAAGGAAAATGGAGATATTGACATCATCGGGAAGTATGTTGATTGTATACACCTAAGGTACTTGGTGAAGTATCTCCCCCTTGTTTTTAACGGTAATTTTGGTTTAATCATGACTTAAGACTTATAATTTTGACATTGTTATCTGTTCAGCATAACGGCATTCATTCATTGTAACAGCATTAAACATTAAAGAAAGCAGGGGCGTCATTTAGGGGGGCAGGGGGGGGGGCATGCAACTTCCTCATTGCAGCTTATGACTTTATCGTTTGGAAGCATGGCCGTCATTTAGGGGGGGGGGCAACCGCCTTCCCCAAGGTTTCCACTGTTATTTGAAAAATAGTTGCAAAGGAAGCTTTAAAATGGAATAATTTCTACATTGCCTTCATGTGGTTGTGCATCTTCAGTGCAGCTTTAAAATGGAATACCCCTGGTGGGATTTTATTATATATTTAAATTTCGCTTTTACTTTAAAATGAAATACATACAGTAGCGGATTTCTAAATAGGCTAGCTAGGCTACGGCGGCAAATTTTAGTAGGCGGCAAATTTTTGACGGCAGAATTTTTTTCTGAATAAAAAAGGAGAAGAGAAAGGAAACACTAAACATAAGCTCTGGAAAGACGGAGAACGTCCTTTCAGAAAAGCAATTCTGTGGTTTACAAGGAATGGTTCTCTGTTACCCACGGGGTCTAAAATGAGCTAAAACACTACTTTTAGGGGTAATTTTCAAAAAAATTCTGGGGGAGAACCCCCAATCCCCCCTCTCAAATTTTGGTATCTGTTATACAGTGTTTTTTCTTTGAAAATTATGCCGCCTACAAGAAGCTTTTCCCTTTCAGTGCTCTCTCCATAGAGTTTGAAAAGAGTAGTTGTAGAGTTTGAGTAGGTAAACACAAGTTAGGGGGGAATTTCCAAAAACATTTTCTGGGGGAGGACCTCCGGCCCCCGTTTGCCGTTTTTTATAAATTTTTCCCTAGATAATTCTGTAGTTTTCAAGGAACTGTAAGGGTCTCAAAATGAGCTGAAACACTAATTAAAGAGGTAAGTTTTCAAATTTTTTGGGGGGTGACCCCCAGACCCCCCCATTTTTACTTCGAGCTCACATTGTAAAATTGTAACATTTCGTGTAAAATATTACTTTTAAGTGATCAAACACTTCAGGTATAAATACACTCGGGTCGGGACCTTAAGAAGACGTTCAGTCAGACCGCCCCTTACTAGCGGATGCAGGGGGGGGGGGCTAGGGGGCTTAAGCTTTCTCCCAAATGAAAAGTCTTACACTATACAGGGTGTCCCACGAGAAGCCTTTAACTTTTGAACCCCTACAGATATAGTCATGAAAGTGGGGTCTAGGTATAGTAAAGTGACCATGCCCTATCCGATGAGATAACTTTCAACGCCCTCTAGCGGAAAATTTAGGAGTTATAATTTTTATTTTAAAAACTGTGTGAGGTATGTGAAAAAAGTCAATGACTAAGTTGTAGAGCATCATCGATTTAGTAGGAAAAGACACCTTAAGCAGAAAAATATCTTGAATAAAATCCCTAAAACGCACGCTCAAATAGGTTGAATTTACGTAGATTTTACGTCTTAAAACGCTCCTCATGATGCGAAAATGAGAAATTTTCAATTTAATGAACTAAGAATGCTTTTAGTCATTTACTTAAATCATAAAAATAAAAATTTCTCATTTTCACCTCGTGAGGGGCGTCTTAAGACGTAAAAACTACGTGAATTCAACCTAATTGAGCTTGCGTTTTAGGGGTTTTATTCAAGATATTTTTCTGCTTAAGGTGTCTTTTCCTACTAAATCGATGATGCTCTACAACTTAGTCATTGACTTTTTTCACATACCTAACACAGTTTTTAAAATAAAAATTATAACTCCTAAATTTTCCGCTAGAGGGCGTTGAAAGTTATCTCATCGTATAGGGCATGGTCACTTTACTATACCTAGACCCCACTTTCATGACTATATCTGTAGGGGTTCAAAAGTTAAAGGGTTGGGCCACTTCTCGTGGGACACCCTGAATAACATGGCATTTTATGCACCAAAATGAGTTAAAACCCTGTTATTTTAAGGTCAAATTTTCAAATATATTCTGGAGGAGGACTCCCAGACCCCCTTGGTACCTATAACTCTATTATTACAACTTTATTTTATAATAAGTTCGTCAAACCGCAAAAATTCTAACATAAAATCTATATCCGAAATTCGAATGAGCAGTTCCAAAACAAGTTAAAAAAGTAGGGGTTTTTTACTTAAAATTCCAAAAAATTTTTGGGGGAGGGCCCCCAAACCCCCTTTTAGTAGTCTTTTCCATATTAAGATAATCAAGAAGATTAAATTGGATTATGAAAATTCATAGCCCCCAAAAAACAAATCCTGGATCCACCCTTGCAGCCCACCCAAAAAAATAAGGAACCAAAAGGCAATCACGGCGTGTACCAAACCCACTTAAAAATCTTTGCCCCCCCCACCAATAATCAAAATGACGCCCCTGTTTTGTAAGATATATTAGCATATAGGCGGCAAATTTTGTTTCAGTCTATAGGTGGCACATTTGGAAATCCGCAACTGAATACATAACATCCATAGCCTTCCTGCTGATGTGCATCCGGTGTCCTGGTTGGTTAAGTGTCAGTCTTCAGCGCAGAAGGTTCCAGGTTCGAACCTTGGAAGGGTTTTGAGATATTTATAAATAAAATTTTTCTACTTTAAAGAAAGCTTTAAAATGAAATACATAACATCCATTGCCTTCCCGCTGATGTGCATCCAGTGTCCTGGTTGGTTAAGTGTCAGTCTTCAGCGCAGAAGGTTCCAGGTTCGAACCTTGG
Organism: Tetragnatha versicolor; assembly: GCA_024610705.1. NCBI lineage: Eukaryota > Metazoa > Arthropoda > Arachnida > Araneae > Tetragnathidae > Tetragnatha > Tetragnatha versicolor. The sequence continues at coordinate 990,587 of JANDEH010000005.1, read as the reverse complement.
AAGGGTTTTGAGATATTTATAAATAAAATTTTTCTACTTTAAAGAAAGCTTTAAAATGAAATACATAACATCCATTGCCTTCCCGCTGATGTGCATCCAGTGTCCTGGTTGGTTAAGTGTCAGTCTTCGGCGCAGAAGGTTCCAGGTTCGAACCCTGGAAGGGTTTTGAGATATTTATAAATAAAATTTTTCTACTTTAAAGAAAGCTTTAAAATGAAATACATAACATCCATTGCCTTCCCGCTTATGTGCATCCGGTGTCCTGGTTGGTAAAGTGTCAGTCTTCAGCGCAGAAGGTTCCAGGTTCGAACCCTGGAAGGGTTTTGAGATATTTATAAATAAAATTTTTCTACTTTAAAGAAAGCTTTAAAATGAAAAACATAACATCCATTGCCTTGCCGCTGATGTGCATCCAGTGTCCTGGTTGGTTAAGTGTCAGTCTTCAGTGCAAAAGTTTCCAGGTTCGAACACTGGTGGGGTTTTGAGGAATTTATAAATAAAATTTTTCTACTTTAAAGAAAGCTTTAAAATGAAATACATAACAACCATTGCCTTCCCGCTGATGTGCATCCAGTGTCCTGGTTGGTTAAGTGTCAGTCTTCAGCGCAGAAGGTTCCAGGTTCGAACCCTGGAAGGGTTTTGAGATATTTATAAATAAAATTTTTCTACTTTAAAGAAAGCTTTAAAATTAAATACATAACATCCATTGCCTTCCCGCTGATGTGCATCCAGTGTCCTGGTTGGTTAAGTGTCAGTCTTCAGCGCAGAAGGTTCCAGGTTCGAACCCTGGTGGGGTTTTGAGGAATTTATAAATAAAATTTTTCTACTTTAAAGAAAGCTTTAAAATGAAATGCATACCATCCATTGCCTTCCCGCTGATGTGCATCCAGTGTCCTGGTTGGTTAAGTGTCAGTCTTCAGCGCAGAAGGTTCCAGGTTCGAACCCTGGAAGGGTTTTGAGATATTTATAAATAAAATTTTTCTACTTTAAAGAAAGCTTTAAAATTAAATACATAACATCCATTGCCTTCCCGCTGATGTGCATCCAGTGTCCTGGTTGGTTAAGTGTCAGTCTTCAGCGCAGAAGGTTCCAGGTTCGAACCCTGGTGGGGTTTTGAGGAATTTATAAATAAAATTTTTCTACTTTAAAGAAAGCTTTAAAATGAAATGCATACCATCCATTGCCTTCCCGCTGATGTGCATCCAGTGTCCTGGTTGGTTAAGTGTCAGTCTTCAGCGCAGAAGGTTCCAGGTTCGAACCCTGGTGGGGTTTTGAGGAATTTATAAATAAAATTTTTCTACTTTAAAGAAAGCTTTAAAATGAAATGCATACCATCCATTGCCTTCCCGCTGATGTGCATCCAGTGTCCTGGTTGGTTAAGTGTCAGTCTTCAGCGCAGAAGGTTCCAGGTTCGAACCCTGGAAGGGTTTTGAGATATTTATAAATAAAATTTTTCTACTTTAAAGAAAGCTTTAAAATTAAATACATAACATCCATTGCCTTCCCGCTGATGTGCATCCAGTGTCCTGGTTGGTTAAGTGTCAGTCTTCAGCGCAGAAGGTTCCAGGTTCGAACCCTGGTGGGGTTTTGAGGAATTTATAAATAAAATTTTTCTACTTTAAAGAAAGCTTTAAAATGAAATGCATACCATCCATTGCCTTCCCGCTGATGTGCATCCAGTGTCCTGGTTGGTTAAGTGTCAGTCTTCAGCGCAGAAGGTTCCAGGTTCGAACCCTGGAAGGGTTTTGAGATATTTATAAATAAAATTTTTCTACTTTAAAGAAAGCTTTAAAATGAAATACATATCATCCATTGCCTTCCCGCTGATGTGCATCCAGTGTCCTGGTTGGTTAAGTGTCTGTCTTCAGCGCAGAAGGTTCCAGGTTCGAACACTGGTGGGGTTTTGAGGAATTTATAAATAAAATTTTTCTACTTTAAAGAAAGCTTTAAAATGAAATACATAACATCCATTGCCTTCCCGCTGATGTGCATCCAGTGTCCTGGTTGGTTAAGTGTCAGTCTTCAGAGCAGAAGGTTCCAGGTTCGAACCCTGGTGGGGTTTTGAGGAATTTATAAATAAAATTTTTCTACTTTAAAGAAAGCTTTAAAATGAAATACATAACATCCATTGCCTTCCCGCTGATGTGCATCCAGTGTCCTGGTTGGTTAAGTGTCAGTCTTCAGCGCAGAAGGTTCCAGGTTCGAACCCTGGTGGGGTTTTGAGATATTTATAAATAAAATTTTTCTACTTTAAAGAAAGCTTTAAAATGAAATACATAACATCCATTGCCTTCCCGCTGATGTGCATCCAGTGTCCTGGTTGGTTAAGTGTCAGTCTTCAGCGCAGAAGGTTCCAGGTTCGAACACTGGTGTGGTTTTGAGGAATTTATAAATAAAATTTTTCTACTTTAAAGAAAGCTTTAAAATGAAATACATAACATCCATTGCCTTCCCGCTGATGTGCATCCAGTGTCCTGGTTGCTTAAGTGTCAGTCTTCAGCGCAGAAGGTTCCAGGTTCGAACCCTGGAAGGGTTTTGAGATATTTATAAATAAAATTTTTCTACTTTAAAGAAAGCTTTAAAATGAAATACATAACATCCATTGCCTTCCCGCTGATGTGCATCCGGTGTCCTGGTTGGTTAAGTGTCAGTCTTCAGCGCAGAAGGTTCCAGGTTCGAACCCTGGAAGGGTTTTGAGATATTTATAAATAAAATTTTTCTACTTTAAAGAAAGCTTTAAAATGAAATACATAACATCCATTGCCTTCCCGCTGATGTGCATCCAGTGTCCTGGTTGGTTAAGTGTCAGTCTTCAGCGCAGAAGGTTTCAGGTTCGAACCCTGGTGGGGTTTTGAGATATTTATAAATAAAATTTTTCTACTTTAAAGAAAGCTTTAAAATGAAATAGATAACATCCATTGCCTTCCCGCTGATGTGCATCCAGTGTCCTGGTTGGTTAAGTGTTAGTCTTCAGCGCAGAAGGTTCCAGGTTCGAACCCTGGTGGGGTTTTGAGATATTTATAAATAAAATTTTTCTACTTTAAAGAAAGCTTTAAAATGAAATACATAACATCCATTGCCTTCCCGCTGATGTGCATCCAGTGTCCTGGTTGGTTAAGTGTCAGTCTTCAGCGCAGAAGGTTCCAGGTTCGAACCCTGGAAGGGTTTTGAGATATTTATAAATAAAATTTTTCTACTTTAAAGAAAGCTTTAAAATGAAATACATAAAATCCATTGCCTTCCCGCTGATGTGCATCCAGTGTCCTGGTTGGTTAAGTGTCAGTCTTCAGCGCAGAAGGTTCCAGGTTCGAACCCTGGAAGGGTTTTGAGATATTTATAAATAAAATTTTTCTACTTTAAAGAAAGCTTTAAAATGAAATACATAACATCCATTGCCTTCCCGCTGATGTGCATCCAGTGTCCTGGTTGGTTAAGTGTCAGTCTTCAGCGCAGAAGGTTTCAGGTTCGAACCCTGGTGGGGTTTTGAGATATTTATAAATAAAATTTTTCTACTTTAAAGAAAGCTTTAAAATGAAATAGATAACATCCATTGCCTTCCCGCTGATGTGCATCCAGTGTCCTGGTTGGTTAAGTGTTAGTCTTCAGCGCAGAAGGTTCCAGGTTTGAACCCTGGTGGGGTTTTAAGATATTTATAAATAAAATTTTTCTACTTTAAAGAAAGCTTTAAAATGAAATACATAACATCCATTGCCTTCCCGCTGATGTGCATCCAGTGTCCTGGTTGGTTAAGTGTCAGTCTTCAGTGCAAAAGTTTCCAGGTTCGAACACTGTTGGGGTTTTGAGGAATTTATAAATAAAATTTTTCTACTTTAAAGAAAGCTTTAAAATGAAATACATAACATCCATTGCCTTCCCGCTGATGTGCATCCAGTGTCCTGGTTGGTTAAGTGTCAGTCTTCAGCGCAGAAGGTTCCAGGTTCGAACCCTGGAAGGGTTTTGAGATATTTATAAATAAAATTTTTCTACTTTAAAGAAAGCTTTAAAATGAAATACATAACATCCATTGCCTTCCAGCTGATGTGCATCCAGTGTCCTGGTTGGTTAAGTGTCAGTCTTCAGCGCAGAAGGTTCCAGGTTCGAACCCTGGTGGGGTTTTGAGATATTTATAAATAAAATTTTTCTACTTTAAAGAAAGCTTTAAAATGAAAACATAACATCCATTGCCTTCCCGCTGATGTGCATCCAGTGTCCTGGTTGGTTAAGTGTCAGTCTTCAGCGCAGAAGGTTCCAGGTTCGAACCCTGGTGGGGTTTTGAGGAATTTATAAATAAAATTTTTCTACTTTAAAGAAAGCTTTAAAATGAAATGCATACCATCCATTGCCTTCCCGCTGATGTGCATCCAGTGTCCTGGTTGGTTAAGTGTCAGTCTTCAGCGCAGAAGGTTCCAGGTTCGAACCCTGGAAGGGTTTTGAGATATTTATAAATAAAATTTTTCTACTTTAAAGAAAGCTTTAAAATTAAATACATAACATCCATTGCCTTCCCGCTGATGTGCATCCAGTGTCCTGGTTGGTTAAGTGTCAGTCTTCAGCGCAGAAGGTTCCAGGTTCGAACCCTGGTGGGGTTTTGAGGAATTTATAAATAAAATTTTTCTACTTTAAAGAAAGCTTTAAAATGAAATGCATACCATCCATTGCCTTCCCGCTGATGTGCATCCAGTGTCCTGGTTGGTTAAGTGTCAGTCTTCAGCGCAGAAGGTTCCAGGTTCGAACCCTGGAAGGGTTTTGAGATATTTATAAATAAAATTTTTCTACTTTAAAGAAAGCTTTAAAATTAAATACATAACATCCATTGCCTTCCCGCTGATGTGCATCCAGTGTCCTGGTTGGTTAAGTGTCAGTCTTCAGCGCAGAAGGTTCCAGGTTCGAACCCTGGTGGGGTTTTGAGGAATTTATAAATAAAATTTTTCTACTTTAAAGAAAGCTTTAAAATGAAATGCATACCATCCATTGCCTTCCCGCTGATGTGCATCCAGTGTCCTGGTTGGTTAAGTGTCAGTCTTCAGCGCAGAAGGTTCCAGGTTCGAACCCTGGTGGGGTTTTGAGGAATTTATAAATAAAATTTTTCTACTTTAAAGAAAGCTTTAAAATGAAATGCATACCATCCATTGCCTTCCCGCTGATGTGCATCCAGTGTCCTGGTTGGTTAAGTGTCAGTCTTCAGCGCAGAAGGTTCCAGGTTCGAACCCTGGAAGGGTTTTGAGATATTTATAAATAAAATTTTTCTACTTTAAAGAAAGCTTTAAAATTAAATACATAACATCCATTGCCTTCCCGCTGATGTGCATCCAGTGTCCTGGTTGGTTAAGTGTCAGTCTTCAGCGCAGAAGGTTCCAGGTTCGAACCCTGGTGGGGTTTTGAGGAATTTATAAATAAAATTTTTCTACTTTAAAGAAAGCTTTAAAATGAAATGCATACCATCCATTGCCTTCCCGCTGATGTGCATCCAGTGTCCTGGTTGGTTAAGTGTCAGTCTTCAGCGCAGAAGGTTCCAGGTTCGAACCCTGGAAGGGTTTTGAGATATTTATAAATAAAATTTTTCTACTTTAAAGAAAGCTTTAAAATGAAATACATATCATCCATTGCCTTCCCGCTGATGTGCATCCAGTGTCCTGGTTGGTTAAGTGTCTGTCTTCAGCGCAGAAGGTTCCAGGTTCGAACACTGGTGGGGTTTTGAGGAATTTATAAATAAAATTTTTCTACTTTAAAGAAAGCTTTAAAATGAAATACATAACATCCATTGCCTTCCCGCTGATGTGCATCCAGTGTCCTGGTTGGTTAAGTGTCAGTCTTCAGAGCAGAAGGTTCCAGGTTCGAACCCTGGTGGGGTTTTGAGGAATTTATAAATAAAATTTTTCTACTTTAAAGAAAGCTTTAAAATGAAATACATAACATCCATTGCCTTCCCGCTGATGTGCATCCAGTGTCCTGGTTGGTTAAGTGTCAGTCTTCAGCGCAGAAGGTTCCAGGTTCGAACCCTGGTGGGGTTTTGAGATATTTATAAATAAAATTTTTCTACTTTAAAGAAAGCTTTAAAATGAAATACATAACATCCATTGCCTTCCCGCTGATGTGCATCCAGTGTCCTGGTTGGTTAAGTGTCAGTCTTCAGCGCAGAAGGTTCCAGGTTCGAACACTGGTGTGGTTTTGAGGAATTTATAAATAAAATTTTTCTACTTTAAAGAAAGCTTTAAAATGAAATACATAACATCCATTGCCTTCCCGCTGATGTGCATCCAGTGTCCTGGTTGCTTAAGTGTCAGTCTTCAGCGCAGAAGGTTCCAGGTTCGAACCCTGGAAGGGTTTTGAGATATTTATAAATAAAATTTTTCTACTTTAAAGAAAGCTTTAAAATGAAATACATAACATCCATTGCCTTCCCGCTGATGTGCATCCGGTGTCCTGGTTGGTTAAGTGTCAGTCTTCAGCGCAGAAGGTTCCAGGTTCGAACCCTGGAAGGGTTTTGAGATATTTATAAATAAAATTTTTCTACTTTAAAGAAAGCTTTAAAATGAAATACATAACATCCATTGCCTTCCCGCTGATGTGCATCCAGTGTCCTGGTTGGTTAAGTGTCAGTCTTCAGCGCAGAAGGTTTCAGGTTCGAACCCTGGTGGGGTTTTGAGATATTTATAAATAAAATTTTTCTACTTTAAAGAAAGCTTTAAAATGAAATAGATAACATCCATTGCCTTCCCGCTGATGTGCATCCAGTGTCCTGGTTGGTTAAGTGTTAGTCTTCAGCGCAGAAGGTTCCAGGTTCGAACCCTGGTGGGGTTTTGAGATATTTATAAATAAAATTTTTCTACTTTAAAGAAAGCTTTAAAATGAAATACATAACATCCATTGCCTTCCCGCTGATGTGCATCCAGTGTCCTGGTTGGTTAAGTGTCAGTCTTCAGCGCAGAAGGTTCCAGGTTCGAACCCTGGAAGGGTTTTGAGATATTTATAAATAAAATTTTTCTACTTTAAAGAAAGCTTTAAAATGAAATACATAAAATCCATTGCCTTCCCGCTGATGTGCATCCAGTGTCCTGGTTGGTTAAGTGTCAGTCTTCAGCGCAGAAGGTTCCAGGTTCGAACCCTGGAAGGGTTTTGAGATATTTATAAATAAAATTTTTCTACTTTAAAGAAAGCTTTAAAATGAAATACATAACATCCATTGCCTTCCCGCTGATGTGCATCCAGTGTCCTGGTTGGTTAAGTGTCAGTCTTCAGCGCAGAAGGTTTCAGGTTCGAACCCTGGTGGGGTTTTGAGATATTTATAAATAAAATTTTTCTACTTTAAAGAAAGCTTTAAAATGAAATAGATAACATCCATTGCCTTCCCGCTGATGTGCATCCAGTGTCCTGGTTGGTTAAGTGTTAGTCTTCAGCGCAGAAGGTTCCAGGTTTGAACCCTGGTGGGGTTTTAAGATATTTATAAATAAAATTTTTCTACTTTAAAGAAAGCTTTAAAATGAAATACATAACATCCATTGCCTTCCCGCTGATGTGCATCCAGTGTCCTGGTTGGTTAAGTGTCAGTCTTCAGTGCAAAAGTTTCCAGGTTCGAACACTGTTGGGGTTTTGAGGAATTTATAAATAAAATTTTTCTACTTTAAAGAAAGCTTTAAAATGAAATACATAACATCCATTGCCTTCCCGCTGATGTGCATCCAGTGTCCTGGTTGGTTAAGTGTCAGTCTTCAGCGCAGAAGGTTCCAGGTTCGAACCCTGGAAGGGTTTTGAGATATTTATAAATAAAATTTTTCTACTTTAAAGAAAGCTTTAAAATGAAATACATAACATCCATTGCCTTCCAGCTGATGTGCATCCAGTGTCCTGGTTGGTTAAGTGTCAGTCTTCAGCGCAGAAGGTTCCAGGTTCGAACCCTGGTGGGGTTTTGAGATATTTATAAATAAAATTTTTCTACTTTAAAGAAAGCTTTAAAATGAAAACATAACATCCATTGCCTTCCCGCTGATGTGCATCCAGTGTCCTGGTTGGTTAAGTGTCAGTCTTCAGCGCAGAAGGTTCCAGGTTCGAACACTGGTGGGGTTTTGAGGAATTTAGAAATAAAATTTTTCTACTTTAAAGAAAGCTTTAAAATGAAATACATAACATCCATTGCCTTCCCGCTGATGTGCATCCAGTGTCCTGGTTGGTTAAGTGTCAGTCTTCAGCGCAGAAGGTTCCAGGTTCGAACCCTGGTGGGGTTTTGAGATATTTATAAATAAAATTTTTCTACTTTAAAGAAAGCTTTAAAATGAAATACATAACATCCATTGCCTTCCCGCTGATGTGCATCCGGTGTCCTGGTTGGTTAAGTGTCAGTCTCCAGCGCAGAAGGTTCCAGGTTCGAACCCTGGTGGGATTTTGAGATTTTTGCAAAATTACTCAACTTGTCTACTTAAAATAATATGCACCTCAACCATTGCCTTCGAACTCACGTGGAACCTTTAGCCCAGTGGTATGACATGCCTCTATGGATTAAAAGATTGGGGGTTCGAGCCTGGAGACCGATCCTTCATTTTAAAATATTTTGCCTGGTACAGTTACGGTCACAGTTAACTTTTGCAGTTACAGTCACAGCTAAACGTGCGCAGTTGAATTTTGTGTGCTCTCTGAACTGGGGCCAAAGACGGGTAATGGAGTCAAAATTTTGCAATCCAATAACTAAGGGGGCCGTCTCCATATTGCACTCCGTTAGGGGACCATCCACAAATTGCGGGTTGTACCATAAAATTAAAATTTTAGGCAAAACTGGCTTCTTGACGGACCTTTCTCCGCTGGCCCCCAGGGCGAAGGGGCTTTCGGGGGTTATCCGAAGAACCCCCTAGGCCCGCGACCCCCCGGGGAGCAGATCAGGTCCGCCAGGAGGACCTCCTCTCATCCGAGCCCCGACATCTTCGACGGGTGAACGGACTCGACTCGGTCACCAGTTTCTGTCCCCTAGGTCAGATGCAACATCAGGTACTCATAGAAATAAAGTTCATTTTGCTTAGGTTAAATTAGAAGAGTAATATTAAGTTAGTTGAGAACATAGGGAGATGTAGATATTATACAATTACAATATGAAGTTAAGACAGTGGGGTTTGAACTGAGTACCTTCTGTACACCAGGACCACGACTCTACCAACCGAGCCATCAAGGACGTTGGAGACGCAGCTACTGGTCAAAGTGTAGAGTGGAAATGTCAATTCTAAAAATTTAATTTAGCTGTAAAATGCACCAAAATCGGAAGTTACGTTAGTGGGGTTTGAACTGAGTACCTTCTGTACAACAGGAACGCGACTCTACCAACTGAGCCATCAAGGACGATTGAGAAGTAGCAACTGGTTAAAGTGTATAGTGGAGCTGTCAGTTCTTAAAATTTAATTTAGATGTAAAATGCACCAAAATCGGAAGTTACTTTAGTGGGGTTTGAACTGAGTACCTTCTGTACAACAGGAACGCGACTCTACCAACTGAGCCATCAAGGACGATTGAGAAGTAGCAACTGGTTAAAGTGTATAGTGGAGCTGTCAGTTCTTAAAATTTAATTTAGCTGTAAAATGCACCAAAATCGGAAGTTATGTTAGTGGGGTTTGAACAGAGTACCTTCTGTACAACAGGAACGCGACTCTACCAACTGAGCCATCAAGGACGATTGAGAAGTAGCAACTGGTTAAAGTGTATAGTGGAGTTGTCAGTTCTTGAAATTTAATTTAGCTGTAAAATGCACCAAAATCGGAAGTTTCGTTAGTGGGGTTTGAACTGAGTACCTTCTGTACAACAGGAACGCGACTACCTACTGAGCCATCAAGGACGATTGAGAAGTAGCAACTGGTTAAAGTGTTAACTGGTTAAGTGTCAGTCTTCAGTGCAGAAGGTTCCAGGTTCGAACCCTGGAAGGGTTTTGAGATATTTATAAATGAAATTTATCTACTTTAAAGAAAGCTTTAAAATGAAATACATAACATCCATTGCCTTCCCGCTGATGTGCATCCAGTGTCCTGGTTGGTAAAGTGTCAGTCTTCAGCGCAGATGGTTCCAGGTTCGAACCCTGGTGGGGTTTTGAAATAGTTATAAATAAAATTTTTCTACTTTAAAGAAAGCTTTAAAATGAAATACATAACATCCATTGCCTTCCCGCTGATGTGCATCCAGTGTCCTGGTTGGTTAAGTGTCAGTCTTCGGCGCAGAAGGTTCCAGGTTCGAACCCTGGAAGGGTTTTGAGATATTTATAAATAAAATTTTTCTACTTTAAAGAAAGCTTTAAAATGAAATACATAACATCCATTGCCTTCCAGCTGATGTGCATCCAGTGTCCTGGTTGGTTAAGTGTCAGTCTTCAGCGCAGAAGGTTCCAGGTTCGAACCCTGGTGGGGTTTTGAGATATTTATAAATAAAATTTTTCTACTTTAAAGAAAGCTTTAAAATGAAAAACATAACATCCATTGCCTTCCCGCTGATGTGCATCCAGTGTCCTGGTTGGTTAAGTGTCAGTCTTCAGCGCAGAAGGTTCCAGGTTCGAACCCTGGTGGGGTTTTGAGATATTTATAAATAAAATTTTTCTACTTTAAAGAAAGCTTTAAAATGAAATACATAACATCCATTGCCTTCCCGCTGATGTGCATCCGGTGTCCTGGTTGGTTAAGTGTCAGTCTCCAGCGCAGAAGGTTCCAGGTTCGAACCCTGGTCGGATTTTGAGATTTTTGCAAAATTACTCAACTTGTCTACTTAAAATAAAATGCACCTCAACCATTGCCTTCGAACTCACGTGGAACCTTTAGCCCAGTGGTATGACATGCCTCTATGGATTAAAAGATTGGGGGTTCGAGCCTGGAGACCGATCCTTCATTTTAAAATATTTTGCCTGGTACAGTTACGGTCACAGTTAACTTTTGCAGTTACAGTCACAGCTAAACGTGCGCAGTTGAATTTTGTGGGCTCTTAGACCCAGGGCCAAAGACGGGTAATGGAGTCAAAATTTTGCAATCCAATAACTAAGGGGGCCGTCTCCATATTGCACTCTGTTAGGGGACCATCCACAAATTGAGGGTTGTACCATAAAATTGAAATTTTAGGCAAAACTGGCTTCTTGACGGACCTTTCTCCGCTGGCCCCCAGGGCGAAGGGGCTTTCGGGGGTTATCCGAAGAACCCCCTAGGCCCGCGACCCCCCGGGGAGCAGATCAGGTCCGCCAGGAGGACCTCCTCTCATCCGAGCCCCGACATCTTCGACGGGTGAACGGACTCGACTCGGTCACCAGTTTCTGTCCCCTAGGTCAGATGCAACATCAGGTACTCATAGAAATAAAGTTCATTTTGCTTAGGTTAAATTAGAAGAGTAATATTAAGATAGTTGAGAACATAGGGAGATGTAGATATTATACAATTACAATAGGAAGTTAAGACAGTGGGGTTTGAACTGAGTACCTTCTGTACACCAGGACCACGACTCTACCAACCGAGCCATCAAGGACGTTTGAGACGCAGCTACTGGTCAAAGTGTAGAGTGGAACTGTCAGTTCTTAAAATTTAATTTAGCTGTAAAATGCACCAAAATCGGAAGTTACGTTAGTGGGGTTTGAACTGAGTACCTTCTGTACAACAGGAACGCGACTCTACCAACTGAGCCATCAAGGACGATTGAGAAGTAGCAACTGGTTAAAGTGTATAGTGGAGCTGTCAGTTCTTAAAATTTAATTTAGCTGTAAAATGCACCAAAATCGGAAGTTACGTTAGTGGGGTTTGAACTGAGTACCTTCTGTACAACAGGAACGCGACTCTACCAACTGAGCCATCAAGGACGATTGAGAAGTAGCAACTGGTTAAAGTGTATAGTGGAGCTGTCAGTTCTTAAAATTTAATTTAGCTGTAAAATGCACCAAAATCGGAAGTTACGTTAGTGGGGTTTGAACTGAGTACCTTCTGTACAACAGGAACGCGACTCTACCTACTGAGCCATCAAGGACGATTGAGAAGTAGCAACTGGTTAAAGTGTGTAGTGGAATTGTCAGTTCTTGAAATTTAATTTAGCTGTAAAATGCACCAAAATCGATAGTTATGTTAGTGGGGTTTGAACTGAGTACCTTCTGTACAACAGGAACGCGACTCTACCAACTGAGCCATCAAGGTCGTTTGAGAAAGCAGCTGCTGGTCAAAGTGTAGAGTGGAACTGTCAATTCTTAAAATTTAATTTAGCTGTAAAATGCACCGAAATCGGAAGACGTTAGTGGGGTTTGAACTGAGTACCTTCTGTACAACAGGAACGCGACTCTACCAACTGAGCCATCAAGGACGATTGAGAAGTAGCAACTGGTTTAAGTGTATAGTGGAATTGTCAGTTCTTAAAATTTAATTACGTTTTAAAATGCACTAAAATACGCAGCTCAGTTAGTAGGGTTTGATCTGAGTACCTTCTGTACAACAGGACCACCAATTTACCAACTGAGCCATCAAGGACGTTTCAGAAGCAGGTCAGTTCTTAAAATTTACTTTAGCTGTAAAATGCACTAAAATATGAAGCTCAGTTAGTAGGGTTTGATCTGAGTACCTACTGTAATTACCACAAATTTACCAACTGAACCATCAAGGACGTTTCAGAAGCAGGTATTGGTCAATGTGTATAGTGGAATCGTCAGTTCTTAAAATTTAATTCAGCTGTAAAATGCACTAAAATAGGAAGTTATGTTAGTCTGGTTTGATCCAAGTACCTTCTGTACATTAGAACTGCAACTTTACCGATTAAGCCCTCAAATTTTTACAACTATAATGTTACATTTCCATACTGATGAGATACTAATTCTGAGTTGGGCCGATTTCGACTTAAAATGCCTGGGCCAAAATTCCTTCCCAGTCTGGCCCTGGGGGTACCCCAGAGAAGTAACACCCCTGTTGTTTCCCTTTCACATTTTTATCCTAAATCAACTATTTTTTAGTTTTAACTTTACATTGTTACTAAATTCCCGGAATTGAATGGTAGTTAGATAAGCACGTTGCAAAAGTGGAGTTACTAAAAATCGAGTATATTTTCTTCAGCCAGTTACCTCCTCATTAAAAATTTACTCCTTCATGTAGGGCCACATTTCGTTTAGTTTTAGTTGCAGTTACGTACACTCGCCGTATTTGTATGAGCTTTGAAATACTATAAAGTATGGTGCAGGGGTAAACGGAATTTCTGGTTTGGTACTATCATACATGTGATCACTCTTACAATACATTGGCGGAAAATATTTTAAAAAATTCAATGACACCTAAATTTTCCTTCATTTTAAGAGGGGGTCAATTGGCTTCTACTTACCGAGATCTACGATTCGATATGCTAGTCATATTTTTTAGCTTAAATCTACTAGTTTTCATATTATTTCGATTTTACTTACTTAAAACTTATTACTGTACAACACTCGCGGCTAGTTTTCAGTAAAAACACGATTGGAAAATAAGAAAGTGGAACTTCAATTTTGCAAATCGAATTGTGGGATTCTAAATTTGCTAAACAAATTGGCGGATTTCCGCCATAGTCCACTGAAAATAGAGTTGAACCTCGGACAAATTGCAATAAAAGGTTTCTCAACGGTTTTCACTTAGGAATGACCTCAATAATAACATACTAAAAATCGGCCAAAATCGGCCGGGGGGAAGTTTAATTTTTTTTAAATTTTTAAAAAATGCCCAAAAAAAAATTTAAAAAAAACCCAAAACAATAATATAGACATGTGATACATGTTTATAGGTTATTTTTGAGTTTTAAAACCGAATATTGCCTTAAGTTTTGAAAAAAAATTGAAATTTCAATTTTTAAAATTAATTTGAAAAATGAACTATATGAAAAAATAAACCCCCCCCTAAAAACCTAACCAAATTATCAAAAGAGATAAATCAAACGGTGTTTATTTAGAAATGACATAAATATTAACATACTAAAATTTAAAAATTTTACGAGTTAAAGAAGTTAAATTTTTTTTCAAATTTCCATTTTTTTTTGCGAAAAATGCTTTTTTTTTTCAAATTCGAGCCAAAAACTTTAGAGGCTTTTGAAAAGGTCATTTTTCGGTGGATATTGTCCACAGATAGTTATATAATGGAAAACCGGTGGAATTGACCCTCAATGAATTAGTTAATTATTTTAAATTCTGATGTAAATATGCCAAAGTATTACCTTTTTTTCACTTTTTACTACATTTTACCAATTTCAAAATTTTAAATAAAATAATTAACTCATTCATTGAGGGTCAATTCCACCGGTTTTCCATTATATAACTATCTGTGGACAATATCCACCGAAAAATGACCTTTTCAAAAGCCTCAAAAGTTTGGGGCACGAATTTGAAAAAAAAATGCATTTTTCGCAAAAAAAAGTTGAAATTTTAAAATAAATTGAACTTTTTTAACTCGTAAAATTTTTTACTTTTAGTATGTTAATATTTAGGTCATTTCTAAATGAAAACCGTTTGATTTATCTCTTTTGATGATTTGGTTAGGTTTTTAGGGGGGTTTTAATTTTTTCATATAGTTCATTTTTCAAATTAATTTTAAAAATTGAAATTTCAATTTTTTTTCAAAACTTAAGGCAATATTCGGTTTTAAAACTCAAAAATAACCTATAAACATGTATCACATGTCTATATTATTGTTTTGGGTTTTTTTTAAATTTTTTTTTGGCCATTTTTTAAAAATTTAAAAAAAATTAAACTTCCCCCCGGCCGATTTTGGCCGATTTTTAGTATGTTATTATTGAGGTCATTCCTAAGTGAAAACCGTTGAGAAACCTTTTATTGCAATTTGTCCGAGGTTCGGCCCTTTTTTTCGCTATTTTCAGTGGACTACCAATTGAAGGAAGAATCACATGTATATACTATGGAAATGGGTCATTTGGTCTATTTTTTCGTCATCTGTCTGTAATTTTGTCTTTTTACTGTTACAGTATCTCACTTTTTCCTCTGTCATTAGATTGGTTCCGTACGGAATTACTTCTGAACGCAGAACCAATCACGGATGGAATCAATGTTTCCAAACAAGCAAGTGACGTCACGACTAATATCGTCTATTGTAAAACCTAATAACTTTAATACAAAAATATTTTTGTATAGATCTTAACAAACCTATTATATAATTTGTTATTGTTCTCATCATAATAAAAAAGTACAACCTAATGTATATTTTATAAAAAAGAATTTATTTCAACAAATATAAAAACAGAAATAATTGAACATAACACATTTTGGTTTCCACTAATACTTTGCTATAATCCATATACGGTCCCTGAATAAAGATAACACACATAAAAGTAACTATAATCAATAAAAAAGAGTCTAACCAAAAACATATAGAAACAACAGTAAATGTAAAAATATATTCATGCAGCATAAATACTTTATATAAAGTAATTAAAAATAAGTACCATCGTCAAGATTTAATTCCAAACCACTTCAAACAAACATATTTCTTAAGTGTTCAATGCTCAGCATAAAAAGTCACTGGTTTAATAATATTCCTTACAACTTAGCAGGGAGTTTCAGAAAATCCAGAAGTTTCACGACAAGCGATGCATTGCCATCAACTTTTGTACTCTTGGCGGACAAAACCTGAAAGAAAATATAGCGATATCTTTAAATATGTAGCGTTACCATCTTACTAAAAATGACAATCTACTTTTCTTATCTTCAAGAAAGACATATTCTAAATTTGATGACAGTAGGTATCTTAAGCTTAATGGAAATACATTAAGTAAGATTAACTAACTGACATGTAGGTTTATCTAAAAGTTATTTGGAGAAAACCACTACTCAGACTAGACTTTAAAATCTGATAAATAAGATTTAAACATACGTCTGTTACAAATGCTTTTATTTGGGAATTTAATTCATTCAATTCAAAGTTATTTGGAGAAAACCACTACTCAGACTAGACTTTAAAATCTGATAAATAAGATTTAAACATACGTCTGTTACAAATGCTTTTATTTGGGAATTTAATTCATTCAATTCAAAGTTATTTGGAGAAAACCACTACTCAGACTAGACTTTAAATTCTGATAAATAAGATTTAAACATACGTCTGTTACAAATGCTTTTATTTGGGAATTTAATTCATTCAATTCAAACAGTCTGCAACACTATAAAAGATTAAAAACTAAAGAAATAACAGTGATTTAAATAGAAACAAGAGAGAAAAAACTGGTAACTTGGGGTTTATACTGTTCCAGATTCAAACAATGAAAAGCTTTTAAAGGCTATTTTTTAGGTTGAATGAGGTCATCACTTAAGGAAATAAAAGGATGCAATAAAAAGATTTGGCAGATGAGATACTTATGATGTATCTAACAACTAGGTCAACTCTTTTTCAACTTGCCAACAATTAAATAATAAAAGCAAGATCGCAGAAATTACATGAAAAAAGCAGCAGATGATAGGAAAAAATTGGACTGAAATTAAAATGATTAGAACCATATACATTAGTGATGCACAACCTGCGGCCCGCGGGCCACATGCGGCCCGCGAACCATCAACATGCGGCCCGCGAACTAATTTGGATATTTCAGGTTACCCCTAACTTTTGTTACTTTCCTTATTTTAACCGAGAAAAAGTGACGATTTATAGCGGAAAAAAGTCGGGAAAATCGCGATTTTTCGAGTTTCGTTTTGCTCCGTGAAGTGTTCCGTTCCTGCCGCGATTTTTGGGCGGGCGCCAAATTGAAGTTGGCTTCTTCTTGTATTGTTTGTGCGACGGTGCGATGTGGAAAAAATAACTTAACAATGGTTTTAAGTTTTGAAGCCAGAAGTCCGGTGTTTAGGATCACGCGCCGCGGAAAAGTCGAAAAATAGCGATTTTTCGCGAAAGTGCCGTTTTTACGGCGCCTAGTTGAAGCTGGCTTCTTTTCACATTGTAATTGCAATGCAGAAAAAATTAAAGCGTGGTCAGAGGAGTCTAATAAGTCTAGTGATACCTCTGACATAGATTTTTTTTATCAATTTTAGTGAGTATTTTCAACAAATTTTTCTTAAGGATTTCCCAAGTTCTAAATTTTTGCAAAAAGATCACTTTGAAACAAGATTAGATAATAACGCAGTGTATTTTTTTAATTCTTATTAGATCATAACCTGTTTCAGATATGCTATCAAGGGGGATAGCAGAAGGCTGGGGGCCTGTCCCCCCCAAAAAAATCGAACTTGATTTCTAAAATAAGTTAAAACCCTGTTTTTTAGGGTTAAATTTCCAAAATTTTTCTGGGGTAGGACCCCCAGACCCCCCTTTACATTTGGAATTCTACAATTACCATTTTTTTTATAAATATTAAGTTAATCAAAATGCAAATCCCATCTTAAAATATATGTACAATATTTGGGCTAAGTGTGCAAAAACTAGTCAATGCTTTGTTTTTTAGAGTTAAATTTCCAAAAATTTTCTGGGGAGGACCCCTAGAACCCTTTAATGGTACAAACTCAATTATTCACATCTTATATTATATTAAGTAGGGCTCGACCGATGGCATTTTTTTGGCCGATGGGCCGATGCCGATTGTTTGAAAATTTCCATCGGCAGGCCGATGGCCGATGGTAATTATTTGGCCGATTGCCGATGTCGATGGCCGATGCTTAAGGCCGATGGTAAAAAATGAAAACCTATCGCAGATCCAGAAATGAAATATTTTTTGTAAAAATTTTTGGGCAATTTTGTTTCCCTGCAAAAACCACAAAATTTCCTAAGGCAAAACGTCATAGTTTCAAAGGGGCGGAGGTCCTCCACAGAAATATTTTTGAAGATTCCCCTTTTACCAAGAGTTTATTTCCTTTTAAAACTCTTCAGAGGACGCCCAAAGGGTAAGGCTTCTTGTTAGGGACAGAATTTTCAGGAGAAAACACTGTATTCTGCCGAAATTTTTACAGAGGGGTTTATGGGATCTCCCCCACAAGTCTTTTTTGAAATTTGCCTTTTTAAGTAGTGTTTCTGCTCAGGGTCACATCCGGGGGAACAGACCCTTTTAAACTGAAAATGTTGAATTTCCAAGGGAAAAAAGTTTTAAAAAACGTCAGATTTTTTAAGGGGTCTGGGGATCCTCTACTTGAAAAGTCCCCTTAAAACAAGTGTTTTGACTCCGTTTAAAACACTTTGGGGAACACCCAAACGGACCCGCTTATGGTAAGCGGCAGAATTACACTGTGTATCAGAAGTCAAACTTTTAGACGGGGTGGTTTGGGGGTTCACCTCAAGAATTTTTTTAGAAATTTTACCCTCAAAAGTAGTGTTTTAACTCATCTTGAGACTTTTATGAGTTACACCCGATGCTCTTTCGCGATCTACAAAATTTTCAAGGGCCTTGAAACTATTTTTCATAGAGTAGAGTAGTAGTAGTAGTAGAGGAGCAATCGCCCCCCTGTTCCCCCTAAATGACACCTATGCAGGTGCAAGTTCAAAACAAAATTGGGAGCAAGGTGGAGCAGAATCCAAATTTTGTCTTTCTCTTGATGTTATTCTGTTTTCCGCGAAAAACATCGGCCAAACATCGGCTTTTAGATGTTTTTTTAAGCCGATGGGCCGATTTTTTCTCCAGTTAACATCGGCCGCCGATGTCTAGGCCGATGGCCATTTTTTCAAACAATCGGCGCCGATGCATCGGCCAAACCGATGCATCGGTCGAGCCCTAATATTAAGTTCCTTGAGATGCAAATTCTACCTTATTGTATTATTTTTGCTGTTACTCTGTTTGCGGCCCTCCGTGTCTCAATCAACTTTGTGAGTGGCCCTCCTCCCAAAAAGGTTGTGCATCCCTAATATACATGCTGTTATAACCTTAGAAATGCTTTGAAATAATACATTAAAAAATTACAAATAAACAGTAATCTTATATGGAATGGTACATACTTGATCGGCTGGTATTTTGAACAATACCCAATCAGCAATTACATCATCATCAACAGTGATGATTACAGTTGGCTTAACACCATCCTTTGCCGGTCCACGACAAAGCATGCCCTTATCACTCTTCAAATCCAAAACTGCAAAAAAGAACACACTTAAATTTCTTTACCCTTTAAAAAACTCTTCAATAAAGCAACTTACACAAAAAAATTTAGATTTATCTTTTGGGAGAATTTTAAAACTAAAAACTTTAATATATGCAATGCAATGAAACATTGCCTTCAAATAACACTTACTCCACTGACTTTCTTTCTTTCCATTCTTAGTAACATTCCATTCAAACACAGTACTCAATTTGGAAACCAAATCAGGCAACCTAGATACTCTCTTTCCCAGCTCCACAAAACAAGTTTCACTTCTCAAAGAAGGATCAAATGGCTAAAAAAAAATTAACAATTGTTAGGGCAGAAAGTTAAGCAGAATTTTTAACGCCATAAAGCTAATTCCAACAACACTATAATTGACAAACAGCTATATTACTGAACTGTTATTTGAATTGTGAAAAAATTTTTCCTCCCAACTGCATTGTGTCCTCCAAATTTATGGCTGAAAATGGCCATAGTCATAGGTAACTAGACCAGCAGTTAATCAGCAATCAAGCTTATGATTGCATTTGAAGAAGGAAAACTAGTTTTCCACTAATCGGAGGTTTGACTCCCGGTTAACCGCAGATCAAGTTACCACTAGCTATGGCTGTAAATGGATGCACAAAAATATACACGACCTATTACTCAGAAATTATAGTTGACTTTATATACAGGGTGTTTCAAAATTGCGTTGCACGGCTTTTATTCGGAACCAGCACCTCCTAGGGTCATGGAAGTAAGGTCTACCCCTAGGTAAATGACCCTGGAGAATCCATTGAGATGACTTACAGCGCCCCTAGCGGCGAAATTAAAAAGTTAAAAAAATTAATTTAAAAACTAAAGGAGATAGAGCAAAAACCTCAGTGAGAGTATTGTTGCCAACGCCAAGAAGAACTCATTGAAAAAAATTTGATCAAAATATCTTGAATATTCGCGGAGATATTAGCATGTGAAAATAGCACTTTTTCGGGGGTCAAAAAGGAAAAAGTTCGCATATTTGCAAATATTTTTGATTTTTTGATAAAATTTTGTGTTCTTTCAACTAAAAAAACACAAAACTACACAATAACACTGAAATATTTGCAAATATGCGAACTTTTTCCTTTTTGACCCCCGAAAAAGTGCTATTTTCACATGCTAATATCTCCGCGAATATTAAAGATATTTTGATCAAATTTTTTTCAATGAGTTCTTCTTGACGTTGGCAACAATACACTCACTGAGGTTTTTGCTCTATCTCCTTTAGTTTTTAAATTAATTTTTTTAACTTTTTAATTTCGCCGCTAGGGGCGCTGTAAGTCATCTCAATGGATTCTCCAGGGTCACTTACCTAGGGGTAGACCTTACTTCCATGACCCTAGGAGGCGTTGGTTTCGAATAAAAGCAGTGCAACGCAATTTTGAAACACCCTGTATAAAAAGCTTTTACTGACAATACAGTACACTTAGGCTGATCATTAAAATGTGTAAAAATATGTAAAGCCCTCTACAGACTTGTAACTAGACTTTTCTTGGGGGAAACACAATTACTTGTAAGGCTCTCCGTTATGCAAACATTATAGGTTACGGGTGGCTTTTTAGAACCTTTACAGGTGCACATTTAAATTCTAATGTAATTAATGAAAAAATTTTGAGGATAATACTGAGTTCCAAGCAGAAATGGTGGGTCTGGGGTGTCTTTTCGTCTAATATTTTTTATCTTAAAAATACAGTTTCTTTAAGCTTATTTTTGGATGTTTGAGACCATACAGGTGTCATCCTAGAAGTGCTACAACTGTAAACCATAGAAGTTTCAAAGAAAATATAGTGTATTTCAAAATTTTAGAATATAGATTCAACCCAAAAATTATACCCCCCATGGGATACAGTCTTAGAGAACTATAAAATACTTCAATACAATATAATAAACTCTTTAAAAAAGCTTTTTAAAAAAATAAAGCCACATTAATCAAAATATGTACACTAAAACACTAAAAGATGTTAAACAAACCATCCTTTATCATAAACATTAAAAAAAGTAGAACAAAAACTTCCCACACAAGAGAAAATATATTTAAGTGTTAGAAATAAAGATAATTAAAGTCAGTTCTCTATTTCCTTAATTTTGGTATTTTGCTACTAATGTCTCATTTCTGGAATGGTACAAGCTAACAAAGAAAAAAAGTGCAGTTGAGCTAAATTGGCCCAAAATCAAACTCAAAATACACTTAAAATATATTAAAAGAAAGAAATTGAGTAAAGAGAAGCAGAGATAGTTCTGATCAGTGTTGCAAATTCAATTACATACAAAAAACAAACAATGATACACAATTTAATACACCAACTTACTTTATCAGCTAAAATGGCAGACAAAATGGGCAACTCTACAGCTCGTCCTGATTTCAAAATTTCCTGCCACAGCTGATTCAACTTTTGAGTCAACATAATGTTGCCTTTAATTTTTAGCCTTCCAGTCATGAATGCCTGATAATGAAATGTCAAGAATTAAATGCTTTCTTACTTTAGAACATTATGGAGAGCAAAAATAAAAGAAATAAAGTCATTAGTAATAAATACTAAATAATCATTCATAATACAAAGTTAGGATGTTCCTTTAAAGTAAAACAATTTTTTACAGGAGAATAATGGGTCAAATTTAAGATTAAGAAAAATTACAGACAGAATGTGTAAAATTATAACACTTTAATAGCTTAAATGAGATTTTAAAAATAAAGTACAATAATGCTTATCTATTCCATCTCCTGTTTAATCAAGCATTCAATTCACAATGACTAGTTGTAAAGTTTAAGAGATTTCTCTCTCAACTCACCCTTTGAGGATTCAGCTTTCCTAACATCATAAGAATAACATCTTCATCTTCCATAGTAAGAGTAACATCAGCTTTGCCAGACTTTGGTGATCCACGATAAATTGAACCAGCACCACTCTTTAAATCCACAGCTGTCAAAATTGAAATATTTGCATTTAAGAAAATAAATCAGTTAAGAAATCAATCAGAAACATCAGTTTTGTTATTCAAACCAAGTTAATTTTATCATAATTTTAAAATAAAACCTATTCAACATGGGTGGTGCCACTCTTGAAAAATTTAAGACAGAACTTTGAACTATCTTTTTAATATATAGTATATTAGATCAGATTTTTTTAACCATAAAATATCATCATATGAAACATTAAATTTGTCCTTAAATTTTAAGTCAAAGCTGTATCAGTGTGAAAGACTTTTTTTTGACAAAATGTGCGAGGTTAGAACTGAAATTCAGTACAAATTGCTGCCAATCCGTTGGGGATTTCAAGTTTTATATTATACCCAGAATTCTGTCCATAGAATTTTAAGACTAAATTCTGACCCCAGAACCAAAGAGTGGCACCCATGCTATTCAACCTTAGATTAGTTCAGGGGTTCCCAAACTTTTTTGGCCGTGGACCCCCAGAGGCCATTTTTCGTACCCCATGGACCCCCTGTTTTAGGGACCGTTCAAAAAGTAGCTAAAAATCTTATGTTTATGATATTTCGAAACCAAGCATAAATTTTGTAATTTTTTTCAAGTGTTTTATCGTGCATTGACAAGCATTTGATTTCACACTTTTTCATGTTTTTAAATTTTTTTTTATTTTTGCCCTTCATATGGTTACACAACATTTTTAATGAAATTATAAAAATCAAACATTGAAAATGTTTGAAACTAAAAACAAATCTAAACTTTTAATATCATTCATTACATTTACAACAAGAACTTTTATTTAACAATAAAGTTTTGATCGCAAACTTGTCAAAGTTAATGGATTATGTGAGTGGGTTATTCATTCACCAAATCATAAAATTTCAGAAATAATTACAATTAATATATGGCATGTTAACAAACAATATTTAATTTAGTTCAACTATGAAAAGAAATAAAATTATACATTACAGAATTTGAGTTTCAATTTATGAAATTGAAAAAAAATGTGGATCTGAATGGAAATGTTCCGTGGAATTCTGTAGAATTAAAAAAAGGGTTTACTCCACCGCGATAGAGAAAGTTTCTATCGCCCGTGCTTGCGTTGCGCGAGAACTCAATGACAACCAACTTTTCAAATTACTAAAATTTGATTATAAAAAAATTTGAAACGCATTAAAATTTTCATTTTAATGAAATTTTTCCCATGGACCTCTGAAAGTCGCTGTGGACCCCCTAGAAGTCTCTGTGGACCCCCAATTTTCATTTTCATGCCCGTGGACCCCCTGAAAGTTTCTGTGGACCCCTGGGGGTCCATATGGACCACTTTGGGAACCGCTGGATTAGTTGGTAAAAAGTATGATAAATAGTATTTTTTAGCCATCTGAGCATAATCCAAAACTTATTAAATGAATCAGAAATAAATATTTATACAATACAATCACAAGCATCCAATAACTTCTGATTAGGAAAGCACTATGGAACTTTAATCAAGTTTTTAACTATTTTAAAACAATAAGACAAAGCGACAGTCAAATGTCTCAAACAAAATCAGCTGTGAACTAAAATAATATAAACTTGTTTCCAGCATCAAATCATTTGAAATAATTAGGTTAAAATATGTTATTGCTCAAAATAAAACTTATTTGTTTTGAGATTGGATCCTTTCTTTTTTCGTTTGGACATGCATCATTATGTCATTCATAAGGGGTACTTATTTTGGAGGAACTCAGCTATAAGTATATAGCTTTGGTTTCCATTACATTATATAATTAGAATTGTGCATATATGCTGCTTACTCCATTCAGATATTTTCTTGCCAGATTGATTAATATTCCAGTGGTACACTACTTTCATCTTTTTTGCAAGTTCAGGTTCTTCTCCCAAACGTTCAGCAAATATTTCAAAAATGAAATCAGATTTCAAAGTAGGAGTTTTCTGCAAAATAGGATAATCTCTTTAGGAAAAACTAAAAATGTAGAAGAATACATCAGAATAAGAATAAATTAAAAGGATTGGTATCAAATACATAATTGAATTGTTAAAAGAAACTTATTTTACCCTCAAGATACGCAATATTTCTCTTTTATTAGATTTTTGCCCTACTAAAGTTAAAAGAGAAAATTTTACAATTAATTTATTAAAATGATATTTAGAAGTGCATGTAAAATTAAGAAATTTGGATGAAATACGTCAAAAATAAAGTATTTGAAAGTTGCTCCAATACAAAAAATATAAATAAATCTAGCCAACAATCACTCCCTAATATCATATTAACACTTAGGGAAAAAATAGGAAAAACTTTTGGAAACCACAATGGGAAAAAATTTTACCTCTGGTTCAGCAGGAGCAAAAGACATCTTTTCAGTGTCTTCTGGATTATCCCAGATTGCTTGCAGTTTCTGAGATGCAAGGATGTTACCAGTGATTTTTAGCTTCCCTTTCATGAATGCCTAAAATAATAATTGACATTTTGATTAACTATTTGATACATTAAAGATACATTATTTCACCTAAAAATAACCATTCATGAATAAAAATAACAAATAAAATTTTTTTTTAATTACTAAATAATTAATTAAAATTACCTTTTGAGGATCTTCAGTTCCATTCATGATTTTAGCAAATAAATCATCCTCTAAAATGAAGGTGCAATCAGGTTTGTCACTTTGAGGGGCTCCTTTGTACACAGTTCCAGACCCATGTTTCAAATCCATGGCTGAAATAGAGTAGTTATATTAATTTTAAGTTTGGTAATACACAAGAATTAATTGTTTTCATTCAGTTTAAAATACTCCCAATATTAATATACTTCCTGTATGCTAAACGTCCTGAAATTTAAAAAATAAAATTAAAATATTTTGCCAAGTTTTATATAATGTATGCTTCAGGCTTGATCATACATACTGGACACATAAAAATTTCCAAAGGGAAAATCTAGTCTCTTTGTATACACACATTCCACACGTCATCTAATTCAGAATTTGCTAATTTCAAGCAAAATCACCAGGAGCTGAGAAAAATAATGCATTTACATAATTTAACAGTTACAAGGAGAATAACTGAAGTTTGGCTAAACTTCAGTAGCTCCAACACAGTTCTATTAATTATTTTCAATTTCAAACTGTATTATTTTCTCTCATGCAACTTCATTTTTATCACCCGAAAAATATTCCTACTATGGCCAAATAACCACACCAATATAAACAATTTTAAACAACCGAAGGTTCCCAGCTATAGGACCATCACCTTTATCGTGATTAAAAATTCGAAAAAACAACGTAAAAAGCGCGTAGATCATTTCTTCGGTCGCAAAACTGGTGCGCCATCTCCTTGAAATCGCACCTCCTATTCAAAGGTGCAGCTAGCCCCATCTTGATGTAGTGATCCGCTTAAGGCACGGCAAAACGCCAACAAGAACCTTTTTTATTTTTGCCTTTGTACATCGTGCACTTCTGAGGCGGGAAGAAAGCTGCTCATTACAATCTACACTCGTGCCGTCCAGTTTGTGAGGGAGAAAACAATGATGGAGAATAGATTTGCAATAAACTCCCAAACAATTTTAATAGAATAGAGGAGGTAATCTAGCTTGGAAGCGGTCTCTACGCAACCGACTTCAAAATAGCACGATCTCGTCAACTTACGTCAAACAACGAACTCGTCTCTGGTTGAAAAAAATCACTCCGAAGTCTTTACCAACACTGATGATGACATCCGCAGAGAGCGACGAAACGTTTGTGAAAAGTTTCTCTGGAACACGGCCAACCTACCCGAGAAATTTCATTGTGATCTTAGTGATGATCGCTCTCAACTCGAAGTTTTCATCGGCTGCCCAATATTATGGCCTAGTCGTTACGGAGTACTATAGTTTGTTTGGCGCCTGAAATAGGATCAAAAACGCCTAATAACGCTCATCACACAACATCAGGGACCGATTTTTTCACAGTATTCTAACTACTTCGGTTTCGGCTGCCTTGTTATTGCACAAGAAAATTTTTTCGATGATTATCACAGTAGTAGTAACTGCTATTACGCCTCAGACGCCAATTCAAAATGAACAGAGTATAGCTATAGCATCATGAATAAAACCTAGGAAACAAAGAAACTGAGATAATATTTATTGGGAAAATATTAAATAAACCTAAACCTTTGACCAGTATAACAGCATTTTATATTAAGTAAGACATTTTTAAATTCAGATAAGGTAAATCTCAAGGTAGAAAACCTGGGCCTTACAGTGACCACTTATAATATGATAGTTGACATTTTGGCAATACGAAAGCTTCATTATACATAAGGTGCCAAACGTACTAAACAGGGCATTTTTATAAACTAAACATCATAATGAACGGACAAGATTTTCCACGGATAAACGGGGCTTTACAGAGACCACTTTGGCAATACCAAAGCTTCATTACATAGGGGGCTAAGCGTACTATTATACTGGTGCATTTTTCCAAAACTAAACCACAAAATTGAACAGGTAAAAGAGGGGAAATTCTTACGCCTGCATGTAATCCACAGCTTCCCGTACTTGGACAGCCGAACGCCCATGCTGCGATAGCGGAAGCTGATGGGAACACTTTAACAAACCATCGGAAACAGGTGTAGGTAGGAAGTGGCCGAGAAACACGCGAGACAAAACACTTCCCCCTTCGGAAGAAACTGGCCCGTGTCAGCCGAAATAACTCTCACTCTCCCTTCATCACAATGGTACCCCCGCAGCAGGGAAAGCGAAAGGAAAATGGGTCAGCAAACACGAGCGGATGACCGAAAGAGAGAGAGAGGATGGCTTCAGGACAAGAACTCTTCTAGAAGACAAACACAAACGGCCATCCATGCTGTCAGGAAAACGAGGAGCAGAGGAGTGATGGGGGAATTCTCACATGGCCTTGGCTTGGTCGAAACTTTCCTCGTATAATGTGCTTTCAGAAAGCTACCTATCCAATAGAAATAGTATCCTTTCTTAGAGAGATAGACATAATCTCTTTATTATACTTGTAAAGAGACTTCTTCATGAAAGGAAGATTGTAAGTGGACAACGGAAACTATAATTAATATTGGCCCGATTGTGTATGAAGAGATAATTGAAAATAAGTTTCTTTCTACGACTATCTAGGCTCTGGGCTAAGAGAAAAATCAAAATAAATTCAATATTTAACATTCATATTATTTCATCCTTTGCTCAGTCCATTTTTATAGCATTTATTACTTTATTGAAGCTAAGTACAAAAAAGAACGATTTTATGATATTTTGCAGGAGTTTTAATGATTTGATCGAGGATCGAATCCACCAAAATCTAGGTTCAACATCGACCACCAATTCAAATTCCGTTTATTTCGGAGTTTTAAAGCTTCAGTGTCCGAAGGTGCAACTCTCTTTATAGTTTCAACAGTATCCTCTATAAATAAACCTCCCCAGGTGAAAAAAAATTTCTTTACACAGTAAATTACTAGTTTAATGATTAAGAAATCACTAAACAAGAGGAATTATTCAACTAAGGGATCTATTCAAGATTCTGAAACATTTGAGTAGTTAAATTGATACCATACACCACTAGTAAAGACAAATTTTACTGAATTATTGATTTAAAAATCGCTTAAAATATTAATCCAAAGCAGCATACATAATTAGTGTTTTATTTTTATCACATCATCTTTTATCACACTAAGAGCAATCTCCAATCTACAACTAAAATTGATCACTAACACTTTTTGCGTTATGTATAATATGATGCAGATAACCTATCACACTTCAGGGGCGAATTCCATCAACCTCTCAGTAATGAAAAGTTTCAAAATCACTATCAATCATTTATCAAGTGGGCAAAGATAGCATTTAGAAACTGCTATCAATGCTAAAGCATCCTTGATGACACATCTAGTGCTTTTTAACGGTGAAACTAACCGACAAAGAAAAATAAACAATTGACAAAGCAAAAAAAATGAGTTCATTTTGCAAACAAATTACTTAACTAAAGGCAAACTGCAAACAGATAAATTCATGAAGGTAAGGATGGCTGCAACAGACAAAGTGGAGGGTGGAACTTAGGGTCCTTTGTACCACTAGGCACAACAGATGATTTCCTTATGCATTTCTCTTTCGTTTCAAAAAGTAAACTTCATAAGTGTCATTTAAAAAAATGCTTAGGTACTATGATTTTATTCAACCCATTCCTATGGAATTTGGAAACTCAAACACATTAAACTTATATACAGAAACCCACCCCTAAAAAACCTTAAAACTTATATTACACAATTACTTACAACTGAATCAATCCCAAGAGCTTTGACTTTAAAACTTAATATTTGGTGTTAACCATTCAACATTTGAATCTATTTAGTGATGGACAACCTGCGGCCCGCGAACCATCAATTTTCAGCCGCGAACTAATTTGGATTTTTCCAGTTAATCCCTGAGTTTTTTTTCACTTTCCATACTATTTCCGAGAAAATGAGGATTTATAGCGGAAAAAAGTCGGAAAGATTGCGATTTTTCGCGCAAGCTTCGTTTGGCTTGCGGAGTGTTCGGTTCCTCCCGCGACTTCTTTCTGACGGCCCCGGGCGCTAGTTAAGTCGTCTTTTTCTTGCGTTGTAAGCGCGAGGTGGAAAAAACAACTTTGAAGGGTTAGAAGAAATAGCGAAAACTAGCTATTTTTCGGGCAAGTACCGTTTTCCGGCGCCTATAGTTGCAGTTAACTTCTTTTCATATTGTAATTGAGATGCAGAATCAACTTTAGCGGGGTCAGAGGAGCCGAATAAGTCTAGTGATACCTCTCAGATTGCGTTTTTATTGATTTTAGTCAGTATTTTCAACTAATATGTCTTAAGGATTTCCTAAGTTGTAAATTTTTACTGAAAGATCTATTTGAAGCAAGATAAGATAATAATGCAGTCCTTTTCAAAAATCGTGTTAAATTATTATAACCTGTTTCAGTTTCAAATATGATATCAAGGGGGACGGCAGGGAACCCCCCCAAAAAATTAGACTAGGTGTCCAAAACAAGCTAAAACCCTATTTTTAGGGTCAATTTTTCAACATTTTTCTGGGGGAGGACCTCCAGACCCCCTTAGCACTTGGATCTCTAACTCAAACATTTTTTTTAATATCAAGTTTAGCAAAATGCAAGTTGTACCTATAAATAAATGACCAAAATTTGGACCAAGTATACCAAAACTAGTCAACGTCTTGTCTTTTAGAGTCAAATTTCAAAACCTTTTCTGGGGAGGGGAGGACCCCTAGACCTCCCTTTTAATATACTTCAAAGTCTATTACTCACACCGTGGCTTATGTTAAGTTCCTCGAGATGCAAATTCTACCTAAAATTTTATAAACAAAGCTGCACCTGCCTACTGTATTAAGTCTATTATTTTTACTTTTTATTCGTTGGCAGGGTTGCCAACCTTTTCCAGAAAGCTTCAGGAGCCCAGGGGAAAAAATTCCGGATTTCTTATGCTACTTCAGGAGTAGTGCGAAACTGCTATCTCCGGAACCACCAAAACGGTACAAATATTGCAGAAAGCATGACCGCTAAATTTTTTCAATCGTTTTAAAGCCAACCATGGTTTATAACCCGACTTGGAAACCACTAGCCATGTCTTTTGCGGTCAATTTTATCGAAGAAAGGAAAGAACTTGATACTATTTTGAGCCTCAACCATTGCAATGCCATTTAGCGTTCCAAGGGGGTTTACCATCGTAACAGATTATAAAGCATTAAACATGGAAAGGATATTTCCGGAGTATTTAACTCTTATTGCGGATTCGCGGATTTTCAGTACTCTAACGGAAAAACTCCGGGAGTTTCGGAGTAGTTGGCAACCCTGCGTTGGTGGCCCTCCATGTCTCAATCAACAATGTGTGTGGCCCTCCTTCCAAAAAAGTTGTGCATCCCTAATCTCTATTTAAAAAAAACATTTAACATGTAACCAGTTAAAATTTTTAAAAAAGGAACTACAAGGAACATTTGATTTGTTCAAATGAGCCCAATTTACAATCACAACATTTAAGTGTAAAAAACATTTCTAATTAAAATTGGGACACCATCCTTTTTAGGGGATTTACTTTAGTAATGCCACAATCAAATGCAAAGGTAGAAATTTTATTTAAAAAAACTGTCCTTATTGAATTTTTACATAAATAAAATGAGAAAAATTATACTTGAGCCCTTCTAATAAATACAAGTTTCAAACAAAAAGGGTTCCAATGAAACCACTAAACAAAAGATGGTACTGATACTCAGGCCCGTATTTAGGGTTTTTGCCGCCCTGTGCATATCGATTTATTGCCGCCCCCCCCCTACTTCATTTTCTGTTTCAAGTAAATGCCCCCTCCCATTTGACTCTCTTTGACTGTCACCATTTAACTCCCCTTTCTCAGAAATGATGGAATTTTTCTGAAGCTCAGTTCAGGGACGCCGAGAGCCAAGTCGGGTCCCGGCGACAAAGTTGAGAATAGGGCCCCCAGAGACATTTCGGACTAGTCGAGAAATTCGGTCCCCAGAGACACTACTCATTTCGAGGGTGGGGGCAAAATATTTCTGAAGTACCTCCACACATAGAATCAATGTAATTTTAGAATATTTCTAGAAAGTATTTGAACTTCGCTCAATTTGAAAGTTTCGTTTTCTTGATAGTAGTACAATGAGTAACAAGCACTATAAAGGGGTCTGGGGAATCCCCAGAGAATTTTTGGAAATTCGACCCTTAAAAAATGTTTGAAACTCATTTTTGGATATTGTTCACAATTGAGTGCCCCCAGGGATGAACATTTTCTGAGATGAAAGTTAAGCCCTTTAATGATGATTTATCTTATGCATATATTTGTACTTGTAGTGAATTTTTATTATCGCCTTCTCATAATGAATTCTTTTAGGGGTCTGGGGGTACCCCCGAGAAAATTTTTGAAAATATGCCCCTAGAAAACTGAGAATTTACTCATCTTTGGCCCTTCATGAGAAAACTGTGGGGTAGATTTTTTTTCAAAACTGTATAGTGTGTAGCATTTTGAATTGTTGTATTCTGCCGCCCCCAAAAATTTTGCCGCCCTGTGCTATAGCACATGTTGCACGTGCCTAAATACAGCCCTGCTGATACTGCTATCCAGGGCCATATCGAAAGTGGGGATTAGGGGTTCAACCCCCTTCCTATACTGTCTTTTTCCTTGAAAATTATGACTTACAAGGAGTTGTCCTCTTCAGGTGTAGCCCAAAGGGTCTAAAGATGAGTCAAATCACCACTTTTAGAGGTAAGAATTCCAAAAATTTCCAGGGTGAGGACCCCCAAACCCTCTTGAAATTTTTAACTCATGGAAACTACTGTTGTTCTAAAGAGTCCCCCTCTTCCCAACTGAACAGAAAACTTGCTCATTCTTCGGTAGATATGGACATTACATCCCAGCTTGCCTCTATGTTAATGTTCATAAACCTTAGCTGTCTGCCCCTTTTATTAAAGGACTGCCCAGGTAAGTGTCAATCTTTGGTTAATTTGCTTTACATGTTACAGCAATGTGATTAACCCAAGCATTATAAATATCATGCCCACTTATTTCAGGCAAAGTGATAAATACTCATTTATAAATGTCATTGAATTTTAAAACATTGCCTGCTAGGGTATTGCAAAAAAAATTTGGAGAATTTCTCAGGTGCCCCCTTATGTTGTTACAAATATTGAAACATTATTACCTACAACTTTTCAGGTCTCTAGGCCAATTTTTGACCCCCTGCGCACCACAAAAGTAGTTTTCCCATGTATAGGGGAAATATTGAAAATATCTCAATTTTTCATAGTTTTTAATTCAGTTAGCCTGAATGCTCTGAATATTGAGTTAAACCTGTATATCACCTTTGGGATATCATTGTCCCAAGATCTTATTGGAAAGACATTCAATGGCACCTGCTGGGGAGAAGTTCCCCTAGCGCACTCTCACCAAGAAAAGATGGAGGTGGATTCCATGTTAGAAACATTCAAACCATGTTTCCTCCTATGTGTTCGATCAAAACGTGATTTCTCCAAATTTCAAATGCATTTTTTAATAATTAATTTTAAGTTTTTAGGTAAATTATGACTACAAATCTTCTCAGTTAGTCGTTATAGAACTAAACAAACGATAATTGGGTTTTTAAATTAGTTTTTTTAAGTTATTAGTTTTTTGTGTTTCCTGAAAATTTGTATTTGAAGGAGAAAGCATGGTTTGATTGTTTGCTCCTCATATACTTTTACAATTTATAAATAAATTTGGTCTTTTGAAATTATTTCATAAAATGGCTTCAGATAATTAACATTCTGATTGTGAGAAGCGACTGTTATAATTTTAAGTAGATAACTTGTGTATTTCCGCTTGCTCTTTATAGTAAATACTAGCGGATATGCCCGGCCTTGCACGGGTGGAGTGTATAATTTTTTTTAATTAAATTTTCTCAAAATACATTTATAATTTTGTAAATCAGCAATTACCAATCATCCCGGTATCCCAGACGCATTTTTCCTATCCCAGTGTTCCCGGTAATTTTTCATATCCCGGTGTTCCCTGTAATTTTTCATATCCTGGTGTTCCCGGTAATTTTTCATATCCCGATGTTCCCGATAATATTCCTATCCGGTTGTTCCCGATAATTTTCCTATCCCGATGTTCCCGATAATTTTCCCATCCCGATAATCGAGGTAATTTTTATGTCCCGGTAATCCCAGTATTTTTTCCTATCCGGATGTTCCCGGTAATTTTTCTTTTCCCCGTGTTCTCGGCAATGTTTCCTAGTAAATTAATGAGTCTAGTGAACAAAAATAACAAATTTAAAACAATAATAAAAGATCTCGGAAATTGAAAAGTCTAGTGAAATTCTCATTTGAAACAATGTTTCCATGAAAATATAATTTATAATTTTCCATTAATATTTTTATTTTAAAGGAAAAAAATCTTAAAATAAAGGAAAATAACGTCTCAAAATAAATTATTTGAATTAATTTTGGTGTTTTTACAACTGATATAGTTTTTAAATGGACAATTATCGAGTTTTTCCTGTTAAAATATTTAATTTTTGAAGGTTTTCATCTCGTTAACAATAGTGAGTCGAGCAGATCTACTCTGGTAGAGAAATGGAGAAATAAGCGTTTTCGGCTATAAATTCGTTAATTACACGTAATTATTCGATTTTCGAGCTAGGAAAACTTGACAGTGACAATCGACACCTCGAGATACGTCTATGTACCGAGTTTCGACCACGCCTTCGCCGTGGTTTAGGAGGAGATGTGTCCTCCACCCACACACACACATAGCCACAAACGTTTTTAGTTATATATAGATTTATAAATAGGACACTTAAAATTAAAAGACTACCGGGAAGAACTAAAACCTCTTTACTTTAGAGATGTAATGGGTACATTATGTTACACCACAAATTAATCCATAGTCTTCTCTAGGAGTGAGATTCTAAATTATTTATTCTCTTGCAATTTGTAACCCATGAGTGAAAGCTCTAACTATGTCAGGATTGAACTGGATTAAAATTCCTCATTGAAAATGATGATTTTATTATCTTCTTGTTACCTGTGTTCATTTTCACTCCATTCTGTCCTGAAAGAAAT
This sequence comes from Tetragnatha versicolor, assembly GCA_024610705.1. Lineage (NCBI taxonomy): Eukaryota > Metazoa > Arthropoda > Arachnida > Araneae > Tetragnathidae > Tetragnatha > Tetragnatha versicolor. The sequence continues at coordinate 957,070 of JANDEH010000005.1, read as the reverse complement.
CGCTAGGCCAGATTTTGTCTTTAGACAGAAAACTTTTACCCATGTTGAAACCATATTATTATCAAGGGTTTTCTCGAATAAAAATAGAAATATTTCTAATGCTAAAAAGCAAGGAGGCCGACAAATAATCAGATCTACTTACGTTTTAATTTATTTAGATTGATAATATTGCTTGCATCTATAAACAAAAATGTGTTCAAGAATAAAAGTTAGGAAATAGGATTTCAAATTAATCTCACACAGTAATATTAAAACAAAATATCAACTGTAGTGCTTAGCCTGGTATATAAACAATTTAATTTTTATATACTTAGTCTGACAACCATCGTTTGAATTTAAGGTATATATGTTTGGGAGAAATCCATGTTTTCCACTTATAGGCTGGCCTATTTTTGAAAAAATATTGATGGTTAAAAAAACTAACTTCCATTCCTCAAACCTTTTAATTTTACTATATGGAATTTTTTATTTTATTTCAAAGCAACTTACTCCATGTTGACACTTGCTTTCCATCCTTCAATATATTCCACTGATATATAGATTGTATAGAATCAGCTAAATCAGGATTTTTCTTGAGTCTTTCACCAAGTTTGGAAAAGATGCTGTCACATTTCAAATCAATTTTAACCTCCTGAAAATAATTTTTTGTTTTTTAGTAGATACAAATTAATTTTTTTAAAAGAGCAATTTTTAAAAAAATTTAATCAATGTTAGTTTCTTCTGTTTTAGGCAAAAAAAAAGAGGGGGAAAGATTGTTAAAAACCTTATGATCATGTGAATAAAAATGAAAACTTCAACATCTCAACAAGTGATATAAAAAAATACAAATTAGTAAAAAAGTATGAGTAGTATTAGTATAAACACATATATTTTTTACTTATTTAAACATATTGAGGCTTATAAATTATAAGAAAAATATTTTTTAAACAGAAAGGACAATTTAGTTACTTACTTGGGCATCTTTAGGGATTTTAGCTTTGGCTGTTAAGAGAGGCTTCAACTTTTGGGTCAGCATGATGTTGCCCTTTATTTTCAATTTTCCTCCCATAAAAGCCTGATAAAATCAAGAGTTATTTCAAAATGTTACTATAATATGTGGATAAATTTAAGACAAACACAAAAGAAGTGGCATTTTTCATACCTTTTGTGGATCTAGTTTACCAGTTACTAAGCTAAGCATATCCTCATCCTCAATAACCAATGTACAACCAGGTTTCACACCATCTATGGTACCTTCAACAACAGTTCCAGATCCTGACTTGAGGTCCACAGCTAAAAATAGTTATTTGGTGAATAGATTATAGTTATGTTCCATCCAGACACATAAAGTTAACATTTTTATGGATTTATCCAAAGTTTGGTCAAAGACATCATAAAAACTTCTACTCACTCCATACTCCCACGACTTTTCCATTTTGCAAAATGTTCCACTCATAAACTGCTTGGATTTTCTTAGCTAATTCGGGCATTTCTGCTAACTGTTCCTTCATAGTTTTGAAAATGAACTGGCTCTTTATACCAGAAGGGGGCTATAAAATATTTTAACGGAAGTTATTGTCTGTTAAAACCATAAAGGCATTTAACCCTTTGTTGCATCATGTCCACTCTATTGGACAAAATTTAAAATTTTTTTGCTATTCCGTAAATACCTTTACAGATTTCATTCCAGTTTTTTTACCTTCTTCATCATTTGAGCTTTCAACTGTTAATCATACATAGCAGCACGATTGCATAGATTAAAGACTCATTATTTAGAGAAGGGTGTCTACCTCTTCATGCAGGTTTGTCTGATTCCTCACTGTAAATGTTATTCAAAAGTGCTAGCAATTTATTGTAATGTTATATTTTATTCAAATTTAGTGATTGACATTTTATTTTAAGTATAGGTAAAAAAATTTTGTTGAGAAGATAATTCTGTTGAGATAACAAGTAGTTTTTTTGTCCACTGTAGTGGAAGTCATGAACACAAGCTAATGTTGTGCAATTTTTTTCTGCCTACTCTAGTGGCCGGCATGAACGTCATCTGATGTTTTTGACATTATGGGATGGAAAATTTCACAAAATGAGTTCCAAATTTCAGGGGAGGGTCTTATCCACTCGTTTGCAGCACTTTATTTTAAATAATTAATTTGGTTTAAGCATGCTATTTATCTAATTAGCAAATTAAAGTTATACCTTATTTTTATTTATACTTTAGAAGAAATCCGAAATGGAAAATTTTGAAATAAGAGGAAATCGAGAAGTATATGAATGAGGATTTACCAATTACCAGTGATGATGAAAATTTGGAAAGTGATAGTGACGAAGAGGAATATATACCGGCAACCCTTCATGATAACTCTGAAGTTTATTAATGCATTGATGGAAAATCTGAATGATTTTACCATTTTCATCACTAAAATTCTAAAAACTAAAATTCATATAAATGTTTATACATAATGTGTATATGCATACTGTCCACTGTAGTGGACAAACTGTAACTCTTAATTAAAACAAAATCGGAATGAAGTTATTTTTTAAAATTATTTTTAATACTATTTTAAGTAGAGAAAATACATGTATTTTCTTTTACCTTCTCCAGATTATTTGTATGCAACAAAGGGTTAAAACTTGTGAAACAAAAAAGGTTTTGTATGAAAACTTCAACATCTTAACAAGCAATATAAAACAAATACAAATTAGTACAAATGTATAAGTAGTATTAGTATAAAAGTATAAACAAATATATTTGTTATTTATTTAAACATATTGAGGCTTATAAATTATAAGAAAAATATTTTTCAAACAGAAAGAACAATTTAAATGCTTACTTGGGGAGCTTTAGCGACTTTAGCTTTAGCTGTTAAGAGAGGCTTCAACTTTTGGGTCAGCATGATGTTGCCCTTTATTTTCAATTTTCCTCCCATAAAAGCCTGATAAAATAAATCAAGAGTTATTTCAAAATATTGCTATAATATATGGATAAATTTAAGGCAAACACAAAAGAAGTGACATTTTTCATACCTTTTGTGGATCTAGTTTACCAGTTACTAAGCTTAGCATATCCTCATCCTCAATAATCAATGTACAACCAGGTTTCACACCATCTATGGTACCTTCAACAATAGTTCCAGATCCTGACTTGAGGTCAACAGCTAAAAATAGTTATTTGGTGTTATGTTCCATCCAGACACATTAAGTTAACATTTTTATGGATTTATCCAACTAGGTTTTGTCAATGACATCATAAAAACTTCTACTCACTCCATACTCCTGCAACTTTTCCATTTTGCAAAATGTTCCACTCATAAACTGCTTGGATTTTCTTAGCTAATTCGGGCATTTCTGCTAACTGTTCCTTCATAGTTTTGAAAATGAACTGGCTCTTTATACCAGAAGGGGGCTAAAAAAATATTTTAATGGAAGTTATTGTCTGTTAAAACCATAAAGGCACTTAAAATTTGTGAAACAAAATAACAATGTTTTGTATCTTTGATTCAAATATAGAAAACCACCCAAACTTCAAAATATTAAAAAAAATACTTACCCCACTAACAGGTGAATTACTTGGTTGAGCAGTTCCAACTAAATCAATATAGGCACCAGATATAATCTTTTTGCCAGTTTCACCACACTGAAAAACGGGTTAAATTTTCAAAAATAGCATCAAACAACCCTATCATGCTTTTATTTTTTTGTAAAAACTATATAAAATATTTTTGTAACTTACTAAGCTTTCAAAATGTATTCTATTGTTTTCTTTCCACATCTCTGTCCTAATAGTCTGGCCAGGGATTAATGGACTTGCAAATCTTGCCTTTGAAATAAGTGTTAAAATATAAATAAAAACAAGCGGCATAAAAACAAAATAAAATGCACTGATTGGAAAAACAATAGTCTACAAGCAACATTTCGCAGGTTTCGCATTTTGAGATAAAAAGTTTTAAAAAAAACAAGGAAACCTTCAAAATTTGGAAAATCACGAAATATGGTTAAGATAGTGTCATACAAAGTCATCATAGTAAAACGTCTAAATTCAACTCTAATTCAATTTTCAATACACTAACACACATTCTTTAGGGGTGAATCAAAAGAAATATCGTATTTGAAATACAATTCTTATAAATATTAAACCTTCAATACTATTAGTTTAAATTAAAAATTGCAAAGTAACCAGTAAACCAAAGTGCAGCAAAGTAACCAGGCAACTTTTTTTTGAATGTTTCAGAAATAATGTTATGATAAAAAAAAGTAGCTAAGCCACCATCCTATACATTTCCAGATTTGCAGTTGAATTCAAAAACAATAACCATCATATCATGATCACCAAGCAACAAACGTAAGTGGAACCCTTTTGCCAACCAGGAAAAACATCCAAATTTTGATAACACACCATACTTTTGTGATCCTTTCACCTTTTTGAATATCTCAAGACCATTCTTACAGAAATATGACCTGGCCAAATAGTGAAAGGAATGTAAAAAATTTCATCACAACAAGGGGTTTTAGCAAAGTCTTCAATTTAAGAATGGTAATTAACATTTAAATAATACCTAATACCTTGAGGGAAAAGAACTAGGTTTTCTGCATAATGAAGTTCATCATATCATGAGTATACTGTATATCAAATAAATATATTTTACACCCCTAAGTCAACAAAAAACTAACAAATAAAAATGTACAAACAAATTTGAAGTCAAACTGTTAAAAGCCTACATCCAATTTATTTCATTTTCATAACTGAATAATTCAATGAAATTTATTCACTTTTAAATATGAATATTTATCAAGCAAGACTTGTAAAGCAGTGGAAAAATTAATATGAAGGGAAACATTTTACATTAGATTAAACATAGAAAATAAATATCTAAATTATCAGATTAACATCTAAGTATTTACCATGATTGATTTGAACAAATTGACATCATAGTTGGCAAATTGTAAAAGAACATGTCTAGTAGCATAACCAAGAGAACAAAGACCATGAAGAATGGGTTGTGAAAATCCTACAAGAGAAAATATTTCAAGTTCACAAAAAGGAAAAATGTGCAATATTACTAAAATATACCATGCTTTAGCTCAAACTTTAAGTGTACAAACCTTAATTAATAGAAAAAAATCCCCTCAAAAATTGAAAATAAAACCCACTAAAAATATAAGTTAAATTGTTACATAAAAAACATGATTTAGAAATGCTCTAACAAATTTAAAAATGACAAAGTATGATAAAAATTCATTTAAACCTCCAACAGCAGCAAATGATGGATCAATGTGCATAGGATTTTTATCACCACAGAGTCTGTAAAGAGCAGCCTGAAAAAGAAAAGAAAATAAAGCATTTTTTAAATCAATTAAGCACCAATAAAAAGAAAAGAAAGCATTTTTTATACACTGCACTTTTAAAGTTTGTTTTAAGTATTTAAAAACTTGTGAACAGCTGTGATCTAAGATTAAGAATTGATAATCCTTATAAAAATATTAAAACTATATGGAAACATAAGTCTTTCAAATGATTTTTTCAAAAAAAAAATGAAATTTCAAATGAGATTACTTATTCTACTTCATTTCTATGAGAATGGAGTTTTTAACGAAATACTAACCTGATCAAGACTTGTTTTCTCTTCAATAACAGCATCAGGCTTACGACTTGGAGGATTGATTGTTTTAACACCTTTGTTAGTGGAGCGTTTTCCTCCAAAATTTCCAGCTCCAACAAGGAAAATTGACCATTCAGTTCGCATGACTTTCTCATTGTTTTTATTGAATGTTTCAGCTATTAAAGAAGAGAAACTATGTGACTTTCCAATCTAAAATCTTCAATATAAAACTTCTGCTAAAAAATAATCACGAGTATGAAATAAATAGCTTAGAGTAGTTTACCTTCAACAATAACTACTGCTCCAGACCCTTTATCTAGTACATCAAGTAAATGACACTCAGTTCTAAGATCATCAGAAGGTCCAAACGGTTGGTACAGTTCAAGGTACTGTTCGCCATGCAGCAGCTATAATCCAAATATGTGTTTTAAAATTCTTTGCATATGCACAGTAAGAAAGTTAAGAAAAAAGTGGATACAATAAAAACCATGCCTAACTAAAGTATGTACGAAAACTTAAGTTAGTTTTCTAATACAAGAACTTAGGAAAACAGACATTTATTCCTCTATTCAACTTAAAAATAGTTTAAAAAATGTAGTATTAATACAGCAATTTAGTTACAATTAAAAATGAAACATCCATACCCGCGTAGGATCAGCATTCAACTTTTCCATTTCTTTACGTAAAACTTCTGAACTAAATAAGGCACTCAGGACTGCTACTGTTCCAAAAGTTGGAATAACTCTAAAATCATCAGACCCTTCATACAAAAAGTTCAGAGCATTGGGTTCTTTTGTGGACAATCCAGCTGAAATATAAAATAGGTTTCATGTTAAAAAAATTTTAACTTTAAAGAAAAGAACAAAAGAGCTTAAAATTATAAAAATACATATTAATTATATAGTTTATTTTAAAATATAGTTTAATAATGAGTCATTTTTCACAGAGATCTAGTACTGAATAAAGGGTTTTTTTAACAAAATTTATAAATTTTCAACAGGATTATCCCAACAATGGAAAAATTTACTTCACAACATTGAAAATTTGACTTTAAAATATCTATTCCCTCTTCTAGAAATAATAAAACAAAAATTCTATTCTGATTCTATTGTCTACTAGGGTGAAAATGAAATCTTAATCAATTTTTTAATTGAGGTAGAGCTCTCTAATAAACTCATCAACTTATTTGTGTTTCTGAATTCTTTTTCAAAACCACACACTGCATTCAATCAAAACATTGTGTGTGTGTGTGTTTTTGGTTAATTTTCAAACTATGTTACATTAGTACATACTTGCAAGAGCATATAAGATAGCTTTATCGATATCATACGAAAAAACACTAGGATCTGATATAGCAGCAGCAGATGCTTTTGGCTTTGGGGCAGGTTTCCTATCTCCACTGAGTGACTCTACAAGAGACATGGTCACCTCTGCAAAAAACAGGAAAATATAATTTAACTTCTTTTATTAAGTAAACAAGATACTGGAGTTCTTTCTCATTAAACTGAGTAGGCACTTTAAATAAGTACAATACATCCTTTGGAAATAAGTTATTCAATCTTGTCTAGAAAATTATAGGTATGTAAAATGTTAAATCGAAAACTCACCTTGAAGAGAGGAGGGTGTGGATGAATTAGACATGTCCGATATTTCTGACCAGTTATCTCGAACTAAAAAGAATTTCAACATAAGTAGAGTTTATTAGATCTCAAACACAATGATCTTACATTTTACTTCTCAGGATAATTTTCATTACCTGTTTCAATAGTCATATTTGTAGTAGGTATAAAAGCTTTTCCATATGACCTCTGCCATTGGTCTGGAATGCAAAAACAATCAGAAAGTTTAAGTGAACGAACTCATACAAAAAATAAAACATATACATTATACAAGAGGAATCTGTATCAAAATAACTATAGATGAAGATCCCAATGACTTAAAAACCTTGAGATGGTGAAAGTATGTTTACCACTATTGATATTCCATAGTTAATAATTGAAATCAACTTAAAAGTACTAGTGATGATTTCAATAATCTCATGTTAGTCTTTTTACCCAATAATGGCTTTTAAGTTATGTTACATGAACATATGAACTTTTAAAATGTCTTCTTAATGAAATTCTAGCATTATCAGTTAATTGCATGCATTGTTGAACCTATTCTTCAATTTGATCTTGTTACAATTTAAGCTTTAATTTTAATTATCATAACTGTTTCATAATATTTTGCATTTCATATTATTTTTTATAGTTTGGCTCATAATCATGATTTTTGCAAAAACTTACTGACTTAAACTCTTTTTATCCCATTCAAAGTAAGGGATATTGATTTCTCAATCAATACAATATAACTTCCAATAAGGAATAACCATTTAAAATCATATAGTTAACTAAAACATGCATGAAAAGCAACTTAAAAAACAGCTGTCATTATAACAAGGCATTTCTTAGAATTTAACTTAATTTCTACCACAAAAATTGTTTAAAAATACTGGCTAAATCAAAAGAAATCTACTTATGGTTACACTGAAAATTAAAACATTGTAAGTCATTGTACCCACAAGTGTAGCAAATCTATAACTTTTAAACACTGTGTGCATGGATACTTACATTTTCCTACCCATCCCCCAGCGGCTTCATAGACACCTCCATTGTCTTCACAAGTTTCGTGACACAACCAAGCCACCACAGGACTCACCAAGGAAGGTTTCAACTGGTCAAATATATCTGAGAATAACAAATTTATATAATCCTTAGTCCTCAGTTAATACTAAGTACACAACAGAAAGACAGATTGTATTACGTAATGCATGTTTTAAAATGCTTCCTGAAAATAATTACAAAAGAATCTTGATTATCTGAGTTAATGTGGTTCAAGACTAACTCTGATAAAATAGTAAATAATATGAATTGTTTAGGTTTAAATGTACATTTTAATCAATACAAAAGTAATACAGATACTCCACATGATATCCATGTTGTTATGATAATTTAGGTTTTGATTAAAACTTTGTTAAACCAATTATTTGTTTTCTAGTATCACAATTAATCATTTTTCGAAGTAAAAACATATTACTTTTTTCAAATTAAATATCACATAAAGAACCTTCACTATAACTACTCAACTAAGCTATATTAATGAGTATTACTTACACTTAAAAATATTTATTGGTAAAAAATACATCCATTTCATTGTGAGATATATAATTAACCTAAATATCTATCATAAGGGAACTTCTATCAAGCCAGTTTAAGACTAAAATAAAAACGTATTTGGTTGCATAATGCATAATCAAAGGCAACCATATTAGATCATTATGAAAATTAAGCCCTAGTTTAAATAAGGCTTCATATTGTTCTTTATGCATCCTATATTTTAAGAGCAATAAAATAAAATTAAATCTACAGAACAGACATGTTTTAAAAAGTCATGGCGAGTACAAATTATACAGGGTGATTCAGAAATAATCATCAATAATTGGAGGGGAGGTAGAGGGGCCCTAGACAAGCATATTTCGAACAGGGATGGTGGGGCGCAGCCTTACTGTTAAAGAGCTAGGACCTAATGTAGTGCGAGAGCGTTTCAAAAGGCCGTTTTTAGAAGGCCCGTGTGACGAAACAAAACATAATAAAATGAAAAAAAATCTGTTGCATGAGGTAAGGAAGTATCCCTACTACTTACATTATGAATTGGATAGAATTTGAACCATTTTCTAAACCGTGGAATGAGTTTCAAAAGTGCAATATTAATCTTTTAGTCAAATAATGGAGTTCCCTTAATGGTATTTAGAAAAATGATAATCAGGGAAGGAATTTTCAATGATCGTAACATTGATCATTGAAACTGTTTAATCATTGAAAATTCCTTCCCTGATCATCATTTTTCTAAATACCATTAAGGGAACTCCATTGTTTGACTAAGACAAGGGTTCCCAATAAAATTTTGCCGAGGACCCCCTTTACAATTAATTTACTGACGAGGACCCCTTGAACTTAAAGGCTTAAATTTTTTTTAAAATGTAGATTACGTAGAACCTACTACGAACTACTAATGTATTCAAATCATTAAATGATATGTAACACTCATTATAATTTAAGTTAAATTATGAAGTAATTTTTGGTGCAAGTATAATTGTGAAGAATGATGTGGAAAATGTTTATATACAAAGGAAATTTTATGCAGCACAAGTTAAATGAAAAATACAAATCAATCAATATAATTTATAACTGTACAATTTTAGTGAGATAAATGGAATCTTTCCTTCGTGCTCATTATTTCTGAAAATTTAGGTTCCATAGTTGAAACCTTAAATCTAAAATCCGATCTCAAGTGATCCCTACATTGACAATTAACTAACAAAACTAACGAATTAACTGCTGAGTAGGATAATGGTTACTTCAAATTAAGGAAAATAAAAAAATACTTAATTTCTCGGTGATATTTCGCGGACCCCTTGGACAAAGCCCGCGGACCCCCAGGGGTCCGCGGACCACCTATTGGGAACCCCTGGACTAAGAGATAAATATTGCACGTTTTAAAACTCCCCCCACGGTTTAGGAAGTGGTCCAATTTCTATCACATTGATGATTTAAGTAGTACGGATACTCCTGTACCTCATGTAGAAATTTTTTCATTTTATTATGTTTTGTTTCGTCCGACGGGCCTTCTAAAAACGGCCTTTTGAAACGGGCTCGCACTACATTAGGTCCTAGCTCTTTAACAGTAAGGCTGCGCCCCACCATCCCTATTCGAAATATGCTTGTTTAGGTCCCCTCTACCTCCCCCAAATTATTGATGATTATTTCTGAATCACCCTGTAGACATCTTATATTTAACCCTTTTAGTCTTGGCTGCCCTAAATCCTTTATAGGATTCAATAGAAATTATGCACTGCTTAGGACTGAAATGATTAAAAAAAACTAAATCTGTATATAACAATACAATAACCACACTTAAATAAAAAGACAAGCTTTAAATAATTCCAAAAATAAAAAAACTAACCAGGTGGCAAAATATCCTGAGTCAACCTAGATGCAGCAACTGGGACTATGGTATTGCAATGTATGTTATATTTCTGCCCTTCAATTGCTAAAGTATTGCTTAAACCTAAAGCTCCAAGCTTAGCTGAAAAATAAAAATAATTAGTTTTGAAATTACATAATGCATCTATAAACAGTTTAAATGTATTGAAAGATATAATATGGATAAGTTTTTAAACTAACAGAAGTTTTACTCAGAATACAACCAGGAAAAAGAAATACTACTTGAATTTTCAATTCAATTGAAATTATCAACAATACCTGCTGAGTAATTAGACTGTCCAAAATTTCCATATATGCCAGCACCAGAAGCAGTCATAATAACCCTAAAAGATGCATTATAAGAATTGAAAACAATGATAATCAATTTATTTTCAGCTTATCCTCAATAAATCCAATAACAATAGATTTTTAAATAAAAAATTGGAAAATTTCAGTCGAAAGTCATTTTAGCACAAAGGAAATTATTCTTGAAAGCAAACCAGTATATCCATGCTTTGGCTAATGTTACTTTAAAAAGTACTTTTTCATGAAATTCGGTCAAACATTGCCTCAACTTTAAATGTGACCAAATCAAAAGTTTACTTCATTTCTATTTAGGAGTAGACGTACAATTAGTAATGTAAAGAAAAGGTTGTATTTCAATGCACTCATAGTTCAAACCCTTAACTACCACAGAAATCGTGCAGGCAGACAGTTATAATTTTGCAGGGCAACTTTTTTCTTTTCAACGCATAAATCATTCTTAAACCTGATTACTCAAATAAAAAAATATTACATCACTCAAAATAACAAGGAAACATTTATAAACAGAAAACAGAAGCTGCTTAAGATAAAATAATAAAACAGTAGATTTCAATAATTTTGCTACAGCTTCTTTCTTAATTCCAGACATTGAACAAATTTATGCATGAATAAAAAGCAATCGCTACATACAGTAAGGTGAAATGGAAGAAAAATGTTGAATACAAAACAAAAACTATAAAGAAATATAAATAAATGCAGAGCTAAAATTTTTAACATTCTAGAAAAACCTCCGGTCCAATTTATCCCACTCGAACTTCTCTGAAATAACTCTTCAACAAGCATTGCCAAGGTCAGTATTAGTATTATTTTAATAAAACACAATACAAAGGATTGTCTTCCTAAGAGTGTACATATATGCCAGCGGCACTTAACACTTCAGGTTTCCAAAATGTATGTAGGATTGATCAAGACATGTGTATTCCTATATGCCAACAGCTCTTAAAGGGTAAGAATGTTTCTGTTTTAGAATATTAAAAATTTAATATTTAAAATAAAAGAATCCTATAGGTGCAGCTTTAGAAAGAGTCCTCCAGCTGCCATGTTTACTCACAGCTCAAATGATGACCGACAACCATTGAGATCTAATTATTAATATCATTTTTATTAGACCCTTAAGTGATAAAAAGTAGTGGATTATTATTTTAGGATCTAAAAAAATAATATTAAATTAATACTCAGATCTCTATGGTTGTTGGTTATCATTTGAGCTGTGAGTAAACATGGCGACTGCAGGACTCTTTCTAAACCTATTCCGAATTCTACATCCAGCAGAAGAGTAAAAAGTTGTGAAATTTTTACCTTCCATATTTCTGTTTCCTGAAATAGGGCCAAGCAGCTTTGGTAATAATAAAAGATCCTCTCAGGTGAACTCTATGAATAAGATCTGTTAACAACAAAAAAATGTTACAATTAGTTAAGATAAAGAAGATATTGAGAAAGAAGAGCCTACAATCTAAAGCTTTTAATCTAAAAGATTAATAGTTTAAAAAATAAATTCACAGTATATATTTTAAAAATAAACATTTTAACTTACCCCAATCTTCAATAGAAATATTTGTAAAGGATTTGTCTCGTAAAATTCCAGCATTATTAATCAGAATATCTGTAAAGGTAAAAAAAGCAAGTTTATGATTATGAATAGGAAACGCAGAAATCACAAAACAAAATCCTACCTGTTGGTGTATGTAAAAAAAATACTTATTTTTTTTAATTTATAAGTTTGGAAAAGAAATAAGTGCATAAACCTCTTGAAGGAAAGAAGAAATGGATTTTTTAATATTTTAGAAACATTATTGAATACCCAAAAAGCAAAGGCACAGCACGTGTGAGAGCAGTGCTGTGTAGGGAAGGAGTTAATCCATTTCTATAGGCCAACCTATTCAAATAATAAGCAACCAATTATTATTTCAATTTAGTTAATGCTCAACAATATTTTCTTTGGTTATTTGACATATTTACTACTTTTGTGATCATTGGATGATTTTATTTAAATACTTCACTAATTCTTACCTATGCGTCCAAAATTGTCTATGGCGGTTTTTACAATTTTTTCACCTTCCTCCACAGAATCTAAAAAAATTCAAGATATTATAAAAACAGTATGCAGAAATGACACATTTCAAAATTGACACAAGACCGTGATCGAGGTCTATAATTATCTAACAAGACGAGTGAAAAAAGTAACTTACTATAGTCAGCAACAGCTTTTCCTCCTTTAGATTTAATTTCCTTTACTACAGCATCGGCTGCAGATGAGCTTTTTCCTTCTCCACTTCGAGTTCCTCCCAGATCATTAACTAAAAGAAATAATTAAATTTTACATGAAGAGGGCATAGAAAAATTCAAATAAGGCTTATAATTCAGAACTTTCCCAAATGTCACTTATAAATTTACTCCATTCACTTATTTACTCTCTAAAAAATCTAAACTGAAAAGTAAAAAATGCACCGATTTTAATGCATCTCTAAAGGATTATATAATCGATACTGATTACTTAAATACGAGAGAAAGCAAACCCATTTTAGGTTGAAATAAAAAGAGATATATACTTCAAGATATTATCAAAGAAAGTTTAGGTTCAGAGGGTATACAGAAGAAAAATTAAGTTGATTTGTCAGTGGCATGGCCAGGGGGGATTTGGGGATATATCTCCCTCCGAATTAAGAAATTCCATTTTACCATAGGAAATGACTAAAACTACCACCTATATCACCCCCCCAAAAAAAACTAACATCCCCCTCCAAATTTTTATCTGTCCATGCAACTGTGATTTGTAACGGTTAATTAGCTACTTTTAAATTTTTTTTCATCGGTAACAAAAGAAATTTAGACAGCTTTTTAGATGCTATCAAATATTTTTAGGAGCTATGATGTCAGTTAAACAATCAACAATAGCTGACCCACTTAAATTAGGCTTGCCCTAAAGGCATGGATACTATCTTAAAGACTCATTTCATTGAATTAACTCATTAGAGATTTTAAAGAACAATCAGAGAAGACAATGGAAAAATTAATAAAGTTGAAGGAATACCTAGTATAAAATACAGTGAAATAAATATAAAACAAGTAACAGCCGTTTTTGAGTAAAATTTTAAGTTGTGTTAAAAATAGCTAGAAAACATTAGTACCCATTTGTCAAGGCTTTTTTATTAATATTTTTATGCTTAATACCTAATAATTAATAACAGTTTTAGTGTTTAAACTTTGCACATTTATCTTCATAAACATATAGCTAAACACACTTATGCTTAGTACCTAAAAATAAACTAACAACCAATAAAGCCTTGAAGACAAAAAAAACTTTAAGATTAATTGAATAAGTCTATGAAGGATATTAGTGCTGCAAGAATATGAAGTGGAGAAGTGGTAATAACAGTAACCACAACATCAATGAGTACAAGGTATATTCAGAGACTCCAACCTCCAACTAATTTTTTCCGTAGTAAGCAATGAACCCTTTATCCGGAATTCTAAAAACCAGAATATGCTTCACCCAATTGGCACATTTTTTGATTGTTTAAACAACTTTAATGTCTTAAAGATATTATCGCCCCGAATTTCGAAAATGGGAGTTAATAATAGGGAGAGAAAGATCTTATTTTTGTTTAAGTAAAACATTTGCAGGATTAAAAGCCTGCACAAGACCTTCTATTAGCAATGATGTGCAAGCTTTTTTTATGCAATGCAATTAGATTTACAGTCCAGTCTGTACCGTAATACTGTTGCTGCATCAATATCAGCATATTTTTCTGAAATGAACCCCACCAGATCATTGGGAGACTTTCCGTAGTTTCCTGCGTGATTTCCGTAATCCGTAGTATCAGAACAGCGACTGTAGAAACTACGGAGAATCCGTAGTACTTGGAGTCTCTGGGTATATTATGTAGTTTTATCTCAAGACATACAATCACACTCATAAAAAATATATATTTTAAAATTATTGTTATGAGTGTTCTTACTTTTGGGCTTGTAAATAAAGTACACTTATTATTAAAATAATCCTGTATCTTCCTTATCTCTATCAATACTTTCTTAAATAGGTCATAAACACCAGTGAAGCAATTTAAACAGCATTTCTTAGTAGATGATGTAGTAGGAGTGAGAAAAGGAAGTAGGATACAATAAAGGTCACACATTTTCAACATTGCTCAGTATCAAAATTATAAAATTCAGTATCAATATCAAGACTTAAAGTCTAGATCCCCTTGAAACCTTTTTTCAGACTGAAGCATCTTAAAATGTTATCACATAATAATACCCATTGCTTATTAAAGAAAGTTCAATATAATAGAGGTTTGACCATTCAAAATAAAATCTATAAAGGCAAAAAAACAATTTTAAGAAACATAAAATGATAGCAGTTACTGGTACTTGAGGATTAGCCAGGTGCAAGTGCCAATTGTTCTAGCAAAAGCTCCGTAGAATACTTATACACAGAAAAATTGTGAAAGAAGATGAGTAAAAATAACCGGGGAGGGATGGAACACTTTTTACAAGAATATTTTTTTAAAATTCAGTTTTCCTTGTACAAATTTGAAACTTTCAAAATAACATCTTGAAACATTTTAATATTTTTAAAAAATATAACTAATGTGATAGCAAATAAAACTTAAGATTTATAAACGAATTAAAGTAAGTCCAAAACTGTCTCATCCCACCCCGGCCCGGGGTGGGATGGGACATTTTTTTAAATTAAAATTTATGATTACTTTTCAAATATATGATTAAAAACCACAAAGATGGAAGTATTTCATTTTAAAGATTTATTACAAAAACATCAGTTATTTTACCCTATATTTACTTCGAAAAATCTAACTTAAGTGAAAAATACAAAATAGTTAAAATTCTTCTTTAATCTAAAAAAATATGTTTTCAACTGCAATACTAAACAGTTCCAAAACAAAGGTATCTAAAGAATTGTATGTAGTAGCTTGTATTTAGGTATTGAGAGGAATTGGGCATGTCTCATCCATGGGCGGATTTAGATTGTGAACCCTGGGGGTGTGTACTGGAAAACTTGGGGGTGCAAGCTGCCCCTGATGACTTTGAAAACATGATTCCCCTATAAAAATGGAATTTTCTCAAAAAGTTGGGGGTGCAACGCACCCCCATGCACCCCCTTAAATCCGCCCATGGTCCCATCCCACCCCAAGTCATGATGTCCCATCCCACCCCAGTAGCAACAGTTTTAAAAAATAGGTTCTTGCAAAAGAACTGTAGCTTTTAGGCTTAACTCAACTATTTGTTCATAGAGAATACATTATTCTGTTTAGAAAACAATATAAACCATTATGAAAGCAACCAATAATCAGATTGAAAATTCACTTTGTAATGTGTAATACTTAGTTACTCTTGCTGTAGTGAAACTATCTTTTTCATTCAGAAACTTGTAGGAGCTTGCAACTAAAATAGCAAACAGCAACAAGTATGAAGCCATGGTGGCTTTACTTGGTAGAATACTCAAAAACTAATTTTATTTTTAATTATAAGATTTATTGAAGGTGTCCCATCCCTGCCAGGTCTCCCCTATTGATCAGACTCACTTCGAACAAATTAATTATAAACTTAAATATTTTAAAATAATAGTTTTATCATCAAGAGAGGTAAAGGAATGCCATTTTGCATCAAGTCGAGCCCTGGTTATAAAACTTTTAAGACATTACTAATAAAGTCTTATAATTGAGACTGTTTTTTCCTGACTTAACTCATATGGTACCTAGTAATCTAAACATGAGTATCAACCAGATATTATTAACAAAAGTAAAGTACAAAATCTTACCAACAACAGATGCGCCTCTAGAAGCTAAAAGTAAAGCATATTCCCTACCGAGTCCTAGAAAGAGAAAAGATGTCAGACAAAATCAAGAACTTTAAAAAGACAAGTAAGAACTTTAAAAACACTCCACATTCAAATATAATTTAAGGATTTCCCAAAATTAGGTATATAAGGTTGGTAGGAGCTCAAAAAGCCAAAATAAATAAATAAATTACACCCAAATTTCTTCAGTGGTGTTGTTGCAAACAAAATTTAATAAACTCATTATTGTTTAGTTTTAATTAAGTTTTAATGTCTGGCACTCTTCATTTAACAATCACCCATTATATAATAATCTAGATATTTAAAATTATTGGAACATACATTGAAAATCGAGCACTATATTCACTTATATAATACTGTAACAGGTTTAATTGACCCCAGGGGAATTTTTACTGAGTAAATTTCCTTCATTGTTTTGCTAAATTAATTAATGAGCATAAACAAATTATTGTTTACCTCCTCCTGCTCCAGTAACTATAGCAACTCGTCCCGAAAACGACAGAGTTTCGTTTTTCGGAACCATGATTGACGAACTAAAATACTAGAAGAGAGTGTGTGCTAGAGGAAAAACCATCGAACTCAAAAACAAAATGATAATGACAGATAAAACCTGTCACGTGGCCTGTTTCGCAAGTTCGTCGGCAAAATTTTAATCACTTCCTCCAAGAGTACGGCTGACTGTGCTCTTCTGTAGTAGTTCTGTTCAGAGTGGTTCAGTGATGGGTAGAAAATTGCAGGAGTTATTTCACATCGTGCTGCAGTGTAATTGTTTTAATGTAAGGGATAATTTTGAATTACTATTTTTTTTAAATATTTGTCAAACTTACGTCAACGTTACGTAAAAAGGCATTTGTTTGTTTTGTTTTCAAACAGGATATTTTGATGGAGTTGAGTTCCACTGTTTTTTTTCTCATAAATCAGAAAAAAAATATTGATAAGATACAGAGATAATCAGTAACTGAAACGATTAAGCTAATGATGGCTATCACAATCACAATGAAGAGATATTTTGTACAGAATGGAAACATCAAATTAATATCAGCAATGATTTTTCAAATAAAATCAAAGATAAGGAGAGTTTTTTTAGGGGGGGCTAAAGTAATTTTCAATTTCAAATCGGAATTCAAATACAAGAGATTTTATTTCTTTTGGGGAGAATTTTACTAGATATCAATTCTTTTCTCTTTCCTGTGCTGAACAATATTTACAAATCCTACTCGACAAGAGTTTAAAGGGCCAATCGTAGATCCAATGGTAATCCAACAACATTCCGGTAGACCAATCAGAATCGGAGCTCTCTGAGGGGCCGTGCACTAGATTACTTCCGTAGCAGAGCGGTCGAGCCTTCCGAGAGGCGCACGACCGCACAGAGTAGTTCCCTCTTTTCTCTTCCTCCTCATTTCGGCTCGCTAGCTATTCTTCCCAGTTCAAGCCTTACTAATGGTTTGTAAATGACGTCTGAAATTCACTAGGCCCCATTCATTCCTTTCTACAGGGGGGGGGCTGAACAGGTATTTGAACCCTAGACGCGTGCTGCTTGGTAGCACAGCTCGTAGCCAAGGGAGGATATTCCCAGGGTTCTCTGCCCAGGTCCGGTCCTCACTCCTTGGGACAGACCCAAACACAAAAAATTGTAAACCTTTTTTTTAATTTAAAGGGGTTCACTAGTGGCCACTCATCAAGAGCTGGTGTCTATGGCCTCCATATCCAGGGGCGTAGCCAGATATTGATATTTGGGGATATATCCCCCTCCAATATTCAGAAGCTTACCTTTTTTGACAATAGAAAAGGGATTAATTTACCCCAACAGCCCCTCAGCCAGGTTTTGCGCGTGTACATAATTGTGGGCGCAAGTTCAGAGGTGCGGATGCGCCAAGTTTTTAGCAGTAAACATGACTAATATGGTAACCCTAACTAATGTTAAAAGATTCATTTGGCTTCTAAATATGGCGCCAAATAGCCAAAATTCGCCAATCATCCGCACCTCTGAACTTGCGCCGTCCTTGCTACCCTATGAATTCACCATTGTTATCGGAAATTATTATTTTTTGTGACTTCTAAATTTTTACCTTTTGACGGTAAACCCCAAAATTTATTGATTGTTTCTCTCTTTATTCTTGAAGAGGAAATTTGAAAACCTTTGAAGATTGGAGGGAAGATTTGAATATTTGTAATTTTCCAACAGAGAGAGCGAATAGGAACATTTCCCTCATGCACGCCCGGGCCCGACCCCAAACAGTTAAGTATGAACCGAAAAATTCTTCGAAAGCGCCCCTCTTATAAAAAAAAGCGTAAACTTACAAAATGTAATTAAACGATTTTTCTATGGTTGACGATGCCATTAAACTAAAGGCAGAAAAAATGCATTACTTCAAATATCTACCTCTTTTTTTGTATTTAAAATCATCCACAGCTCCTAGCTATCTTTGCATAAATTTTGAATTTTATGACAATAAAATTAACTGAACTCAATTGATGAATTGAACCTAAAATTTAAATATTTTTCTCAATTTATTAGAATTTCAAATATATTTATTTAACATCTGCGTTCATTTGCGCAGTTTGGGAACCACTGGTACAGGCTAAAGCCAGTGCTGACTGCTGAGATTTGGGGTTCCCCTAAAATATTTAGACAGCCTCAATGAAATATTTTTTCTCTATCCTGGATAAAGCAAAAAAAATGAATTCTTTTTTAAAAATTTACACGTATTTCTATATCTAACAATTTGCGGTGGAGTTTTGGGGGTTCAACACCCCTTCTGAAAGTTTGAAGTCAATTTCTTGTACTGTTTTTTTTTTTCTTAAAACTTTTACTACTAACAAGGAATATTTTTTTTCGGTTGTAACCTAAGGGTCTCAAAGTGAGATAAACCACTACTTGAAAGAGTCAAAAGTCAAAATCAAACGGCTATTAATTTAAAAGCTTTTCTATTTTTTTTAAATTAATTTTTTACTGTTAAAAAAATTCCTTGGAACTATGAATAATTTAACAGATGACTCCTATTGCAGTTGGTACAAGCATGATATTGACACGTAAGAAGGCTTCGTAATAGGGAGAGAAATTGTCTGTGATGTTACATTACATCCAAAAATAAATTCAGCTTATAAAATTAAATTCAGTGTAATGTGGTTTAAAAAGGTTGTGTTGTAAGTTTTCTAGGGGGGTGGATATTACTAATCATTTCACAGGCCAAACCATGGAGTAAAATGGTCATAAAAACTACCCTAAAAGAATTAATGATTAAATTGTTTTATCATTTAAAAAGAAGCACAAGAAAAAGTAAAGCAACAAGCAACTCTTGTGAAAATTGTATTGTAAAATATTAATGTAAGCGTTATTTCATTTAGTGTTTTAAGTACAGCCTTGCAGAGCTAAAAATCAGGGTTGGCAAAAAACCGGGTTTTTTTAAAAAAACCAAAAAAACCGGGTTTATTTGGTTTTTTTTGGTTTAAACCAGGTTTTTTTGGTTTAAACCAAGATATTTTAGAATTTTAAGTTATTTTAGCAGTGATGTTTGAAATTGAATTGTAAATGAGACATTTATTTCAGGGGTTGTTTATAATTGATAAATGATTTGTATATTTCAATTAATTAATTAAAATTAAATTAATTTGTTTTAGAAATAATTTTTGTTTCTAAAATATTCCAATTTGAATATCAAATATTATTGTAGTGAATAAAAATCAGTGTTAATTTATCTTGGATAAATGGTTGAAATAATCAAATTATTTATCTTAATTATATATGGATTAATTTATGAACTTAAGAAATTTCTTTAGAAAGAGAAAATTTAATTTTTTAAATGAGAAGTAAAAGTGAAATGTAAACAACTAATGTTAATTGAAATTGGATAATTGATAAAGATAATTATTTTGATTAATTATTAAATGGTAAAATAATCAAATTAATTATATGGATTATTTATGAACTTAAGAAATTTCTTTAGAAAGAGAAAATTTAACTTTTTTAATAAATAAAAGGGAAATGTAAGCAACTAATGTTAATTGAAATTGGATAAATGATTGAGATAATTAATCCGATTAAGGAAATTAACGGTTTTTATTAATTTAGTAAAAAACCCAACTGGTTTTTATCTGTTTATAAACAAACCAACTGGTTTTTAGTTTTTATCATTAAAGAAATCAACGGTTTTTATTAATTTACTAAAAAAAAACAACTGGTTTTTATGACTGACAAATAAGACAAATTGGTTTTATTAATTAATTAAAATCCAAGCCATATTTTATCAGTGAAAAACAGATAACTTTTGTGTATGTTTAGTTACTCTTTGAAATAATGCTTCATTTTAAAGGAAATTAATAAATGAACTATCTCTTGCAAAATATAATAAGTTTAACTTAAGCATTTAAGGCAGGGCTCACACTCACTTTAAAATATTTGTATCAATTTTTGTATCAGATAAAACCAAGTTTTGTATCACAAAAAATGTCTTTTGTATCAGGTAAAACCAAGTTTTGTATCACAAAAGATGTCTTTTGTATCAGGTAAAACCAAGTTTTGTATCACAAAAATTACCTTTTGTAGCAGGTAAAACCAAATTTTGTAGCACCAAAAATGCCTTTTGTAGCAGGTAAAACCAAGTTTTGTAGCATAAAAAATGTCTTTTGTAGCAATTCGATTGCAGGGAAGCTTTTGTAATTTACCCTTCATTACATTTTAAACTTGCATCAGTAAAACTTTTTGTACGACATGAAAACCATTATTTTTATTACGACATATAATGTTCGTATAGATTTAATTCATAAATAACTTAACTCTCTATTAAATAACTTAAACCTCTATTAATTTATCAGCTCTTATCCAATTTTTACACCTTATCAATTTTTATTTACTTGAGGTTATTAGGTCTAGTGATAATTCACCTCCTAAGTAATTAGTTCTGCCCATAGTAAACACTGGCACATATAGAAATTTATTTCGGGAGGGGCCCAAAATTGTTTCCCAGCCCCTCTCATGTATATTTAATTTTTTTCAGTATATTCTTAGGCAAAATTTGCAACTTCAAGAACTTAATATTAAAAAGTTATGATGTATTAAGTTGCAACTACAAAAGGGGGGTCTGGGGGGTCCTCCCCCAGAAATTTTTTGGAAATTAGACTCTAAAAACCAGGTTTTTAACTAGTTTTGGTACCCCTAGTTAGAATTTTGGATATAAATTTTCAGGTAAAATTTGATGAATTTAATGAAAAAGTTATATATAATAAAATAATATAGTTTTAAGTACAGAAGGGGATATATGGGGGTCATCCCCCAGAAAAATTTTGGAGATTAGATCCTAAAAACAGGATTTCAACTTGGTTTTGATACACTTTCCGAATTTCAGACATACATTCTCAGGTAGGATTTTGAACTTATTCTAAAAAAGTTTTGAATAATAAAATTCCAAGCACTCTAAAGGGGGGGTTGGGGGGGTCCTCCCCCAGAAATTTTTTCAAAATTTGACCCTAAAAAACAGGGTTTTAACTTGTTTTACTGGTTTCGGGGGGGGCAGGGCCCCTTCGCCCCCCCTTATATACGCCACTGATAGTAAAGTTGTTTTTTCTACAATGTAAATACAATAGTGAAAGGAAGCCAACTTCAATTAGGCGCCGGTAGGAAGCAATCGCGGATAAAACGGAACTTTCATGAAAAATCGCTATTTTTCGGCTTTTCAAGATCGTGATTCTAACCATCGGACATAATGGCTTTGACCACGTTAAAGTAGTTTTTCCTGCATTCTAATACTGACCCGAGATGAAGCCGACTTCAACTTGGCGTCCGCGGCCGTCGAAAGTAGTCGCGGAAGGAACGGAATATACGCGGCGCACAAAACGAAACTTTCGCGAAAAATCGCGGCTTTTTCCGCGATTTATCCGTTTCCAAACGCCTAGAAAAGGCAGACAAGACTTTAATTTGGCACAACAAGATTTGTTTACGTTTTCCCGGAGGAAAAATGTAAAAAAACGTAAATTCCGTAAAAATTTCGGGTCGATCTGTAAAACCGTAAATTTTGGTGCAAATACGTGAATTTTACGGACAATCCGTAACATTTGGCAGCTATGTGAAAAGAAACCATCTTCAACTACGTGCTGGAAAAACGGTACTTGCGCGAAAAATCGCTATTTTTCGACTTTTCCGCAGAATAAGCGATCCAAAACACTGAACTACGGCTTCTAACCACTATAAAGTTGTTTTTTCCACATCGCAAGAAGCCAACTTCAACTTGGCGCCCGCCGGCCGTCCAAGAAAATATATCCCTAAGAATAGAGCATAATTGGGAAAAACTTGCGTTTTATGATAGATTTCCGATTTTCCGTAGCTTTTTCGATGTTATCCGTAGTCCGTAGTTTAACGACGGCATCCGTAGAAACTACGGAGAATCCGTAGTAGTAGTCTCTGAAAATGGCGCAGTTTTGGCGCAGGAGCTGGTAAAACAGGCAATTTGTATCAGTATGTATCAAAATTTGGTTTTGGCGCAGTTTGGCGCAAATGGCGCAGGCGTGTGAGCCCTGATTTAAGGTTAAGTTTAGAGAGAATTCAATAATTAAAACTATTAAATTAAAATATTTCTGATTTTTAATCACCTTAAAATGTCAATTTTTTTATAAATCTGACCTTTTAATTTTGTGCAAAAGATTATACTTAATAACACTTTCTTTAAAAAATCCTGAAAATATTTTATAATTTCTAAAAAAACCAAGTGGTTTTTTTGGTAAAAAAACCATGGTTTAAACCAATGGTTTAAACCAAATGGTTTAAACCGGCCAACCCTGCTAAAAATAGCATATTTTGAGACCATTTTAGTCCAATCTACTCTAAATATTGAACAACTTATGCATGTTTCTTTAATTTTATAATATTGGGAATTTCCTTCAAGAAATTTTCGAGCAGTGGGTTGCCTTATTTTCCCCCAGATTTATATTTATCTTCCTTTATTTTTGCTGGAAAATTGGCCATCAAGACTTCAGTCAATTTAGGAACATTTCTGGGTCCTTATTTTAATCAATAAGACCATTTATAGTAGGACCACTTAATGTTTGTTATGTTCACCACATTAAAGAAAATTATTTCAACCTCCAAGTAAAATTAATATTTTAAATTAAAATTATTTTCCAAACAAGAAAACCTCATCTTTGAATTATTCAAAGATCAAGTAACTGAAAAAGATTTTTCTTTGATTAAAACAAATTATATTATAGACTTCTTAAAAAAATTATTTTTAACAAATATGGAGGGAAGAAAATAAAATTCACCAGTGTATAAAAGAGCTTTATAGTTTACAAAGCAGAATTTAAAAACCAGGGTTATTCAAAACATTCAGATGTAATTTTAAATAAGTTTTGAATGCTAATTTTAATAATAAAAACGTCGAAAATCAAATAGGAAAAAATAGTGATAACTTCATATAAAATATTGATAAATCTAATCCTAAATTTAGGTTTAAGAACTGAGATATCGATAAAATCTATCTTTTGGTACATTTAAAGATATAAAAAATTCATTGAAAACAATGCTTAAACTATCTTTTTACCTGTGTTAATTTTTAGTTAGGTAAATAAAAACTGAGAGTGGAAGCAGAAGTCCTCAATAAATTACTCCCAGCAACTTTCGTAGTGATATTAAAGTTAGAATTAATGCAAAGAAAGAATCACTAGTAGACAAACTCATAAGTTTATTTGACAGTTAAATCAACATACAACAGGGCTATCCAGCACGATCCCTTCATAAAGATTCAAGCATTTAACTCAAATAATTTCAGTACCTTGGTTCTTTTACATTTAAAGCACTAAATGACAATTTTGCTTTTATTTACAAAGCATACTTTTGAAATAACATAAGAATGAAGGAAACATAAGAATCCTAATGCATAATGAACTTTGGCTGACAAATAGTAGTATGAAGATGAATGAATAAAAATCTCATATGAAATGATACCTATTAAGTAAGACAAAATGTAGTATTTGTTACACATTATTAGAAAATAACAGCAATCTGGCATTTGAAAACATGTTTCAAATAATGTGTTAATGCAATGAAGATTTGCCTGTACAGACCTTTGATTAAGGTGCATTACTATAACTTACTGCTTCATTTAAGTAAATCTTGAGTACCTTTCAAAAGTCGTCTATTAAGAGTTTTAAAAAATAAATTACATACTAAATACTATTAATTAAAAAATCATTAATAGGAATATCAAGTCCAAATAAGATTTTTAAAAATTAAGACAAAAATAATCTTATTTAAGAGTAATTGCACTAATACATTGAATCTTGTTTAATAAATATGATACAAAACTCAAAATAAATACAGTTTATGTAAAAAATACTTACACAACTCTAACCGATGAAGATGGCAGATATCACAAAACCAAAATGTACATTTCAAAAACATATTTAAATGCTTTTCTATTTTTGGTACCATTAAATGACATATTTTAGCACCTCTTTATTTAATGAAACTTTCAGAATTTTAAAGTAGCAATTTTTGAAGCCAATGCACTTTTTTTATAGAAGTACAAAAAGTTACTTTTAAACATACAAAGTAAAGAAGCTTCAGTCAACATTTAATACATCACTTGTTGAAATTAAATTCTAAAATTGATAACATTTTTAAACAAGTTTCATACAAACTACAGATATTGGCAGGATAACCCACATTTTCCATAATTCTCTGTATGTGAAAGAGAGAAGGGTTTTTATATATATTATATATCTTTAACAGTAATTAAATAATTTAGCATGTATACAACTTCAGTTATTCTTATTTTGGAATCTTGAAGTCTCAACAATAAAGATTCCTTCAACCATATCATTTAATGCCATTATTTGAAATATTTTAAGTATTTTTTCTTGAAAAATTTATAAAACTTTTTTTTAAATTGAACACATGCATAATTATTTGTTCAAATGTTAAAAACATTTGAACTAATATCACACTCTTAGCTTCCTGCAAGATATAACTTTTCTAGATCCACAACTAAAAGCTCATGCACTGGTCTTAATTCACAACAATCTTAGTAGTATAGTACATATACTATGGAAAGCTATACATCAACACATAAATTTAAACAATTTTAAGCTAGTTTTTACGATTGAACCCACAATCTGAAGAGTCCGATATAATTCTTGTAAACAAAAAAAATGTTAGGAGAAAATTTCTCTTAAGCATTTTGAAAAATGTAAAGCCTGTCTCTTGAGTAGAAGCATAGGAAAAATCTGGAGCTAAAAAAAATTTATAAGCAATAATGCTAAATAAAACCTTAAATGCATGGTTGTTGATTGATAATTAATGTTTGTACCAAACAAAGTAAAAAATATAACACATTTTATTTTTACAAAAGGTTCTGAAAATAGCAAGAGCTAAAAAAATTCCATCATATGTCGTGGAAAAGTCCAAGGTGAGGATAAAATATGCTATCCCTGAAAACTGAGGAGGCTTTAAGTTTACAATTAAAATTAATTTCTACTATGAATACTTCAAATCTTGGTTGGTGTGTTTAACTGATTTAAAAAAAATTCCAGTACAATGTAAAAGATGTTAACTTCAAATAAACCTATTGATGTAAATGTCCCAACTTAACAAGCTCGTATTCTGTTCATGAAGTAATTTACTAAAAATTTAATTTTCATTATTATGCAGCAACATGAAGTTAATTCAGTTTTCAACATGTGCAAATTTCAAACATTTTTTATAACAATTAAAAGTGTAATACTTTGATTCTTTCATATAACCTTTGTATCCACACTTAAATAATTCACTCTCTTCTAGGAGATCATTAGTAGAAATCAAAATAAAGGAAGAAATGAAATAAATTTCCTCAACAAAAATATTTTCCACCTTTTGATTTACTAACAAAGCATTACATAAATATTCAACAAGAGGGAAAACTGAATATTTAACACTTGGAATCCTTTAACACATGCATTTCTGGGCTGAAATATGTAAATTGCTATCCCTACCAATGACAAGATAGATGAACACAAATGAGATCCTTCAATAGAAATGTGCTCAATGTTTGCTCACACATTAAGGGTCTTATAAATCAACAATATAAAAACTTGATAATAAAAAATGGTGAATGAGAAAAGTTGGTTTTATTGAAACTTATCAAAGTTCCCCCTTTCAGTATCTTCCAACATGAGGCCGCAAAAGGAGATTGGAAGAACTAATGGAGCATTTCAGACAGAAGCACCAAAACTGAGCCTGGAACATCTGTGGCAACTATCGCGAGGACAAATGGGTCGTGTCGCTTCTCTTAGGAGGGGGAGGGGGCGGTCTTTTCTTTGGCGTCGCAGAGTCCTCGTAAGAAGATTTGAAGTTCTTTCCCAGGGTGGATGACCCTGGTCTCATCGTGTGATGGGGAGGGGGAGGAGGCGGTGGGGGTGGAGGGGGATGGCCAAGAGTGCGAGAGGCAGGTGGTAGGTAGCAAGGGTCCCGGAAACCGAGGATTTCGTTTGGCGTGGCGGTCAAATCCACAGACAGCTGCTGAGCAACCTTCCACTTCTTCTCCATCACTTTCTGCAGGTCTTTGAGGAACATATCCGGCGGACAAGGGATGGGAGAGGCCTTGTGGCCAGGCAGGGTGGCCGGAGTCTGAGTCCTTCGCAGCAGGCCAGAGGCGTTCAGAGAAAGCTGAGCTGCATCGTCGGTCCTGGTGGGTTTGGATGGATGCTCCGAGACACTCCTCAGGGGGAGGGTGGACGAGGGGGGGAGAGGAGGGGGTGGGGGTGGCGGCGGTGGCACAAAGTTGGAAGGGAGGTTGGGGATGATGTTGAGAGTTTTGGGGACTACGGGGGCACTGGCCCGGCGGTCAGTCTTTTGAAAGTTGACGGGAGGGGGACCCGGCTGGCCGTTCTTCCAAGTATCACAATCAATTGCACTTCGCTGAGGGGGAGGTTTGCTTGAGCAACGCGACAGGCTGGACCGTCCGAGCTTCAGCTCCGCGAGGAATGGAAGAGGAGCCTGCTGGAGGTCCGCTTCAGACATGCGGCGGTCGCTGTTCTTGGGCTTTGGCGGTACGAAGGGAGAGGACTTGGGGGGCGAGTCGAGGGCCTTCTTCGGCCGTTCCCTGGTGGGAGTTGACTGGGGGGAAGGGGGCGGGGGCAGCGAGTTCAAGCTGGACGTACTCGGCCAACTGCATTCTTCAGACAAGTCTATGGGGGGTGGAGGAGGTGGCAGTGAATCAAGGCTGGTTGTGCTGCCCCGAAATGCCTCAGGAGGGGGAGGAGGCAAAAGGGCGATATCAAGGCTTTCAATGGAACTGCTGACAGACATTGGTGGGGGTGGAAGAGCATAACCACGCAGTTGGCTTGAATCACCAGCACTAAGAGCAGCTGCATCGGATGTTTTCCTGTGAAGACTTTTCATGATGCCGTTGACCATTATTTGGTCTTCAGTTTGAGAACGTCTTAGACTAAACCTCCGATTCACCGCCCTGGACAAAGTTGCATTGTTGCCGATGCTGTTACATTTCGCCAACCTGTCTCTCCCCAAAGTGAGACAGAAGCCATCTTCAGACTGATTGGCTATGAACCTCGTAGTATTGGTTAGAGGAATTTTCGGTGTTATGCTTGGTTTCCTCTTAAGAGTTCCTGTTGGTACTTCTGACGGTTCGAAGGGTACTTGCTCGGCAGTCGGGGTGCTGACACTGGAACGCTCAGACAGGCAACCACTACTGCTGCTCGTACTGGACTTGACTGAATCGTGTCTGAACATAGAGCCCCGGGGATTGGTCCATTCCATTGGTGTCGGTGTAGGGGTGGACTCAGAGCTCCTATTACTCATCACATCTGCCTCGGAGTGCTCCGGAGTCAGAGATGAGGCATGAGGACCAGAAAAGACGACGTCTTCCAGAGATATGTCTTGCCTGTCTGGACTGCCACTGCTTCCTGAGCTGTCAGAACTGACTGCCAAGGTCTTTGCCATTGAAGAGACCGAGAAGCTGCGTGCATGAGCAAGAGTTTCCAGGTCTTCTTCAACGATGTCACGCATAAGGTTGTCATAGTTATCCTTTAAAACAGGTCCAAACTGAAATAGAGAAATTTTAGTAAATTGCAAACATAAGTTTTAGTGGTTGTTTGCATAAAAAGATCAATTGACTTTCAATAAACAAATAGAGTAAGAAATAAACTATATACATAATTTTTTCTGAATGGATGAACTCAATAAAAATTGGAATTTTAATTATTTTCACCATAATATGTGGGTTTACAATAGCATGTATTTTGCCCTTCTAAGCCCCTTGCATCCAAAGATCGCAAAGACCCACTTTCTTTTTACAATTCCGGATTACCTTAGGATTATCTAATTTCATTAGTTTTTTAGGCATACCTGTACATTCTATATGTTTAAGTTACTCTGGTAAAAGGTATTTTGCCCATCTAAGACTTCCCTTGCACCCTAGGATTGCAAGAACCCAGGGCCATTCCATGGTGACGGGTGTGACAATCAGAGAAAATTTTCGAGATTGTATCTAAATTTGGGGATATTACCCATTAAATCTCTAAAAAGTATTTTTAGTATGTTGTCCTATGCTTATACTTAATTTTAGAAGCAAAAGTAAAACTTCAACAACTTAAAATTTTTTTTTTAAATTTTAAAACGCTGTGACGGGTGTGACGCTCCCGGGACAAGAGTTTTCACTTACCTACACATTTGTTAAAATTCCTGTGAATTTATGAATGTTAGATGAATCAAGTATTTTTTTAATTATAAAGGAGATTCAAATAAAGAATAATACATAATATTTATTAAAATATTTATGTAATTTAATTTATAAGAATTTTTTTTCTGCTGTGACGGGTGTGACAGGATTTGTGACGGGTGTGACACAGTGTGAATTATGCTATTTAAGGCTATTTACTGAATAAACTATGATCAATATAGGCAGTTAACTTGGTTAAAGCTACTATACAAACATAAATTTATAAAACTGACCACATTTTATGATGTTTTAAAAACTTTTAGGGTTGATTATTTTTTTGTTGGGTTTGATGAGTTTTCCATCTATTTATATCAGTATAAGTTTATTTTCTAGCATTTAATGTGGTGTAAAAAGCAATGTTTATATTTCCCTTATTTCCTGGGTTCATATAAAACCTGCCATATCAAATTTTAGTGTTGCTTTCCGTAATTTTCCAATATTGCACGTCTAGACTTAGGAATACCTCAATTTTATAAAGTGCATGGTATGTGTAAAAAAGTGTAAAATTTCATTCTAAATTAAAACCAATGAGAAAGTAGCATATACTTTAAGAATGATATTTGTTTTTAAACTGATGCTCAACCCGTAAATAACAAAGTTATTTTAAAGTTGAGAAAACTTTTCCGACTCTAAGGATATTTAAATACAAAATTTGCTTCAATTTATCACTGATTACTACAACATATAAAAATGGGAATCAAAATGATTTGAGGTATTAGTAAGTACTGGACAATCTAATAGTATTAATAAATTTTGAATAAGTCAACCATAAAACTCTTCACTATAAAATTTTTTTCAATTAATAGCTATGATTAGTTAGAAAAATGTGAAAGTAGTTTATTTTTTATTAATTTTTATGGTACTTGCGTATTATACCGTCGACCGTTCAGCAGCCGTTAAATTCAACGGTACAGCTGTAGAACAGTCAATGGGATTTTAAGCGTTTTCGGATTCAGCGGCACAATCGACGGCATAATACGAAAGAACCATTTTTATTTTTTATGTACATTAAATGTCATGTAAACAAATGTCTTTTCTTTAAAAACCTACAAAAAGTTTAATCAAATTTTGATTAACTCACATTTTAAAAAATAATTAATAAAATTATTTATTATTTAATAATTAATTTTTTTGCAAGCCATGACTGTCTTAATATGTTTAAAAATTATAATGATACAATTTTTTATTTCTTTTAGAAATCATTCAACTGTTTAAAAAAAATTTAAAATGTTGTCACACCCGTCACAGGAATTTCGTCACACTAAAAATCACACAAATAAAAATTTTAAAATTTTTTTCTACATCACATGTGTTCAGAACTGCAACAATCAGAACATCTGAAAGTTTAAAGGATTTATGATGAAAATTGAATCTTGTAGAACAACTTTTCTATCTTTTTTGTGACGGGTGTGACGGAAGGACAACATAAATTCAAAGGCACCAAAAATTAATTTTCAAAAAATATTTTTAAAACTTGAAGGTTTTATAAGGTAAACAAGGTCACAAACAATGATATTATGCATATTTAATGAAAATTTAGCTGCTTTTAGTATTGTTTAAGTCAAGATGAAAATACCCTATTTTACTTACTTGAAAAGTTCTTAATTTATTCTAATTTTGAGCCCTCAAAAAGTATACAAGAAAATTTTTTAAAGCTTAGCTCTCTGTAATTTCATCTGGGTCATATCTTTACCTTTAATTTGATGTATAATTTATAGTTATAACACCCATTTGAAATTTCAACCCTCATGTCCACTTTTTCATGGAATGGCCCCCCACTTTCTTTTCACAATTCTGGATTACCTTAGGATTATCTAATTTTATTAGTTTTTTAGGAACACCTGTACAATCACAGTATGTTTTAGTTACTATGATGATAAAAAATTCTAGGTAAAAAAAATTATAGGTATTTGAGCAAGTAACAGTGATATTGTATGGTTTGGTTGTTTGGGTAAACAACTATTGAGTAAAATGTATTTAGAAATATAGCACAATTTTATACACATTTTTAAGTTAGACTAGTTTAATGTCATATTAACTCAAAGTTTCATTTGGAAGAAAGCATTTAAAAAGTGAGCGTTAAACTTTTTAGCAATAACTCAAAAATGTACCTTAGCTATGCGAATTCCCATAACCCATTGGCGTAGAGTTCTTTCGTCTTCAGCACAAAGGTATTTGATGTACTTGGATGATTTCGTCTGAATTTGAGGATGCTGGAAAACAGTGGGAAAAATCAATAAAATAAAAAAATAGGAGTTTAAAATGAGATGAGGTTAAAATATACTAAAATGTATTTTTTGTAAGTTTTTAAAAACACATCAAATTTGATTGACAACAGAGATGCTAGATGCTTACCTTTATTGCAAAACCAAAATCTGTAGGAGCTTTGTATTTCTTTTTCCATCCAAAACCAGTATAAACATTACTCATTTCAAAGGTTGTTAAGCATATTAAATCTTTAGAAAGCTAAAAATTAAAATACAATTAAAAATGCAATTCAGTTGATAAAAAACTAGTTTTACTAAAATATCCCTTCCAACTAACAGCATTAATTATAAAAGTTTACTGGCATGGTATTTTCCAAAATACCACCGTCATGGACTGAAATTACCAAAAAATTAAACTAATCAGTTGCATAGTCTGAAAAAATTAGGGGATATGGAATAAACTTAACCATTTTCCGTGATGAAAAAAAAAGCAAATTTATAACTTTCATAGGGGGATATATTCCCTAAATCCCTCCTCTGGCTACTTTCCTGTTAACAAATAATTGCTGTATGTGAACTATAGTTCAGTTCAAAAACTTCAGCTATTAAATAAATAATAGATTTATTGTAATATTTTTTTAAAATGATAATTAATAAATTTTGATAAATCTTTTCACTGTCATTAAACTTATACAAATACAAATTAAGTTGACCAACTACAGGCGTAAGCCCAGCAAGGTTGGTCCAGTCTTTTTAACCCAAACTACCGGAATCCCAGTATCTGTCAATTTTCCTCTTGAACTCGTTTACCCCACTTGAATGAACAATTGTTTCAGGCAATGCTTTCCATCTATGCATTTATTCTAACTTTAATGCAAGTGCTTCATGTTTAATTTTATGAAGCATATCTTTTGCTACATGGAAAACATATTAAAGACCTTATTCAGACAAAAAGTTATTCATTAAAACAAATTCCATTGATTCAGCCAAGTAAATCTCATAATTTTGTAGCAGGAAATATTTGCAGTTCTTAGGAATTTCACTTGAGACAAATAATACAACAGGAAAATTCATAGTACAGAAGTCTATCCCCTTTCTGATCTAGATGCTCCAAATACCCTCACCCGTTCCTGGGACAAACCAATAAAATCAGTGTGTGATGGTGTGTTTATAAGATTGGTTGCACAAGACTGAGAGTAAAACTTGAATAGAACATTAACATTTTGTAAAAATTATTTTAAACAAATTATCATTTATAAGAAAAAAATATTTATAACTTACCTTAGATTTTCCTTTTGGACAATAATAAATTCCAGATGCTCTTAGTACAAAGAAATGCTTCTTCCATGCTTTTTTACCATCACTTTTCAAATATAAAGCACTTTCAACTTCAGGAACACTTGATGAAGAAAAGAATTCCTGCAACCAAATAAACATCTTAAAAACTAAAATAAATATAAGATTATATAAAAATTTTGAACTTCTTATCAACTTCAATTGACCAAAATGGAAAAATTAGTTAAGCAAAAATACAATGTACCTTTGAAACTAATATTGCACACCTATGGTTTAGTTCTGATGTATTGTTTGAATACAGAACTAAACTAGATGTTTCTACTTTTCCTCTAAATTAAGAACAACCCCAAACTTAAAATAAAAAAAATCTTAAGTTGAACCGCTTATCTTCTCAGCAACTCATTTATACAATAGAAAATTAATCTAAATTTAAAATATTTTCAAAGTATATTTTATTACCTCTAAAAGTGTAGACTTAGCATCATCATCCATATCAGACCCTTTTTCTGAGGAAGACCCAATCAACAAATATTCCTGAAAATGAATAAAGGATTTTTAAATTTCAGATACATTATAAAACAATTAGTAAGATATTTCCATATTCCTTATAAACACATACTTCAGGATTTATAAAAAGATCATATTTTTCATCTCTTTCAAGAAACTGCAACTTATTAGGCGACTCTCTGGCCCATAACAACAGATTTTCAACAACATATTCGTGATCTTCAAATATCCTTTCTGCAATGGAAAAATTATGTTAGATTTTTCTGCATAAGATAATAATAAACAAGCCCTTAAATAACAAGAAAACATGAATAATAAGGGCCGAAATTCAATGTACTTAAGTAAAAAATTGACGAAGATTTGTGAAGTTTTTCCATGCATTATTTTTATTTTCAAAGGGAAAGTGGAGTAAAGTTACTTTTCATAAGTTCTTTTTTAACCAGGAGAAAATTATAATGAATGAGATTTAAAAACATATACAAATATTCCTAACTGATATGAAGTGAAAATATTCAATAATTTAAAGACAATTATAAATATTTTTATTGAATAGAAAACTTTTATAGGTTAGGTATTAACTAATATTGTCAACAAAAACTGGTTTTCAAATTTCAGTCTTTTCAGCACTTATAATCAAGAATGCACTTTAAATAACTTCTTTGTTAATTACAAGCTACATAAATTACTAACAAAATACAAAAATAGCATGTACTATTACTTTAAAAATTGTACAAAAAATTGTATTATAGCAATTTTTTTTAAATATTAGAAGGCGCATATGAATCGAGTGGGAAAAGTTTCCAGAATGCTTATTTAATGTTATACAACAATGAAATGCATAACAGATATAATATACCCATAAATAATTCTGGTATGTGTTCAACTAGAGTCCATCTAGGATCCATGGGCACATGATTCTTGTCTGCCAGCAGACGACAAACTTGTCCCACGGTCATCCTTTCATCAACCAACAAGCTTTTAGCACTGTTGTCAGCGCTGAAAGCTTTGATAAATATCTGAAAGAAACATTTTGATTACTACTACTAAATATTTTTGATAAGACATACTGTGATTAATCAATCATTACACATTATTTATCTTGATATTTAAGCATTAAGGGAAGAATGTTTAATAAGTCAAGTTTTTAGGTGTACCATTATTATTTTCTCATAAATTTCATATTTTGCAACTACTATTAACATTTGTATTTAAAATAAAAAAATTATCTGTGACATATTTACTGTTCATTACTACTAAGGACCAACCAAGTAGTAAAATAATTAAACTACAGTGTTTAATATTTACTAAGTTATTGCAGTGAAAGTAGCAATAGCAATTATAAAATATTGAACTTATAAAGCTAACATTTTGATCAGTTGGTATAAAGTTAAATAGCATATTGATGTTAAGATAATTACTATTTTCAACTCCTAGCTGATTTCTGATTTGAAGATCAATACTGTTGTAGAAAGTGAATTTATACATTTTACAAAATTATGACATCATATAGATATGGTTAAGATTTAATTGATATCAATAACAAGCACAATGAAATAAAATTGTGAAACAGAATAGCTAACATAAAGGAATGCTTGAAGGGTTAGTTGATTAAAATACTACTTACAAAACTGACAAATGAGTCACCAATAAAAAATAAAGTTTAAACAGAAAAACAACAGTAGTTTTAAAAGAGAATGATGACACAAGGATAAAAACAGAGCAGATATTTTCAAATCTAAGACAGACAACTAAAACTTCAGAAGCAATTGGAAAAAAATAGTAAAAATTATGTATAGTTTGAGATAATTTGAAAGCAAAGGTTACTAAAGGGTGTGAATTCAACTTATAAAAGAAAGATTCATTCCTATGCCTTGAAACAAGTGAGCATCAAATGCTAAGTGACTTATCTACCTTCTTAACACTGGCTTCCTTTATTTTCTCCAAGGCAATTCTGATCTTTTCAGCCTTAATTCGAGCAGCTTGTTCGGCCTAGAGAAGGTAATGAAATAGCAGGAAACAGCCACCAACACCAGAATTAGGGAAGCTTAGGAGTCAAAATATGGAAGTGTAACTGAATACTTCTAACATTTTTTGGGTTTAATTATCCATAAAAAATAACACAAGGTTATTTATAAAGTTGTTATATTCTAAAATATGACACAAAATTAAATGTTATTTAATGGTTCTTGCGAAATATCACAAAAAACTGCATTTTAACTGAAAAATATATGTAAAATGCATGTTTCGATATTTTGACTCCCTCATACAGTTAACAAGCATAACAGAGTAGAAAATGCAAGCAAATACTGTTTAGGATGGGAGCTGTAAAGAGCTAGGGTAAGAAAGCAAATGTTATGTTATTAAATTAAGTGGCACAGAGAGGAAATTCAAAATTTATTTCAAGAGAAATTCAGCCATGACTCTTCTTTGAGGAAAACGTTTTACTAGATCACATAAACACAGTAATGACTATAACTAGCACAGAATAAATTGGCATTTCTATGCAGTTAATTACATGTTAGATTAGTTGGTTAGTTGATTGAGACGGTTTTATGGCACATGATCAAGTTAGGACAACTTAGATTAAGAAAACATCTCAAGTTAAAATGGACAAATCCTGAAACAATGCATGCAAGGTAATTTACTTAGTAAATTGCGAACTTCTTTAAAAATGTACTTACAGGAGGTGAATTTTCTTTTTCTACCTCAACTTTCAAAGCTTGGAGTCGCCTAGATATGTTGTCTAACAGCTATAAAGAAAGAAATTATTTCGTTAATTTTTATAGGGCTTATAAAACACGATTCAATAAAATGATTTTTAAACATATGCAGATATTAATACCATAAAGTGAAGTAAATTATTGGGGAAAGTTTTTTTTAACCCCTCATAACTCTATTTCTATTTGGGTTAATAGAATTGGATCGAATTCAATTCTATACACTATTTAGAAGCTGAATCCACCATCAAAAAATATATTCTGATCATACCTTGGGTTCAAACAAAGTTAAATTTAAAAAAAGGTACAATAATTTGGCTGTTAGAATTTTGCTAATTTAACCTATTGTTTTTTTTCTCTAATTTGTGGTGTCAGATGTCAATCCAGGTTTTAATTTTTTGGGACCCATTTTTGTGAAAAATTGAAATTAGATGCTATTATTTTTCAGATTAATTCCTAATACATATTAGGTATAAATTGAACTCCAAAAGTATTAGATTATTCAGAAATGTAACGGGGAAAAAAACTTTCTGAAACTAGAATAGGAATTATTCACAATATTATTTTAGCTAAAAAAATTAACTTTCAGATTATAATTTTTAATATAAAGCAGGTCCTCTTTAATGTTTCACTAATCATAATTTAATCACATTAACTTCTTTTTAAATTTTACAATATCACCAAAAACCCTGATAATAAAAACATTGTACCTATTTTTACAAAAACAATCTGGTCAAAAGAAGGAAAACTTTAAAGCAAATATTGAACTCAAAAAATAAAGTACCTACTTTTTACGATTTCACAGGTCTGGACAGAGTCCTGTCATTTGTATGAAAACTACCTTGTTTTGAGAAATTCCTTCATTTTTTATAAAACAGATTTAAATCTAAATAAGGATAGCTTTTGAAAGCTTTTTACTACCATGAATGCATTTTAAGAGTATTTTGCAACACTAGGTTTTTGGTGGTAATAACACAATGCCAGTTTTTGTTTCATCTGGCACTAAATGCAACAATAAAAATTCAGTTGACCAACCAAAATTATATTTTTAGAATCATGATATTTACTTTATCTAAAATGTGAAGATAACAATCGAAACTATAACTTGGAGAGGTATGGCTCTTTAACTTTTGCTTTCCTGAAGTAGCCTTTGATCAAAAACAATTGCTCACCCCTCCATTAAAACAACACACATAATGCCATCAAAATATTCTAATTGATATTCAGCTTGTGAAAATGGAGTCTTCCGGGCTTGTAGGCCTTAGTCTAGATGTAAAAAATCCAAACGTTTCGACCCCTTCTACGGGGGTCATCATCAGTGGATAAAAGTTAGTTAAGAAAATGATAATTTTCTTAACTTTTATCCACTGGTGATGACCCCCGTAGAAGGGGTCGAAACATTCAGATTTTTTACATCTAGACTACAGCCTACAAGCCCGGAAGACTCCATTTTCACATATAACTCCGACCGTAGAAGCCTTCGTAGTGATATTCAGCTTACTTGTGTTGGTGATGGAACTAATGCTATGCTGTTTGTTTTTGAAGATCCTTGACTAGATATACCAGTGTCTGTTCGACCACCTGATGAAATGGATGATTCTGAAGAAAGCATAGAAACACTGTCCGAGAAAGCAGAGTCATTATCCGGACTGTCTGTCCTCACACCGAGCTCCATTTTGTGTCCTTTGACTTGATCACAGTCTAAATCACCACCGATCTCAAATTTTGATTTTGTGCCTCCGGAGCTGGAGCGTCTGTGGGTAAAAAAGCGTTTGGGTCCAGTCTGGGAGCTCGGAGGCTCGTGAGCAATAGGGATTCCTGAAGTGGAGTAGCGAATATTCTCGCCGGTGATATTGCTTTGGATGACAGTGCTGACACTTCGAGCGTGGCATCTGTGCATGTCCGGGTCGAGTGAGCTTTCTAAGGCACAGAGCTCTCCCAAAATAGCATCCAGCTCGATTTCTTGGGTGTCTGCAAAGATTAAATCAAGTTTATATCAAGGGTGCAATTTTAAAAACAAATCAAAATTGAACTTATTATCAAAGAAATAACATATTTATTTAAAAAAAACCAGCCAAAATTTATTTAGAAAAACATTAAACATTTGAAAGCTTATGTTCATTATCTTATGCAGTTTTTTACTCATCCATCAAAATTGTTTATTGGTTTGTTATACATACACTAGCTGTTACGACCCGGCAAAGCCGGGTCTTACAGCTAGGCTAGCCTTTTATGCGAGCTTCCCTCGTTACTACTTCAAGTTCCTATTAATTATACATTAAATAAGAAGTTTAACTTCTTTATCTTACCGCTGAAATATCACTAATTTATCATATTCAAATAAGTCATTTATCATATTCAAATAAGTCACTCAATTTCGGCTGACCACCACCGAGCTGATTTGGGCAAATTTATTCTTAAATCAAATCTTACTACCCTTATATAAACTCATTTTAAATGGCATTCTCCCCAAACATTCCATTATTAAATTATTATTTGATTTTAATTTGCCTCATTATTTGAAGATAGTTTGTTATGGGGCGCCTACGGCGCCCACGTATTTAGGTCTAGCACGCCATCTTTGCTTTCTTTCTTTAGCTAAGCGACGTTTTTTTGAGGTAGGATCTTCATCATCACCCATGACAATGACTATGAGAAAGAAAAAAATGAATAGTAAAAATTGAGATGATTACTATTGAAAGCTGATTCTAAAAGTGAATAAGTTATATAAATCAGTTGAAAAATAAATAAAATTCAATTATTTACTTACTTAAGAAATAATTAATTTTTCGTTTCCGAAAGTAAATAAAGATTATTGCCAAAAAAAAAATCAAAAAGCGCTTTTCATACGATTATTTATTAAAGTAACTTTTTAACCTTTATTAAGTAAACCAACTTTCTTGAAAGATATTTAAAAGCTATTATATTATTTTAATTTTAATTACTTTTATTTATTTATTTTTCTGATTATTGCGAGATGGCATCATAGTGTGCGAGCGTTCCAGAATCAGTGAGTCAGTGAGTGACGTGGGCTTTTATATGAGAGTATACATACATACATATTTTATACAGCTATATTTCTTCTAAGAACTATTCATGTCAGATTGTTTGAAACACATATTTATATTTATTAGAAAAAGTAATTTTGGGTGTAGAGAGAGTGGCCAATTTAAACTAAGAATCCAAGAAAAAATTTGCACATTATTTTGCAAAATTTACAAACTTTGCTAGAGATAAATCATAAGAACTTTAACTTATTTTCATAAAATTATTTCCTCATATCCCAAGATACAAAAGAAACAATCATTATAAAGTACAACACTTTGACAGTATAAAACTAAATAATTAAATATTCAATCAATCAAAATTTTGCTCAAAACTAGAAAATTAAATGGTATTCAATCGATTAAAAGTTTGATATGATGCTTTCTACAATGTTTTAAAAATTATTTAGAATGATCCAGAAAAAGTAAACGTGGATCATATAATACTGACCTTCCAAAGTGGCCAGAGACAGTCTGTAGCCATCCATCCTGGGAGTTGGGATAGAGAGCTTCTCAAAACTGGTTGGTGTTCTGGGTCCACTCAAAGAACTGTCCAATCCCTATAACAAAGAGGATTTATTAGCTACATCTACATATTTAATATATATAACCATTACAAAAGTATCGAAAAAAAATAGCAACTGCTTAGCTTTACTAATATTATCCTATTATCGTACTTACACATCAATCAACGCACAGCACAAGTTCCTTATAAACAATTTCTAACACAAAAACGCTAAAGAACTGATATCACAATCCAGTAGCTTATAAATAATCTTGGATTTGTTACAGGTGAATCTTTTTCACACTTTAAACAGACATTCCAATTCATTTTTTTCATAACATAGAATGAATAACTGGTGCCGATTATTGTACTGTTATATGCTATAACTAACTTTAACTTCACTCTAGTTAAGCTTGGTAAGGTAAGGCCAGGCTAGTTAGTAAGGTAAGGTAAGGAAGGCAAAAGCCACCGCCAGATGGCGTCAACCAGAACTGTTTGTGGTATGACCGGTAGACATGTTTGCAATGCATGTTTGTCAATGTCAACCAAGATAACAGAACTTCCGGTAATTGCTGAGCGCACTGCTATCTATCCAAACAAGAAATGAACAGCAAAAGTGCCATCATCATCATGACTGCTCCACTGGCACTAACAGACCTTCACAAAATATGCATCCAGAACACTTATTTATTTACTGAACTTATTTATTCTCCGTAGGAGATCAATAGGTAAAAATTATTTAAATTCCCATATAACAATCTATCACGTTTATACACAAAGAAAAAGAGACGGTTGGCTTCAGTTACATCTTGGTCAACGGAACAGTTCTTTGAAACCAAAACTGCAAAAGGGCTGCTTCTCTCAAATTGGCCATTTAAGTTGGCACTTTAACACCGGCTAACCATACGCAATTTCCTTAACTACTTCCAACCATCAAAAACTCAAACAAAACGCCCGTAATGAAACTCATGGGGAAACCCCCCTCTTCCCTTGCTCAATAATTGATCACCTCAAAAACGAAGCGTTGGTGACCACGGACGCACGTCTAATTCCCAGTTAATTTGGACCTCAGCCAAAGATAGATCCCAGTCAAGTAAAAAGTTCATGGCCCCATAAGGGTGCAGCTTCTCTTCTAATTTGGAGAGATGCTTTCTTCGATCCTTAACTCGTGCAGGATGAAAGAAGCACACAAAAAAATGAGTCCAGTTCCCAGAGCAAAAACGTAAGAGATGATGATGACACAGAGAAGGGTCTCGGAAATGGAATGGTCCTCCCCCAATCAACTCGTAATGGAATGGATGAATAATCTTCAGTGGTATGAATAAAAAGCACTTTCGAATGCTCAAGTTTCTCTCACATCATCCTCGCTCTATACTATGTTCATTTAGAATTGGCGTCTGAGACGTAATGTATTAGAAGCAGTTACTACTGTAATCAGGGCTCGATTTCTAAAAAAAGAGGTACCGGAACGGTAAAACTATTGGAATCGAAACGAGAAAGCGATTACTTAGATTGTACTAGATTAGGGAGATAGTTCTAACTTGATTATTGTATAAGACGATGAACTTTTTTTACAGAGGTTTATATATTTATTTCCAACAGGGTGCCTCTTGTAGGAGGCGGGACAGCTTATCATCAATGAACCATTAATGTTGTATATTTTGCCAATTTAAGGAATATAATGGCGTTAAGTCCTTAAATGGTATAATTTAAGGTGTCGAAAATTTTCTTAGCAAATTTGCCCAGCGATCTGGAAAATCTGGTTCAAATATAATAGAATCAACGGAGTGTATTGTGAGTAGTTAAAATGTTAAAATGGGGGGGTTCAAAATCATG
Source organism: Tetragnatha versicolor (assembly GCA_024610705.1). Classification (NCBI taxonomy): domain Eukaryota; kingdom Metazoa; phylum Arthropoda; class Arachnida; order Araneae; family Tetragnathidae; genus Tetragnatha; species Tetragnatha versicolor. Next base: position 915,515 of record JANDEH010000005.1, on the reverse strand, counting down.
TTTTAAAAGAACAATTAAGTAACAACCTTACAATTAAATCACAAATATTGTTATTTGCAAAAAAGATAAAAAATACTTTGGAAATGTTTTTTTTTAATTTGAAATATGCCTTTTTATATTTCTTGGTAGGATTCTTACTGTTCTGAAGTTAATCTAAAAATAAATCTACTAAGTTGAGTTCCAAGTACAAAAAAGGGGAGGTCTGGGGGCTCTCCCCCAGAAAAATTTTGGAAATTTGAGAATAAAAACAGGGTTTTAATTCATTTTAGGACTTTTTTTCGTACATAGAAAGGTATCCGCTGGCCTGATGAATCGGTTTCTCGCGCGTAGTTAGGAGACCCCTGAAATAGAATAAAATTTTTTTTCCGAAAAAGAGGTTCCGGACCGTTCCGGCCGAAATCGAGCCCTGACTGTAATTATCATCGAAACTTGAACTTGTGCAATAACAAGGCAGCCGAAACAGAAGTAGTTAAAATACTGTAAAAAAATGGTCTTTTTCTTAATCTGTCCCGTCAAATATCACCGAGCTGTTTTGGTCGCTTGACTTTAAAATTTCTCCAAATTCAATGTTTGTTAATATTTTATTCGTTCGATTTGCAGTTTTTTGAGAAATTTCTAATCTTTGGAGACCAAATAAAAAGAAAAAAAAACACTTGGCGATATATTATAGTGAAGCAGATAACGAAACGGAATTGAACCTAATTTAATATTTAAACTAATGATGCAATAGTTGAAGTTCAAATGATGAATACAACTCACCACAGAGAATTAGTGAATAATAATTAAATTTTATCTGTACCACATTTACATGATTGGCAAGTTGTGTTTCATCACTGCAGTTTAAGACTATTTAAATTAAACTAATTATATTTTAAAGCTTTTTGGACAAACCCAATTTATTCATTTAAAAATATTCATTTTTAAAGCAGGCAAACCCGCATATAGCGAGTAATAGTAGCGCTTTAAGATTTTTACTTTTTCCCCACTAATGATATAAATAAATCTTGAGGGGGGGACCGGTTCACACAGAAAGAGGAAACTTGTTCTCCAAGAGAAGAAACAGATACCCAGAGAGTTTAATCAGGGAAAAGAAAGATTCCTTCGCGATTAATGTTTTGAATACATAGCGATTCCATTTAACTTGCAACAATCGTGCTTTTATTTATTTCGAAATATGCTTTATCTCACACAAGTCTGGCGGCCCGTCCTTGGCTGGACCACAATGGAAGAATGCGGGTCAGTACGTCGCCGTGTGGTCCGGCGAAAAAAGAGCAGTCCCCTTTCAGAACAGGGTGATGAATATCTGGCTTTTTTAAGATAAGCTCAACGAAAGACGGGATATTTCGCATTCTCTCGTTATTCCGGAAATGTTTGGATCTCTCCGCTATTTCCAGACAGGCACGCCTCGTGTTCCTTTTTGGCTTTGATGGAAAAAAAAACACGGTTGTCCAGACTGGATGCGAACAAAGCTTCCCAATGATATTTAACTGGTCTGAGGGAAGGACTGAAATCAAAATTTGAAATGATTCATCTTTCCCGGGAAAAAAATTTGGAGGCATGAATAATGAGATGAGAAATAGAGGATTATGGGGTCATTCATAAATTACGTGAGGTGTTTTTTCCAAAATCTGGACCCCCCCCTCCCCCCTTGGTGAGATTTTGCTGGACCCCCCTCCCCTCCACGTGAGATTTACCTACAACTTTTTCATACTTAAAAAATGAGAAAATCGTATATAATTTCTATTTTAAAAAGTTAACGTGAGATTTTAATCAACCCCCCCTCCCCCCTTGGTGAGATTTTTTCAAACCCCTCCCCCCCCTTTTTGACCTCACGTAATTTATGGATGTCCACTATGATAGTTTACGCCAGGGGTAATTTCATCATAATCTCCCAATTATGAAGCAATGGCCAGTGAAATGCAATGTATTTTATATATTTTATAAATAAATTTTCATATTTCGTATGTTTTGCAAGCAATTTAGTAATACAGTCGAGTCCGCTTAATGTGATCGCAATTGTCCGAGACTAAACTGATAACATTATCCGATCGATAACAATAAGCGATCTTATATCAAAAAGCAGCTAACAGTGCAACTAGATTGTTTGCATTAAAATAAAAGTCATGTAATCATGTAAATAAATGTATTCAAAACACTATTTTTAAACTAGGTAAAATTTTAAGGGTAATATAAGAGTAGTTCAATTAATAAAAGTAAAATAATCGCTTTGTATTTTTATTTGTATAGAAAGGTCTCTCTTTTTTCCACTCCATTTTATCCAATAAACTCCACTCCAATAAACTACTTATTTAAAACACAAGGTAAATTTCAAATCTTTTATCAGACATCCTCTGCAAAGCGTCGATCTTGGTGGTTTCTTTAACCAATAACAACCATGGATTCGGACCCCCCATAACAGTTTTCTTTCAATATATGCGGAATGTTTTATTATCTTACTCATACTGAGTTTCAGAAAAAAGAAGTACCAGATGCTCTCATGGGGCAGATGTTTACTTGTAAAAATTGACCTTAAAAATGAAACTCGAACTCAAAAGCGGTCGTTTTTAAGGGAATATTGACAAATTTGATAATATTAAGCGGAGTGATTATTCATAGTTGATCACATTAAGCGATGTATTTTACATTAAATTAAATAGGAATGATCGGGACCCGCTGATTTCGATAACATTATCCGATTGATAACATTAACCGTGATCACATTAAGCGGATTCGACTGTAATTTATTTTACAAAAGAATATTAATAATAATTATATTCATTATGTTAAATTAATTTTTAAAATTAAATTTTTTGTGCATTATATGTAGTGTGTATTATTAACTATGTCCACCAACTATAAATTTATCTTGAAAAAATAAATGGTGCCCTCCATTCGACAGATATTCTGGTATGTGCTCTTAGGTACAAAAAGGTTGCGGACCCCTGGTTAAGCGGATTTCGATCTCTAAGTTTTTTAGCAATGAAACTTGCACATTTGGCCAAAAAAGAAAAAATTGTTCGATTCCGGTATTTATTATGTAAAACCCTTTTGAAAAATGTAACTTCTTCTACTAAGCAAGTATTCTAACTAGTAACCCTTTTGCAGACTTGCCAACCTCTGAAAGTCAAAAATCAGGAGATTTTCCCAAGAAATCAGGAGAAATTTTTATCAACGTACAGCCCTTTGCAAACCAATTATAAAAAGATAATACATTCCCATAGGCTTGAAACAAAAATTTAACTGTTTTTTTATTTAGTTATTAAAAAAAATAAAGGTGTAAAAATAATAACTTGTGGACTTCTGACCATGGTAAAGTTGTTTTTTTAACATCGCAAAAATGACTCAAGAAGAAGCCAACTTGAAGCAGCACCCGCGGCAGTCCAAGAAAGTCGCAGGAAGAACAGAAAACTCCGAAAAAAAACCCGAAACTTTCGAGAAATTCGCTATTTTCCCCGATTTCCAGGACACTGGTTCCTGCTTTTACCACTGAGCTATAGACACAAACTATGTGTCTATAGCTCAGTGGCTTTTAATGAGGCACCATATTTTCTTCCTTTGCACTAATCTTAATAGGAATATATATTGAAGTCCTTTCGTTTCATTTAAAAAAAACTTCTAAAGACTTGGAATGCACTTAACTGACGTAACTTTCGATCCCTTGCCTCTGCAGGTTGGGGCAGAATTTCGATAAAAGAAGAATTCCGAAGAAAAGCGGGAGAAAACCGAGAAAGCGGGAGATTTTTGCAGAAAATCTGGAGGGTGGGAGAAAGAGCGAAAATCCGGAGTCTCCCGCCAAAATCCGGAGAGTTGGCAAGTCTGCTTTTGGTATTTACCTACTACAAATTATTTTCAGTTATAACAATTATTTACAGTAATTTACATCAGTTAAAACTAATTTTTGCATCAACCAGTTTTATTAGTTTTATGTAATAGAGACGGAAATGAGGTGAAAATGACGAAAATAGCGACAAAATTACGAGGATAGAAAAAAGCTCAGGATCTTCGCCTAAAAAATCGAGTTTCCCCCGTAGAGAATACCTGAAAGTTGCCTTTTCCTTGCGTTTTGACTGACATGCACGAAAAACAACCTGTCCATGACGGGATCGTTAAGATCCGCTAAAAATCGTGTTTTAATTAAGTTACGTCAATGTTTTTGACTGAAAATGTTTATTAGAGGATAGTTTTACTGTAGCTCAAATTAGAGAGATTATAATTCATATTTTGAGACTAGATATATTTGTGAACTAAGATTACATGTGTATAAAAAGGTATAAAATCCATAAAAATTGAAACTTATGGTAGTATATTCATACTTAAGTAGTAACAAAAACTGGAATGGAAATATGGAGACATTTTGGGGGAAATTTTGGACAAAATTGTGTTCCGGAAAAATATTGGACCCTAGAAGATTTTCTGAATCCCTGGTATACAAACTGAAAAATTTTGATAGACATAGAAATAAAATGCATTTTTAAAAAAGAGAGTACAGAAAATTCGAAGAGGAAAAAGGTTTTTATAAAATTAATAAGCATAGACATATGGTGCGACAAAGTCTTTCAAAAATTATCGTTCTTTCTCTATCCTTTATTTAATTTGAAGTAGGCAGGGCAGGAAGGTTGGCAACTAAAAAGTAATAAATGGGAAGTTAAGTTTTCAGTGGATCTAGGAGTCTGCGATAAACAAGAAAATTTACCCCAAGATACAACAGAAAAGTACTAAAATTTAAAATTACAAACTTTGGACAATTCTCGCACCAAACAATTTTTACTTTTGACTTCGACCATTTTGGACAAACCCAAAAGCCTCAAATGGAAAAGGGAAATGAAAGGTTTTTTTAGACAAAGTGCTTTAAGTAGGCTTGACCATAAAAAGCTGTTCAGTAGGACCAGTATTAATCATGATTTCATGATTAAACATGATTTAATACTCAAGTTGATTTAATCAAGTTAATTTAAACATACATGAGATTACTCTGACAATAAATTGGCAGAAAATATATAAAAAAAATTCTATGGCACCCTAAATTTTTCTTCATTTTAAGTAGAGGGGGTCCATCGGCTTCTACTTCCAGGAATCAACGATTAGATATGATAGTCATATTTTTTTAGCCTAAATGTTAACTAGTTTTCATATTACTTCAGTATTTTTTTCGATTTTACTTAAAATTAATTACTAGGCAACACTCGTGGACAGAGTTTTCAGTAAAAAAAACTATTGGAAAATAAGAAAGTGGAATTATATAGTTTTGCGAATCGAATTATTAGATCTTAATTTTTCTTAACAAATTGGCGGAGGAATCGCATTTATACTTAAAGCAACTCTACAAAAGAGCTTTAACCAGTTGTCATTTTTAAGCTGACAGCTTTGTAAATCCATGATTTTTTTCTGGAAATCCATGAGTAATGACAGAATTAAACAATTACTCCAATTCATAAATTTGCATGACTTTCCAGGTGCAAAAAATACTGTTCCAGAGAAGATGCCACATCTCTTTTGGAATTCACATCCTTTAAGACTTTAGGTGCAGGTGGTACTGAAATTCCTCAGAACTATTTTATATTCCTTACTAGGGAGCTACCGCCCCCTGCTCGCTATCGCTCGCCAACCCCCGTTAACTGCTGACGCTGATACTTAAGGATCTCTTTGCCATCCTCACAAAACACAGCTCACAGCACTTACTCATTTTATAAAACATTCTTAAAACAGGGGAACTACTTCTCTGGGGTATTCTTTCAAAAAAGGGGAATATTCATTCAGCGGCGAAATTTTAACAGTTCCTTTATGGCAATATGAATTGGCGGATCGCCATTTAATTCCAAGAAAATTAGTAACAAAGCAGTGTTAACTTTCTTTTACCATTTCCCCAAGGTAATGTTTTTCTCACACAGATCCATTCAAAAGCACTGAAACATCTCCGGAATAAATTTTACTTTCTTAAAATTTGTAATGATTTTCATTGATTGTCTGTGAAAAATGTAGTACTACAATTATCGTAAACATCACGAAAATTTAGAATTTTGCTTCATGAGAACAAATAAACATCGAAATTGTGTCAGTTTCATAGCAATGACACGAATGTTCTGACTTTCGATTTTTATCTTTATTTCTAAAACATTCCCCCGCCATATCTAGTTTTGCGTTTTGGCATTATAAAAAAAGTTACCATTTACTACCTTAAATAATATAACTTGCAAAAGGATATAAAAATAATTATTATTGTAATAAATAAATGCAAAAGTTCAAAATTTCTGAAAGCGAGTTTATATTTTATTGTAAATATCATGGCTTACTGCGATACGGTAATTGAACTACGTGTTTCAATTACCGTATCGCAGTAAGCCATGGTAAATATAGTAATGATTAGGTTGCCACAACGACAAAGATAAATATATAAATATGAATTAATTATTTAAAAATAAAAGATAAATTAATTATACATTGTTTTAAATATAATTAAAATCGTTTGAACCACAGAGTACTAGAACAGAGAGTCCGTCGCCATAGGCGCTAATGGAAATCGAAAAGTTGGATGGGTTGGGTGGCGCTGCGATCGCATCAACGTCACGAGAGGAGGGACGGAAAAGCCTGATTGGTTGAGAAAAACTTTCTCCTTCGGAATAGAAGATAGCATGACAGCCAATCACAGGTCTGATCTCTCTGTCAATCATTTAGTTGATCGTGGCGCCCTCCAACCCGTCCAACTTTTGAATATATCATTTTGGACCCTCTGTTAGGATTTTTCTCTGTGGTTTGAACAGCAAAAATATAAATATTGTTAAAAAGAATCCAATATATATTTTTTAAATTTGTGTGATAAATAGAAATATGATTATTTAATGTATTTGAATGTTAAAAAAACAGTGAAATATATTTTCAATTGTTTTAAAATTCATAGTTTCTTGCTTTGTAACTGCGACCTTATCCGAAATCTAAAAAAATGGAAATATTTTAAAATTAAGAATTTTTTTGAAAAATCGAAGGGCTTACTCGGAAATCCGGAAAGAATTCGGACATTTTGATACCATATATGTGTCATTTGGTTCAGTAATTAAAAAGCCTTTCTCTGGAAACCGTTCACCAAAAACTTTTTTTTAGAATAGAGAAATTTTTTTGAAAAATCGAAGGGCTTACTCGGAAATCCGGAAAGAATTCGGACATTTTGATACCATATATGTGTCATTTGGTTCAGTAATTAAAAAGCCTTTCTCTGGAAACCGTTCACCAAAAACTTTTTTTTAGAATAGAGAGATTAAAGCATTTACATCACAACTTTTTTTAAATTGATAGTAAGTAGACCTGAATAAGATAAATTTAAGTTGAATGGTAAAAAAGTATTTACTTTTTTTTATAAATATTATTCTATGACGACAGAAACCAGTTTATTTCAATAAATTTAATAAATATGGGATTAAAATCCCAAAAGAACCACAGTATTTAACAGGGTTGCTTGATTTAAATCACTTGATTTTTTTTAAAAAAAATCATTGATTTAAATCAAAAATGTTAAACTGCCACAATTTAAATAAAAAAATAGTTGTATGCTTTAAAATGGTTTGCAAGATTATTTGCATTAATTTTTTTTAAATTCTGCTAGATGTGTATAAAAGACAAGAGTAACATAAAATTCTGCTGCCAGTAACAAAAATATTTATGATGAAAAGGGGTAAATAGCAGCATTTGGAATCAATAATTGTGATAAACCTAAACTCCTAAACAAGAATTAAAATATTTTAATTTTTTTATCTGGTACATCAACTTTTTAAAATACAAGCATGTGAATGATTTTTATCCTAAGCTTGCTTTTATATAGTTAGTCATGTTTTCCAAAATATTGTTTTCTTTTACATAACTACAGTGAATACAGGGGTAGAAGTGACCAAATAAAAAATATAGGATTTTTCAAAAAAATATATAGGACAAACATAAATTTTTAATAGTTTGGTAACGGGACTAATGACACTTTTGTATCAGTTTTAAGTGTTTAGTATTTAGGCTTAAAACCACAAATTTACTTGTACTTGGCTCCAAAAATTGGCTAACATAAGAGTCAAAGTATATTGCAACTAAATACTTCCATGAATTTTCTATAAAATGAACTTTGAAAATGAAATTAAAGTATTTAATTTAAAAAATAATTTTAGTAAAACCATAGAAAAAATTAATCAAATCTATAATGCAAAAAGTAAAAACGAGACACGAAAATCACTATCGTGAGAGAATTAAGTTGTTTTTTCTGCCCTCATTGAATTTGAAAAACCAACTTAATTAAAAACTCGTTAGCTTTCAGAAGAAATCAGAACCGTGATATGATTTTAGGACTCCTTCCTATCTTCCTAATCTCGTGAATAGGATCAGTTTTCTGAATGATCAGTATCAAGGATTTATTCAAGACATTAAATATAAATTTTAAATACTTGAACTCGAAAGTAGGGTCGTTTGATGGAATATAGGATTATTTTTTGAAATATAGGATATATAGGACGCTTTTTCCATGTTTTTTGAAAATATAGGATTTATAGGAAATATAGGACGACTTCTACCCCTGTGAATAGAGCTCTATTCTGTACATGACTGTCAATAAGTTGCTTATTAGATACTTAATTTTAATTACTAATTATTATTTTATGGAAATAAGTTATAGAAAGGATAAAAATTTTAGTAACTGATAGTATAATAATTGTTCATTCACCATTTTAGGATGGGCTTGGGCACCTCACCATGAAATGGCAGCGAACCGCTCCGTTTAATTAATTCAATTAATTAATGCATAAAATAGATCAAAATTGGGATGTTAAGGAATCCTAAACTATTATATCACATTGAAATTACAATATCAGTATATTATTAACCAGTTTCAGGAAGTTCAGAGCTAGTAATTCATTTAAATCAAATAAATCCGATTTATTTGATTTTTTTTTAAAATCAAAAAAATCAGCAACCCTGGTATTTAATCTTGCAAAACTTTCTCACTTTTGAGGTTTAAATACTAATTCAAACACAGAACCAATAGCAGATCCAGGGGATGGCACAGGGGCACATGCCCCCCTCAGAATGAAAAAATTTCTTTGAAATAGAAATGACATGAATGAAACATAATTATGAAGCTTTGAAATGGTTAAATGTGAAGCTTTATGGACAAAAATGTATATTAAAATTCAATATTCCTTTAAAATATCACAATTCTTACAATCTGCCCCTGCACAAAACCAAGATAATAACATTATGTAACATTTTAAACTGGTTGTATTATTTGTCTGTGCTCGCTTGGCACGAATGGTAAACCCAAACGGGGAAGGCCATTCTCTCCCTGGGGTTGGATAGGTAGGGAGAGAGCGCGCCAAAAACTGTTTACTTCTCTTGCCAAGAACTACTCCACCTCCCTTCCCTCTCCTTTGCCAATGGGGTGCAAAAGTAGTCAAGCCAGCAACCCTGATTTCCCGCACCCCTGCTTGAACTTGGATTTCCCCGCTTCCCTCCGCCAAGCGAGCGCAGACAAATAATAAGATACTAATTTATATGACCTGATACTTTTAAAACTTGGGTTGAATTGGTAGAAAAAAAAGGTTTAAAATTTTTGTCTATACCTACTGTCCTATTACTTTAGTTATGACATGACACTGGTAGCAACAAAAAATGCAATAGGGAAGTTTTGAAAAAGAATGTCTGGCTTAAAAAAGACAAACAGAAATTTGTACAGGGGTTCAGGTTTAATTTTATAATAGGACGAATAAGTTTATGGTAGGTATTAGCTACTCATTTCTAATTTATGTTAAAACAAGACTGTCTTTGATTTAAGGCTTGTAGAAGTAAAAATTACCTGCCCACCATAAACATTCATCACTCTCTTATTTATTGAATAACTATTTAAGAAATAATTCAGCAATGACAGATCAAACACTCAAAAATTTGGTACATAAAATTAATTATAGAAACCACAAATAAAGGTTGATCACAGAAACCAACGAACAAAACTTCACAGTTACTTTTGGGCCATTCCATGGTTACGGACGTAACAAATAGAAACTTTTGAGGCTTTGTAAATTATGAAAAAATAAATTGTAAACTATGGTATTTTTTTTCTAAACATATCAAAGGTAGATTAATAAAATATTAAATTATGACAACTGAACAATGGTTCTAAAATTTTAAAAAAATTTAAAACTAAGTGTTACGGACGTAACTCACAGAACTGTCTATATTTCACTTTTCAAAGTTATTGAAAAATACCTGTGAATTTTAGGGTAAAATTAAAAAAAAATTTTCTCAGTAATTCATTATGAAGGTTTATAAAATTAAAAAAAGTGATTGTAGAAGCAAAAATTTAATTATTTATTAATCTATGGCCTAATTAATTTGTTACGGACGTAACACTCCCTTGTTACAGACGTAACATGTCTGATTTATAACTCATTATATATGAAATAAAATCTTTTAATTGTTCTTCAATATAAAATTATTTATCAAACAAAATACTATTATCAAGTCATTTGAAAATTTTTTTTGTAAGAATTGTTTTTATAGACCACATAATAAGATTTTGAGAAAACGTTAAAATAACCTTAGATTACGTAGCAAAATTTGCATTATTTTACTTGTTTTTACATTTTTTAAAACTAAAATGATTATTTTTTGCTTCTAGTCTCATGTAAAAACACAATTTCAATGTATTTATCAATTTTTTTAGTGAAATAGCTTTTTCTATGGCCTAAACTGATTTATAATGAAATTTCTTCAAACGTTTTACTAATCAACTGCTGACTGACAGCATTTTTTTTCAAATAATTGACAAATAGCAATAAGGTTTTTCTTTTCTATTGCTTTGACATTAAAAATCTTATGCCTTTTATTAAATGTTATCTTTTTTTAAATACTCTTTTCCTTTTATTGCTCATTTGTGGCTTAATTTGGGGAAAAAGAGCAAGATAAAAATTGAAAATACCCTTATTAGAACAAAAAAGTCCAAAATCACATTCCTTACCCTTATAATATGAAAAAAGACATGTTGGCTAAAAAAAATATGGAATATAGGGGATTTTTGGTATCTTAATAGAAAAATTAAAAATCGGATGTTACGTCTGTAACAGTCATAAAATTTTTTAATATGTATCAAAAATTCATGTAATAGTGTTAAAAGCATGTTTATATGATTTATAAAGAGAAAATATGGTTAAAATTTGATGGAGATTACCAGTGAGTTAGTAGAAACTACTATTATCTGTTTTCATGTTACGGACGTAACATAGGGACATAACATAATGAATTTAAAATTTTTTATTATTTTATTAATATATCTTAAAATTTTATTATCTTACCTATAAGTAGAATTATCAGAGATAAAAACTAGCCCCAATTAAATTTCTACAAGTTATTTTTAATATCAGCAAGCCTAGTCAAACTTACTAACTTTATGTGGAGTATTTTCAATTTTGTAATGTTCCACTATTTTGGCCTAAAACTCTTATTTATAACTTATTTTTTTATATTTAAAGGATGTTTTACAAAAATTCAACTCTTAAGCTTTAAAATGATGCATTACATCATAGGTTTTATTAACTTTAAAAAATTGGTACTTTGGTTTCATTATTCATGGAATGGCCCTTTTGTAATTCTAAATTTTTTTTAATCAGACATCTAGCAAGATAATGACAGTAGTGAATTAATGTATATGTACACTACTATTTCCTTTAAAAGGTATCAAATCCAGAAATATTCGCTAGGTCAATATAAACTTAGAAAATATTCAAGGTCTACTATTACAGTAATTTTTTCTCACAACACAAAAACAAACATAGATAAGTATTTTTACGGTTTTAAGACCATGCCTAGTATTTAACGAGTAAAAAGGGGAAACAATTAACATTTCTAAGAACTTTCCCTTACCTTCGCTAACAAATTAATTCCATGATAATCCAAAGTAAATAATCCTGTGTTTGTATCTTTTTCTTCATGTTTCAATCCGAAACCACACTAGCGGAAAACTGTACTCCAAGCGCATGCGCGGTTACCAAAAGAGGCGCCATTTCTGCTCATATCCAAGGAAGGTAATTTCAATTAGCGAATCACAAAAATTGATTTTGCCGCGAATCCAACTGGTCCTTCATCGTCGAAAGGGGGTTCCGAACCGACTGTCACTCAATATTATAATCCAAATAAATAGAGGCTGAGTAATCCATGAAAACGCGATAGCCGGTCTACAGCTGTAGCGTTCGACGATGCGGCGAGCTTGTCATTTTCTACTACTCTCCGCAAAGCTTCGGGAGAGCACATGGGTACGTTGGCCCCTCCCCTAACATGGAGGGGGGCAGCTACAAATGAGCATTTGTTCTCTTCCAGGATTGTAACAGGAGTCGGTTCTGAGAGTTCAATAATAATAAAATTGGTTTGGAGGATATTTTATTCCTTCGAAACACTTCATAGTTTAAATCAAATGGTTTTGGAAAGGAATTAGGTTTTTAAGAATTGTGAGATTAGGAACACAGACAAGGGGGTAAGTTGATATAATGCTCCTTAAAATTTAAAAATTATAATTTTTTACCATTGAAAATATCTAAAACTTAAAACTATAACACCAAAAATGTCAATATATCCATTCTATTTTTTCGGCAACGCCACTGCATGTGTAAAAGGAACAACAAAATCCTAGTGTAATGCTATTTTTATCGCAGTATTATAATACTTCTTTGCTGCAGAATTTCTTAAAACCCATCAACGAACCATTTAAAAATTTTTGTTTTCCTCCTTAATTTTTAATAGTTAGAGAATATTGTCATTCAAAAATATTTAGATATTTAACTCATTTGTATAGTTGAAAGGAAAAAATTTTATCACCCTATGCTACATATCATTCTTTTGATATTCCACTTCTATTTGCCAATCTTGCGCACTTAATCATTTCTTATTGCACTGCTTTGTAAACATGTTTATCTCTCCTCCTTACTTCTGCTTTTACAATAGAAATAGTTGTCGCTTATGCCAGAGTATTGGAGCCTTCACTGAGAAAAAAGGTTTGGATGTGTTAAAAAAAGTTTTAAGAAAGTTAGTTTTATAAAACCATTTAAAATGGAATTTTTGTGATGAGAAGCAATAAGATCGACGCTTTTTTATTGAAAAAAGATATCCATTTGCTAACCAATATTTCATTAGTCTAATTTAGGGGCAAAGGGGCCATTCAAATATTACGTAAGCACCTAAGGGGGAGGGGGTTTGCTCTTTGCTTATTTTTCCTGACTAGGGGGGAGGGGGGATATGAAAGATACTTACGTAAGATACTGAATTTTCGAAAATATCTTGTTTCTTGCATAAATAATTTCAAAACTCAACCAAAAATAAATTTAACAAAAAATTGAAGTAGGAAATATGACGTAAGCACTTTTTCTGGGGACCCCCAAACATTCTGAAATTTTAACCCCGAAAAGTAGTGTTTCGACTCATTTTTGAACCCTTAAAAAGGACAGCTCCTTGAATAAGTCACCTAATTTTCAAGGAGAAAAAAAACAGTACTTACTAAAAGGGATGTCAAAATTTCGGGGGGGGGTGGGGGTCCGGTAGTTTCTTACGTAATTATGGTGGGGGGGGGTTGGAGGTTTGCTTATCTTTGCTGACAAGGGGGGAGGGGGGTTAAAAATGACCAAAAAATTGCTTACGTAATATTTGAACGGCCCCAAATTTAAAAGTTGCTTGTTTAATCTTTAAATTTCAATGACAAAAAACGGTGTAAAAAGGTATTGATGATATCTGAAGAAATTTTGGCATCTCTTCAAATTGAAAAGTCCCATTGAAAGTCCAACAATCTTTAAGAACCAATTTTAGTATCGGTCCATTTGTATGCATTTCTCCGTCAAACTTACTGTTTTTCACAAAGGAAATGTAGATGCGAATGCACACTCCCGTAAGGTCTATAATTACATTAAGATAGCGTAATCGCTGAAGATAATCCCAAGGGCAGTGTCGTTATATCCGGTGGATTACTTTACTCAAGTCCAATATCTACTGAAATTTGGGGTGGCCGATCTCAAAGGTTATATTCAAATGCAAAAGAAAAGGAAATCGACTCAAGCGGTTTTTAGGAGCGGTCAAGCTATTTTACAAATCACAAGAAATGTCAGCCTTTGAGTTGAGGAGTGACAGTCTTTGAAGGTCGGTAAGATATATCATAAACTTTAAACAAAAGTGGACTTTGAAATCCTATCTCATCCCGCTCATAGGTAAAAATAACGTATAAAAAGTGAAAATGAAAAAGGGAAGAAAGGAAAAGAAGGAAAGAGATAATTATAGTGTTAAATATGAGGACAGAAAGACAGAGAAACGAATGAGAAATAAAAGAAAATGATGTATGACAGAAAGAAGAGAAAGTGAATGAGTAAAGGAAGAGAGAAATGGACAGACTCACACTGCCCGAAAAACACTAGAATGAATACTCTTAATTCAAAACATCGGCGAAACAGTGTTTCAAAATTTTTTTAAAGTGGCCAAGAGAGCGTCGAAAGAGAAAAGGTTGTTTGATCCTCGAGCCGCTGGTTTTGTTTTTTAAGCGACCCCCACAGCAGAGTGAATGGAAACCAGCTGTCAGTGAAACGCAAGCCGCGTGCAGCGGGGAATCGCTGGACAACCCCGAGAGAGACGAGAACACATCCTCTCTCTTCTTTTTGGATCTTTTTTTTCTCCGGCATTTCCCCATCTGACAAGTCGCCTGCTCGCGATGGTGTTAAGTGTTAACATTTTCCTTTTTAACGATGCGATATCGCTCGCTCGGCCTGGAATCGTATATAATTAGGAGTTTTTTCCTCTTCTGTTAACGTCTTTGAGGGGGCATATCTTCACCACCAATGTAACCTTAATATCAAGGGTGAAAATTCTGCTATGAAAATCCTAGTTCCTATTATAATGTGTTGATGCTTCCCCCTTTTGGTTTTGATCGATTATTCCCCATTATCTTCCAGCCATACTACAATAAAATACCATATAAAACAGTAATTATTTTGCTGGTTTATTTTCTCATTAAGCAGGAAGTTAATTAAGTTATATTTTTCAATGCAAGGAAATTTTTAAGTTTTATGGTGTGGTGTATCGAAGAATTTTTGTAGACGATACATTAGATAATGCCACAGCTAGTTTTGTTACGCGATTTGCCTATTAGTACAGATAATTTAGAAAATTAAATTCTCCGAAAACACTTAAACATTACGATACAAGTGATATAACCTATATGATGTGATATTAACCTTTACATATAACAAAAGGATAGAAAGAATATTTTTATGGGATCCCACAAAAAGAGGTCCATTAAAACTAACGAAGTGTCTAAATCCATTAAAGTTGACCCTTGCTAAAGAGTATATTAGCAAAATTCGTTAGAGTTGAGTTGTTACTTTCGTGGACTTAGACAGTGCCTAAAACTAAACTAGCTTGCATTTTTACTTGTGGAAGATATGATGAAGCTGAGCTTTAATCATGCACCTGTGGACTTAAACTCTATCTGGCTATCTCTATCCTAACAGTAATGATGAGGCAACCAACCAACCAACCAACCAAATAGCCCATAGCATGTATGAAACACGACAGAAACCAACGCGACACTAATAATGACGACAAGGCCGTGGGAGGCCACAGGAAGCTCCGAAAAACCCAAGCGATGACCGCAATTTAAAAAAAAAAGAGAAGAGAGAGAGCAGGAAATGAAATCATATCTCATAAGAGAGTTGTGGGTCAAGTATCCACTCCGATTTGGAGGTTGCTGAATCGAAGGGCGAGGCGTGCTCTTGTTTGTCATCAAGGGTTTTTGTGGTGTTGTTTCAGCGGGTCATTTGACTTGGAGATGAGCCGGATTTGCATGAGAAAACACTCAGGTTTTGTGTAGCGGGACACCACCGCTAATCCACTTTGCAAGAGTCAAGTTCAAATTATTTTTTTAATCTGCTTGACTGGAATAGATAATAGTAGTAGCTGACTTAACTAACCAAAAGGTGCTAATGATAATCAAAAATTAGGAGCCATAAAGTTTTAAAAAAAAAAAGCAAATATTAGAAATATATATTGTTTTGCTTCAAAGATAAATAAATATACTCTTTTCTTTGGAAAATAATTCTGCTCTCGTATTCTAATGGAGGAAATGGAATCTAACTATGAATAATTATTTTGCTGTTAATTTATGGTTGGTAGAGAAAGAAAGCTTTGAAGAATATTATGCCATCCCAAAGCAAGCAGATGATCCTATCAGATGATTTTGGAAAATGATTCTCTACTTTAACTGACCGATTTAGATTTTACTATTACACACCAACACCAATGTCAGTTCTCTAATGAGCTATTCTACATGAAAACGTTTAGGTATAAATATTTTCGTATCCAAAAAGTAGTACTGAGTTCGATAGGTAATTTTTTTACTCTAAACACTTTTTCGACATTTTTCAATCGTTTAACACACTTGAACCTAATATCATAAAAATAAATAAACCTCTCTCTTTTCATACGGAATCGTCATCTACCACATAATGAATCCCATTATTCGTCATGCGTCATGCTCTTGACAAGGGGATGACTGGTTCACTAAAAAGCCAGTTACGATGAGTGACGTGATTAAAAAAAGGTTGTTTTTGTTGTGAATAAAACTTTTGAAAACTTTTCTCGTGTGAAAGAGTTTCGACATGCTCTTGGGTTTTACAGTAGTTCATTCATAAAATACGACTGAGTTGGATTATGTACTTTATAAAACAATATCAAGTGGATCACAAGTGGGTCAAAGATAGTAAGGCAAATATTATTCCCGCTCAAAAAACATCGGTAAAGAAATACTTTACACTCTTAAAACGACAGTCTCAAAAATGAGTAAAAATTACTCAAATATGAGTATATGACACGTACTCAAACAGGCTCCTTTCCAAATATACTCAAATTTGAAAATATGCATGTACTCATTTTTGAAAATGGGTAGATACTCAAAAATAAAGCATCATGTACTCATTTTTTAATTCGTCCATGACATTCTTTTAAAGAGGGTGCAATGTGTTGCAGTTATAATGACCATATAGCCAAGTTACTATGACGTGGAAAGTAGACCAGTAAGTTGAGTGCGACGTCACAATGTGTTACACGTTAACACACCAACTCCTTTACTTAGATTCCTTTACTTTTTAACCCAAAATGTCAAAATTTTGAGGATTTCCTAAAAATTAACGCTAAAGATCCCATTTTGATACAAATGGGGGGTATGGGGGTCCTCCCCCAGAAAAAATTTTGAAATTAGACCTGTAAAAGTTGGTTTTTTACTCACTTTGAGAACCAACCTTTATGGGTCTCCAAAGGGGGGGCAGTGCCACCCCCCCCTGGATCCGCGCCTGGATTTCATTCTACCAATAATGATCTTCATCTTCCAATTATGTAACTCTTAATGTTACTTTTTAAAATGCAATTCCCGTGTTTTGAAAAAGAAAATGACGTTTTCATCGCAACAAGTAATGAGAAAAGGAAATTTACTGTGAGAAATTAAATTTTCAAAACGCTAATTAACTAAAACTATCGCAGATAATGGAGATTAATTCGGAAAATAAACAAAAGAGTCATTTAATCTTAATAAAACTAAATCGCTGCTTAGATAAAAACTCAACAAAAAGGCGATTAATGTTATGCAAAATTCTCAGCCTTTTAGCCCTAATGAGCTAATGAGGATTTAAACCTAACTTTTAAATATTCTTTCGGTTGGTTAATCCCAAAAGAGCAGGCAGGTAAAATACCTGAAAAATCACATTAAAAGAAAACTAAAGTTAGGTTCATGGAAAAGCGTTCAACTTCCAAACAAACAAAAAGATGGGGGAAAATAGAAAAAAACATTCAAAGCTAATTAGAAAGTTTTTCTGAAGATTGAGAAATGCATCATTTTCGGTATTTTCCATGTTTTTTTAATTGGAGAGAAAATTAATAAATTCTTCTGGCTTTTCTGACGTATTTCATCCTTGTGAAGAAAAATTCATTATTTAGAAAAGATAGGTTTTTATTTCCAAAACCATACAAAAGAGAACATTCTAATTTGGCTCAAGTTTTTATTATATTTCTTTATGCTTAGTTACAACTTGGCCTTATAAAGTTTTTTTTTAAATAGAAAACACTGTTAAAAAAGAGGAAAACTTTATTGTGTAACTATCTTGATATTTTGAGAAAGGTTTAAATATTCCAACTTGAGGTATGTGGCTCGCATTCGATTTTCCTCTGCTCTCTTAAAAGAGTGTTTTTATCCAAATTCACTATAAGCAAGTTTGACTGGTAGATGGCACACACTGAAAAGGTTCGTCTTTTTACACTAATTTTCTATTGCTTTCGACGAAAATTTTCAGTATGACTAGAAAACATGCCTTTTCTGTGAATTTTCCACAAAGATAATCTCAATTAAATATAAATCACTACTAAAAGAATAAATTTTCAAAACAAATATGTACAGAATTTCTCGGCATTTATTTTGATAAAACTAGGCGAATCTTCTTTTAGTTAGGCGTGTAATGTTTGCCGGTAATGTCACAATGTTATTTGGTGTTATGAAATGTGTCATAATTATATTGATTGGTATAAAAAGCCGCCTCCTGTAACTAATCTAAAAGAACTCTCAAGAAGCTTCTTCAAATAATGAAAAGTTTCTCTCATATGACAAAGAAAAGTTAAAACATATATTTCCTCAAAGTGCAGAAATTAACCGGGCTCTCTGCTGCCGGTTAATTTCCGTTATTCGAAGAAAGAACTTTAAACAGTGCATCACAAACCTCCACAGTTTGTAATCACCAGGAATCGAACGCGAGCGTATAGATTCAGAAACCAGGATGAGAACAGAAGATGACCAGGAACACACTCGAATGATATTGCAATAATAATGACCAATGTGACATTGGAAAGAAACCATCGTGACATCCCCATAGTACTAATACCCCTTATACATCCCCATGCTGGTACTAATACCCCTTATACATCCCTATAGTACTAATACACCTTATACATCCCCATGGTACTAATACCCCTTATACATCCCCATAGTACTAATACCCTTTATACATCCCCATAGTACTAATACACCTTATACATCCCCGTAGTACTAATACCCCTTACATCCCCATAGTACTAATACACCTTATACATCCCCATAGTACTAATACACCTTATACATCCCCATAGTACTAATACCCCTTATACATCCCCATAGTTCTAATACCCCTTATACATCCCCATAGTACTAATACACCTTATACATCCCCATAGTACTAATACCCCTTATACATCCCCATAGTACGAATACACCTTATACATCCCCATAGTACTAATACCCCTTATACATCCCCATAGTTCTAATACCCCTTATACATCCCCATAGTACTAATACACCTTATACATCCCCATAGTACTAATTAGAGATGGGAATGGCCGGAAAAAAACCGGAAACTTTGGGAAAAAAACGGTTTTTTTCCAGTTTTTTTCCGAAGGGTTTATTTCTTTCCGGAAAAATTGAAAATGTTAATTTAAAATACTTTATTTAGAATTTAAATATTAACCAATATCAATTAAAATATTATTTAGATGATATTCTTATACAATAAAGTACTTAAAATGAAGTTTTAACCATATAATAAACATTTTTTTCCCATAACAGTTGGATTCCACTCGGGAAAAGTTAAAAATTTTGAAGTTTGTATGCATTTAAAAATTTCTACATTCACATTCTAATGTTTTCTCATTTGATATTTTTTTATACTCAATATTTCACATGAAAATACAAATTTGGAAAAAGTAAGCTGCAAGGATAAATTATTTTAACATCCAAGTGTTATTTATTTTACTCTCTAAAAACAAAAATAATTATGCAATGCAAATTAATATCAATAATACCAATTAGGATTAGAAGAATATTATATATATAAATTTGGTATTCTTATATATTAATCATAAAATGCAGCACTTTAAAAATATTTTAACCATTAAATCAGATTATCTAACAATCATAAGCATATGAAATGACTTACTACTTCTTCAAGTTTCTCTTTTTAAAAAAATTTAGATCAGATTTCAAAGTTTGGGATTATTGGAGGCTTTTTACGGGGTTGCTTAAAAAATATTAATGGTGTATGAGTATTTATTGAACAATGAACACATTAATGTCATGAAAATTAAATAATAAAAAAATAAGTTCCAAAAATATTTAAACAAAACAATGAAAAATTTTTTTATTTTTTATATAATGACTTCAACATTTTTTTTAAATTGGCAGAATTTAATTAAAACTTCTCAACCTTTCTAAGAAAACATAATTGCAATGATTATGTGAAAAAGGTTAGGATCAATTATGTATATTAATGGTAAACATTATAGCAAACATCTGTTATTTGTTATTGGATCATGTTGTATACAAAATTAATTCATTAAAAGTACTTTATGTTTAATAAATAAATATTAAATTAATGTTATTTATTACAATCACATGCTTTATATTTATATTGCATATATTATTTTATAGTTATAAAAACTGTAGTTTTTTTTGTTTTAAAATTACTCGTAAAAAGCTGCATATTTTTATTTTGGAAGAATTATTTTTAATTAATTTTTAATGATTTAATAACTTATAATATATAATGACTAATGATTTTTATACAACGAATGATTATTTAGCTTCTTAAACAATATGTATTCAAAAACCACTATTTTCTATGCAAAAAAGGTCAATTTTTCCGACTTTTCCAATTTTTCCGGAAAAAAACCGGTTTTTTTCCTGTTTTTTTTCCGTCTTCCCAAAATTTCCGGAATTTTTCCATCTCTAGTACTAATACCCCTTATACATCCCCATAGTACTAATACCCCTTATACATCCCCATAGTACTAATACACCTTATACATCCCCATGGTACTAATACCTTAGGGGTACTAGTACCACTTATACTAATAATAAATTTTTCAGTCCACCCCCAAGATACGATATACAAACACTCTCAACTATATCAATTAATCAAAAAATCTCATCCTCGCCAATTAACATCGTCCGAAATCCCTTCTTCTCTGCCATACCTGAGAGGGAGGACGTCCGACCTTGAAAAGCAACCTGCCTGCATCTTCGGATCGAAAGGGGTGAACGAACGAGTGGTCGCCATGGCAACGGCTACCGTCCCGCCGCGACTACCGCTGCGGGAGGGGGGGGGCGGCGGAGTCACCATCCCAGATCAGCTCACTATGCAAGCAAACGATTAATAAAAATCAACGGTATGCAGACCAGCATTCCATCCTCTCCAATTTTATACAATTTGTGGGTGTGGGGCGTTCATTATTTAGCTGAGGATGATTCTCGCAACTCTCATCATCCGTATTAAATCATTCATTATCCCGTTCAATTGACTCGTGTATTGCAGACAATTACAACATTTTTTGAAAATATAAAACATCACGCTTCCTTAACTCCTATAAGTGCTTATTTTGAGAAATAGTTGTATGATGAACTATAAGAGCACTAACGTCTTATTCAGACTTATCCCTTTTGTTTTTTATTTTGGAGGAATTATTATTCCAAGTGAAAAGTGTGAATTGGTGTATCACTCTTTACTCCTTCACTTTTCTATGAAAACTAACGATTCACAAGAGTGAATCCCTTCGAATTAACAGTAAAAGTGAAACAGTGTGAATGATCCTTAAGCTTTAAAAAGTTAATGCTAATTAAAAGAATGACCAATATTTTTTGTGTATGGTATGTATATTCGGGTAGATAAGCTAATTTAAATTGATACCGTTGACTATTTTGATGGTTTATTAAATATAATGCATTTACATTATATAATTACCTAATTTTCGCTCTGTTTAATGATTAAAAATATTAATGTATTTTGCAAAAATACTTCCTCCTCCCATCGCAATACCAGTATTATCACATTCAATAAATATTTCAGAGCTTTGAACTTTTACTACAAAAAATGTGTATCATGCTATAGATTATATTAAAAACTAAAATTTAACTTTTTGAGGCTGACTCACCGCATTTACTTAAAAGGTAGAAATATTCCCTTTTCTTAAAATCTTTCAACATTTATAGCATCTCAATGCTCTCTAATCTTTAACTGTTTCCTTCAAAAGCCCTCGGTTCCCCCCAAAAGCTGGAAGATGTATAGCACACACAAAGGAAAATATTCCATCGAAATCCCTGGAGCTCTCTACTTTGGTGTAACGCATTACCTGTGATGTTGAAAACAGATTAGTCTTACAACACGGGTACGGCAAAAGATCTTTTACGGGAATTTAATTCTAAGGAAACATTTCTTGAAGATGGATGGAAGGGATGTTCCCCGAGGGTTCTTCCTCACAAAGGGGAACATTCCGGAATCGGCTCGATATTTTCAAGATTAGGGTGCTCGGAGTGTCTGGGATTGGACTTGAGACTAATTGCCTTTTCGTAATTAACTAATTACAATGCTGGTTGAGTACTGGAGATCTTCGTTTTCGTTATTTATTCAAAAGAAAAGGTTATGCATGCGGTCGAGACTGCGTTGTAGTCTAATCCAGTAACAACTGAAGTCTACATTAGTATTTAATGAAAATTGTGCTTAAAGTCAGTGAACCTAAACTAACATTTTACATATTTACGTTTACACCATAGAGCAATAAAAACTTTTACAAATTTATCTGTACTACTTCCAATTTTATAATCAACGGTGTTAATTGAAATCTGTTCTAAAATTGCTCCCATTTGGCATCAATAATGCTGGCTTACTAACTGACATTATTACTACGAAAGAAATGAGGAAGATAATTAGGTGGCCAAGTTCATACTTAATGATTCATAATCATGGTGATGGTGGTACGTACATATTTCCTAAAATCCAACAGGGCCTAGATTAGGTCCACAAATTTAAAAGCTCAAAGAAAGTCCAACACTAATAATGGACATCGAAACAGATCTTGTTTGTTG
Organism: Tetragnatha versicolor; assembly: GCA_024610705.1. Classification (NCBI taxonomy): domain Eukaryota; kingdom Metazoa; phylum Arthropoda; class Arachnida; order Araneae; family Tetragnathidae; genus Tetragnatha; species Tetragnatha versicolor. The sequence goes on along the minus strand of JANDEH010000005.1, from coordinate 892,600 downwards.
AGTCCCAGACACTCGAAAATTTCAGTAAATATATTAAAAATCATTGCACACAAAAAAAGTATATTCGGAAAAAAAATAATTCAAGCAAGCAAAATTCCTAACTTTAGCAAATAAAAAAGTATTACAAAACTATTTCTGCATCTAGCTTCCAATAACAACAATACTTTTGCAAAATAAGCCATTAAGTAGTCCATGAAAGAACACTAATTTAATTTGCAAAAGAAAAAATTATTTAATATGCTTTGTTAGCCACTTATCATGATCCTTTATGCTAATTAGAGTTAGTAAACGATCCTACCTAAAACTAAGATACCGATAAAGATGTTGATATTTTGTAAAATAATCTACCTAACCCCTCCCCCGTATTTGATGCAATCATCCTATATTCAAACATGAATTCAAAAGATCCGTCAGTTCGTTCAGACACCAGCATGATTGGAGTAATGAAACCGATATTTGCTTAAAGCTGGAACTGACGTTTATAAATTTCGTCTAGACGTGCCGCCTTTATTGAAATATCTGAATTCAACAGTAATGTCGCTTCCTTGGATTGCTTGGAATATTTGATTAGCATTCCTTATTCAGATCCTTATTTAGAACCTTCGAGGGAAATTAAATGTGTTTAGATACTTACGTAAAGAGACTGGAATTAAACTACGTATAACGTTACTGAAAAACTATTATTTGGCTATATTAAATCACCGTGGTATTTGTTAAGCTCTGCTAATTAAGACATTACATACAGATTACATAGGTTAGTAATTTTGGTCCATAGGGAGACGAATAAATATCAATAGTGGAGTAAAAGGGAAAAATTAAGTAGTGTGGTAATAGTAGAAAGTGTCTGTATACTGTTCAGAATGAGAAAATCTTTAGTAAATAATTAATGGTAAATTTGCAGTTCTAGCTTGAATGCTTTCGTAGGTGTGTACTTCTAGCAAACCGCAACAACGATGTGTTTTATCGGGTAATATTCCGTAATCGAGGTTTCCGCCAAGTTTTGGCGATGACCATTTTAATACAACAATGTTTAATGTTGGCGGGATTTCCTCCACGCCTTTAAATCCGATCTCGCCAAGTTTGGCGAAAACCTCGATTATGGAATCTGTCCCTTATCGATGAACTCAATTGATGAAATCCTATAATCAACGACATATTCAATAAAATGCCCAGCATAGGGATATGTGATGGGGTGCTCCTATAAAAGAGAGGAAAAAATCAAAATATCTTAACCCCCAAAATTACATAAGGAAGATTGGTTTCAATTTTCTTTTACCTTTGCATTCAACTATTTCTACTGAACTTATTTTTCCAAAAATTATCTCTCACTTATTTATCAAACAAATTAAAGAACAATCAATGGGAAGTATCGCCGCCCTCCCACATCAAGGTCAAATTCCAAGAAAAAATATTTTATTAAAAAGGAAGAGCTAATTTTCCGAAAAACAATGCATAATAAATTTTCCTAAACCAAGTATCCATCCAAGTCATCAGCTATCATAAGTTTTTCAATTGAAGAAGTGGAGCTAGGTCAGCAGTCTCATTGTCAAAAAAGACTCGCATGATCCCTGGAACTTGGTTCCAATATATTGTTAGATAATTCATGTTAGCAGTTATTAATAGTTATTAGTAATGTTTCATGTGCTTTTACAGAAAATTATTTTTGAAATAAAATTATATTTTTAGAATCCCTAACCGCAGAGAATTAGATGTTTATTAAATACCAGGAAAAAAAAACAAAATTAAGAAAGGGATGGGCAAAAGCTTTAGTTCACTTTAGGATTTATCAGCTTATTTTAATATGACAGCACTTAGCAGGTTTTAAAATAGCAACATAAAAAGTTCCTCTTTATAGATTTTAAAAGTAATATGTCTTCCCTTTTTTGTATTCTTTGTTTATATTGTAATAAAGTTGTTTGTTTGTTTGTTAAAATAATGTTTTACACACCTTTAACCCATCAACTTTATGTTTGGGCAAAAGCTTTATCTCATGCATCTAAATAAATACAATTATCAAGAATAAGGTTACCTTATGTTTAGTAAACATCCCTCCTCTACTGCAAATTAAGAGTGATGGGGGGGCTTTGAAAAAAATTAAAGTCCTTCTTTACATCGATTTCACAATCCCGTTCCCATAGCAACGCTGTATGTGATAATGATCCATTACACTCTACCTATACATTGTTGTCTGTCCCTGCTACATTGTATCGAAATAATCCTCCTTAGAAGTTTCACGCTAGAAATTTTTCTTCCTTCTTTAAGAAAATTGCTTCTCATTCAGTGTACTTTGTGAGGTATATTTAAGTTACGTTGTCGAGTCATTTTTAATTACACATTATCTTCTGCATCCTCTTAAAATATTCAAAATTCGCGAGGATGAAATCTTTTGAGTATGTGGAAGTTTTGTATTTAGAAGCGACGGAAGGGCGTAATTGGATTTAAGGAAGAAGGAGTTTTTCTGCTTTTGATTTGCCTGGCAGCAGTGAGAGAAGAAAAGGTTTGGTAACACATATGTAAATAATTTTCTCTTGTGATTCTTTTAAAAGGAGGATTATTAGTCTTTTTTTTTAAATAAAAGAACTGTGATGGAGTTTATTACAAATATGCTCAGCTACATCCAATTAGTTTTTATTTTACGGAAAAGATGAAAAGTCATAACCGTAACTGTATACAATTTTAAAAACTAATTCATTTGATTAATTTTTATTGACTCCTTCAGATAAAAAAAACTTTTTATCAAAATGAATTCGTTTTGTCTATTGTACCATATTTTAAAAATATATAAAGGGGATATTTAGCCACGTTGAGTGGAATAATTTCTTTATAGTACTCACTACTCAGTTGTCCATACGATAAAGGTGCAAGAGAATCTGAATTCTGGATATAATTATTTCTTTAATTGCAAAATAAACCAGGGATTCATAAGTAAGAGAAAGTGCGAAAGATAATTTTTTTTGCACGTACGTTCCAAACCTCATTTAATGAAGTTTCTTTTCGGTTGTATTTGGGAGGCAGAGTGTTGCCACTGGTTTCTCACTAATTACATCCCCGAGGAATACTGAGTTGGGAGAGATTCACACTTCTTGTAGAAGAAGTTAATGAGCTCGTAGCTGAAATTATTTACCGATGTAACATTTTATTTCAATGCCGACTACTGGAGATGGTACCCCTTAAAATCCCGAATTATTTAACAAATACCATCCATTGTCTCTCTCATGGGGTCAAAAACCGGATTAATGCAATTCCCTTTATTATATTGAGTGTAAAATGTAAAAGAACTGGTTTCTTTTGAGACTAGAATAACAAAATAAAACACTTAATTTGAATCCCTAAACATTAACTTCAGTCAAAGAGCTGTAGATCCAAAGATCAAGACCCACGGTCCATGAAATATCCGAATTAATTTATTTCTTAGCTTGGAGTCCCTAATTTAGAGGGATAATTTAGCTATTTTGATTTTTTAATTAAATTTATTTATTTTTGCGCAGTTTATGTGAATTCGCCAATTTGTTCGCCAATTTTTCAATTAGTCAGGAACTTGCCACTAATATTTTTGATTTTATGAGTTTAAGAAATTGTTTCCTTAATCAGAGATATTTAAGTTTTAGCATTCTTCTCAATAGCCTGATCCGGATAGTTTTTTGTGTGTTATACTTTTCCACTTTTAAAAATTCTAACAATGGGAAAAGTTGTTAGCAACTACTTAATATAATGAACTGTAAGGTGGATAAAGTAATTAAACATTTTTCTGAGTTACGTAGCATAACATATATTTATGATTTATAACCTCACTTATTATTATTTAGTAGTTCCATATCGAACAATATGCAGGCAATATTACAGACGAATTTTAGTTTATGTCAGGACTAAAATTAATTGTTTTGGGCTGAGTTATGAAGGAAAGTATTATTCACCGCCCCATTAGTGTCTTTATTTTTTAACAAGAAGTTTTCCAGACAAAACTTTTACTAATGGGATGGGTTATTTGTAGGATGATTTACTGAAGGCAAAAACTAACATAGCTTAACTAGAAAAAAATGTAAACCATTATCGAAAATAAGTGCGGAAGGTATGCGAGACTAGAAAGGAATATAGTATACGATTACAACTCATTCCATTAAATATTCATTGCGTAAAACATTTCATAGGTAGAGAGGAGATGTGTATTAATTTCTTCGTGCTCTGAAATTAGTTGCTGTGGTGGCTGCAAGAGTTACTGGCTTTGAATACTAATGAAAACTTTTTCGTAATGAGGTTAGAGTAGTTCAGTAGCGCTGTAATTCAGAGGAGGTTAAGGTGAAAGAAGTGCGAAGATTCGTTATTATGTAATCATAGAAACATTTTCGTTTGAAATAATTAGCAACATCTAAATATAAATGAACTTTTATGAAGATGAGGATAAGTATTCATAAATTTTAAGTGAGGGGGGAAGTCATGACAGAGTTATGAGAGAGATACGAGTCATGACAGTTACGTGAAACATTAAAAACACAAAATTTTCAAGGGGGGGGATTCTTGTAATTTTCAAAAATAATTTCGATTACGGCCCTCGATGACTTATTTGGAAACTTCTGAGCAAGAAGTGTTTCATTTAGTCTTCTTTACCTAAATCAAAACTCTAACAGAAATTTTAATAAAGATTAATGGTTTAACAATGTAATGGCCAACATATGTAAACGAATTTCGAAAATGATCCCATGACAATATTATTTTTTTTTAATTCTGAACCATCTCTTTTACTATATATTGAAGATCTTAGGGTGTGGTGCAAAAAAATTCTTTTACCACATCACAAATAACATTAGAATTAGATTTGCCTTGAAGAACACAAACAAGCCAGATAATAATTAAATGAGCATTTTAAAAACATCCAAAAACGAATAAACAAAAACATCCTTAAAGCAACACCAGAATTCAACCTTGACCCGTTAATAAGCGTGAAACCAACCAACCAAAAAAATCCTTCCCCAGAAATCATCGATCAACTCAGCAGCATTGACGCAAAAGCCCCCATAAAAACAATTAAACGAACGACCCTTGTCACCAACACACCATAACCAAAGAAAAAAAACGCGAGGAGACAGAGGAACGATTCCGGAGGAGACATTTGATAAAAGGGGATCAAAGGGGCTCTTGTTGGTTCTCAAGAGCCACAACCGAGTGCTCTTGCTCTTCAGTGATGGGGAGATGATGGGAGGGGGGATGATCTTTTTTGGGAGTGTGGATCTTGTGGAAAGTGGGAGTGAGGTAGGTGGGAGATTATATTCGGATTTGGGAGATTTGTTTTGTGGAGGTGAGAAGTAGGAAGGGTGGTGCCATTCGCGTGTGTGGGTGGGGTGGGTGGTTGGCTGGTGAACAACACGGGGGCTCAAGAGAAAATGAGTTTGTCATTTTAGAGCCAAGACACACTACGAGCGACACTAGTCGCGAGAACGATCAATCTCCATAAAAAAGCATGGAGAAAGCCTAGTCCTCTATCTTGACAGGAAATAGGAATCTTGATTCCTGTCAAGATAGCGGGAGTCTCAGGCTCAACTCTATGCTTTTTCCCCTATCTTGAATAATGGGTCGGGCGGTTTTAAGCCGCGCAATGTGTCGCAGGCCTTAGAGAACTTGCAACAAGCAAATCCAAACAAAATTGAATTGGAAACAGTAAGCTAAGGTTGGCAAAAGTGAAAACCTCCGCTAACGTTCATTAATTTACCAATGTCATTAATAAACCTTAGTAATTTATTAATCATGTAAAGTAACCTGTTCCTAACTGTTACGATTCGAATAAACTGGCATGCGTGTTAAACCATCATTTAATCAGTTTGATACATAATTTATTGCATCCAAATCCAATCCCCAATCATTAAGTTCATTAGCACATTCTTCTCCACAAGTTAATGTCCTCCATTTCCTGCTCACAGTAAATCAAGCATTTGAAAATGGAAGAACTCAATTACAGACAGAACCAACCTTCACAGACCGACACTTCAGCCGTTAATTTTCAATTCCCCTTTCGCGCGAACATCCTAATGACCAGATTCCGAGAACAAATGAATGAAAAGCAACTTACTACAGAATCGAAATATCGAAATGATTTCGACCGAAAAGATCTCCGAAAATTCATGATGTATGATGGAAAATTTCAAAATGCAACAGCAAACATGGCACACGACGCGGAAAGTTGTTTCCTTCGCGCAAACTTTCCCTTTTCTGAAAGGTCGTCGAGGGGGTATTTCTGCCGACCCCTTCGAGGAGGGACGGAGGAGCCAATAGCCTTTTTCGGGGGTCAGTGGAGGGGTGAGAGGATGTTGTTTAGATATGCAAGGGGTTGAAGGAATTTCCAAGAACATGCACGTGTGTGATGGTAAGGTAATCCCCCTAGCTAGGCCCTGGGTAATCCCGAGGAGGGAGCTTTGCGTTGTAGCATAGCATGGTGGAGGGAGCTTTGCGTTGTAGCATAGCATGGTGGAGGGAGCTTTGCGTTGTAGTAAACATAGCATGGTGGGATTCATTCATAGTAAAGGAAGAGTGTTCTTGTTCTGGTTCATTTGGGTCGGCGGTAGGTGGGATAAAATTTTTATTTTATAATATCCTTCTACAACAATCACAATTGAATCGTCAGTTTGAAGAAGGGAATAAGTCCTAAAAATGACAAATTGACTTTTTGTGCTCAAAACAATCTCCAAGCTTTGCTCTACACATGGGTGAAAAGAGGGGAAAAATAACTAATCCCTATAGGGAGATATCGCCCCTTGAAGTTGTGAAATCGATGTCCATTCATTGTATTTTTCAAGTTAATTTGGAGTTAAAGTTAGTTTGTCTTTCTTTTCCTATTATTTGAGCTGTAAACGAAGTTAAAATGAAATTTTCTTTTAATTTAAAATTTTTTCAAACTTTTTTTAAGTAGGGAATTTTAACTCCATTCATATTCACCCACTCCATTGATAGTGCTCTAATAACTCAGTTTCACTATAATTTTGAATTTTTTTTGTCTAATTCCTTTTATTTCACCCTTTTGTGGTGTAAACTAAGGAGAAATATAATTTAAATGTGAATTTAAGGGTTTTTTAAGATTTTTTCATCAGAAAAATTTCATAAGGTTGAAGAAGGGAATAAGTCCATCAACTTATTTTGACTGTAAAATATTTTCGAATATACTTATATTTGTTTTGATGGTTGTTCTGTTTTCTAAATAGGGTTGTGAATTTCCAGTAAAAATTTGGTGGTTATACAATGAAAATTCTATTACTTATACAGTTTTTTTCGATTTTCTCAAAACTTGGTTTTTGGACTTATTCCCTTCTTCAAACTGACGATTCAATTAGAAACGAGTTGAATAACAAATTGAACAGAACAAACTGTAGTTTAGAGACAGTGGTTTTCCAAAACTTTTACAGGTCGCGGCACGGCAAACTTTAAAAAATATAAAAAAACTTTGAAATTGGATTATTGAAAAGTTACAAATATTTTAACTTTAATATCAATTTAACAACTGATAATTTTCTTAAGCTCTTTTTCAGAATATGATCCCCCTATTGGAAATCTTAAATTCAGCTTTTAAATGAACGTCGAAATAAAAAAATACTTCAAATCAGGTCTTTGGTGCATATTTAGATAGGCCATTTGTTAAGAACCAAATTCTATCCAAACTCGAAAAATTTCTTATATTATTATCATCTCAGAAAGTATGTTACGTGTTTTAGAAATTATAACTAAACTAAACATTGGAGGAACAGCCCTGGTGGGGCAAGGCCTACGATGCCCATCTCGTTTTCTTGACCGTAGGGATCTGGGTGCGAGGCATAATATGTCTATGTCCCGGTTAGATGACAGTGATGACACGAGACCCCCAGTGTTTAGTTCCCATGCATGCTAGGTTGACCCACTCCCAGCCCGGGACCCATCAGGAATCGAACCCCGGACTTGTGGCGTGGAAGAGCGCGAAGCACTACCACTTTTAGAAATTATAGAGAAATGAAAATAATTTAAAACTAATCCAATTGTGTGTCAAACTGATATAATTTTCATTTCAGTAAACTAAATTGGATATTTAACTATCTAAATAAATTTGATAGAAAATATTTACAAGAACAAATTATTTTAACATCCTAATTTTTGTGAAAGTGTTTTTAAAATTTCTTCATTTGGGTTAGTATGGTTGTTTTTCACATCAATTTAACTAGTAAGGGGAGTATAACCTACTATTGTTTTAAAATGTTCAAGTTGATTCTTTAGTCAAAATAAACCTGTGCGATACCTCTGCCAAAATACTCTTTAGTAAAATTTAAGTAATAATAAAAAAGTAATATTTTCTTTAGAACGTACAAAAATACGATTCCCTATAACACAAACATTATACTTCAGTTTTGAATCAAAAATTCAGAGAAAGATAGAAATTGAATATGCGCGGATCTTATTTCCAAAATAAAATAATCCTTCCCGTCGTTCTTATCCAAACTGAATTCAAAGTGGGTTCTTACGTAATTTTACGACACGTTTTACATCATTTTACTTTATACCACCAGTGTCTTATCCGCGTCACACAACAATCTGCATGAATACGAATGGCGTCTTGTTTGCTGAGATGGTCATATTTGCATTCCAAATGAGCCACTCCTCGCATGCCCCTGTCACATTATTCAGGGAGAAAGGAGTCTCCAAAATATTTATATTATTAATCAAAAGGCCACAGAGGACATTTTTAAAACAGATCCCCTCCTTGTTTCAGTGTGGAATTTGCTTTCTAATTGAAAATGACAGTCAGAACTGATGCCTCCGGGTCCTCGCTTTAGCTCGGGTTTCAATGCTCACGTCATATTTAATTCAGGTCTTTTCCACGTGATAGATATGTATGCAACAAATGAAAACATTAACCAAAAATGCTTGCGTTTTTAGACGAAATCATTTTCGGTTTTACATACGAAGTGAGTTTTGAATATAATGTGTTTTTTTTAAGATGAAATTAAATCCTGTCACAAATAAAACCATGTAGATTCAAGTAAGATTGAAGTAAATTCTATTTGTATCTTTTTGAGGTTAAATAAAATTAAGATGAACCTATAAAACTTTATAAACTTCCTTTTCATAATCAAATGGAAACTATAAACCAAATTAAGTAAAGTCCGATTTACTTCAGTCTAGCTAAACCGTTACGTTACGTTTATCAGTTTCAACTATTATTTTCCAACATATTAGCACAATGATTTGTTTTATATGATGCTTAATAATTAAAAAGTCCCCCTTTTCTTTTTTGTTTTAACAACTCCCTAAAATTGGAATATGTGAACTCATGGACGAGCTGTGGCTCCTTTGGCATGTATTTGGAATTTTCTTTTTTCTTTTCTTTTAATTCTGTGTAAACGGTTGTGAATCTGTTTTAAATTTTGTAATTTTCTATGTTAATAAATTGATTGATTGATTGAATAATACTTAGAAACCTAACATAAAGTTCTAAACGACATATTTTAATTAAAAAGAAAAAAGTTTTCAGATACTAAAGATAATTAATTATTCATTCATCTAAAAAACTCTTTAATTTGAAGCAAATTCTAATGATACATTCTTTTGATATCGCCCATCAAAGAAAAATCCGCGATATTCTCGTCTAATTTTGGAAGAATATCGAGTGAATTAGTTTCAAACTTTCCATCATAATTTGAAACTCTAAACCGAATCTCCTAACACCAGATCCCCTAAACTCCAAACCCACCCACTGTTCCTTTCCCAATACACAAAGCCCTCCCCATCGGAAAACTTCATTATTAGTTCCAATATTCCGTAATTCGACAGGGAAAGGATTACAGAGAGAGAGATCCTATTCGTATTCCCTCCGAGAGAAAGTTTGATGTGGATAATGGCTGCTGCAGTGGAATTTCGGGCCCTGCGGTGGACATGGCGAAAGTAACCAACCGGTGGGTTAATAAAGCTTTGTCCAAATGAAGCGGATTCTACGGAACTTCCCCTGGGTGGAATGCGGGTATTCATCCAGTTTGGATCTGATCAAAAACAATTCTCCTTGGAAGATGATGTTGGAATATGGCATTGCTTTGAGCGATGATAAAGTCGTAGTGGATAATGTTTTGAGTTTTATCCCAATTATTAATAGCCAGTTTCGTTTTATGATTTTTGATTCGGCCAATAGTATTTTAAGTAAATGAAAGGAGAATTTCACCATTTATCGCTGGTTAAGCGAACAATAAGTGTAATCTCACAACTCTCAAGCGTCACCTCCAACCGTGGACCAGTTTTGTCCTTGTTTGGACTCATCAGCACGGTATATGATGTGGTGACCATTGATTAGTCCTCCACTCATGAGTGGAGGACTAATCAATGGTCACCACTTTTTCAGTTATAGTCGGCTAGACATAGTACTTGCCCTCCGCTTCTTTGCGTTACCATGCTGTACCGTGCTGATGAGTCCTAAGAAGGACGAAACCGGTCCACGGTTGGAGGTGACGCTTGATAGTTGGGAGTTTACACTTAGTATATTAAGTATTGATAAACAAGGAAAGCGTAATTTGACTAGGAGAAACAATTCATAGACAATCTCCCAATTTATCCTTTAAATATTTGGAAAAATAAAAATTTCTACTAGTTTACGCAGAGACTCCAACTACTACGGATTCTCCGTAGTTTCTACGAATGCCGTCGTTAAACCACGGACTACGGATAACATCGAAAAAGCTACGGAAAATCGGAAATCTATTATAAAAAGCACTTAAAAGCGCAATTTTTTTCCCAACTATACTCTATTTTTAGGATATTTTCAGTCTTCATAAAACAGGGTGGCGAGCGATCGGGTTTCATGTTGCATGCGGGTTATTCCGTTCTTCCCTCGACTTCTTTCGGCTGGCGCCAAGTTGAAATCGGCTTCTTCTTGCGTTGTTAGTGCAAAGTGGAAAAAACAACTTTATAGTGGTTAGAAGCCGTCGTACAGTGTTTAGGACCGCATTCGGCGGAAAAATCGAAAAATAGCGATTTTTCGCGTAAGTACAGTTTTCTCGGCGCGTAGTCGAAGCTGGCTTCTTTTCACATTGTAATTACACTGTAGGAAAAATTTAAGCATGACCAGAGGCAAGGGCGTAGCCAGAGGGGGGAGATTTGGGGATATATCCCCCCGAAACTCGGGAAATTTCCTTTTTGACCATAGAAAACCACTAAAAATACCCCATATCCCCTCCCGAAATATCAACATCCCCCTCCGAAATTTTTTTCTGACTACGCAACTGACCAGAGGAGCCTAATAAGTCCAGGGATACCTCTCAGATCGCGTTTATATCGATTTTAGTCAGTGTTTTCAACTAATTTTTCTTAAAGATTTCCTAAGTTGTAAATTTTTACTGATAGATCACTCTGAAGCTTAATGCAGTATTTTTAAAAATCTTGTTATATTATAACCTGTTTCAGATATGACATCAAGGGGGATGGCAGGGGATCCACCCCTAAAAAATCCGACTAGGTGTATAAAACAACCCTGCTTTTAGGATCAACTTCCAAAAAAATTTTCCTTGCTCATAAGGACTACTGACAACCATCTTTGAAAGTTGGAGTCTCTGGTTTACGTACAAGAAGGTCTTGTGTTAATAATTTTACCTTAATGATTTAATACCTAATTCTTAATACTTTAAATTAAGGACCTTAATTATTGTTGTTTTTTGAATGGCATTACAACTTAAAGTGATGAGGTTTTTTGGCAGAGATTTTTTGTTGTGATCTCAGTAAAGAATTTATGAACTAGTTAGAATGGAATGTAGTATAAGTCTACTGTTTTTCATATGGCGATGGCATTTTTAGTTGCTCTTTCGGGCTAATCATTCAGCTTTTTACTTAAACGACGACCCCACTAACTAAAGGATATTAATAGAAATCTAAATCCACGCTTTTCTCGAATTTTGTATGGTTGGACTAATGCCACTTTCATCCTGGGTACCTCGTATAATGTAATTTGTCAAACAATATCATCAAAGAATCTTACCCTACATTTGGTACTCGTATATTTATACCTATACCTGCATTTTTTTCTTATTAAGCAGTTAAGAAATTAAATGCGTTTTATGAGTGCGTGCCAGTCTGAAAGAAAACGTGCCAGGTTTGATAAATTTCACCATATGTGTGTGTATTGGACAAGTAGCTTCTCTTGATAATGTTCGCTGCCAAGTTGACCTTTGAATGACCCTGACCATTTGTTACAGTTAAGTAGCATAGGACTAAAACAAATTTCGTGTAAAGTCTTGAACAATTTTAGATAGAAATTTGTAGAAATGGCCATCATTCGCTTCGTAATAAAAAGTGGTTGAGAAACTCTCTGAAAGAGTGTTATAAAACTGCGTCGGCCTACTCTAAGAAATTACGAATTCGTGTTCCCCCATCAGCAAGTATTACATATTTTACTATTTAACATTCAGTGCACATTTAATGCATAGTGTGCACTGAATAGAACCCTTATTTATGATACTTAACTCCTTTTGAAATAGGGAAATCTTAAAAGAGCAGAAATAAAGGAGTAGAAAACTTAAGATTGAGTCATAATAATGTTACTCAAACTTTATTTTTATTAGGTACAGTACTCAACCGAGACGCATTTAAACGTGACGACATGAACATGTCCTCACGGTCAACACAAGCACGATACATCAGATAAAAATAGAGAGAGAAAAAAAAGCACTTTTAAAACCAGAGGAACAAAAATCCAGATGTGAGAGTGCGGAAGGATTTTCCATTAATTTACCCCGTGGAGCTGAAACCAGATGTCTGAGAGGCTTTCACATCGCCCACTATTTCGAGGCGGGAAAATGGAACAAAGGGATGATCAATCAGATAAGCCGAAATCATTCGATGCCAGATATACGAACGGAGAATACCAGGCTCTCTTCCATGTATCAATTTGGAATAAATAACCATGCGCCGTTTGGTCTGAAATTGCATGTTCAAATAGAAAGGATATGAATATTTCAAATCCATCTATTTTCACTATGTTGGGTATAAACATCTTTTATGCGTATGTCTTTCTCTCGTGGGATTGTTTGGTATTTGTATCTTTGAAAAGAGTGTTATGGCTTAAACATACGTCGTGAAATGGTTTAACGATTCTGATAATGTCTTGGCTCTAGCTTTGTTTGCAACGAAGATTTTGAGGTATTTAAAAATTCAAAACTATCTCTGTTATCTGTTACTTCTTTACCTTAATTTACTGATCTCTATTCTGAATAAAGTTAAAAACTAAGGCGGATGAAAAACAGTTGTTTAACTTATAAAAAACCTGTAGTAAAATAAGAATCTAAGTACTACTACCGTAAAATTTACGTTTTATAATGCATCTTCTGTCTACAAGTGCAAAGTTAGCTGGCAGCTGAGAATTTTATTCAAAAAAGATATTCCCAAAACGAACGACAACGAAGAGTTTAATGCGTTCTTTATTACCCCTCGCATCCCCCGATGGTACATCCGAATAACCCCCCCGAAGTAGCGTTCATTAATGCACAAACAGCACATTACATTCGGAAACAAACTCCCAAAATAGCTTCTTCCACCATCGGAAAGCGACTTGAAAAATAATCCGCCGCAACATCTCGTTTATTATTTAAGAAGGTCTCGTATACGCAAATACGACTCGAGACCATTTCAGCTTGTTGAGGAACGACCGCAGCAGCTAATTCTCATATTGCTGCAAGACCGTTTTTCATTTTTGCCGAAACAGCTGCAAGCCCTCTCAGACCATTTGCTCTGCTGCAAAAGAAAATTCGATTTGCACACGTGACAGATGAAGAAACTGAGCACAGACAGAAATTCTCTCTTTTGCCCCTTTTTTTTCCTCAGCCAGAAACTCCATTGCGTTCGGTTAAGTTATTCACGATTGATTTCTTTTGGAGAGACAATAGGAGAATCGATCATGGCTAAGTGCAGCCATGTTTTTTTAGGGAGAAAAATGGCAGGCTTAATTTATTTTGTTGTTGTGTTGCTAATCGACTCCTCCCCAGTTCTTCAATTACAGTTACCAAATTGAACTCAAAAGAACGTTTTTTGTAACATTGTCGAAGTATCTGATCTCCTAAAATTTAAGCCCCCGGCACAGCCATTTTCTGTTTAGTAAAGTGCCTAGAGCTGTAAGCAGTAAAATCCAAAAGTTTTTGTCATCAGAGAGGCAGAGATTAAATTTTTTTTACTGTTTTAATGTCTTAAAATTTTACTGGAGAATGTTTCATCAATCCGTAAATATTAAATAATAAAAAATATCACTCATAGAAAATTCGAATTCCTATGGTTAGCAAATTTATTTCCAAGCTTCGCTTTACGAGTGGGAAGATGGAAATACACACCCTATATAGCCATTAAACACGTTTATCTTTAAGTGTGAATTTTCAAAAACTTTTGAGGTAACGCAGTACGTTATTTGTAGCAATAACTTCTAATCACTACTTATTAGCATTTTCAAAGCACCATAGTTTTTTTTTCACAGAATAATTTCTTTTCATAAAGATAGCTTTTACCGAAAAATATATTTTATCTTCAATCAAATTACACAAACAGTTTCAAGGATGAGAAAAGTACTAAAGCACTTCTTTCCCCGTTAATGGTAGGCGACATTATAGCTGAGAAGCAATTTATGGCAATCTAAGCGAAACCCAATCGGAAAATGAAAGCTAAATTATACGTTACGTTTTTCCCAAGCTATTTGTAAAAAACCAACAATCACTTTACTATGATCAAGTTTTTGTGTGCGCTCCGATTTCGATTGATTTGAAAGAAACAGGTTCACCACATAATTGCAATTCCACTTTTGGAATTATCGAAACGACAAAGAAAATCATGGATATTAGTCCTTCAAATTACGTGAAAATATGTGATGGCATACTTTCATTATGACAATTATTTTGTAATACAAGAAGGTATTAATTTGAAGTGTGGGTAACAACAATTTATTGGTACACAATGTATATTTGAAAAAATAGGTTGTGTGAATATTTGTTTCATATGCCTTTTTGAAGAAATGCGTGTAAGAATATCTTTTACTTAAATAGGTTATTTTGATCAATAACTAATGAACTATAAACATCCATAAACGCATATTATGTTTGGAAACTGAAAAAAATTGTAGTGTTTGTGGAAAACCGAGGACTAAACGGCGCAAGTTTAGAACTGCTGATACGCCAAGTTTTTAGCGATAAAAATCAATTTATAGTAACCCCAACTAATGTTAAATGAATTATGTGGCTTCTAAATATGGCGCGAAATAGCCAAAACTCGCCAACCATCAGCAGTTCTAAAGTTGCGCCGACTAAACAAGGTCCTAACCTAATGTTCATTTGAATAAAAAAAAGAGACAACTATACTCAGTTGCAACTTAACTTGAGCTGAGAGCAACCAAAGAAAGTAGTTCCCCGTGCGGTGTCAGAATTTTGAATGAAATTAAGAGATTCAATTTTAAAATATGATTTTTAAATCCACGTATATTAGCGTCTTTTCATACCTATTTGCAAAATGTTGAGTATTATTATTTTTTCAAGTGTCGCAGTGCGTAGTAGTACATTTGTCTGAATAAAACTCTCCAGCCAATAACATCTCACAAAGCCCATCAAGCTTTCTGTTTACTCCGATTTTCTTCCGCGTGGCCATGACGTCAGGCTCAACTTAAGCTGCAATCGAGTATAAAAGCATTAAATGTTTGTTTTAAGAACTGACCCCCACAAAATGCTCATATTCTCTTAAATGGATTAATGATTATTTATTCAAGTATAACCTTGATACGAATATCGGTATCCACCCTTTCCCTATGAAAGATACCGATTATTCATTAAGATATAGAGTATTCCCCGAGGAAATCAAAGCAAATGTCTTCATATCCTATTCAATTCTTTCTCAAGGGCATATAAAAAAATCTGCAACATCGGAAAAGTGTATCAGTTTGAATTTCCCACAAATAAGATCCATTATACCGAAATCTGCATTTTGCAATTATCATGCAAATCACAACGGCACAACATTTGGGGGATGGACTGGGTTTGAAAAGGAATTGGGGATTGGGAAATTCTGAATAAAGAGATGAGAGATAATTGGGAGAGATGTGGGCTTTTGGAGTTGAGTTGACATTCTTTTGAATTTCGGTATTGAAAACTGTTTCGAGATACAGTCAAGTCCGCTTAATGTGATCGCAATTGTCCGAGACTAAACTGATAACATTATCCGATGGATAACAATAAGCGGTCTCATATCAAAAAACAGCAAACAGTGTTACTAGATTGCTTGCTTTAAAATCAAAATCATGTAATCGTAATAAATGTATTTAGCACTCTATTTTTAAACTAGGAAAAATTTTAAGGGGAAAATAAAAGAGTAGTTCAGTTAATAAAATTAAAACAATCACTTACTGTTGTGTATTTTTATAGAAATGTCTCTTTTTTCCGCCCCATTATATCCTTCCACTCCAATAAACCACTTATTTATAACATTATCCAAATTTCATTAAACAAGGGAAAATCAAAATCTTGGATCGTAGATCTTGGTGTCGTGGGATCGTGGATCTTGGTGTTTCTTTAACCAATCACAAGTATGGATTCGGACCCCCCATAACCGTTTTCTTTCAATCAATATACTATACGGAATGTTTTATTTTTCTACCCATACTGAATTTCAGAAAAAAAGAAACGCCAGATGTTCTCATGAAGAAGATTTTTACTTGTAAAAATTGACCTTCAAAATGAAACTCGAACTCAAAAGCGGTCGTTTTAAAGGGAATATGGACAAATTTTGATAATATTAAACGGATTGATGATTCATAGTTGATCACATTAAACGATGTATTTTACATTAAATTAAATAGGAATGATCGGGACCTGTCGATTCCGATAACATTATCCGATTGATAACATTAACCGTGATCACATTAAGCGGATTCGACTGTAATATCTTTGTCTTTCGTGTTATTCAACTTGTCATGTTCTGACTGTCCACTCAGTAAAAAGTATAAAAGGTAGAGTAGCGGGAAATTAGACTATCTTCCACTACAAGATATATGAATTCATATCAAACGTTTGATCATACATTTTATTTTAATGTAATAACGTCCATATGTAATAATGTAATCTGATAATTCATAGTGATCTTAATCATAAAAGTGTTACTAATTTTCAAGTGACGAAAGAAGTGAAGCTTAAAAAACTTCGGGTTCAATTTCAAAGTATAAAATCATACAAATTTAACGACCTGCGATAAGGGGTGTAAAACCTCTTGAAAATTGTGTGACGTCTTTTGTCCTTAAACATAAGGTAACAGTTCAAAAACAAAACAGTCGGAGCCTGATTTAAATAAAACACTAAGACAAGGTGTCTACTCCTTCATCACGTAATATAACCAGCTCCTTCTCCATCTATTTCAGAGCTTGTGTGTCACAGTAAATTTTCCCCCCGCTCTGAACTCGACATTACAAAGACAGTAGTAGTGTAGAAATGGGGGTTCTACGACATTGCGACTCTGCGCCTCCTGCGCCGGCGGCTCTGCGGTTCCCTTCCCAATCTACTAGATTGCGGAGTGACTGCTCCGGTTGCGCCGGCAGATCTTGACTCCTGCCCATTCTACTACTTTGCGATTCCCTTCCCATTCTACTGATTACGGAGTGTCTGCTACTTTACGGTTCTACCAATAAAATGGGGCTCCACCACTAAATTGGGGCTCTGCCACTAAATTGCGACTCCAACAACAGCAAGAAGCTAAAATTAAAGTTATTTAACATCAATATATCTCCCAGGAGAGTTAGCCCAAGATATTCTTGGTTACCGAAGTACGCTTGGCAGAGCTTAACACAAATCCTGTATAAGTTTGATTTGGTAAGTTACCGGAAGCCTCTCCTTTGTACTTCATCCCCCCCAACCCCCTAATTAAATATTTTAAAGTATTTTAAATTGAGGTCCCACCAACCACCCGACTTTCTCAATTAACAGTTACTATTTCAGTTACTATTAAATTTATTTACTATTAACAAACTGTAACCGCTATTTAACTATACTATGAATAAAATTAGCAAATTGCAACTTATTGGGGCTTTACCACTATGGCACCGCAGGAAGTTAAAGTTATTTTACTATTAACAGTTACTATTTAAGTTATTTACTAATAACAAACTGTAACCGCTATTTAACTATAATATGGATAAAATTAGCAAATTGCAACTTATTGGGACTTTACCACTAAGACACAACAGGAAGTTATTTTACAATTAACAGTTACTACTAAAGGTATTTAATATTAACAAACTGTTTAACTGTAGTAATATGGACAAATTGCAGCTCTTCCACTATATTGTGGATCTAAAACACATGCAACAAAAAGAAGCTAAATTGTGACTTTCTAAATTATTTTAAGATAACATTAATTGATAGTTAAAGTTATTAACAAAGGTTAATTAACAGTTTAAGTTATTTTACATAAAATTATAAGGTTAATGAACAAACTAACCACTGTAATACATTACCTATTGAATGCCCATACTGGAATAAAAGACCAAGACAATCACAAACTCAAAAAAATGTAGACTGCACTACTCGCCTGTCATTGAGACTCCCTTTAACAATGCACCGGCGAACCGCCCCTCTTACCTTTCACAGAGCAATATGTGTGGCGATAACGGGGTAACCTCCATTGGGATTGACAGCGATTGCATCTTTTCCCGCAATACCAAGGGGAGAGGGTTTTCAAAGATATATATTTTTTCATTACAATCATTTCTATTTCGTTAAATTTACAGTTCAATATTCACTTTAGTTACAGTTTGACACAAAATGCTTATCCTATCACAATCCTTAACTTTGAAAATACAGTATTTTCACCAGAAAGGATGCTTTGAAAAATTGAGAATGATTGAACATTTTCAGACAACCAGACATCTAATACGTTATCCTATTGGTGGAATTATTTTTATTTTACTTTGATCAGGAAAGGATACTTTGAAAAATTGAGAATGCATTTTCAGTGCAAGCATTTTCAGACCACTTGACATATAATACGTTATCCTATTGGAGGAATTATTTTACAACTTCGATTAAAAATTACTAATTATGTTCATATTGGATAAGATCTTCAATATTTTAAGCATTTTTTTAAAATAAAATATACTTTTATTACGAATTCTGTTCGAGGAGTTGATTTTTTTTCATAGAATGTTAGAATCATTCAAGTTAAAAATGATAAATCCATTAATTTTACTATAGTTCAATTGAAGATATTACTTATTTTATTCGCATAGTATACCTTTTTCTAGATTTAAACGTGAGAATATATGATTAATCACCTAAACAAAAACTATTCCATTACTCTTTTTTCAGAAATCATTGTATAAATGAGAGAATTTTTAAATTTTTATACAAAAATTGAAAAATATATACGATTTTCCCAACAGTTGAAAAAATTTCAATCATTAACCCTTTATTTAAAGTACATTATTAGGCTACCACTACAGAACATACACTATATACATTCATTTTATTCATAACTTTTACTATATTTATTGAACATGTAATATTTTTTCTATACTAAAGATAACTGCTTTGGTTATTTTTCAATTCATGGAATGGTTACGTTGATCATTTCCAACCTTTTTTGAAAATAATAACTTTTTTAACCCATCGACTATACTTGCTCTACAAGAATTTTACACTCTGCTGTACATTTTTACTATCAATTTATATTATTCACAAAAGCAAACAATATAATACATATAAACTAACTTATGAAAGAAATCCTTTATGGATATAATGTTTTCTCTTACCTAAAGCCTTCTTTCATCTATAATCCATATAGAAAATTAAACTATTCTAATAAAAATTAAAGGGGAAACAAGACTTCAAAGAAAACATACATTATAAAAACCAAGAAAATTATTACAGAATCTAAAAGAAAAACTAAAAACTCTGCTAAAAATAAAAACTTAACTGAAAATTTCGTTAAAAATTAAGACACATGCAGAAAAATAACTTAATACTTTGTGAAAAATAAAAACGAACACAGAAAAACTTTCACTGAAAAACTAAAATCTTTGTTAAAAATAAAAACTTAACTAAAAACTCTGCTAAAACTAAAAACTTAACTGAAAAATTTACTAAAAATTAAGAGATATGTAGAAAATTAACTTAATACTTTGTTAAAAATAAAAACGAACACAGAAAAACTTTCACTGAAAAACTAAAATCTTTGTTAAATATAAAAACTTAACTGAAAATTTTGTTAAAAATAAAAACTTCACTGAAAATTTTGTTAAAAATTAAGACAAATGCTGAAAAATAACTCATTACTTTGCTAAAAGTAAAAATGAACACAGAAAAAACTTTACAAGAAATGAAAACTTATACACTGAAAAACTAAAGTCTTTGTTAAATATAAAAACTTATTCACTACGAAACTGAAAACTTTGTTTGAAATGAACTAGAAAACGAAAAACTTTACACAAGAAATGAAAACTTATACACTAAAAAACTAAAATCTTTGTTAAAAATAAAAGCTTAACTGAAAATTTTGTTAAAAAATTAAGACAAATGCAGAAAAATAACTTAATACTTTGTTAAATGTAAAAACTTAAAAGCTACAAAACTAAAATATCTGTTTAAAATAAATAAAAACTTACAAGAAATTTTACAAGAAATAAAAATTTACACTAAAAACTTTACCAAAAAGAAATTATTACGAAAAACTTTAACAGAAAGAAAAACTTAAAAACCATAAAACAAAAAAAAACTTTGTTAAAAATAAAGGCAAATACAGAAAATAACTTAATACTTTGTTAAATATTAAAACTTAGAAACTATGAAACGAAAAACTTTACCATAAATAAAAACTTATACACTACAAAACTAAAATATTTGTTAAAAATTAAATAAAACTTTGAAAAAATTTTACAAGAAATAAAAATTTACACTAAAAACTTTACCAAAGAGAAATTATTACGAAAAACTTTAACAGAAAGAAAAACTTAAAAACCATAAAACAAAAAAAACTTTGTTAAAAATAAAGGCAAATACAGAAAATAACTTAATACTTTGTTAAATATTAAAACTTAGAAACTATGAAACGAAAAACTTTACCATAAATAAAAACTTATACACTACAAAACTAAAATATTTGTTAAAAATAAAATAAAACTTTGAAAAAATTTTACAAGAAATAAAAAGTTACACTAAAAACTTTATCAAAAAGAAATACTTCGTGTTAAAAATAAATAAAAACTTTGAAAAAATTTTACAAGAAATAAAAATTTACACTAAAAACTTTACCAAAAAGAAATTATTACGAAAAACCTTAACAAAAGAAAAACCTAAAAACTATAAAACTAAAAACTTTGTTAAAAATCAAGACACATGTAGAAAAATAACTTAATACTTTGTTCAATATAAAAACTTAGAACCTATAAAACTAAAAACTTTGCTAAAAATAAAAACTTTAGGAAAACTTTGTTAAAAATAAAGAAATCAATACAGAAAATTTTAAAAATAAATAAAAACTTCGAAAAAATATTACAAGAAATAAAAAATAGCACTAAAAACTTTATCAAAAAGAGATACTTACAAATTATAAAACTAAAAACTTTGTTAAAAATAAAATTAAATTGAAAAGTTAAAATAAAAAAAAATAAAAACTTTATCAAAAAGAAATACTTCTTGTTAAAAAAAATATACTTTGAAAAATTTGTACAAGAAATACACTAAAAACTTTACCAAAAACGTCCATACTTTGTTAAAATTAGAAGACAGATAGATTCACATCCTCCTTTCATTGGGACCCTTTTTTTTATTATGAAAACTCGGTGGGCTGAAAACTCCTTCTTAATGAAGGAAATTTAAAAATAGTACTTTTAAATTTTTCAGCCCACGTTTTACATAATAATTAAAAAAGGGTCCCAATGAAAGGAGGATGTGAATCTATCTGTCTTCTAATTTTAACAAAGTATGGACGTTTTTGGTAAAGTTTTTAGTGTATTTCTTGTACAAATTTTTCAAAGTATATTTTTTTTAACAAGAAGTATTTCTTTTTGATAAAGTTTTTATTTTTTTTTATTTTAACTTTTCAATTTAATTTTATTTTTAACAAAGTTTTTAGTTTTATAATTTGTAAGTATCTCTTTTTGATAAAGTTTTTAGTGCTATTTTTTATTTCTTGTAATATTTTTTCGAAGTTTTTATTTATTTTTAAAATTTTCTGTATTGATTTCTTTATTTTTAACAAAGTTTTCCTAAAGTTTTTATTTTTAGCAAAGTTTTTAGTTTTATAGGTTCTAAGTTTTTATATTGAACAAAGTATTAAGTTATTTTTCTACATGTGTCTTGATTTTTAACAAAGTTTTTAGTTTTATAGTTTTTAGGTTTTTCTTTTGTTAAGGTTTTTCGTAATAATTTCTTTTTGGTAAAGTTTTTAGTGTAAATTTTTATTTCTTGTAAAATTTTTTCAAAGTTTTTATTTATTTTTAACACGAAGTATTTCTTTTTGATAAAGTTTTTAGTGTAACTTTTTATTTCTTGTAAAATTTTTTCAAAGTTTTATTTTATTTTTAACAAATATTTTAGTTTTGTAGTGTATAAGTTTTTATTTATGGTAAAGTTTTTCGTTTCATAGTTTCTAAGTTTTAATATTTAACAAAGTATTAAGTTATTTTCTGTATTTGCCTTTATTTTTAACAAAGTTTTTTTTGTTTTATGGTTTTTAAGTTTTTCTTTCTGTTAAAGTTTTTCGTAATAATTTCTCTTTGGTAAAGTTTTTAGTGTAAATTTTTATTTCTTGTAAAATTTTTTCAAAGTTTTATTTAATTTTTAACAAATATTTTAGTTTTGTAGTGTATAAGTTTTTATTTATGGTAAAGTTTTTCGTTTCATAGTTTCTAAGTTTTAATATTTAACAAAGTATTAAGTTATTTTCTGTATTTGCCTTTATTTTTAACAAAGTTTTTTTTTGTTTTATGGTTTTTAAGTTTTTCTTTCTGTTAAAGTTTTTCGTAATAATTTCTTTTTGGTAAAGTTTTTAGTGTAAATTTTTATTTCTTGTAAAATTTCTTGTAAGTTTTTATTTATTTTAAACAGATATTTTAGTTTTGTAGCTTTTAAGTTTTTACATTTAACAAAGTATTAAGTTATTTTTCTGCATTTGTCTTAATTTTTTAACAAAATTTTCAGTTAAGCTTTTATTTTTAACAAAGATTTTAGTTTTTTAGTGTATAAGTTTTCATTTCTTGTGTAAAGTTTTTCGTTTTCTAGTTCATTTCAAACAAAGTTTTCAGTTTCGTAGTGAATAAGTTTTTATATTTAACAAAGACTTTAGTTTTTCAGTGTATAAGTTTTCATTTCTTGTAAAGTTTTTTCTGTGTTCATTTTTACTTTTAGCAAAGTAATGAGTTATTTTTCAGCATTTGTCTTAATTTTTAACAAAATTTTCAGTGAAGTTTTTATTTTTAACAAAATTTTCAGTTAAGTTTTTATATTTAACAAAGATTTTAGTTTTTCAGTGAAAGTTTTTCTGTGTTCGTTTTTATTTTTAACAAAGTATTAAGTTAATTTTCTACATATCTCTTAATTTTTAGTAAATTTTTCAGTTAAGTTTTTAGTTTTAGCAGAGTTTTTAGTTAAGTTTTTATTTTTAACAAAGATTTTAGTTTTTCAGTGAAAGTTTTTCTGTGTTCGTTTTTATTTTTCACAAAGTATTAAGTTATTTTTCTGCATGTGTCTTAATTTTTAACGAAATTTTCAGTTAAGTTTTTATTTTTAGCAGAGTTTTTAGTTTTTCTTTTAGATTCTGTAATAATTTTCTTGGTTTTTATAATGTATGTTTTCTTTGAAGTCTTGTTTTCCCTTTAATTTTTATTAGAATAGTTTAATTTTCTATATGGATTATAGATGAAAGAAGGCTTTAGGTAAGAGAAAACATTATATCCATAAAGGATTTCTTTCATAAGTTAGTTTATATGTATTATATTGTTTGCTTTTGTGAATAATATAAATTGATAGTAAAAATGTACAGCAGAGTGTAAAATTCTTGTAGAGCAAGTATAGTCGATGGGTTAAAAAAGTTATTATTTTCAAAAAAGGTTGGAAATGATCAACGTAACCATTCCATGAATTGAAAAATAACCAAAGCAGTTATCTTTAGTATAGAAAAAATATTACATGTTCAATAAATATAGTAAAAGTTATGAATAAAATGAATGTATATAGTGTATGTTCTGTAGTGGTAGCCTAATAATGTACTTTAAATAAAGGGTTAATGATTGAAATTTTTTCAACTGTTGGGAAAATCGTATATATTTTTCAATTTTTGTATAAAAATTTAAAAATTCTCTCATTTATACAATGATTTCTGAAAAAAGAGTAATGGAATAGTTTTTGTTTAGGTGATTAATCATATATTCTCACGTTTAAATCTAGAAAAAGGTACTATGCGAATAAAATAAGTAATATCTTCAATTGAACTATAGTAAAATTAATGGATTTATCATTTTTAACTTGAATGATTCTAACATTCTATGAAAAAAAATCAACTCCTCGAACAGAATTCGTAATAAAAGTATATTTTATTTAAAAAAAATGCTTAAAATATTGAAGATCTTATCCAATATGAACATAATTAGTAATTTTTAATCGAAGTTGTAAAATAATTCCTCCAATAGGATAACGTATTATATGTCAAGTGGTCTGAAAATGCTTGCACTGAAAATGCATTCTCAATTTTTCAAAGTATCCTTTCCTGATCAAAGTAAAATAAAAATAATTCCACCAATAGGATAACGTATTAGATGTCTGGTTGTCTGAAAATGTTCAATCATTCTCAATTTTTCAAAGCATCCTTTCTGGTGAAAATACTGTATTTTCAAAGTTAAGGATTGTGATAGGATAAGCATTTTGTGTCAAACTGTAACTAAAGTGAATATTGAACTGTAAATTTAACGAAATAGAAATGATTGTAATGAAAAAATATATATCTTTGAAAACCCTCTCCCCTTGGTATTGCGGGAAAAGATGCAATCGCTGTCAATCCCAATGGAGGTTACCCCGTTATCGCCACACATATTGCTCTGTGAAAGGTAAGAGGGGCGGTTCGCCGGTGCATTGTTAAAGGGAGTCTCAATGACAGGCGAGTAGTGCAGTCTACATTTTTTTGAGTTTGTGATTGTCTTGGTCTTTTATTCCAGTATGGGCATTCAATAGGTAATGTATTACAGTGGTTAGTTTGTTCATTAACCTTATAATTTTATGTAAAATAACTTAAACTGTTAATTAACCTTTGTTAATAACTTTAACTATCAATTAATGTTATCTTAAAATAATTTAGAAAGTCACAATTTAGCTTCTTTTTGTTGCATGTGTTTTAGATCCACAATATAGTGGAAGAGCTGCAATTTGTCCATATTACTACAGTTAAACAGTTTGTTAATATTAAATACCTTTAGTAGTAACTGTTAATTGTAAAATAACTTCCTGTTGTGTCTTAGTGGTAAAGTCCCAATAAGTTGCAATTTGCTAATTTTATCCATATTATAGTTAAATAGCGGTTACAGTTTGTTATTAGTAAATAACTTAAATAGTAACTGTTAATAGTAAAATAACTTTAACTTCCTGCGGTGCCATAGTGGTAAAGCCCCAATAAGTTGCAATTTGCTAATTTTATTCATAGTATAGTTAAATAGCGGTTACAGTTTGTTAATAGTAAATAAATTTAATAGTAACTGAAATAGTAACTGTTAATTGAGAAAGTCGGGTGGTTGGTGGGACCTCAATTTAAAATACTTTAAAATATTTAATTAGGGGGTTGGGGGGGATGAAGTACAAAGGAGAGGCTTCCGGTAACTTACCAAATCAAACTTATACAGGATTTGTGTTAAGCTCTGCCAAGCGTACTTCGGTAACCAAGAATATCTTGGGCTAACTCTCCTGGGAGATATATTGATGTTAAATAACTTTAATTTTAGCTTCTTGCTGTTGTTGGAGTCGCAATTTAGTGGCAGAGCCCCAATTTAGTGGTGGAGCCCCATTTTATTGGTAGAACCGTAAAGTAGCAGACACTCCGTAATCAGTAGAATGGGAAGGGAATCGCAAAGTAGTAGAATGGGCAGGAGTCAAGATCTGCCGGCGCAACCGGAGCAGTCACTCCGCAATCTAGTAGATTGGGAAGGGAACCGCAGAGCCGCCGGCGCAGGAGGCGCAGAGTCGCAATGTCGTAGAACCCCCATTTCTACACTACTGACAGTTGTCGCACGCATCGGAGGCCACATCACTTCGCACCGATCCGTCTCTCGAAGTAATTGATATTCGTGAGCGGTATCGAAACGGCTTCCACCAGCATTGTTGCGACAACTCGCGCCCGTGCTTTATTAATCCCCGGGCCGCAGTTAATTAGAATGAGTAGCGGACGAGGAATGCTGCAGCAGAGGAAATGACCCGCGCAAGGGCTGAAATCCGAGACTCCATCTGATGCAGAAGAGGCTTTGGGATGCTGGGGATTATCCGTGAAATTATTTCAGTAGGGATGGGTCCATTTATTATTTCTACTTTCAGAGTGAAAGCTTTTCTGGAGGGCTTGAAAATGCAACAAGCAAGTTTCGAGAGGTTTATACCCCTTCCCCGTCATTGTTATGCAACACTTTAAAATGTAAATCCAAATTCCTTTTTACACATTTATTTTATTATTTTCGTTACTACCTGAAATTTATTCAATATTATTTTATTACTGTTAAATCGAATATACTAGAAAGAGTGAAAAACATTTTATCGTACCTCTAACAGACAATAAAAAAACAGCTTTTAAAAGGGGATGTCACAAATTCCTCCCTCTTGTCACATTATGTTGAACAAATAGGACCCTTTGACATAATTTGGAAAATGCTTTTTTGGTTCAATTCTGTTAGAGTTCCCGCTAAATATCGCCATCCTCTTTCGGACACCGGAAAGTAGAAATATTGCTAAATAATTTCAAACTAATGGATTAGAATGTTTAGTTAGATCAATAACTGTACAGTTTATCAATTAAAATCAGAAAAATCTGTCGATATTTGAATATATAACGTTTAAAAGATCATTGCGATATTTAGCGGGAATTAACTCTAAAGGAATTGAACCGCTTTTTTATTGAACGATTCAATTTTTCATCAGTTACAGTTACATCATGGTATGAAAACAGTTTCATTTTTATCAGTGAAAGGAGTATGCATTTAATAGTTAAAAGTTCAAAATGATTT
Source organism: Tetragnatha versicolor (assembly GCA_024610705.1). Taxonomy (NCBI): domain Eukaryota; kingdom Metazoa; phylum Arthropoda; class Arachnida; order Araneae; family Tetragnathidae; genus Tetragnatha; species Tetragnatha versicolor. The sequence goes on along the minus strand of JANDEH010000005.1, from coordinate 865,413 downwards.
TGATTCCTTATTTTTGCATTGATTAAACACATAAAATCAAATGGATCATTGTCAAATGTGTTTCTTTCCATGTAATAAGACAGATGTCAACTTTATTTTTAGATCACTTCTCAAAGACACAAATATAGTGTAAAGATATCGACTCCTTTCTAAGTGATGTGGGAATGGGGACACAAGCTTAGGGAATTCTCCGCACGATTTAACCCTTGTCGTCGTCTGTCACTAATTAATGTCGCGATGTGTACTCACGATCCTTAAAGATAGCATTGAGAAAAGTAGCAGAGACTAAAGAAGTAATTGAGTATTGTGTTCTATCAAAAATTTTCACAAGAAAGTGGGACAGAGTAGTTTTCGTATCCCAGTCTGCTTTGTGAGGAAAGTTTATTTAATTATTATGAAATGTCACACAGGAAAAAAACTGAACTGAACAATAGGGTGGGCCGAAAAAAACTTTTTATTTTATTTTGAAACGCTATACCGCGGAAAACTTGCCTCTGGGGTAGAGAAGTAAAATGCAACAAAAATTTTTAAAATCGGTTAAAAATTGCAATAGCGCATTGCACCTAAAGTTTGAAAAAAAAATAGGCTATTTTCATTACTTTTAAAAAAAATCAAATTAAATCAAATAACTTTTTTAAAAGTATATAAAGGCATATAATAGAATAAAAATGTGGAGAAAACATATTTAATTGAAAAAAGGTGTTTTTTACAATTAATTGGTAGTATAATAACATCTAAAATTACACATTTTTACCAGAAATCCACATATTTCGAATGAAACAAAAAAAGTTATGAAAAACAATTTTTCATTACTATACTACCTTTCTAGCTATCGCTCAGTAACCCCCTTAACAGTTAAAACATGTTTTACAGTTCGCTTCGAGATCGGAGCTCGCTCGTTGCACAACAAAACGCATCACTATCTCTCGCCGAAATAAAAACTTATTTTATATTTTGAAACGCTATACCACGGAAAACTTGCCTCTTGAGTAGAGAAGTAAAATGCAACAAAAATTTTTTAAATCGGTTAAAAAATTGCCTTAGTACACTGGTCCTAAAATTTGAAAAAATATGCTATTTTCATAACTCTTAAAAAATCAAATAACTTCTATAAAAAGTATCTAAAGGGATAAATTAGAAGAAAAATGTTAAGAAAAAATATATTTAATGGAAAGAAAGATGTTATTTTACAATATAAGGTTGCACTATAAGGTTACACTTGGCATTTCGCCTTTTTTTCTTCAAAAATCGCATTTTTCGATTGAATTAAAAAAAAATTTCCTGATGGTGCATAGTTTGATTTGTAACAAATGTAGTCCTTTACTGGTTATTAACTTCTTTTGGTAGTTTGAAAGAATCTAATGTTCCTCTGTTGGATTATTTATCAGTACTATAACATAAACTGTATTTTAGTACTGATAATCCAACAGATGAAGAACATAATATTTTAGTTTCTTTTATATTAAAATCAAATTAAATCAAATTAATTGGTCTGTATGATTCTTTATTTAGAAAAGTAAAGGGTTCTAAATTTGACCTGGACACGTGTTTAAAGTGATAGAAACATCTAGATTTTTGCCAGAAAAGTTATTAGAAATCATTGATCCAATGATTAAACAAAATGCCTTTTTTGCTCATTCTGAAAACTTGCTTATGGGCAGGATCATAGATAAAAGGGATCATATATGAGGGGGTTTGGTTTAGAAGAACAATTAAGGCTAGACACTCAGCTTCTAAAAGAAAGTCAGTTAGGAGTTTCCATCCCCCCAAACCTAATTTCCAAGCTACAGACCATATTGCCCATATATAGAACATACGTAGACTACATATAGATTAGCTGGAATACTGCTTCTCTTTCTCCCCACCTATATACCTATACTACGAAGATTTACCGATCAAGAGATATAGTCTATGATAATGACTGGAACTTTGACAGATTCCCATGTCACACACAAACAGTCAAACGTTGTGTAAAATTAGTAACACAGAAGGCATCACGAAAAGTCATCGGTATGAATGCCAGGAGATTGGTTTATAAGAATTTATTAATCTTTCAAGATCTTCAATGCCAAATTTTTCAATCAAGTCTTCTTTCAAAATACCAAAAGAAGTTAATAACCAGTAAAAGACTACATTTTATTACAAATCCTACTATGCACCATCAGGAATAATAAATTTTAATTCAATCGAAAAATGAGATTTTTGAAGAAAAAAAGGCGAAAGGAGAAAAGGTTAATGCTGTAACCTTATAGTGCAACCTTATATTGTAAAATAAGATCTTTCTTTCCATTAAATATATTTTTTCTTAACATTTTTCTTCTAATTTATCCCTTTAGATACTTTTTATAGAAGTTATTTGATTTTTTAAGAGTTATGAAAATAGCATATTTTTTCAAATTTTAGGACCAGTGTACTAAGGCAATTTTTTAACCGATTTAAAAAATTTTTGTTGCATTTTACTTCTCTACTCAAGAGGCAAGTTTTCCGTGGTATAGCGTTTCAAAATATAAAATAAGTTTTTATTTCGGCGAGAGATAGTGATGCGTTTTGTTGTGCAACGAGCGAGCTCCGATCGCGAAGCGAACTGTAAAACATGTTTTAACTGTTAAGGGGGTTACTGAGTGATAGCTAGAAAGGTAGTATAGTAATGAAAAATTGTTTTTCATAACTTTTTTTGTTTCATACGAAATATGTGGATTTCTGGTAAAAATGTGTATTTTTAGATGTTATTATACTACCAATTAATTGTAAAAAACACCTTTTTTCAATTAAATATATTTTCTCCACATTTTTATTCTATTATGTGCCTTTAGATACTTTTTATAAAAGTTATTTGATTTAATTTGATTTTTTTTAAAAGTAATGAAAATAGCCTATTTTTCAAACTTTAGGTGCAATGCGCTATTGCAATTTTTAACCGATTTTAAAAACTTTTGTTGCATTTTACTTCTCTACCCCAGAGGCAAGTTTTCCGCGGTATAGCGTTTCAAAATAAAATAAAAAGTTTTTTTCGGCCCACCCTACTGAACAATCTGAACGATCAGAAAAAAGCTCTCTTCTAAACCCAGTTTGCATTCATTGTTTTTAATATTTAAATTAAAATTAATTTGTGGTTTTCGATATGTGAAACTGGATAGATAAAAAGTTTCAATGCTTTAAAACTCCTTTTTCCATTTCTGTTCTAAGTACTGCAAAAATTTTTCAAACGTATCGAAAATAATTTTAATTTGTTTTTAAAAATCTGAATCCCCTCATAATTATCTATAACGTAGAAATCGCCGAAATATAGAAAATTTAAAATATCAAATCAAAGCATACCAAAACCTTTCCATCTTTTCTTTCTTTCAGAAAATGAAAAATTTCTTTTAACTCTAAAACACCAACAACTGAGCAACATTCGAATCAATACATACGATACACATACTTATTTAGTGTATTAAATGTGTTATTTTACTTGAATAATCCGAATACTTGAATTGTCGTAAAAGAATATGTGCATTTAATAACTACTATACTGTAACTCAAATTAAAGTTAAATTTTGCATAGTATTAAGTATTAGTCTCGAAAAGGTAAAAGTATAAAGGTAAAGTTTTACGTCATTTATAAAAACAAATACAGTATATTATCAAGCTATTAAAAATCCTCAGTATCATAATCTAAGTATAATCTTAAGTATATATAAAGGATATATAAGTAAGTATAATCTAAATAAAATCCTCAGTATACACCGAAAATAATCTAAATAATTATTTACAGAAACGATTACCCCGTGCTACTTCCAAAATATATATTTATTCCACTTGAGAATTTAAAAAATCTAAGTACACAAGAGCTGCATAAAAACGTCAGCACCGAAAATTTTAATAACGCCAACAAATATTTAGTTAAGATCCAAATAAGAAAGAAGTACTTCAAACTTTAATCATTTTCCATTCAAACACCACCATTCAACATTTTTCATTCGATTTGATCATTTTCCTTTTTCAACGATCTGTATTCAAATCTTCCTTTCAAATAACTTTTCTCCATAAACAAATTATTGAAGGTATTTTTCATCATTCATATTCAATGATTCAAAACATTTTTATGTACATTTTAAAATATGTTTTATTATTTTTATAGCAAAACTTATAAAAACAAAATTAAAAAATTTAAATTTATGTAACGTTTGTTTTCTTAGGTAAACTCTAAAAATTTTAATAACTTTTGTTGATTTAAAATTTGTAAAACCCTCTGCTAAAATAAATTTTGTTTTCAATTATATCTAAAAAATTTTCTAAAAATCAGTAATTTTGATGAAAAATAAAATTGTACAAAATAAGAGCTTAAAGCTAATTTTTTTTATCTTGATATGAACATTGCTAAAAAAGGATATTTTTTTACACCTAAGATTTTTTTGGTACTTAAAAAATCAATTAAAAAAAATCTTAGGTGTAAAAACAGTATAAAACTGTGTAATTCAATACAGACAACCTTCGATACCTTTTAACTCAGTTTTCATGACTACAAAATTCACTAGATCCAGCAAAAGCTTTTTAAAAGACGATTATTGCAATTTTACGAGATTCTTCTTACGAAGAAAAGAATCTTTCGGATCTTCCATTAATAATGGCAGTAAAAGTAATAAAACACTACTGGCTTCGGATTTCAACTAAAATGAAATCGATTCTTCTTCCATTAAACACAAATGATAGAGTTCACTAGCTATAGCTACAATATCTTTAAAATAATTAAAGCGAGATAATAACCCAAACAAAACTAATTTATTTTACTCTACGCTCTTGGATTTTTTCAAATTCTATTCAAGCTGAGAATGCTTCATTTCGATTTTATGATTATTTATATTTAATTGCATTTAAAGCGAGATGACGCGAAAACTAAATGAACTTAAATTCTGATTTATTTTCGAATGAAGTGGAAAGCAAGCACCACGGCAGGAGTGCAGCATTTTTATTTTTCAAAATTTTTCTACTGATTTGAGAATTTATTAATGAATAACACCAATTTTATGCAGAATTGCTGTTAAGATAATTTTTCCATTTCAGTTAAAGTAGTTTCTTAAGGACTCTATAATTATTCAAATGTTATACCTATTTATTTTATTAAGATTATATGCCAGTTTTTCTCAATAAAAATTATTTTCTATGCATTCTGAACAAGGATGAGTAATTTTATGAAACTAACGGAAATATTTTCCCGCGTCAATAAAATGTTCATTGAAAATTTAAATTGGTTTACAATTACTTATTCACTTGAAAAAAAATCACATAAATTTATAAAATAAGTTATGATGTTTAAGTGATTATGTGTTCATGTTAAAATAAATTAGTTATTACTGAAACTGTACTTTATACCTATTAAAGTTCTCTAAAACTCCTACTGATTAAAAATATATCTGCAATCTCATTAGCGACTTGAAAATAGTTCAATGACATTATATAAGGATTTTCAATAAAAAACAAGTACGGAAAACATGTTGGAGTTCCTGAAATAATCCAATACAACAAGAACTAAAAACAGCTGATCAAAAAGCACGCATTTCTGAAGTTGTCCGACTATGAAAGACTTGTAATTTAAGGGGACTGAAGCTACACTTCCCTTAAATTCAAAATAGGATGAAATAGGGAAGCAAATACAAAAAAGAAGTTTGAAAGGTGTAAATGCATCCTTTCTATGCTACTCAGAAAGTCGTGCAACGAAAAAAAAGGGAAAAGGAAAGGGGAGATACTTTTATCGTTCGGAATTCGATTTCCTGTTGCCACCTTGACTTCCGATTGAAAAATAGCCCCAAGATGTCATAAATAAGGAGAAGAATCAATTCCACATGGATATCCGGACTTCATGAGATATCCTTGTCCTTACTTTCTTTTCTAGTCTATCGTATCTTTTTGATTGGGTGTTTTTTTGTTGAGAAAGTCTGAAATTTATTCAGATATTGATCTTTAAGGAACCATCTTTGGAATTTCAAATTTCTCTACCATCTGGATACTTTTAAAATTTAAAAGAATTCTATTCACCATCTTCACTATTTTAGAATTTACTTTCTTTGACCTATAGAATTTGATTCATAAACAATTAATCTTATTCAAAAAAAATACCACATTGTTCATTTTCAACTTATATTTGAGGAAGCATTATGATCCGATGTATAGAACGAGAATAGTAAATGATTCCAATAGTTTTAAGGAATACTGAATGTAAACATATAAAATTAATCAAATAATAAAGATAAAACCAATAGGTTTATTGTTTGGTCAATTATTTAAAGACACATTATTATAGGTATGCTGAAGAAATAATAAACAAAACGATTAATAAAGGATTTACAAAAAAAATTCTTGGAACATAATATTCGATATGCTGTGAAACTATATTCAAATCTAATGAACTAGGATAAAAAGATTAAAAGAGAAAAATATATCATGTGGAAAAATGTATCTTTTAACAATAAATGAGTTAATCATAATATTATGATGTTTCATTTTTATATAATACTCGATAATTTAGCTTGATTTTCCTACTTTTTCTAGAGAAATGGAATGGAAGATTACATTTACAAAGTACCCTATTATTTGGACATAAGTGTAAAAGCCAGTAATAGTTTATTATAATTTTCATTGCCATGAAAACCACACCTCAACTTTCACTATTATATTTTACCCCTTAACTGAATGGTTTCGAATAGATCTCTTCTAACGATTGTCAGAAGAAACAAAAGTTAGAATATATGTTTCTGATCCTCAAAATGGCAGAATTTCCATTTCAAAACTTGGAACGGTTGTCTTGCCACGATAAAAATGACTTTTTCGTCCATTCAATTCATACCCTTTCAAAGTAGGCGTTTTTAAAAGTGTCCAGAAAAGAATGAATCCAAGAGTCTAAATTTTTATCTTGGATTTGTTCCATTCGACTGCAATTGGCGCAAACAGAGAACTGCGGATTTTTATTTTCCATCTTCCATTCGAGTCTCCAATATCCTTGTTCGCAAAGTTCTGTCCTCCTACTATTGATTTCCGTTGTCTTCTCTCAGATTTTTTTTGGAGATAAATTCAATCCATTCTATGATATTCTCTCATGGTTAAGGAACCCATCAAAGACACAGGACTTACGAATGCAGTTCCTCGTATTTATGACAGGCTTAAAATCAATGTTCGAAATAGCTACTGACATAAAAAATGATTTTAGTAGGGGGAAACTTATTTCGAGTTATACGAGAGATGGCATTTAGTTTCCAGATTTGATTGATTAGAAGTGGAATGAAATATGTTTTCTTGGATTTAGGGTCTACAAAAGTGTACTCTGTTTGATTCTTTAAGAGAATTTCTTTAGAAATAAATATTTTTATCAAAGAATATTGGTTAGTCGTAAAAAGTCTTTCAGTATTTTCAACAGTTATGAGGTTAAAATTTATTCAGGACAAGTTTTAGTCGAGGATTTATTTAGAAATCGTATTTGAATAAAATTTTTAACTGATCTTTCACCATCCAGAACTGCTATAGTGATGTTTAATATCTATTAGTTTTTAAACTATTGTAAAATCTTTTAGGTTTTTAGTAAATTATAAATCGGAGTATGTGATATCAAACGTTAAAAAGAGATAAATCTCTGCACATCAAAATGCCTTCCCAAAACGTAAGTAAGACAAAATAACTTGAAAATATTTTATGTAATTATAAACGTTACAGAAACGTCATTAATCCAAAATCATAACTTAAGATTTTCTTTTGTATCTTGAATTTCTTATTAAATAATTATTACCTTTTTAGGTACAATTTTAGATAATTATAACTTTTCCACCTTATTGTTTTTACAGTTAATTAGTATATTAAAATTTAAGAAGATATTATTGAGGAATCAGTAGTCAAATTATCCAATCTAGTAAATGAACTTTTCCGTATGGAATTCAATTATGATAGATTAAAAAACAAGTTTTAGTATTATCAAATTGTGTTTAACCGATTTGAATAAAGCTGAAGTTATTCATAGAAAGAAAAACCAGATCTTACACTCTGAGGCTAGTGAAGTAGTAAAAAAACTCACAAATATCTATTTACTCTATCGTACTTTTCCTCACGAAATAAAGACAAATTTCATTAAAAGATCCTCACCATCACTAGAAGATCCCCCATCAGGCCATTTTTTAAGGAATTTTTACTGCGGGGGCAAAAGTCCATAAATTTTCCGTTAATGCTCTTTTAGATTAACATTGAAGGGGCATCGAGAGTGATGCAGGGACCCCTCTGAAGCCATACACGTTAAAAGGGGATCTGGGGGCTTCTCCCCTTGGAAAATTTTGAAAACTAGAAGCAAAAAGGCGTTTTTAGGCCAAATTGAGACATCAAAAATTTTAGAAAAAGGTTATTACTTTCTTCATTTCAGATTTCGACACACCAAATGAAATTGATTGAAACAAATTTTGATGCAGTTATCATATCAGTTAACATTTTAGGCTTTGGGGCAAACTTCCATCACTGCGGGGGCAAAATAGACCACTACGGGGACATTTAGCCCCAAACTTCTTATTTAAAAAATGGCCTGTCCCCCATCAAAGATTCAACAGCCCCCACTTGGCACCCTCCCATCGCCCAAAATTTTGCCGAGATCAGGAGTTCGAAGAACCCATTTTTAAAGTTGTTAATATCATCACCGGAAAGAGCTCCACCACGATTTCACGGAGCTGGGCCAAGAGAGACAGAAGTGGACCGAAAGCGAGATAAATGAGCAGCAATTCTCATCAAGTCTCTTTTCCCGTACGGTTATTGTTTCCATTAAGCGGTCGTATCCTTTTCCCGTCGGTTATGGATGGGACAGTTTTTTCCGTTCAGAGAGGATGAAAAAAAAAACCAGGCTGTCAGCAATATTTCGGCGCGAGGAATGTGCCATAAATTTCCCGTCACGGACCCAATCATTTTTTTGAAGGCTGTATGGAATCGAAGGGAGTTGGATGAAGCGGGTCGTCTCTGCATTCCCCGATGGATGGGGTGAATGGAGTGTCTTTTTTTTCCCTTTTTTTATGAGATGTGGTATAATTGGAATCGGAAAAGGGAGATGATTTTGATTTTCGAAGAAACAAATTTGGTATGACATGGCCATCTTTCCTAACTCAAAGAATTGCTGTTTTGAAACTGGCTTATTGTGATGAAGAAGGAAGTCAAATTTATAAACAGCGGCTTTTTCTTACTCTTTTGAGAACAAGAAATATGTGGGTATAAGAAGGCATGGGGGTGTAAGTTTACTACACTGTTAAAAAACAGTTCATCCTTTATCAAATTTGTGGTGAAAGGTTGGGCTGTTTCACCACAAACTGGGCTTAATTTAGTTGCAACCTATAGTTCGGTGACAGGTTTCACCAAGTTTTCGGTGCTTTCACTAAGTGAAATCTGGTGCTTTCGCTAGTGAAGGCACCGAAAACTTGGTGAAACCTGTTATCGAACTATAGGTTGCAACTAGTATATTTAACTCAGTTTGTGGTGAAAGGTTGAACTTTTTTTAACGGTGTATGTGTGCTGATGGTAGATACTGAAAACAAAATTTAAATTTCTGGGCTTCATAAATAGTATACTATGTTTCCAAAACAACCAAGGTATATACACATTTTCTTTTCAAAAACACAACATGTTGAAAAATATTTCTCAAACAGAAAATATAACACATTACTCCACATCAATTGTATTCTTGGCTTCTTACCAGCTCATGTATATTTGAAACGAACCATGATTTATTAGACAAACAAACTCTTCTCATATTTTGTTCAGCTTATAGGCAAAACCAAAGTTTCTCGTAATCAGATATTTAGAAAATTTTAAATTAGTAAATAAATACTCATAATAGTTAGAATAATAAAAGAGTGTCATAATGTTATACCAAACACTAAAAATTCGATGCATACTACATGTTTCTATTAGTATTGGATGCCCAAGTAGTTTCTACCAAGAAGTATTCAATACCTTTGTATTGATATTAAAAATACAGTGTTATTATAGAGTTTAGGCGAAACATCATTATTTGTTTAAAACTACCTAATTTAAATTACGGATGAATTTTCATTTTTACCTGAATAGAAAATTATTCAACTATTATTTGGTTTTAATACACTGAACTGATCATAAATTTTGGAAAGATGCTTTTTTTATTAAATGTTGAGTCTTTTTTTATAAAATTTTTGCTTTATTAAATTAAGGAATTATTTGTCAAAGGCATAAATTTTTGTTTCAATAATAAATAGGGAAAAGGGGAATGGGAAGAAGACTCTAAGATATTGTTTCGAAAAGATGCTTTAAATAAAAATATAGGTTTGTAGCACCCAATATAGGTTTGTTTCCCCTTCAGCCTCTTTAAAACAAAAGGCAAAAATAGTGGAGGACTGATCAATGGTCACCACTTTTTCCGTTATAGTCGGCTAGACTAAAAGCTCTTCCTCCGCTCTCTTGCGTTACCTTCCTATACCGTGCTGATGAGCCCTAACAAGGGCGAAACCGGTCCACGGTTGGAGAAGACGCTTGAGAGCTGGAGTTTTCTCACATATTCCGCTAACCAGAGGTAGTGGTGAAGCACTCCCTTTCATACCTGTGTCCTTTCGGGTATTAAATCTGTTCTATGGAATGCGCAGTTCATTCCTGGCAGATAGTGGAGGACTGATCAATGGTCACCACTTTTTCCGATATAGTCGGCTAGACTAAAAGCTCTTCCTCCGCTCTCTTGCGTTACCTTCCTATACCGTGCTGATGAGCCCTAACAAGGGCGAAACCGGTCCACGGTTGGAGACGACGCTAGAGAGCTGGAGTTTTCTCACAAAAGGCAAAAAGCTTACAACCACAGCACATATAGAAAAAAATAGCTATCGAGAACAAATATTTATACAAGCTCATATTAAAAAGGATTACCAATCGGCAAAGAGCGTCGTCTTAATAAAAAGTTACAAACGTGACTGACATTAAACATGGAATAAATATGAGGTCCCCCTAAAGACACTCGTAAGAAATGACTTTCGCCTAAATAAACAGGGAGAAAGTGAGGCGTAACTCATAGGAGAGGCAGAAATGATTAATAAATGAGAGTCGTTGGGAAGAGAGAAAGTTCGCATTAAGAATTTCCCGAGTGTGACTCCCCCTATTCCTCTTCCAAGGTCTGTAAATATTTTCACGGCTCTTTGAGAAATTCTCGGAAAGTATTACACGGGTTCTATGTCCTCTCTTATAGTTATAAATACTGATTATGATTAAGATGGATATATCGTTTGGGTAAATGTAGCTTTTTTTCCTCGTTTATAAAACTGTGTTTCCTTCGCATAAACACTGGTAAATGTTAAACGTTTCCTCTCCAGTTATGGAATAGTTTATTATAAAAAGATATTCATATAATAGCATTAGAGATTTTAAGGTAAATGTGAGAAAACTGGTGTAGAACAACAACCTAGGCTTATTTTTGATCCATATGTTTCCTTTTTACAGCAAATACTGGGTAAAAAAATAATTTTGTTGATTAATTCAGTTTTGCTTACTCGTAAAAAGAATGATAGAATAAAAATATAATTGAAAAGGGAGTACTCCACCACTACCTGTGGTTAGAGGAATATGTGTGAAAACTCCAGCTCTCAAGCGTCGCCTCCAACCGTGGGCCGGTTTCGCCCTTGTTAGGGCTCATCAGCACGGTATAGGAAGGTAACGCAAGAGAGCTGGTATTGTATTGTTAAACAGAAAATATCCATATAAGTGAACAGAACACACAAGCATAAAAACAAATTATAAATTTGGCATGCAAAAAACAAATTACAAGAAAAACTTAAACGTGATAAGTTTTGTTAGAAGTAAACAAATCTTCAAAATTAAGAGTAATTTTTCGTTCATTTAAAATAGACCTTCATATGTTCTCTCTTTTCCCCACTTTTAGTTCAAGGGTGACCCTTTAAATTTTAAGTAATAATGAGGTAGAGGTGATCTGAAAATTATACCCTTCCTTTGGAGCCCGGCTGCGCACCTGCCATACAATCAAAACTAGCAGCTAATAACTTACCCCAAACTGAGACATATCCTTTAAAAACGACAACCCAATTCAGTACAAAATCACAAATTTTCTCACAGTAGTTGTGTCTCTATTAAGAAAACTACCTCTTTTATTAGAAACTTCACATCACGAGAACATTTTATCGCGCTGCAGCCTCAGCATGAGTTAGCAAAGCAACTCGAGGAGAAGAAATGCTTCAGAATACGAAGCAGAATCTTCAAAATCAGATTAAGCGATCGACTAGCACCGGATTTTCCGTGATCGGAGAGAGAAGCAGACTTATCTAATTGAATGGCAGGCATCGGGAGAAAAGGAAAATCGGGAGAAAAGATAAAGTCACATCCACATGTGCTGAATCACGAGATAGTTATTCCTGGACTTTTGTAGCGAAGTCTTTTTGGAAGATACGATACGAAAATAGAAGCATTCGTTACATTTAAATACTAAATAGTAGTAGGGGAGAGTGGGGCACCTCTTGGGACACTTTTTATTAAAATATTTTTATAATTTTTTATGCAATGGTATTTATTCAAACACAGCTAATATACTAAATATAGTCCTTTGCGTATCTAATAAAACAATTCCCAACCAAATATCTCTTTCAGTGAATTCAAAATAACAAATTTAAAAAACATCTTTTATGTCCCAAGGTACCCCACCAGTGGTATTAACTTAATAATCAATAATAGCAAAAATTATTATTTTTATTTTAAAATACAAAAATATCACAAATAATGAAAAATATATGTTAAATAATTATAAATTAGCCATTTAACTCATTTATATTTCCAAATTTTTCTTTGATTTCATCATTTTTGTCATGGCATAAATCACAGAATTTTTTGCTTACTTCTAGAAAACGTTTTGCATAAATTTCTAAATTAAAATAATCTTTATTCTTAAATTGTTTAATTTTTTTTAATAAAAACAGCTTTTTATCACTCATGAGAGGTTTGGGGTATCTTTTACATGTCCTAAAGTGCCCCACCTTGACGCTTTCTATATTAAACTTAATTACTGTTTTAAGTTTAGCAATAAATTTTCTTTTTCTTTTCTGAAATATTAATGGATGTACGTACTTTACTCTGAAAAAAATTAAAATGACATAAATATATTTATTTTGTTTCAAAAATACTTTTGAAACTACGAGTGATTGTAACTTTGCACCACGAAAAACAAGAAAAGTTAAATAAATAATTATCGAACGCACCAAATATTCCAAATCAAGTTGGGGAGTAGATTTAGGTCATATTTATTAGTACCTACAAACACAAGTTCATATCTATAAAATTGCGTTTGAAAAATCGAGTGTCCTAAGGTGGTCCATGTTCCAGGTCCCCTACTCTTTGATTTCAAATAAAAGTGGAAAAATTTACTCAGAGTGTTTGTATAATGAATTATAGATTTTCAATGTGATGTTTTCTATATTTATTTACGGATTAAAAACTATTTCTGCACGTAAAGATTACTAAATATAATTTATTATTACAATAAAAAACCTTAAAAATTAGAAAGTAGCTTCTAAATAATACTTTGTTTTAAAAGAATTTGCCTATCAAACTTACAATAAATGAGTGAAATGAACAAAAATATAACCTTAAAGTATTTAGTAAAAAGTTAATATTATAGTTAAAACGAATTAAGTCTAAGATAACTAATTAAAACAGTGTGAATTAGTAACTTAAGGATATATTTAATTCCTTAATATTTTATAAAAGTACGTAATACGTCTGGGCAAGAAAAATTTATTTAGAGTGAAAACAAGTAAAAAATATTATTTTCTAAAAACTTTTGAATTAACTTATTTTATAGAGAAAAATAAAACAAAATTGTAAAATTATCTATGTTAAAGAAAAATGAAATTGAATGGAGAAATGAATAGTATGCCAATGTAATTATTCTAATCTTATTCTTATAACAAAAATCATTTAACTTAACAGGGATTTTTTGAGGAGAGGGAATTTTAATCCACAAATTTTTTGAAACATGAAAATGAGATTTGAGTGTATCAGACGGCACACCATAAATTTCATTTTTATTGTTATAAAAAATAATATTTGGTGTGATGTAACAGAATCATATAAAGTACCCCTACCTTCCGAATTATATTTACTAACAAAACATACTCTGTAAAAACAAAAAAAACAAAACTAGGTATTATATTAACATTTAAAGAGTAACCTACATCGATATCCAAACCTACCGGGCACATAGTAAACTAATAACCATTAAAAAACATCGTTAAAAAAGAGAAGGTTGAACGATGAAAACAAAATCTCCTATTCTAAAACAACGGTCACCTGGATCTATAAGAAAAATAAAAGAGGAAGTAAACTTTGGTCTCACACGGGTGACTTACAACCAATTTTTATTTGCCGCCGAAGACAATTTGGAACGAAGCTACCGGACACTTTGTTGGGGCAGAAAAGAGTACCATTGAAAAAACATCTCCAATGTCCGTTCAAGATCAAGCGGTGTGCATTCACCTGGAACCTAATAGTCCTCATGCGAAAGGTTAGATAGGAGATAAGAATGATAAAATGAAGAAGGTGTAATCAAAGGGGAGAGATGATTGCCTACCGGTTTTAGTTTTGCATCGAGGCTCGTGGATAATGGAAGATGTACCTACAGAGCTTTTCGGAAGTATTTTTAGGTAGGGAAGAGATGGGTATCGTTGCTAAATATTGGGGAAGTGTATGCGATTTTAATGAGTAGCTTTATGATGTAAATTTTAAACAAGCGCTTTTGTAGAACTCTTATGAACTTATCGATTTTGAATAATGGGAGTCTAGGAATGGTGTTGAGACAACGTCGTCAACAGAAAATAATTGTGCTGGTTTGTACAGAACCCAACTGTAAATTCAGAACTGGGAGAGCTGAGGTTATTATTTTTAAATGTTTGTATTATCGAAATTGATTGAATTACGTTGATGAATTATTTTGTAGAGAAATTTTATTCTGAAAAAGGGTAAGTTCTAGGTTTAATGTTGTTTAAAACCCTTCTATCCAGTCACAATTATCAATCGAAACTTTTATTTAAATTATAAAAATTTTTACGTTTTTTCATTTTAATACTATCATAACTATATTTTTCCTTGTAGTTCTAACACAAGTTTTTTACGTTTCAAACTTAACTTGAATTATAAAAATTTAGAGTTAGATTTTTTTGCAATTTAAAATAAAAAAATCGACCAAAATATTTTCTTTGATGCATTTTCAACGCTTTATTCTTATATAATAAGATTAGATATTTCTATAGAAAATACCAATCGTCAAAAGGGGCAGTCATATGGATATTTTGACATCCCTTTATTTTCAACAGACTTCTTTGAAATAATCAAAAACAAATGCAAAATCTTTCATTTTCCTCAAGGGAAGAGCCTTAAAACTACCCAAGTTCTAATCAGAAATTAATTGTTTATTGCTCTACACACCTTTTAAACTAAATCCAACTACATGTTTAAAAAAATAAAAATCCTTGCATTACTTTAATTTTCCCTCTAATTACCTAAAACCAAACTCGTTAAAAATGAAAGATTCACCAGAACCGATTTAATTTAAAAAAAAATCGATCTCGAAAATAATATCCCAATTTACTCTCAAGAAATATATCAGTTCGGTCTTCACAATCACAAAGGGAAAATTTAATTGCTCCTTTTGAAGCCTCACGTGATTACACACCAATAACACAGACGCATCGCATAGGAGGAGGCCATTAAAACTATTTTTCAACTCGACTCTCCAAGCAGCTTCAACGACCATTATAATAATTATGATTCATTTGAGCAGCTCAGAATAAAAGTGACGTGAGTCCAAGTATGACAAATTCGATATAAGGCATGGATTTGGGTTTCTTTCAAGATTCTTTATTTTGAGTAATAGTTTTCCCAAAGTCAAAAATTCAAAAGCTGCACTTAAATGCCTTCTCAATAACAGGAAAAGTACTAGCACCGCTACTTAGATCCTTAAATTACTCTAAATTATGTCCCGTGGACTTGTGCTACTTTCGCTGTGAGCAGCTAAGTCAGAAGAGGAGTTGGGTAATTTTTTTAGTGGGATTATGCGTGTGGCTGAATAATTGAGGAGTGCTTTGTAAATATGCGAGTTAAGTGAAACCATCCCAGTTTCTGTGAAGGAGAATTGCTTATTGAGTTCCTCTTTTGTGAACTTGTCTTTGAATTGGAGAGGACACTTTACAAGAAAATTTATTTGAGGGAAATTAGTCTTCTTGTTTGTCAGATCATTATGAGTTAATTATTTTTACAGTTAAGGTTTTCCTTCACAAAGGTTAAGATAATCAAAATTTACTACAACCGTAAAACGACAAAGAGGACCAAACACGTAGAAAGAGCGAGCAAAACAGAACTGAATTGTAGAAAACCATGTATATTCGACAGGATTTACTTTAAAAAAATCGCTGGAAAGAGCTTCATTTTGTTTCATAAATAATGTATTCTTTTGACAGAAAAACTAGCATAATATTGAAGTACTATTGTTTTAATTGCGTTTTAATATTAGTTACTCTAATCTTGTTACTTCAACTAATATTTCAAAAACCCTTTAAAATATTTATTACAAAACTGATAAACTGGTGTAAATTGAGAATTTTTCCAACCCTAAATTATCAATTAAAAGTTATAGCAGAGAAATTCATTAAATAAATATCAATTCTATGGATAAAATTATCCCCTTATCTTAACTATGCTAATGGAAGCTTTCTTAGAATCTTTTAGCATATCATATCGCCAATTCTGGAAAGCTTCTGTAGTCAGTTTTAGAGTAATTTAATGAATTAAGTTTAATTTGATTTGTGAGCAAAAACAAAATGAACAGAAGCTTAATTAAATTTCAATATATTTCATTCACCTAATAAGGTATGAACTTTGGCATACTTGCCAACTTTTGAAAGCTTACATCCGTAAAACTTTTACTACTTAAAGCTTTCCATGTTAACAAAAGCAACGCGATTTCCTAAAATTGTTTTTCCTGCATTGCGAACGGAACACAAGAAGCAAACATTACGGATGAGCGCGCCTCAAGAGCTCAAGACTCGACGGCGAATCCGAAAAAAACTTACAAAAAAGCCAAATTTCACTCAAAATTGAGAAAGTCATAAGGACAGGGATTAGTATAGAGGTAGAGGAACCTGGTTTTGAAGTAAACGAATACAATTATTGAAAATCGTTTACGTCGCGAGTGTTTTGCGTTTTCACGGAGAGTTAAGTGGACAAAAACGCAAAATCCGTAATATTTTTCAATCAATCCGCAAAACAACAGAAAATCCGTAAAAGTTGGCAAGTATGCTTTGGGTACTCTCTAGTGTCACGAACCTCCATGCTCAACCCTTAAATCAAAATCGAAGAAACACGCCCTACCTAAGGAATATATTTCAACCCATCAATTGGCCACCGAGAGAATTATTAGCAACCACGCGATGACCACTGCTTTCCCGAAATCCTCTGGAGAGTCGGGAATCCCGGGAGCAATAAATGACTCACTCCCTCAGATATGGAAGAGGTGCTCTTCGATGTCTAGACAAGACTAATCGCGAGGGGCCTCGTGCCTCATCAGGGAGCACGGCGATAATTCCTGTGAAGAGTCTTTTCCGAGAACCCTTCGACCATGATTTACTCTCTTTGATACAGGGTGAAAGGGGATTCGACAAGAAAATGGTAGTGGGATTAAATGGGGTAGGGATTTTTTCCGGTTTAACTCTCTCTGTAATATTACTGTAGGTAGATAAAGTTAAAGAGTTGTACTTTCTAGGAGAGTATAAGGATGTAATGGATTTGTAATAAAAGTCATTTTAAAGCAAAACCTGTGACAGACAAAGTTTTTATTAGTTGAATTTTATATTTTGTGTATGTCCTAGAGTTCCTTGAAAATGATATTTAGTTATTCATTATTAGGATTTTTTTTATCTAAGCAACGTCACCGTGGAATAAAAAGGATTATATATTTATACTAGTATATGTATGTGTAACATTATTCTTCCTTATTTATGTGGGTAATAGTAATAGATATAATTGCAAACGCTTTTTAAAAGATAAGCATGTTTGAGTTTGAAACTTCAAATTTAATGTGTTATCTCAGTTTTATTTGCGCTATGCATCTATTCACTGAAAAGTATTTCAGGATTTTCAATTTAAAACTCCAGTTTCGATTTCAAGAGTCTAAAAAATCGAGCTGTTCATAGTATAGTATATACCACAACAAACTCAATAAGAACTCGTTTTATAAGGAAGTCTGAAAAAGGAATATACGGATCATATTCAAAATACCGAAAACCACGCAACCAAAAAGATCTCCGGAAGAATCCATCGAAAAATCCGAACGATATTGATCATTTCCCCCCAGAAGTTTCAAAACGAAGAAATCAAGATTTATTCGCTGCTATGAAAAATCAGACACCATTTGGGATGAAGTTAGTTGTACCCCGACAGTCGCTAGAGCAATAAAACATTAAATCGATACCGACTAGACTCGGGATAAAGATGAAGCTTCTATTTCGATCTCAGATAGAAAAAAAAGGAGAAAAAAAAGTTTTGAATTCAATAGCCTCAGGGTTGCTGCACACCTGTATAAGCTACCGTGACATCTCATCTATTCCTTGAAAGTGTGAGTTGGGTGGACCGAAACGACTTTCAGGTTACTCCTCCTCACAATCGATTCGTAGGGGGCTAAAACGCTTTGGCCAACATATTTTAGACGGTTTCTTTTATGGTTCCCTGGGGCATCTTCTCGGAAAGCGATATACCAGTCAGTTCTGAAAGGCTTCTTGGGAGACAAAATGGGGATCTTTTATATGCGCTCCCATAGCTTTTGCTGCTTTCAGCGTGTGTATTTCCATTTTCTGGTTCGTTTGAATTGTTCCCTTTCTCTCTCCCTCCCCCCAAATGGAAAGTGTTGAGGGAGGGGAGATATTTATGCTGCTTTTCTTTCTGGGGGAGTGGTATGGAAACAAAAGGCGAGGCGCATTTGCTTATTAAAACGCCCTCGCTCGTTTTTCCATTGCGTTTCTGAGAGATGCCAGCGCAACACTCTTTCTCTTTAAAAGAACGTAATAACATATTCAAAGAGGGACTTAAAGGAGACTATTCTGTCTCAAAGATGAAGATTTTTCTGAAGGGATAACAATTTCTTAGAAAAAATATTCTTTTGAAATGTTAATATAAATTTCATAGGTGTAGGGATCTATAACTATCTCGTTCAGTGGCCCAAAGCGGGGATGCTAACTTTGAAAGATCAAAACTATTAGTGTTTGATAGTAATTACAAATTTGATTTTATAAAATAAATGAGTTATCGAAGTATAAAATAACAATACACGATAGCGTTGGATTTCGCCAAAAATAATGATTTACTTCTGCTGGAAATCAAAAACTCAGAAAACATTCAGCAATATGAGACAACCAGCTCTTTGGGCGTATGTCCCCTATGTATTTAAATTACCAGTATCAGTTAACAGACGAATATATTTTTTCGAAAATAGTAATGTTTTTAAAAATATAGTTATATTCACTAATTTTCTTGTTCAATGATAAAGCAGCATAAACAGTGGTAGTTTAAATACTGTAAAAGAATCGGTCACTGAAGTTGAATGATGAGCGCTATTAGGCGTTATTGAGCGTTTTTGATCCTGTTTCACGCGCCAATTCTAAATGAACAGACAATAAAATCTTCTTAAGTAAGCTGCCAACTATCTCTCTATATTAAAAAAAAGTTACTGTCACCGCCGCCGCTGCCGCCGCCGCCGCTGTTTCAGAAAATTTAATTTTTCAACTCTTTGAACTCTCATATCGCAAAAACTACTCGATAGAAATTTATGAAATTTGAAATGTTTGTAAAGGAATATTTGGGGCACATTCTCGAACAAAAAGCTAACTGATGTGATAATTAGTACTGGGGTATTTTTAAGGTCAAAGTTGAAGTTTTTCTTTTTTCGCCGCGTAATCCAGTTCAGCAAAATCTATTAGCAGCAGAACTATGATTTTTTGCAGCCTAATACTCTGAAGTATGAAGATGTGCACTACGTCTCCCTTTTTTCGAATTTCGAATTTGGTTTAGAGTAATTAATTTTTTAATTTTCGAAATTTTTGACACTTTTTCGTTTTTTTCTATCTAAAATGAAAACTAATCACGGTATCAATATGATTTTTTAAACACTTATATTATTATTTTTTAGAAAGAGATTGCCGTTTAGTTCTTTTAAAAATTCTAATTAGTTTTGGAGTAATTAAGCATCAAAGTTTCATTTTTTTCATAGTTTTAGTAGGTCTTTATCAGACGTGTTTAATGTTTTTAAATATTATATTTGCCTGTTCACTAGATTGTCGCTAGCACGGATATTTAAATTTAAAGTTTTGAGGTGCACATTTTTGCTCTAAGTTTGCTAGCGATATAGTATAGACTTGTTTAATAATCTTTTAAAGATACTTCGATATTTTTTGAAATACTAGAGAAATAAATAATTCAGCTTTTTTGAGTGTTATTTGTGCCGATGAAAGGAAGAGGATTTTCGACAACTTGTCTCTGCTAAACTTTTGACAACTTTTTCTCTGCTAAAGATCGATTGCAGATATTACAGATCGCGAAGCGATCTGTAAAGAGCTGCATAGCAGTTACGGGGGTTGGTGAGCGTAAGCGAGCAGGGAGCGGTAGCCCCCATCCATTAAATTATTGATAATTTAAAAAGGAATATTTCAGTAATAGTTTTATTTTGATATTTTCGTGGTAATGATCCGAATTAAGTTATAGAAAAGTTTGAGAGATAAGAAGTTTCGATATTAAATGATCATTAACTACACTCTGTTTATTTAGAATTAGCGCTTGAGAAGTAATGTATTAGAAGCATTTATAATTCTAATTATCGTCGAAAAAATTTTTTTCTGCAATGACAAGTCAGCCTAAGCAGAAGTAGTTAAAATACTGTAGAAACAATCGGTCTCTGAAGTTGTCTGATGAGCGTTATCAAGCATTGTTGAGCGTTTTTGATCCTGTTTCAGGCGCTTATTCTAAATAAACAGACTATAAGCAGACAAGTTCCAGGTTGTACTGGATAGTTGAGATGAAACAAGCGAGCTCTGCTCACTAAGATCGCGAAGCGATCTTCAAAGAACTGCGAAGCAGTTCCGGGGGTTGGTGAGCGATAGCGAGCAGGGGGCAGAGCCCCCTAGTCCATAAAATTAAAGAAATAATGAAGAGTTTTTTAATTAATTTTTCACCCACGACACGATGATAATTATCTTTTTCAATGAATATCATGATAGTTTGTTTATAA
This sequence comes from Tetragnatha versicolor, assembly GCA_024610705.1. Classification (NCBI taxonomy): domain Eukaryota; kingdom Metazoa; phylum Arthropoda; class Arachnida; order Araneae; family Tetragnathidae; genus Tetragnatha; species Tetragnatha versicolor. The sequence goes on along the minus strand of JANDEH010000005.1, from coordinate 844,130 downwards.
AGAAAGAGCTTAAAAGATTTCTCTAATAACCAAATGCTGTTTCACTCCTCAAATCATGTTTTTGTTTTTATTTTTTGAAAAATGGACCAAACTTTAAATAAATAATAATAGTCACATCATTAAGAAAATTTCAAACTCCCTGTTTTTCTTTTACTAATCTTAAAATACAAGCTGATAAAGAGAAAATAATGAATTTCTTTCATCCACAATCGAAAGAACAGTGGTTTTTCCGGTGCTCTAAACCAGAGTGTTGCCAATAATTGAAGCAAAACAAGATTTATTCTTCTTCTTCCTTTCACTTTCTAAGCACAAGAATAAATCCTCATGTCATTTAAAATCCGATTACAGAATCGATTTTCAAGATAATCTAAATCGGAACTTGACGCAAATCAGATCTAAAACAAAGCTTTTTTCTCCAAAAGAGACAACATCGGAAACTAATGATTCCATTCACCTTTTGAGCGAAAGTGCATTTAGCTCTTTTAAACTAGAGCTTAAGTTTATTGTATCAATCCCCTCAGACGAGGAGGGTACAAATGAGGGATTCTCCACTGAATCATTTCCTCCGGTTTTCACTACCTTTTACTTAAATTATTTTCGAATTTTTTAAAGAAAAGTCACTTTAAAAAACAGGTATATGTTGAAAACTTTGAAATTTCGAATATAATTTTAATAAAATATGTATTTTCTAAAAATTAGGGATTTTGATAAGCATACACTGTTAAAATGCATGTGCTTAAAAATGAGTACTTTTATGTACTTAGATTTTTCAAGTATATTTGAATTAAAAATGAGTAAGCGGTGTTCTCAGTTTTGAGTACGTTAACACGCTTAAAATCCCACAATTACAGAAAGGGCGAATATTTTATCATTTTGAGTGCAATGAATTGAACATTTGTAAAAAAAACCTCTTTATCATAATAAACATAAGTTATTTTACGATAAGAAAAGAAAAGGAATTTGTATTTACATCGAAACGAACGAACTATTTACTATCGCGGCGAAATCAAAGCAAGCTCTACTGCGGATGAACACAAAGTTTTGGTTCCTGGTTCCTCGGCGTCGCCATTTTTTCGAACTAACAATTTTTCGCTTTCGCTGGAACACTGATAGCTGGATGGAATATAATAAGTCGAATTTTGAAAGTAAGTAACGTTTATTTTCAATTCAAATTGTGTATAAGAATGGTTTTATTTGAAAGTATTGTATATTTTTGATCTTAAAAACATCTTTACACTGTTAATCCGAGGTATTCAGATTTAAATCAAAATTATTCATTTTTGAATACATCATGTGAGCGAAATGGCTCCGAATCAAAACTACTTAGATTTGAAAATTCGATGTGCTTATATTTGAACTAGAGCATGTTCTTGTTTTCAAGACCCTTATGTGTTCAAAATCGATTATGCGCCTGCTCAAATTTAAGATCTTTATTTGTTTAAATTCAACACTCCAGGTACTCATTTTTAAAACCATCCTCTGTTTAGAAACGACTCATCACATGCTCATTTTTAAAACCATCCTCTATTTAGAAACGACTCATCACATGCTCATTTTTAAAACCATCCTCTATTTAGAAACGACTCATCACATGCTCATTTTTAAAACCATCCTCTATTTAGAAACGACTCATCACATGCTCATTTTTGAGACTTCAATCTTCTTAAAATCGACTAAAATGTGTTTATTTCTAAAACTCCCTATTGTTTAGAAAAGACTTTAGGGCTCATTTTTTAGACCTTTTTTACTCAATACAAAGCTTTTTGAAATATAAACATCTTTTTTAATTAACTGCAAATATTAATGCTTTCTTTCTTAGAAGAATATTAAAAGACCTCTCATTAAAGTCGAGAGCATTTTTTTTAACAATCTAACAATATTGAGACCCGAGTTCTTATAATATTTGAGAAGCTATTATTTGAAATAAATGTGAAATGAACAGTTTAATCAGTTATTCATAAAACAGATACTTATAAAATTTATTTAAAACACAATCTTCAGTAATGGTAATTTGATTTAGTAATTAATCGGGGCGTTATCAAAGGCCCCCCCCGAAATTTCAATGTAAATTTTTTACTGTTTTTACTTAAAAATTAGTCTTAAAATGCATAAAACCCCTACTTTTAAGGCTCAAAATTCAAAAATTTTATGGGGAGAACCCCCAACTATTATTACAGATTACAGTCGTTCCTTGAAAATTTTGGGACTTACAAGAGAAAGAGTGGGAACTCGGTGAGGGAAAAAAGGGAAGAGGGACTCCAAAACGAGTTAAAATCCTGCTTTTAGGGTCATGTTCCAAAGTCGGTCAGACCCGATTTTGGAACATGGAACTCTATCATTTACAACGTTTTTGTAAAAAGTTAGTCGAAATGCAAACATCCAACCGAATTGGAAATAAATTCTTGAAAATGTATGTCCGAAATCCAGATTAGGTGTACCAAAACGATTTGAAAATCTGCTTTTTAGACATATTTCCAAAAATTTTATGGGGGAGAACCCCCAAACCCCCTTTAGCATATTAGAAGACGATTTTAATAGTGAAAATTCTTTTCCCCCTCCAAAAAAACAAATACTGGATCCACTGCTGTCACTTACCTTGGTCAACACCAAAATCGAACTAAAGTTCAAGAAATTTTTGGCCAAACCCCCCCTCCGAAAAAAAAAGTCTAGCTACGGCCCTGTAATTAACAGTTATACAAATTAACTATTGTATGCAATATTGAGTCGTAAATGACTTTAAAATTAATAAATCTTAAGTCCATGCTTTCGAATAACAAATTTCCTTCCTCCATTAATTTTCAAAAGCTTTTTGAAATTGTTTTTTCTTGTACGGGATAAATTGGATTTCATATTTTAACTGTTTTTCACCTCAAAAATATAATTCTTCTAATGATATAATTAAAAATATTCATTTTGCATACAAATTAATGTTTTTATAGAGAAGTATCGTATTTTTCCAAATGGCCCCCCCCCCCGAAAATTTGGTCTGGAACCGCCCCTGGGTCCTCCCCAGAAAAGATTTGGAAATTTGGCCTTATTAACAGGTTTTTAACTTGATTGGTACATTAAGTTCAAATTTCGGGGAAGGGGCAGGCTACTTCAGCCCTGGTTCCCGAGGTTCCCTGGTTTGATATCCCTGGTTCCAGACCAATGGTCACATGAAAAATTTATTAAAAAATATATGTGAATTATTAAAAATAAGTTTATTTCTCCTCTTTTAATATCTATGAATGTAATTTAGAATGGAGTTATAATTTTGAAGAGAAAAATAATACTGTCTCTAATGTGTTAAAATATTGAGTGTCTTATAACTCGTCCAAAAATTTGCAAATTAATTTTGATGGGAACAAATGTTCTAACACCCCAACCCTCATGGTGCCCTTCTGAGAAATAACTTTGACATCCTATGAATATATGTTTGTGAACATGCTTCTTAGAGTTGTAAAACGAGAAAGTTCTCGGAGGAATTTTTGAGGATATTCTATTTTTCGCCGGATAAATGGAAATAAATGTAAATATGTTTGATAATATGAATTGGTCAGGTATTATTAATGTTAAAAACCTGAGAATTATCTGTTGAGAAAATATTTAAAAGCATTTTTAAAAATTTAGTTTACAGAGAATAATTTATCATGAGAATATTCTTAGAGTAATTAGTATTCTAAATTTGTATTTTAGATGCAGCTTGAAATCCGGAACCATTGTTTCTTCAAATCTGCCTGCCGGCTCCAAAAACCACCTCCATTGGGATATCGGTAGTACACTGACGCCAACTGGAATTGCGTCGTACCGGTTCACCAGATTCACCGGCTTGTACTCCATACAGGCAGTCAGGCGGCAGGTCCTCAGCCGAAACCTCAGAACCAACAGCATCGCTTCTTCCTCTTGGTGTCGGGACACGATGACCAGGTGATGGATTCTACTGAGCCCCCCCCCACAGCACTCCGCTCCCAAGTTCTCGCTCTCCTGGGGAAGAGCACCACAGGAACGCTTGCGCTGTTGACCGCAGGAACTTGCTGGGGGACAGGTTGAAAAATCCACAGTAATCCAACTATGCCGTCTTCATAGCATACACGATGAAAATGCATACTACATATATAACGTGTTTGAATCAAGTGAATTCGATGAACAATTGAACATGTGCACAGTTTATAATAAAAAATAAAAATTTAGTTGATTGTGTATAAAGATATCAAATATTTGTACTGATATGAGACTTCATATGAGAAAGTCATAAGTTGGATTCAAATATATAGGTAAGGTACTTTAAAACAAACTTTGTTGTACCCAGTGAAGTTATGGTACAATTTAACTGTTGATATATATGCTTCGTGTTTAGAAAAATTGTTTATATTGAATTTACTAAGCTGGATACAGCTTGTAGTTTTCTTTTATCTAACTTGTTTACTTTAAAGTTCCTGATTGATTTAGGTTTGTTATCTTTAATTATATTGCGACTCTTTTCTGTTAGCTGGGTGCAAGCAAAAAATCGCCATTAAAAATCACAAAATTATTCATTAATATTTGTTTATAGTTGAACTTGTTTTGCTTACTATTAGTTAATATATAGTTGAACTTGTTTTGCTCACTATTAGTTAATATTTGTTTATAGTTGAACTTGTTTTGCTTACTATTAGTTAATATTTATTTATAGTTAAACATTTTCGACTTTTATTCTGATTGGCCACATTTGTGCCTGGCTAACAGAAAAGTACCCTCTTTATTTGTTATATTCCTTGCATTTTAGTTGCATTTGTGTTTTTGGTAGGGGAGAATGGGGTAGGATGGGACATCTTAATATCTTAATAAATCTTAATAAAATTAAGAGTTTTTGAGTGTCCCACCAGGTGAAATAGCTCCATATTTGTTGCTGTTACGGTAGAAGTTAAAAATATAAATTTGCAGGTCGTTCAGATGACAGTGTGCTACTTTATTGACAAATATAAAAAATTTAAATACTTCAAGTTGTATAAAATTTTAGGGGGCATTTTCTTTGGAGTTTATGGCTAGTGCGTCGTATCCTACGAAGTTTGGACCCAGTATCAGCTTCCGAGGTCATGCTGTCTCCTTGTCAGTTTCATCGAGTTCATGCCCTTTGAACAATTTGGGGTTATTGTCTGACAACTAACTGTTGATATATGTGATTTATTTGAGGGTTGTGTGCCTTTGATCTTGCAAAATAAGTTTATTTTAAATATTAAATGCCCAAGACTTAACCCCCTTGAAAAATCATGATTGATGTATCAGTAAAGTTTTTGCATAATTTAACATTAGGATTTAATATTCTATGGCCCATAAATGTGTGTTTTATTAATCCTTTCAAGTAAAAAATTTTGAAATTGTTTCTTTACCTATGTATGTCTTGATATCAACTTATTCTTTTGGAGCTATTCTCTCATTCTACCTAAACCTATCTATTAGCTGAATTTTCAGCTGATTTACAAAATTTTTGGTCCTACATTCCTTATAAACTTTGTATTTTTTCTCTGTGGTTAAAAACTTATTTCCAGAATAATTCTCATGTATGTAATATTTTTCTGTTTATTTTATTTTAATAAAATAATTTCAAGTGAAGTGTCATTTTATTGTGTTTTAAATAAATTTTATAAGTATCTGTTTTATGAATAACTGATCAAACTGTTCATTTCACATTTATTTCAAATTATAGCTTCTCAAATATTATAAGAACTCGGGTCTCAATATTGTTAGATTGTTAAAAAAATGCTCTCGACTTTAATGAGAGGTCTTTTAATATTCTTCTAAGAAAGAAAGCATTAATATTTGCAGTTAATTAAAAAAGATGTTTATATTTCAAAAAGCTTTGTATTGAGTAAAAAAGGTCTAAAAAAATGAGCCCTAAAGTCTTTTCTAAACAATAGGAGAACAATAGGGAGTCTCAAAAATGAGCATGTGATGAGTCGTTTCTAAATAGAGGATGGTTTTAAAAATGAGCATGTGATGAGTCGTTTCTAAGTAGAGGATGGTTTTAGAAATGAGCATGTGATGAGTCGTTTCTAAATAGAGGATGGTTTTAAAAATGAGCATGTGATGAGTCGTTTCTAAATAGAGGATGGTTTTAAAAATGAGCATGTGATGAGTCGTTTCTAAACAGAGGATGGTTTTAAAAATGAGTACATGGAGTGTTGAATTTAAACAAATAAAGATCTTAAATTTGAGCAGGCGCATAATCGATTTTGAACACATAAGGGTCTTGAAAACAAGAACATGCTCTAGTTCAAATATAAGCACATCGAATTTTCAAATCTAAGTAGTTTTGATTCGGAGCCATTTCGCTCACATGATGTATTCAAAAATGAATCATTTTGATTTAAATCTGAATACCTCGGATTAACAGTGTATTATGTTATTAAATCAAGCTTCAAAACATGAATTAGGCTTTTAATTGAATCTGCTTCATTATTTTTAAAAAGGGGAAAGGGATGATTACCATATATATACACACACAAAAAAAGATTCTTTTATGGTTTCAAATGAAAAAATAATTAAAAAATAATTAACTTTATAAACTCATTTCTGAAAATATTAACATTCTAAAAAGGATGTTGGCATTGATTGTTATTCAATAGTACTTCTTTTAAGAGAGAATATTTCCATTTCATGTAAAAAATACAAGTTTTCTCTGTAACCCAGCAGCTCTATCTTATGTTGTATTCGTATTTCATTTCCTAAAACTACAAATAATTGTCTTTATTTTTTGTTAACATAATATCTCACTTACTCAGGATGTAGGTACAGTAAAAACTTCGAGAACCCTGCAAAACATCGTGAAAAAAACCCTAAACTTTTGTTTATAGTTTTATATCAATACAATTACTTGCGTATTTATTTAACGTCATGGTCCAATGGAAAGCACACTTGGCTATTATATACAATAGTCCCATGATCAATTTCTGACTGTAGTTTAGTATCAAAAACCAAATGTTTCTTTTTTTAATTTTGAAAAGCATAAAAGCTTTTTTTTGGTTGACAACCTTATATTTCTTTTTTATGTTATGTTGTTTTTTATGTTATGAACCCCTGATTTAGCTAAGTCGATAAAATTAATTTACTTGAGAAATTCTTTCAGAAATACAAAGATAAACTGTAGATTTCCCAGAGAAGATCTGTACAAAATAACAATATTTCTCTGCTCAATTTGCAGCGGTTTTCTTGCTGCAAATTGGATTGGGTTTTCTGTTAAAACAACATCGTTATTTTAGAGAGCACATATTCAAAAATTATTTATCACGTGCTCATTAAAATTGAACGACTTGGGCCTTCATGTTTGAAACAAAAACTTTCATATCGATTTTAAAACCATTTGAAAATGTCAGATCTCCGTTTTAACTCGGTATGAAAATTTTAAAAATGCTTGGAGGCTTTCATATGCTGAAGTCTTCAAAGGAAGATAATATGATAAATTTAATTTTTTCAAATGCTTCGACACCTAACATTTTAGAATTAAGATGTTTCATTTTGTTTTTTCCCATAATAACTCGAAACTTTGCCCTTAAGGTAATTTATGATTGGTATTACTATTTCATTATAAAAATTGAAAATAAACTCAATTAGCAATAAAAGAAACGAGTGTTTTATTTAATATTTTCCACAAATATTACTTTTGTGTATTCGCAGAAGTGTTAAAAACTGCAACAGAAAACACAAGGAGAAAGTGGTGATTGAAGAAGGGGGGAAATAGGTATTAAAAACGAGAGTACAAAACAAGAAAGAAACGTGTGGAGGGAAAAGTATTTCGTAGTAGCTAAGCAATATACAATGAACTTAATGTTTCGTTAGTTCATGCATCAGAAAATATTTTGACCATTAGTTTTACTTCTATTATACTACATCTACATCAGGCTTGTCTAAAGTGCGGCCCACGGGCCGCATGCGGCCCAAAAGCCTTTAAAATGCGGCCCAAACCCAAATTATGAAAATATTTATATTTTTATTTTTAAAAATAAATGTTAGCAATATTTTTCATATAAATCGATTCGCACTGAAATAAAAATATTTATGGAAACAAAAGGGGAACCCCCTGTGACTGAATTTAAAGGGGAAGATTGGGTCTTTGATTCAGCTTCTTTAGTACACTTAACAGAGCATTTGAATGGTTTAAATTTGAGGCTTCAAGGGGAAAAGATCAATTTATTATTTATTTGTTCCAGAATCCAGACAATAACAGCGTTTGAAAGAAAGTTAACATTTTGGGCACAGTCAAATATATTAAAATATTTGACACATTTCAGTACTTTGGCTGCACATAAGCCTGTGAATTGCACAAAATATATGCCGCATTAATTTGTGATTTACTTCAAGAGTTTGAAAGTAGATTTCAAGATTTTCGAAAACCCCATTTTCTCTAAAAGTAAATAAATTACCTTCAAATAGAATGCAATGAACTGCAAAGCGACATTCAACTGAAAGAAAAATTTGCGAATGTTTCTTTACTGGAGTCTTACAAAGATTACCTACCCCGCGATAAATATCCTAATTTTCACCATCCTGCTTTATTAAAGTCTTCAGCTTTTGGCAGTAGTACCTATATTTGTGAACAAACATCTTGAAAATGCATTAAGGATTGCAACCTAGTCTATTGAACCCTATATCAATTTGCTTGTTCAACAAAAGCAAATTTATCCATCTCATTAATTTGAATTATTTCTTTATAGAATCCAAACTTAATGAAACGAAACTTTTACAAATTTAAATTAAATATGTACCTATCCATATCTAATTAAAATTTTAAAAAATTATGTGTGTGTGTGTGATAAAAAGAAGTTAATTTATTTAAATAAAACTACATATAGTTAATTTTTATTTCAATGTGTTGAAAAAATATTATTGTATGTGCGGCCCAGCAGATTTTTTTCGTTGCAATGTGGCCCTCAAACGGTCATAGTTTAGACACCTATGATCTACATAGTGTATAGGAGTGTGAAAAAATTAAATACCAACTAATTCTCAATATCATATTAGAGAAATTGGAAATAGATTTTTCAAGTGAATATCAGTGTTAAATTGAAACTTTAAAAACATCTTTTCTCTTTCCTTAAAAAAAACTCCCCCCGAATAAGAAAAATATAGATAACAATAATAATCATTAAAAAATAAACATAATTTTTTTTTATAAAAAAAGATTTCTTAGTAGTACTGTAGCACTTCAGTCAAACATAGAAATTTAATGCTGTCGGTGGAATTGATAGACTTGTTAAAATACATTTTCTCATCACTTTTCCCCTTAACAAACATTATTTTAACTACCCAAACAACTAAACATTCGTCCCGGGTCGTCAACAACTGCTTAAACAACCGACCAAACACATAGGGATGAATGTCCGAGGGGAGGCTTTCCGGATTATGTGACCCATGAAACTGATAAATCTTTCTTTTAGCCATTAAAAAAATAACTAAAGCGAATTAATGTACCAGAAAATACCCAAATATATACTGTTACTCTTTACTTTTGTAAATTTTTGTTTTACTATAAATAAACAAATACCAACACCACAATCCGAAATTTTTTAAAGCTAGACCCTGTTCATAAAACCCTCCAAAACACGATCTTTACATCTCATTTTTTTCCATAAACCTCCTCAGTTCTCGTCTGATATCTCGCTTTGTGGCGTGTATTCAACTAACTCACCCAGTGCGCGTCCGTCTCGTCGTCGTCGTCCTCGGGTTCGAAGCCGAGTTCGGGGGTGATGGCAGAGCCGACCCGCCGTCTGGCGGCCGCCTCCTCGCCCATCTCGCTCGGCTGGCGGCGATCGACCTTCTGGATCCGCCCCGGCACAGGCGGCGCCCCGCTCGCAGCCCCCCTGTCCCGCCGTGGGGCGGCTATTGATTCAGGGCGATCTCGACTGTTATCAGTAGAGTTTGTAAATCATTCTTGTACTATTACCGTATTATTATCTGGACCACGGGGGGTGCGTTTCCTGTTAACAAACCCATATTACTTAAAATCACAAAATTTGAGAGTCGAGATTATATTTGGCCTAAACGAGCAAACGTGACTTCTTCATACACTGTAAAAAATAATCCTGCAAAAAAACAGAAAATTTCTGGCAGCAAAAGTTGCCAGAAAAAATCTGTAAGTCGAAAAATCCTGTAAACAGAAAAAAGCTGTAACCTACAGGTAAATGCTGTAAAAAGGAACTTTCTGTCAAGTGAGCTACAGATTTTTCTGTTGCCTCTCAGTAATTTTCTGCTTGTGCGCATGGACTTATTTTAGTTGGTTTTTAAATTTTAATCAATTAATATCCGGGGATAGAACCCAGGACCTACCGCATGCTAAGCGTGCACGCTACCACTGCTCCAAAGAAGATTCAGTATAATGTTGCCAATAGCTGTATTGGTTTTCGATGCAGTAAGTTTCTGTTTAAGTACAGATAAGCTAAAAAACTAAAAAAAAGCTGTTTTTTACATAAAATAAATAGAAGTGCGGTGGTAATGTTACATCACAGAATATCTCTGTAAACATAAAGTCATTGTTATTGAAAATTTCTGTTTTTCTACAGTTTTTTTACAGTGTAAGGTTCACACGAGCGCCCTTGCAGGAAACCTTAAAGTTATTACTCAACCTATCGCTGGACTTGAGAGGTGTTATTCTGGGCAGCTAATACGAAGGGAAGGGAGGTGAGCGTATGTGAGTATTAGAGGAGCTGTCCATAAATGTTGTCACGCTTGGAAGGGAGGCGAGAACAGTAGGTTTATGAAGTTTTTAGGTTTATAAGAGGTTTATCAATTTGTGCGAAGGAAATTTTAACACCAACCTTAAAGTTGCGTACAGAGAGGTATTGAAAAATATAAAATCAAAATATTAGTTCACATTGAAATTATATAAGGTGCGGTAACTTAACTTTGATTATAAATGTGGGGTCCCATGTTCTTTCCAACCTTTTGTTTGGTACATTGCATGTATAAGCATGTCATGTGACAAAGGGGAGAAAGAGGTTTGAAAATCTAGGAAGAAAGTGTGTCATTATTTATGGACGATTGCTTATTTGTATTATTGTCTGCCTCACAGTCAACTTTCACCCAACTTCAAACAACTTCGGTCCGTGATAGTTACATAATAGGGAAAAACAACAACTAAATGTTATAAAACTATTAAGGAGAAAAAATTACAATGCTGTATAATTTCAGAGAACTATCAGCGAATTTTACTTTTTTACACTTTAAAAAGCTTGTGAGTCTTTTCTGATTCATTGGATTTCCCTCGTTCCTAACAAATACATAAAAATATCCCTGATCCAACAAATTCGAAAATGAAAACTTTTCCCGCACTATTAAACAAGCATCACCGTACACGAAAAAGCAAACAACAGAAAAGCCCCAGCAATGTTTATCGCCCCCCAATAACGCATTAAAGTCTTACGATAAGGCAATGAAAAGCAGCCCTAATCGATACCAACGCACAAAGCTCGCTCCCCTACATTCATAAACAACCTCCTAAGCCCCCGAAAAATGACGAGAGGCATCAATCGGTTAATTTCCATCCGCGCAGCCATTTCTTTTTATTATCCGGCATTAAAAGCCGCCCTTTCACACAGGTAATAAATAATAAAAAGCCACCAGAGAAAAGGATGGTTTATTGGAGCAAAAACAAAACCGTCGGGTAAACACGGAAGCTCCGAAGCCAGACACCGAGTGTCCTGTTGTGGGACTCTGTGTGTTGACCTTTTTATCGATCCAAGAAAAGACTGTGTTAGACTACCGAAAATTGCCGTCAGCAGTTTTAATGGTGGGGGAGTCTGCCCTGTTACTTTCGGGAAAAGCCGGATTTCTGAGGTTGATTGGTTAGGGGAGTAGATTAAAGTTGGAAGCGCTGGGGGGGATATTGCTTTCGAAAGACTGATGAACAGTGGTGTCTTTTCATTTGACTTGGGACTTAGAAAATAATATTATCTCTCGGGATAAGTGATTAAAGTTTCATCAAAGTTGATTAAAGTAAGACTTTCTTCACGGGATAGGTTTCTTCTGAATTGTATTATCATCACTAGTGTCCGTGGGGAGCCTAAGGTCTGGTTAAGGCATCGGCTTTGGGATTAGAGGGTCCCGGGTTCGATTCCCGCCACCGCTGAAGACCCACCGAGTATATGCGAAATACGTGCGCGTCAAAGCTGTGAGTCCGAAAGTCCTGTGGTCGGTCGCAGCATTTTACCATGGGTCCAGGTCTTCTGGAGACTATTTCCCTCCCCTTCAGAGACATGGCAAAATTGTGAAGGTGGCGATAGATGGTGGCGGCATCTATCATCCGAGCTCAGGAGCCGCATCCCCTTTGCGGTGGTGCTTGGATATACCAAATGGTATAAGACAACAACTACAACAACATTATCATCACTATACTCAAGATAACTTATTTACAAAAATATTTATGGAAAGTTATCTACTGAAACATACCATCCTTTAACATACTACAAACATACCATCGAAAAATCAATGAGTCTTAAACTTTGTCCTGAGAGGGTTTTTATAAATACATCAATAAAGAATATATTAAATAATATTGGAAGGGAGTTTCCTTCAATAATATATCGACTTATTGTATAATTACTGAAATTCATTAGATTATTTATTTAGATTTGAAGTATGCTGTAGATGAGAGAAAATTTAAGTCAAGAAAAATATTGATAAAACAATATTAATAAAATTAGTGCAGAATACCCTTAAAATTTTCTAAGTGCCAATAGGAAATATAAGTTTTAACTTTAAACAAAAATTAATAATGTCATGGTGAAGGAAAAGGACACATGACAAAATTTCAAAACTTAATAAATGGAAGTATTTTTTTTTCTTAAAAATTTTATTACACTTTACGAAAGGTTCTTATTTGATGGTGGTATTTTTCTAAACTTTAAACAGATAATCTAAAGTGAAGGCAAAGAAAATGTTCAAACAGATTAGATTCAAATTATTTAAATGGAAATTTCTCGGAAAGAAAAGTATTACAGTTAACCATTTCAGAAAATATCTCTACACTGATAAACTTCAAATAAAAGTCGCTTAGTGCTGTCACTAATTTGTTCTTCGTTGGGTAAAGAAAGACAGTCGGAAATCAATTTATGCAATTCCAAAAGGGCAATTCGGGCTGCATAGAAAAAAAACTGAGGAGCGAAAAGGGTGTCAGGATTGATTTTCTTTCCAGAACTTGTGCCATCCTTTCCAAAAGGCATCGCAAAACATTCTTCACGTGTTACTATTTTTACTTCCGAAATGGCCAGGGACTTTTTATTGCGTGTTTATTTTTTGTTAATCAAACTTCAAGCAGGAGATGCTCTCGAAAATAGAGGGAGAGATGTTTTTGGTAAGGTTCAGGAAACCCTCTTTGGAAACAAAAATAAGAAGAAAAAATGGAATGACAAAAAAAATCAATTTTAAGAAGCGGGGAAATTTATATGAGATGGGGAATCTCTATTACTTTTTTATAGTTCTTGTTTATATTTTGAAAATGAATAAATGCACTTGAATTTTATTCTCGTTGCAAAATACACTTTTGTGAAAAATTTTTAAAATTTTTATCGTATCTTTTTTTCTTTTTTTGGTTTATAAAGGCTAACATGAAAAAAATTGCGTAATAGTATGAAAGAAATAAAAAAGTATTAAGTAAAAATATATAGGATGAATAGAGTAAAATCAAAGGAAACAGGCTACTTCTAACGTTTTTTTAAATTTAAAATAAATTTATTATCTACAAATTATTTAACTACGTATATAAATTATTAATCCAAAAGTTTCATGTAGTGTAGATAGTTTTTCAATCACATCAGATACATTCTTAAGTAAATTACCAAATTTAACTTTTACTGTAATACACACTTAAGAGTATAAATTAAGTAAGATTTAGTGACGTTATACTGTAAATAAATAAAGTAATGAATATTATAGATCACTCGTATCATCTTTGACTAAAATTCATGATATGTTTGTACTCTCATTTTAAAAGTTAACTGTACTCCGCTGGGTGTTTTTGTTATGTATGTTTAGTGAGGAGTAAGCTATACAATTTCATAACTACAGGACTATGCACTAAAGATGCTTTGGTATCTAACTCTAAACATCCAAGACTTTGGGACATAAGAAAAATGATGGATATCTCTAAGCGCTTTTGATGCCATGAAAAGAAAAAGAGCAAAATAAAAAATAAACATCTTATAAAAAAAATTCACGAATACATTAAAACTGAGAAAATACTTTTGAAAAGAAGCGAGAAGAACATACATTGTAAACCTATACTTCACTTGAAAAGATTTATGTGAACAGATGAACAAAGGGATTTCCCTGACAAAAGGAGAAGAGGAAGAGCTCCTTTTCAAGCGCTTCCTCCATCCAGAAGTCATCATTTGTACTGCAACGTGTTTTTCTCCTTCACACTCAAGACGTGTTTTTTCCGTCCCACTTTTGTGCTCTGAGACTATATGAAGATTTGGATATGAATACGAATTTGTGACAGAAGCGACGAATGAAATTTTACCTGTATATTTTTGGAAATAAGATTTGATGTGAATAAGAAATAAAAGGACTCGTGATTGAAAATATTTTCTTTAAAACGCCTGCTCTACGTTCACAATAAACACAATAACCACTCTCAATTTACAAACTATTAACTTAGATAGAGAAAATTTTATAGAATAGAGAACAAAGATGTTTCAATTTGAAGAAGATGTAATTTCGTGTTATTTACTGGTCAGATTTGTACGGTTTAATTTAATACCTAAAGAATATTTTTTAATACGTAAAGAAAAAACTCATAAAACATAAGATTTTATACATATTATGAACACGTAATTTTAAACCAGGAAACACAGTTCCCCTCCCAAGATTTTAAGCATTTTCGTAATTGAAAGCATTCATCTACAACAAATAGATAAAAATAAGCTCTTAAATTACTTTAGTTATGGACTTAGTGCGAGGAAAGTTTAAAACAAGTTCAAAGGTAAGGTGAGATTAGTGGCGTAGCCAAAGGGGAGATTTGGAGGTATTCACCTCGAACAGAAACATAAACCCTTTTTACTCCTTTTTTTACTCATAAACACATCTAGGTACAGCTACCTACCTCATATTCCCTCTCACGCCCTTGGAGAGATTAACGAATCACACAATGAATTTTTCAAAGAATCATAAAATCTTACAAACTTTAATGAAGAGGAGTACAACACTTACTAAAAAAATACAAAACCGTCTTTTTATCCGAAATAATGATAATTATCCAAATTTTTATCAATTCATGGAAACAGATTTAAAATAATAGTCTTATCAGATTAGTTTACAAAATTATAAAACAAATTTATTTGTTTGAAAAAATAAAAGTTATAAAAATCATGTATATTTCATCTTTTCGTGAAATTTATTAAGTAAGTAAAATATTTCTCCCGCATTTGAATAAATATGTGAAATTTAATAAGCTTTGAGGAGACAAATCAAACACACTCCTTACTTAATCACAAAAGTAAGGATTAAAATATATTTCATCTTTCAATTTTTAAGGTATTCAAACAACTGCTCTTTGAATATATTTAAAGAAATACATTCAAAAAGCAAAAGCTTGAAATGCATTTGAATAATGCTTTAAGTCTTAGGCATTAAGAAGGATTAAATTTTACATGTCAAAACAAGTGAAAAATTTAAATAATTTTAAGCCTTTGAAGAAAAATATTCTTTGCGAATGTTTAAGTTTCAAATGATAGAATTCTACCCTTGGGAGTTTTACTGCTTTAATAAAAGTTTCTTAAAATTTCCATGTTCTGACGAATTTTAAACATCTTCACTAAAATTTTAATCGAATTAAAGTATAAAAACAAAACCTTATTGCATCCGAAATGTTGTATAATTATTTTTTTCTCCCTTCCCTATAGATTGGGTGCTGTTTTATATTTTGTAATTTTTGTTTAGGTCCTCTTTATTGTATTTTTTCTGTGTTTTTTAATGAATCTGAATCTAAAATATGAATGTTAATATAGTAGAATATAATTATTGTGACTTCTTAAATAAAAAAAAGTTCTGTGTATCAACAAGAAAAAGTATAACTGAAACTATACTATACCCTGCAGGGTCATTCCATGTCAAATCAACCAATGGTCCGGACCTTTGGGTCTTATATTCTCGAAATTTTTTGTGTGCTTGTTGTACTCCTCCGTAGGAGTATAACAAGACCAATTTCAGATTTTTAGGGCCGGTAGTTTTTGAGAAATCCACTTTTAAAGAGGCAAAAATCGAGCGATTTTGAAAAAACACGACATTTTCAAACAGCTGATGCTCAAAACCTATTAGACCTAAAATCATGAACAAGGTGCCATTCTCTTTAGTTTTAAAGAAGCTTTAAAATGGTATAAAGCATAAAAATGTGATGTTAAACCACTGATGTTACCACTTGAAAACTGCTAATGTATTTTATTTGTTTTTAAATTTTAAGAAAAAAATTTTTTTGAGAACAAAAATTTTTTTTTATTTTTTTTTGGAAAAATAAACTTTAAAGAAAATTTAAAGCTTTATAACTCTTAAAATAATTATTTCTACCAAATTTCAAGTTGGAAATAAAATTTAATCAAGCAGAAAAACATAAAAGGTCTTCGAAATTTAGGCAAGTTCCTATACCTTCCCTAAAATTATACTCCAAGAGCGATTCACTCATGGAAAATTCATAAAAACGCTTGAGGGTGTTCATATGACTTAAAACATGAAAAAAATGTCATATAAATTTCAGAAAATACGACCATTCACAGTTTCAATACAAAATCTTTGAGGGCTAGATCCCAACTTAAAGTTAATTCAATGAGCATGCATTTCACCTGAATATTCCGTAGAAATATGTTTATATCTAATTGTTTTTATTTTTAACAAGTCAAATCAAAGTAAATTAAAAGTTTTAGAACATAAAAAATAAATATAAACATATTTCTATGAATTATATAGGAAAATTTAGGGACTTGCCTAAATTTCAAAGATTTTTATTTTTTCTACATGATTAAATTTTATTTTCAACTTGAAATTTTGTAGAAATGTTTATTTATTGCTAAGTTAAATGTTAGAAAGCTTTAAATTTTCTTTTTAAAAATTTTTCCAAAAAAAAAATTTTTATTAAAATTTTTTTAAAAATTAAAAAAAAAATAAAATACATTAGCAGTTTTTAAGTGTCTCAACCAATTAGCTGAATGCTGAATATTATTAAAGAATAATTTCGATTTTTTATAGAGTTTCAACACAAAAAATGATTTTTTTTCAAATTTTGTGATTACAAAATAATTTTTTTTCAAATTTTGTGATTACAAAATAATTTTTTTTCAAATTTTGTGATTACAAAATAATTTTTTTCTATTGAACCCATGGTGGTCTCATTCTGAAATTTTGCGCAGATGTAGTTCGATAGATTCTCCATAACATATATTTTTAAAAAAAAATCGAAGGGGGATGTATTTTTCCTACGGAAAATTTTATTTTTTAGATTTAAATAAAAAATAAAAATTTTAACATCAAATTTTTATGTTTTACGCTATTTTAAAGCTTCTTTAAAACTTAAGAGAATGGCACCTTGTTCATGATTTTAGGTCTAATAGGTTTTGAGCATCAGCTGTTAGAAAATTTCATGTTTTTTCAAAATCGCTCGATTTTTGCCTCTTAAAAAGTGGATTTCTCAAAAACTACCGGCCCCAAAAATCTGAAATTGGTCTCATTATACTCCTACGGATGGGTACAATAAGCACACAAAAAATTATTAAAATCTAAGACCTAAAGGTCCAAAAGTGTCCTTATTTTGGTTGATTTGACGTGGAATGACCCTGCAATAAAACATCTAAAGTGATTTTATACACAGCTTTCTCGTGAAAATTAAAAAAAAACTGTCGTACTTAATCCATAGAACTTAATTTATAGAAATATTGTAGTTGGTTGAAACGTTATCTTAATTCTTATTATGCTAAACTTCTTTCCATTTTTTATTATTTCTGAGATAGAAATGTTTATATTTATTAACCTTTAACATAACATCCTTTCGTAAGTTATTTTCTATCAACACTAGCATAAGAGGATTTATTGGATAAGGAGTCCTCTGTCCCCATACAGTACTAAATATTGATTAAATCAATGTGCGGACCTCACCATTAACGAGCATACATACATGAACCAAGTATATAAATCACTTTGAGCCCCTGGCCGCACCAAAGAGTTATTTTGGGTTTCCCAGATTACGAGAGATTCATCATGGGAAACGGTGGATGACAGGAATACAATGTTTGCACAGGAAAGCTGATGAAGCTGATGTGAAGCAGAGCTGGTCAGAGCACAGTTCTGGTGCTGTGAGAAGCTGAGGAAGGCCACACGATAAAAGGAGCCCATGTGGAAGAGATATGGCTGAAAGATGAGAGGTTTTTCTTTCGTCAACCAAAGCATCTTGTGTTGGTGTATTTTGTGCTGTCTCATACCTTATGTTTTAAACTTGTTGAACATTCGGAATGTGGAAGAGGATGAGAGAAAGAGTTATACAGAGAGGAGAAAGAAAAAAAATAATGAGGGAGAGGGGAGAAAAAGAGTAAAAAAACCTTATATTATAAAGTTTATTATGTTTTTAACTTATTAAACATTAGGAATGAGGAAGAGGATAAGAAAAGGAGTAAGACGGAGAAAAGAAAGAAAAAAAATTAATGAGAGAGAGGGGAGAAAATGATTAAAAAACCTTTTTTATAAAGTACCTTATATTTTAAACTTGTTAAACATTAGGAAGGAGGAAGAGGATAAGAAAAAGAGTAAAAAAGAGAAATAAAACAAGATTGAGAAGAATTGAAAATGAAGGAAAATATTCATATGAAATAGCGAGGGAAGAGAATAAAAGAAGAAAGAGAAAATGAGGGAGAGAATCATAATGAAGAGTTTCTCTCTCCTCATTCTATTTCTCTCCTCTGAGAATGAGAGAGATAAAGATAGAGGAAAGACATACATATGTGTGATGGACGGAGAGAAGAAAGAGTACGAGGATGAAATTAATAATAAATAAGATGATGTGAAAGAAAAGAAAGAGGCAAGGAGAGAATTCAAATAAGAGAGAGGAATATAAAGGTAATGCAATTAATTTATTTGTTTTGTAAGTAGTACAACTTTTATTAATCAAACTGCTTTTTATTTTTCATTTTTTACGGAGGATGTTGTAGCTATCACAAAGTTCGTTTCGCGATAAAAACTTTTACGTTTTCCTCTTTCTCTCCCACACCTACGAGGCTCTAAAAAGAAAGGTTTAAGCCGAGTCGCCCCGTTGCCTCTGCACATCATGGGATTCCGAGCGCGAGTTCAAAGCCACAAAACTGCAGGGAGGCGCGAGCGAGACATGGTCGTGAACTCGACGACCTCAAAACGAAAGGATCAAAGGAAGGCGTCGGTCGCAACACCCGATCGGAAAGTAATTAGAGAGGTGGAACTTTAAAAGACACGCGACATCAGTTCCGAAACGCTTTCAGTCTTTTCCAAGAACACTGAGCACGTTTGTACCATTGAGGTAATATGTGAAGAGATACCTATATGAAAATATGCGCCCATTGTGTAAGTGAACTCAGCCAATGTAATACCACTCACGGCGATCTTTGCACTCAAACTGTAGGTCTAGGGACAAAATCGCATATCAGAGTTTTTCCCACTGCCTCCCCCTTACCAAACCCCAAACTAGAAACATCTTCATCTTCAGTTTCTACATTGAGAACTGCAGCAATTTCTTCCGTAAATGCTGGCTTAGTAGGAAATTTCTCAAACCGATTTTGGACAATTTTACTAAATGTGTAAAAGTTTTTAATTCTGAAAATTTCCATAATTTCCCCCATTGAAGATAAAAATACCATTAACTGTGATTCCTCCCAAAATTTAAGGGGTTTTTTAAAAATTCAAGAATAGGAATAAGAGAGATAGAAGGATTTTGCTGTAGAAAAATTGTGCTCTAACTTCTCATGAAATTTTACCACAAAAAATGTAAGGCTATGGGGTTGTCGCACATAAATTATATCTTTATATATTTATTGGTTCGAACAGAAGGAGAGGGAGAGCGAGTGCGGCATCATTTTGTTTCTCACGTTCGCATAATTAGCCGCCAAGGCCGAATCTGCTCTGAGTTCATCCACAGATTGCTTTTGTTTTTTAGCTGGATGCGGCCTTGCGACATATCATCTGGATCTCCAATGGCATCAAACAAACAAACAAACAGGAACGGAAGTCGAAGATGGTTGCGTGCATGTGCAGAAGAGAAGAAAACGAACAAGAGGGTGTCGCTTTTGTTCCAGAGCGCTTCGGGATTCGAAATCGTCGAGATTGTGTTTCCATTTTCCGACTTCCTGGGTCGCACCAATTAGAAAACGGAATGCCAAAAAGAGAAATCGCAGACTGCGTAATGTTGGTTCATTATTATTATTATTAGAAGGATGGGTTTTGAAATCTGTTGCGACAGGGAAAACGATGACACAATTAGACACAATGGAAAGTTCTCCCTCTCTACATTGGTAAATTCAACCATGGAACCGGCATTGAATTTCTCACATGATAGATCTCTGATATCTCTACTATAGTCGATTTATGATTCAAACTGAGATATATATTTAACTCATTATGCTAGTACGGAGAAAACTCCATGCTTGTACGGAGAAAACCTTTATGCTCCATACTATATTTTAAATGGAGAATGAGGAAGTTGTACGATTTTTTTTTATTTTTTTAATCGATTCCTCTTGCAAAAATAACCAACTACCCAAAATTTGAGGCCGATCGAGAAATTTTTTGATTGTCAAAAAAAATTAACAAAAATCCCCTTTTTAAAAGCGCACGAAAACGCCAAGAGTTTGGATGTGACGTCATCTTACACTAAACATTGTTGTAAACATTGTTGGAGTTGATGGTATTATTGTTGACGTCATCTTATAGTTTAAACAATAAACGTTTTCAGTCACGTGTTTTTTTCTCGACTTTTAAATTAAAATATTTAATTACCTGTACATTTTTTTGAAAAACTGACTAGATATTTCATTTTACCATACAAAAAACCATACGGAACACTTGTTTGTTTTTGAAAATCTGACACATGCAACTTCCTTATTGCAGCATCTTTTAAAATTCTTAATATTCAATTTTAATTTATTAAGAATTCTCTCCTGATTCCAAAAGTATGCTTGTTTTTTCTGACACTTTTTCCGGTTAAGTATGAGATATTTTATTACAGAGAGCACCTAACCGGGTGACGTCACATGTGTCTCTTGAAAATGTGGGACTAGTGTTTTCTTCGAAACACTAGTCTGTAAAAAAACTAGAGCTCATTGTTTCCAAGTGGAATGATAGTAAACAAGGTACGCATGACGACACAAGCTGTTTCAGCTCAGACTGAAAAGAAGCTATTTTTAATTGAAAACAACTTGAGTTTTAGGGCTTTGAAAGGTAAATCAAAATGTTTTTTGGAGCTTTTAGGTCATTCAGAAAGTTCACGTTAAAGAAGCATCAGTACACTGTTAAAAAAAGAGTTCAACCTTTCACCAGTTTAGTGGTGAAAGGTTGATCAGTTTCACCACAAACGTGGTTCAAATTAGGTGCAACCGAAATGTAGCGAAAACTTCAGCACCAAAAACAAGTTTTTGTTGTTTGAAAACACCGAAAATGTGGTTCAACATTTCGCGACATTTCGGTTGCAACTAATTTGAACCAAGTTTGTGGTGAAAGTTGAAATTTTTTTTTAATATTGTACCAAGTACCAAACATAACAATGATTCGTTGAGGTGGAAAATATATTTCATTTGCTGTAAAATGAAATTACAGTCCAAAGCAATAAAAACGGCCAGATAAATTTTATTTTTAAAGCTATCATTAAATGCATTTGTCAATTATTTCACTTCGTTTTAACAAGATGGTCACGAGAAATAGTGACCTTGTAGATGCTTGTTTTTAAAATTTATTCTACAATGTTGATTTTATTAAATCCTAATTCGGCTAATATGGAAAAATTCAAAAACAATAGAGAATTCAGTATGCGAACTTTTTTTTACAGTGTAAGATATTTTCGTTCCCAAACCGTGTCTTCAGGTGTATGTCGTCGCAAGGTTCGCGAAAGAAACTTCCCTATCTAAAGAAGCAATTCCGCCACGCACTCAGAGTAGCGCAGGTGAAGCCAACACCTGGCTACTTAAAATGAGGGAGTTTCTGACAGGTCTGGGGCTGCAAGTAGGAAGTAAACACAGAAGAAGAGATACTGACAAGTGACTCTCTTTTTATAAATGGGTAAAGTAAAACTTCTTTATGTAGTACTAAACCAGAAATAGACCATAGAGTTAGTACAAATATAGAGACAGCTTGCTCTTCTCCGTAAAGCAACCCTGCATGTCGAAAACTGTCGGACCTGTTTGCGGGGCAGAAAGAAATTTTTAACATGGGAAGTCCCATAGGCGGGTGGATTTTGGGGCATAAAAACTGCTCTTCCTCACAGAAAAATCAGGAGAAAATGATACCGACAATTTTCCATTAGAGAAAAACCAATGACGAATCGTTTAGTGAAGAAAAAATTACTCTATCTGAATTAGTTTTTTATCTGTGATTTTTTTAAATTCCGCGGATTTGGAAAAACAATTTTAAACTGTATTTTTATAATGTTTCTGGGGGAATTTCTTTAATAAAAGCTTCAAATTACATAATATGAACCCTCCTGATTCGATACGAGTCATTTCCAATTCGTTTAAAGAATATTTAAGGGAGAAAATTGCTGATTTTGTGGCCGAGGTAGAAACTGGAAGTTGGCAAAGCTTGGCGGTTTGAGCTTGGCGCGCGTTTTTGCCGTAGTTTCTTTCGGTGGTCATTCGAAATAACTTACTGATTTGATTTTGATTTATTAAGGCCATGATTATCTGAAATACTTCTGCATCTCGACGCATAAATGTTAAATTAGCTTTAATTTTGTTAAATTTTTATTTAAGTTTTTAATTCTTACCACTGATCTTCTTTTAATACTTTATTTTTATTTTTTGATAGGAGGAAACTTACAGTAAAGTAATCTGTGTTAATCTTTTCTTTCCAAGTAACAAGCGATATTTTTAAATGGCCACTATCGAATCATCTTTTTCAACTTACTACATTGTTAAACTAATAAGAAAAAATATATAGAGAGGAATTAAGAGTAGAAATTTTGCTTCCAGTGTTCGTTTAATTTAAAACAGTCGTATTAATGAAATATTATCTTACCTAAAATAATTCACGACACAGAATATTCCTTGAACTTATATCTATGGATTTTTCCGCCAATCTAAGGCACAAAGAATCTAGGGCAACTGTAATTCTCTCCTAACACCAGGTGATGGTTTGTGACATTCGACCACAGGACCACATCATCTGGCTTTAACTTTGTGAACTATGAGCTTTTTATGTTTAAAGTTATCACACTTTTCTCTCTTATTCCTGGAAAGAAGTGTTGAAGCGAATCTGATAGCTTAGAAATTAACTTAGTTTACCTATTATATTTTAATAAAAACTTATTTTTGTCTTATTATATTTTGATTTAATTAACAAATTTAAATACAAAAATAATTTGATTGGCAATTAACTGAAAAATACCCTATATTGTTTTAGTAGTTCATTTGGTATAATATTTAATAAATAATATTTTTTAAAATGCTTAACTGATTCCTTAACTTTTCACTTAATAAAAGAATTTTTTTGCAAGTTATAAATAATAGTTTAAATTTTTAATTTTCTATTACATAATGCTTAAAAATTTTCCTTAAGTGTTTATCAAGATAACAAAAAGTTAAAGTGTAAAAATTGAAGTATGAAATATAAACATGACATGAAGTTAAACATAAGGAATGCATGCATTTAATATTAGTTGTTTTTCTTCTGAATAATAATTTTATAGCGATACCTTTAAGGGAATCTTATAGTGATATAAGTAAAAGGGGATTTTTAAATGGTATTTTAATTTAATGGTATGAACAGTTTAAACAAAATATAGTATCAAATACCTGTTTTTCGTGTAGGGGAAATATATTTCCTAAAGAAGAAAATTACAGAAAAAAGATGGGAGATACGAGTAGCAAGAGTAGCAAGAGTAGCATTGTTTTGGTGGAAGCATCGACTAAAAATGAGATTTAGAACATTCATATTTTATTATTAAAGCTGCACAATTTTTAAAACTTTCCTTCAAAAAATAAAAAGAACATTAGATAGGGCCCACAGGTTGGAGACAACTGAGATAAAGTGATCGAAAAAAGCAATCACACGAAAAACCGTAAACGCCAAAAGAGGGATTTAGAGGCCAAATTGGCAAAGCAAAAAAAACCGATTTTGCAGGGCAGCGAAACGAAAACCCGACACGCTTAGAACAATGGAGCAGATGTTCCAAGCTGTCTCTATATTTGTACTAACTCTATGAAATAGACGACCGACAGCTTGTTACTTTGTGTTATTTCCGACCAGGTGATACACATAATAAAAAATGAATTGAAACTTATTAATCATTCACAACACATGATTTTTCTCAAGGACAAATAAATGATTGAATGTCTCTGCACCTCGCAAATAGTAAGGCGTTCTTATCTTTTTCCAAATTAAAACAGTCAGACCTTAGTTAGCATTGATAAAAAAAGCATTGATATGACCTTAGCATAAGACCTTAGCATTGATATGAAATCAAAAAAGTTATCAATTCTCAACCCTTGGATTTTAAAAAACTTTCAGGAATATTTGATAATTCAATTTTCTTTATAGTTTTTTTTTCATTAGAATTTTTTGAAAATTCGAAGAAAACCCAATTCTAGGATCTTTAATTTTGCATAATTATAGTTTTCTATTTTGATGATAAAAATATATAACTCCTCGTTTTAAAGTTAATTTTCAAGGTTTAATTTGATAGTAATTTCGCATATTTACGATTTTTTGATAGATTTTACAGGTTTTTGACTTATGTCCACGAAAAAAAGCTTTTTTCGTGATTTTGTATTAAAAAAAGCAATGTTAGTGTTATTGAAAATTTTAAATCATACAGTTTTTTAACTATTATAAGGTACTATAAATTCTAAAAATTATAGAATGGGACAGCCATGATTTTAGGACTTGTACCAACAAGAGTAGTTTCAAAAATAACAGGTGCTAGCTATAAAAAAACATATTTTTGAAGAATTTTTAACTAAATTCTAAAAAAAATTTCAAAGCACTAATGAATTAAGTGCTTAATAGATTTTGGAACCATATTCCTCATTTAATGTGCTCTATAAAACTAAAAACTTTAAATCTCTGCAATTTAGATAATTTGTCCAAAATCTTTCATGACAGATTCATTAATTCAATAGAAAATAAAATAAACTCCCTGATTGTGTAAAGGCA
Source organism: Tetragnatha versicolor (assembly GCA_024610705.1). Taxonomy (NCBI): domain Eukaryota; kingdom Metazoa; phylum Arthropoda; class Arachnida; order Araneae; family Tetragnathidae; genus Tetragnatha; species Tetragnatha versicolor. The sequence goes on along the minus strand of JANDEH010000005.1, from coordinate 818,813 downwards.
AACATTGCATGCTAGGGTGTGATCACGCTAAATCTCAAAGCATAATTTATGCCATAGAAATTCTAAAAAAAAGTTAAAAATTGATACTTTCAAAAAGAGTTTCCTATTAACTTAAAAAGGTTTTACACCTAAATCACACAAAATTAAAGATCTAAAAACACATAGATTGGTCTAAAACTGTATAAAGTAATCCCAGCTTCTGGTTTTCACTGGAAGATAATCTAGAAGCGAGAAAAGCACACAGCAAGGGCATCTTAAAGCTTCAGTCGGCATTTGAGTCACGTTTTCGAAGTCCTATCTCCATTTCGAGAGATTGACAGGGGATGCCAATTTATTCCTGCCGCGTGTTTTCATGGCGCACGAATAGGAGCGAATGCCCTCTACTGGAACTCAGGACGATTCATTTAAGTCTGGATCGTACATACTTATCTCTTCTTTCATTGGGTAGATTCTCCCGATTTATAAATTTTTTCCAAAATGAAATTGCCCGATAAATCCGTATGATGAAAAAAAGTACCGCCTCCGCCAGTAACCGACTGATTAAGATTCATGGGCAGAATTCTGTTTTGCTCTCCATCTTGTTAGAAAGAGTTGAGCGGACATTAGCCCACGATTATCGTAAATTAATGTTTTTTGTTGTATTTTGCACTACTCTTTTCCCTGAAATGCTAAATTTTAGATATGATATGACTATCCTCAATCACTCATCCCCTCACTGGAAATATATGATACCTGCAACGCGTACAGATATGGATCTAAAAAATCGATCAATTCGATTCCGGAATCGATTCCTGAGGTTCGATTCCAACCTGGAATCGATTTCTTAGAGCCAGAATCGAAAAAGTAGAATCGAACTTATCTATTTTAATTAGAAATAAAAGATACGTAGTAATTATTATTAATTTAATTACTAACCAGTAAAATATTAATTAATTATCGACAATCCAATTAATTAGTGAACAAAATGGTTAATTATCTGTATTATAAAATTAAGTACGATTCCTTAGATTCGATTCCTGCTGCATAATAGTGCACAAAATGGTTAATAACTATCAGTATTAATTAGAAAATTAAGTACGATTCCAAAGAATCGATTCCTTCAAGGGTTCGATTCCTTGGTATCGATTCCAATTCGATTCCGGAATCGATTCTTTCAGAAATATGTAGAACCCTGCGTACAGATTGCAAGGAAAAGGCGACTTTCACCGTGAAGCACTGGTACTGGAACTTATTTCAAAATAAAAAAAACTATAATAAATCGATGAAGAATGAAGTTGAAGGGAAAATTTTGATCATATGCGGGGGGTTTAATTCCAAGGAAGTTTTAAGAGATAATTCAAGGTTGGCCAGGTTTTTAACCAACTGTAAACGTAATGTTTCCAGTTTCCATAACTTATCTGAAAGTGTTATTCCAAAATTTATGTCAATAATTTCTGTATTAGCAATGAAATCGTCAACTCTGCATTACAAGAAGGGCAAATAAATCAATGAAAATTATCTGATAGACCTTAGATATTCCAATTGCTTACCAAGAAAGACCCTTTTAAGTAGAATTAAAGTGCGGTAAATGACGATGATTTTATCTTAACTAAGAGATCTCCATTTTCAAAACATTTTCAGGAGAGACAAAAAAACTCCATACAGATCAGGGTTGGCTGGATTGGCAAGATTTTGGCAGTTCTTTCGAAATTTAATGTGTTTTTTTTTCAAAGTTTAGGATATTTTGAAAATTTTAATGGGTTTTTTCAAAATTTAAAAAAGGTTTTAAAAAATAAATGATGTTTTTTCCAATTTAAGGGAATTTCTTTTTAAAGTTAAATAGGTTCTTTCATTATTCAATGGGTTTTTTCCTTATTGAATGGGTTTTTTCAAAATTTTGGACGTTTAAAGTTCAAACTAGATATAAAAAATAAAGAAGATTTTTTTAAATTTCAGTGGGTTTTTTCAAAGTTGAACAGATTTCTTTCAATATTGGATGGGTTTGTTCAAAGTTTAGGATATTTTTTAAATTTTAGTGGGTTTTTTCAAAATTTAAACCAGGTTTCAATAAAAAAGGGTATAAAAAATTTGAAAAACCAATTAATTGGGGAAAAACTGACATTATTTTGAAAGAACACATTTAACATGGAAAGAACTCACCAAAATTTGAAAAAACCCACTTACTATGAAGGAGAAAACCACTTAATTTTGAAAAAACCCACACTTTTTTTCGAAAAAACCCAGTTTTATATGGTGTTTTTCTGGGATTTATTGAAAAAACCCGAAAAAACCCAACCCACTTGGGTTTTTTCAGAAAAACCCGGGTTTTTGCTAACCCTGATACAGATCCGCTTAGTTCTGGCTAGATCACATGTTTGGTAAGAAAGACATGCACTTTTGAAAGGTGCGGTTTTGAATTTGACCTTAGGTGTAAACTTGGATACCTCAGTCCAAAACCATAAAAATTATTTTATACTCTATTCATTTAGAATTGGCGCTTGAGAAATAGTGCTTTCCCCCACGCTAGAAGAGTAACCATAGTTACGCTCTTTGAGCAGCCAATAGTAAGCCTTCTTCGTCACTTTGACGAGGATAGTTGCTATGGTTACCGATCGGTGGTGGGGGAAGGAAATATTTTCAAGCGCCAGTTCAAAATGAACAGAGTATAGTCAGGGGAGGAGAGATGTTGTGTTTTGTCAAACCTTTCTTTAAATAACCTTACGTATTTGTTAAAAAATAAAACTTCGCTAAGAAAATGAAAAACTCCATCAGCTGTGGAAAAATGAGATTTTTCTCACTGAGTTAGAATTACGAGACATTATAACTATTAAAACGATATAAGAAAAATCTTTGACAAGACAGATAATTTTTTCCCAAACAAAGTAACACATCAGAAAAATCTATAAGCAGAGAATACTAGGATATTATTTCATGACTTTCAGCACAAGGTTGAATGGTGGTAGCAAGAGAAAATACTTTAAGATTCCCAACCCCCATTCTCCAATCTTCCCACGCGTGGGTCCGGGGAGGCTAAACAAGACAATTACTTCATCGAAAAAGAAAACAATAACTCACCAAGCTAGCACACCCCACACACCAGCTAAAAATCATGATAAAAGCCCCAGCAGCTGCTCGGTTTCGATCCACGACGTTCAGATCGCGCCGCAACCCGAAAGGTCAACACAAGAAGACTGCCGTCCACGTGCTGTTCGCGCGCCCGACACGCGATTGGCGGACCTCGACTTGCACCTGGAGTCTCAGCACCTGTCCGAGAGCAAAAAAAAGAACGCGCAGAGCAGATGGTCTCCGGACGGCACGCGATCATGGGAATGAGTGATAAGAGATCTGCCCTCAATTAATGCTGTCCGTATAAGGATTCGGATCATGATGGGGAGTATGGGGATGGATGGAGGTGTCTTGGTTGCGTGATGCGAGGTGGCGACGGGTCGTCGTGTGGGACGCTGGCGTCTCGTGAAAGTCGTTTGTGATGAGGCATGTTGTAAAATCTGAAGATAGGTGTCCGTCCGTATGTTAAGAACATATCGCTCTAGCACCAGTGCATGTTCATAAGCGATCATATCGAATGGATGGGTGAGAAGCTAAGGGGTGGAGTGACGAAGAGGGAAGAGTTTGCTATAGTCTGTGTATTTTATTGAATCGGCGGCTCACTACTAGTCATTTCTCATTGCATTTCTATTGCGTTGCTATGGTGACGAGCCGCCTTTTCTATTTACACAGCGTATATGAGTGGTGAATAAAATGCTTACACTGAATATTTAATTTAAAAAACTGGGTGGGCTGGATATCTTGTATTACTCTGTTTTGTTATGGTCAAGTGCTGGCCAGGAAAAGTGAACTTATCAAGAACAAGCGTGGTAAGAAAACTGAACCAACCAACCTAGACTACAGAAGTTATCTCTTTCTTGTACCACTTGTACCCCTTTGATTTTCACCACTCACTTATTCATGTAAAAGAAAATGGAGAGTACAATTATTTGTTTTCCTATTTCAATAGTATTATGGAAGAATATGAGTGGCATTATATGAAATCCCAAATCATATTGTTTGGTACAAATGTTGAACAAAGAAAAATGTATTATTGTTTTCTTCGAAATATAATCGCTGTTAAAACGTGAACCAAGACATTCTTATACATTGAAGTGTTTTACCTTTCAAGCTTATTTTTACCTTTAATTGTACGTTATTTCAAATCTTATTGAAATGTTCAATTTTTTATTGGTTAAGGGGATCTCTCTACAGTTAGAAGTTCGATATCTTTTTTTAAAGGAATAGTATATTTTTCTAAGGAAAGCAATTTTTTAAAACAAATACTAAAAACCCTAAATTATTAATTTAATTACATTTTTAATTACTATGTTACCCTAAATTATTTCATTACTTATAAAAATCCAATCTTCAAGACAAACAAGCGTACCTTTTTAAGAACACAGGAAGAACAGGAAAAAAGCACCTAATATAATTTTTCCATTTTATCTCTCAAAGGAACGAGATTGAGTCCAATAAAAGCCATTTAATATCCTTCAAATTTCATTCCTTCAATCCCACAAACCCGTCACGAAAACACCCAAAGCAACTCGAATAATATAACCCTCTCCCATTTTGACAATCTCCTCCCGGCAAGAACCAATAACAAAATTAAATCCTCAGTAGAGTGAGTAGAGAACAGGCGAAGACAGCCGACCGAAACGAAAGATCACGAAAATCGGGTGCGAACGGCAGCATAAACGAAACTACTTTCTCTCCCGTCCCCCGAGGAGCAGAACGTGCCTCGCCAACCCCCCTTCCCCTTTCGAACGAAATTGACAGTGGACGTGATCCCTTCGCGGATTGGGAGCCGATGGTTCTTGTTAGAAGACTATTATATCAACTAAGTTCACTCTATTGTAAATATTATGTAGCAAAGGTATTTTCTTTAAAGACTACGAATTTTTAAGTAAGAAATGGGCTATTTTGAATATCTATATATATATAATCCAAATACCACTGACTGACTTACACTCATCACGAAATCTCCAAAACTGCCGGACCGACAGGCTTGAAATTTGACAGAGACCTTCCTCTCGGCTATTAGACGCGCACTAAGAACCGATTTTAAAATCGAACGACTCCTTCCATGTTTTTCGGCGCTTTTTCGACTCCGTTTTACCCATTGAAATAACATTACACATTGTTGAAATGCATAATATGCAGGATTTACTTCTTATCTGAAGGCGACGCCTTACCTCACTTGATAAATATTATTTAGAAACATTTTATAACTTATCAAGACAAAAACAGCGTAAATTTCTAATTAAAAGTTAAAACAGTGATTAGAAAACTAAAGTAAATTGAAATAATTAATTTTGAAACATTAATTACTTTATTTTAATATTCTCAAAAATAAATACAGAGCGTGTTGGTTCACTAGACTTACATTCACTAGATTTTTTATTATTTTTAGCAATTAGTTTTTACTTTTTTCAAAGTAGCTTTTAAAGAAGTTGGTTATAATAATAAAATTCCTTCTGCTCATCGGGATTATTTTCGGATGGTTAGAAGATTTTTTAAATAGTCTGAGATGGCTAAAATAATTTCTTTTGTTATAAGTTTTATTTATTATAGTGCTGCATTTATTGAATTGATAATAGTTAAATGCGCAACATCGGAACTGATTGGGTTTGGGTAGATATCAATTAAAGGGATGAAAAAAGGCACCGGGAATACCGGTATGAAAAGTTACCGGGAACACCGGGATATGAAAAGTATAGGAAAATTAATGGGAACAAATGGATGTGGAAATTATTGGGTATACCAGGATATGAAAAAACCAGGAACGCCAGGTAATGAAAATTATTGGGAACACCGGGATATGGAAATTATTGGGAACACCGGGATATGGAAATTATTGGGAACACCGGGATATGGAAATTACCGGGAACACTGGGTATGAAAATTATCGGGAACACAGGGATATGAAAATTACCAGGAACAACGGGTATGAAAATTATCGGGAACACCGGGATAGGAAAATTATTGGAAACACCGGGATATGAAAATTATCGGGAACACGGGAATATGAAAAAAGCTCTGGGGAAACACTGGAGAGATTGGTGATTGCTGATACGAAAAATCAGACACCTAACTTGATAGAACTTTGAAAAAAGGAATTAATACCCTGCACCCGTGCAAGGCCGGGCAAATCAGCTAGTCAAGTATAGATGTACATATGGAAAATGTTAAAAGGATGTGTTTATTTTAAGGAAACTTATGAATCTAAAGTTTGCAGGTGTTGTCGAATGATTCCAGTAGGTTAATTAATGGAGAAAGATTGCTAGCCTCCCTTCGAGTAAGCAGGGAATATAAATGTTGGAAATGTTGAAATAATATTAAATTTCTTTCTTTCTTATAGTTTAATAAAAATTTTACTAAATAAGATGATTTGAAATACCCACTTTTATGTAGATTTAATGTTTTTGTTTTCAATCTGGTATAAGGATACTTCTCAAAAACCTTTCTCGTATTAGTTTTTGAATATGTTCCTTAAATAATGCTTGTAAAATATTCATATAATATTAAATAAATATTTTTACGATGTTTTTACGACATTTTATTGTATTTCAAGAATAGTGAGATATAATCCCAGGAATTGGAAATTAAAGGACAATAATGATTAAAAAACTTCGAGAGATACTTTTTCTGTAGAAATCAATTCAAAAATTAAGGTAGTGGATTATTTATAATAGCTTAATACTATCAGAGTTTAAAAAAAATCATTTTATTTTCCAAGTACGAAATTAAGCAAGGAATTGCAGTAGTAATATTTAAGAAAAAGGTTATTTAGTTCTCAGACTGTTTAACCAGAGAAGAATAATAATGGAAACTATCAATTAAAACTAACTTATTAATAAACTAAAAAAACTACGGTGTATCTGCTTTTAACGAATAGAATTAAATATATATCTGATTAGTTAAACAAATTAACCAAGTATAAGTGAGGTAAGATTTCTGTAACAGAGAATAACACTCAGCTTAATTAAACAATTAGGATATAATGAACAAAAAGATTTAAACTGAAGGAAGAGTGGACCATTTAGCAGACTTAAGTTCATGAAAGGATTTAAGATAGAACAGGTTTATAAATGGAAGATAACACAATGGAAACAAAAGAGAACCCATTTAGTCTGATTTCGTATTCGGTGCAGAGAAAGACAACGAATAGGAGATTATAATAGTCCACTGGAGCTTCCTTTAAGGAAAGGACAGAAAAGCTAGAAAAGGCAGAAAAGCTAAGTGAGCCTTAACTAGACGAGCCAACATTTGCAAAATAATTTGTCGAGCGGTGAAGTTATGGTTCTAAGCCTCTTGATGATTAAGATTTTATGTGGGTAATTTTGTGTCAAATACAATTACTCTGATTTACGATCAATAAAATGGCACTTAAAATCGGTACTTAATTACTTTAATCCTACATTAAATTACAAAATGTCAAGTTTCAGTTTCTTCATGGATTTTCGAAAAACAAAAATTAAATATATTAAAAATTTCGATAAATGTTTTTAGCAAACAATATGTTGCAAACAAACAGAATTTCTATTGTCACCGCATAATGTACTTCCCTTCGGTTCATAATTTCAAATATATAACAGAAATTACCACATATATCTTTCAGCTTGAGTCACTGGCAGGTTAGTTTAAAACTTTAAGTAGAAAAAATTACATTCTTCACAGAAGTCGAACTCTAACAAATGAAATTGTATCCCTCCAAATAGAACTCAATAAGTCAATTGGAGGGCTGGTTTTTAAACAAAACTATGTAAGACTGTTGAAAATTTAGCTTTGTAAAATATATGAAGAGAAAAAATAAAATAATTAAAACTATTTATTTGTTTAAGAAGAGTAAAGCTCAAATTATCTCCATTTCGGATGTTAAAATTGCTTAATTGTACAAAAAATATAAGCTTAAAGCCAATGTAATCAAACTGAAAAACCAAATTCCATTTTTTAACAACTGGGGATAAAAATTTAGACATAGAGTAAACACTCATTATAATATAACACTTAAGAATTATTTTTTCTGCTTCAACAGTCCATACCTTTCCACTTAACTTCAACCCCCGCCCCGCCCTAACATGAATTTCTGAAATTTCATCGATTTTCTTTACTTTGAAAACTATGGATGTGCACTTGTGTTAAAAAGTATAAGTGATCACAATTTAAAAGTTATAAATCAATCGACTCAGGGATATTAAAAGGGTATCATAAATTCTATTGAGAAGATCCATATGAAAAAACTTTAAATATTTGCAAAAATGATCATTTCTCAATTTTCATGACGCAATATTTTTTAAATAAAATAAAAATTATATTATCGATCACTGGATAGTTTACCCTGTTAACAATTTTGAAGTTTTCGCAGCACTTGTGACCTCCATTTGTTCAAGACACGAATATATCCGCAAACAAACCATTCTCCCTCTGCAGAGCATTTGGGACTGAGCTGATTCAATTTCACGGTGAGGCGCCCGGCAAAACCAAAAAACAAAGTAACAAGAACATTAACGTTTTTATGGCTTGCCAATGAAAAGAGACATGGACGCAGTTATTCTTCCCTGCCCCAGAAAAGTAACGAAAAAATAAACTTTAAAAAACCACACAAACACATCTTCTCCACCCTACATAAACAACCGGACTGCATACCTTAACAACTTCCATCAGAGAGGAGTTTTTTAAGGGTGAGTTGAAAACATTGGTTGGACGGTAATGCCAGTCGGAAAGATGTGGATAAACAATGGGTTTGGAATTGAATTTTTTTCCAGAATGCAGTGCGGTCAATGTGGGTTTGAATATGTCTTTTTGATTCAAACAAACGCAAAAAGTGTGCTTTGAGCGATTTTAAAATACCCGGGTCGTTTATGACATCTTTCTCAATCTTATTCCTTTTTTAGGGTAAATCTTGTGAAAAATGTGTTTAGGGATTTGGTTGTATTATTTATTTCGTTGCGTATTGGAGAATTTGTGTGTGGTTGTGGTTTTGTAAATAGTACTACTGTCGAACCAACGATAGTAAAAGGGTCACGTGATTTTGACATACTCGGAGGAGAGAAAGGAAGAATCTGAGGGGCAGTTGATCAAAAGAGGAAGATACATTTACTCCCCGTAACCTTAGTTATACCCGCTATATACATAAAAATCAGTATATTTTAAATAAAATAAAAAATACTGAAGCAAAAAATCACGTTACCCTTTTACTATCGTTGGTTTAACAGTATATGGTGATTGGTTTGGTATCTTAAGTGCTTAGTGGAATGTCTTGCAAAGTTTATCTATATGAATATTTTTGAAGTAGTATAGATGAATGCTTCATGAATGAATGAATGCATGAATGCATGCTTCATGAATGCATGAATGCTTCAAACTTTATTTTACAAAAAAGAGAGAAAAACCATTAGAAACCCAAGAGAGACCTCTATTGTTTCACAAAAACCAAGCAACTATATCTCCACTGGGAAACCACAAAAATCGATATTTTGAAAAGCTTCATTGTTCTATCTTGAATAATTTTTCTTTTAGTTTAAATAATCCCAGCAAAAGACACAGTATAGACATAATCAATACATATATGACCTCTATCTTTCCACAGCTCTCATGCTCCTGTTTAACGAACAATTATTCAGGGACAGACAGCAAAACAAACTCGGACAAAGAGTCCTGCTCCATCACCATCCCTGTCATAATAGGAACACCGAGAAAGCGAGAAAGGCCCATTCATGCCAAAAGCAGCTGCGAATGAGAGATCCAAAAGGATTTTTTTCATGTCTGCCGCCTATTAGAAATGTGAGAAGAGACATGGAACCAGAATCCCATCGCTGGTAGATTATCATTGAGCCGCTTGTGGCCGTATACCGGAGCGTTGATTGAAACCTCGTAATTTGGGTAGCCTTGTGGAATCCGCTCAGAGTATAATTTGAGGATTTGTAATTGGGGTTGGATGGTGTTTTAACACGGCCTTTACTGGATTGGAATGTTCGAAATTCGATAAGCTTAATGGCATGCAGTGATTAAATTGGAATTGTTGAAGCTTTATATACTTATAACGTTTAGTTTAGAGGATCAGTAGGTAATGATTTAAATTTAGAAAAAAAAACGATTTTTAAAGGAAGTTGGAGAAATTTTAGGTGTTTTCTATGAGTAAAGTATTAATTGACTACCTTTTCATTCATAAAAATTCTATTAATTAATAATAATTGGTAATGAAACTTTAAACAAAGGGTAAAACAGGATGAACAAACTCAAACAACGAAGAAGATGGATAAACACAGGTTTCAAAAGTGATTTAACGTAATTTGTATAAAAAAAACCTTGATGCAAAATTTCAGTTTTGTTTATGTATTTCGTAAGTTTTCTTATTCATGGGGAAATGTTTTTGCTGTTCCATTTTGAGAATCCGTTTCACAGGTATTAATCTTTGAATGAAAAACATTATTTAAATCTAAAAAAATTAACAAACGCTGTTTTTAAATAGCTCAGCAAAATATGTTTCAAAATAAAAATCGCTGACATATTTACAGCAAATGAAATGTTTTTCCCTAGAAGGAAAACTCTATCCCCAGAAGAAAAATGTTCCCTAAATACAAATTCATCAAAAGTTTTTAAAAGCCTGTGTCTAAACATTTCTTTTAGTTTTCCTTTACTTCAAAAGCCTCTTTTACATCGAGGATAGCTTTTAAGCTCTCCGATATTTCCAAGTTAAAAGACACTTGTTTCATCTAAACCGTTCCCCTAACGGCAAGGAAAAAACACGACACATTAAGTTATCTTAATGGATTCTTTCTTTCCAAAACTTATAAAACTTTAATTTTTTTATTACTAACATAACTTACGCAAAAATTTTATGAGTACATTAACTGCGAAGAGACAGAATTTAAATGAAATAGCCAACGAATATTTTTGGTACATTGGTTAATATATTTACATTTAAATTGAAATATGTACTTAATACATTGACTGAACAAATTTTTTTGTAACATTTGATTTAATTCCAACATTATAGTTGCAGCATTACAATATAATTCAAAAATATGAATCAAAGAAATCCATGTAACGTTTATTTTAATTTCGACACAAGATTTTAAATTATAAAACTGTAGGGCTTAAATAAACCATTTACTATTATCACTCAGTTGTTTTAACTATTTAGCCATTTCTCTCAATACGACTTATCTTGAAAAAGCATGCGATTACATCTTCATGAATGGTTTTTGGTGATAGACTCAAGATTTGCTATAATAAAAATAATATTATAAATTATAGTTATACAATGCTATTAATCTACTTTTCAATGTGACTTCTCAAATTTCACCAAAAAAATGTCTTCCTCAATGGTTATTGACCATAATAAATGGCCACCAATAGCAATCTCCTCTAATCCAATCCTCAAACTTCAAAGCACGGATCCTCCTTCAGTTCATCAAATAAATTGATGGCAGTAACGATAAACGGGAAACTGCACTTTGAGGAGGTGATACTATTTTTAAAAACTCGGGACCACACTTCTCTCCCATCCTCAATCACTCCTCAAGGTGGGTATCATCCAAAATATACGGAGAGCCTCCCTCCCGTGACAACATTTGCGGTGGACAGATTTAAAAATATCGATCTCCGCTAAGACATAGTTTGGATAAAACCGCAGAGAAACGATATTGATCATGACTATCTTCTGAGTACCGTAATTGGGGAAGTGTAATATCGGAGTATTCATGTTCTAGAAATTGGGTACGCGGGGGCTTGAATATTCATGAGAAGCAGATTGCTAGAGATTTAGGTTGGGGTAGAAAAGTTTAGGATAGTGTGGTTTGGTAAAAAAAGGAAATGGGTGATGTAGTAAATGGAGTGAAGAAGAATTATTCATCTTCTTTCTTTGCAAAGTGTTATTTCTCTTTGAAGTGGTTAATTTTTCAACACAGCCCGTTCTCGAGTCAATGATTGATTTTCAGTGAATATTGAAATCATTAATAATGTATCAACAAAATTATTGAGTAGAAAGATGTATTTTTAAAAGCAGCAGGACAGGAACTTCATTTCAAAACCGAAAATTCTTTTTCTGACACAAGAAAGTTACTATCTTTAAAAGCATGGGACAACCAATTAGACAGAACTTTTTTAGAGCATATCTCCATTAGCTGGGTTGATAACTGAGCTCGTTTTATAGTAGAACAACTTAACCTTAGATAAGATGAAAAAACTCAATTAAAACAATCAAATATGCATTTGATAGCATTTGTAATTGTTTTGAACTAATTTGCTGATACAGACAGGAAAAAACGTTTTTGCCAAAATAATTTTTTTAGTGAAAATCTAGTATGGATTAAAATAATCATAGTTGAACCACAATAATTATGTTATATATCTTTTTATAATTGAGCAGTAGCATTACTATCTTATTCTCATTGAACGGTAATAAATTGTGCTATTACTATTACTGAGAGATGAAACTAATGGATATCTATATTATTTTGTTCAAATATTATTTTTAATATTAATTTTCTTTGTGATTAAAAATATATTGAAAAACTAAAACTGTAAAAATGTAAGCCGTATTTCATTTTAATTCACTCTTTTCTCTATTTTTTGTTTAAAAATATAAAATTAGTTTTATTCTTTAAGTGGTTCACCGAGTGTCGCCATGCTGACGATTATCTTAATTTCTTTAAGTGGGTTTAATTTTAATTAATGAATAATTAATAATCAAAACATCAATTTCGCAAATTTGAACTAACATCAATTAATGAGGAAGTTGCATGATTTTTTTATATTTTTTTAATCGATTCCTCTTGCAAAAATAAGCAACTACCCAAAATTTGAGGCCGATCGAGAAATTTTTTGATTGCCAAAAAAATTAACAAAAATCCCCTTTTTAAAAGCGCGCGAAAACGCCAAGAGTTTGGATGTGACGTCATCTTATATTAAACATTGTTGTAAAGTAATGGAGTTGATGGTATTATTGTTGACGTCATCTTATAGTTTAAACAATAAACGTTTTCAGTCACGCGTTTTTTTCTCGACTTTTAAATTAAAATATTTAATTACCTGTAAATTTTTTTAAAAAACTGACTAGATATTTCATTTTACCATACAAAAAACCATACGGAACTCTTGTTTGTTTTTGAAAATCTGACACATGCAACTTCCTTATTATGACTCTTTGAAGTTATTTCTAAAGCATTTGAAATCCCAAGAACTCATTTTTAATGAACGAATATAATGAAAGAAAAAAAATCAAGGCTAATTTCATTCAGCTAAAAACATTGAAAAATATATTTTCCACAATTTTTTTAATTATCTTAATGAAGTTTTCTTTGAAGATTCTTACAAATTTTGAGGTAAATAACCTTTATTAAGATTCATCTAAATTAAACCGACAAAAGGGTAAAAAAATATCTCTAAAGAAAAACCATGCTTCATTTTTTTGTCACATACATTTTTTCATAACAGAATTGGTTGCTTGCATTGGCATTCTCAGAAATATCCCCATAGAAAAAACATAATAAAGAAAGTCATTATAGTTGAAAGCTGATAGTCATCTTTTTTTAAAGGACTTCTTTACTTTGTGGACAAACTATGCAGAAGGAACGTTGACGGTAGTAGTAAATAAGCTTGACAGCAATTAAAGCGAAGAATAAACTTTTTTGTCTGAAGTAATAAAAAGCCAGGAGCAATGGTTTCCCACAGAAAAACATTGGACTAAAATAGCTCTGTCATCATTTTGCGGATCAAATTTTGCACATGAAGAAAGCTCGTTTATTAAAAAAATAATAAAATACCTACACAATAAAAATAAACAAAAATAAAAGTGTAAAAATATAAAAATTAATTCTTGAATCGATTTGATTTTAATTAATGGATGATTTCACAAAATTAGCGTTAACTTTCCTTATTATTCCTTAAACTCCATGAAACAACTAGAATTTTTTAAATATTAAGGAGCGTGTGCCAATAACTTTTGTTTTTAGTCGTGCAGATTTAGTTTTATTTCAACGTTACTATTACGAAGTTAAAAGCACATTTACAATAGAAATTATAAAAATTTTTAATACTCTAGGAATGCATTGAGTTTGACCGTAAAATAATTTGTGATTATTAGATAAAAAACTGAAAAATAATTTATCATTTTTCATCTTATTATTTACCCGCAGGTACACTGCTTTTTAGAGTACGTATATAGTAATAAATAAAATTTTGTACTCGTACAGATGTCTTCTATTTAAGGAAATAACATTTTTTCGCGGAGTGTTCACAAATACTTCTTTTTTGAATTTTATTACAACACTATAAACAATTTTTCCGAAAAACTTCGTCAGACCGAAAGGATAGTTTATCATTTTCTTGACACATTTACCTGTACACTTCAAACGGTGATTGATTAAGGCAAGAAAAGAATCAAACCTCCAAGTTTTCGTACATTCAAAACGTTAGTAAAATTTTATCTAGTTATACCCCATTCTAAAATTACAGCATACAAAACTGTAAGGGAAAGCAAGTAACTTTAATATTCACTGTGTATCGGTGTAAAGAAATAGTTAATTTATTGGTTATATTCTATCATTTAAGTTTAGAACTATACTTTTCATGGGTGTATTTTTCCGGAGCCATGGAAGGAGAAAAGCCTTCATGTGTTTCATGATTTCTTTTTTCAATGGTAAGATATGTTTTCAATGCTAAAAGGTAAATATCTTCTCAAAAGTGCTTTCTAAATCTACCTACATCAATATCATGTCTTACCTGTTCTTCACATATCGAAGCCATATACATATAGCCATATACATATAGCCACGTTGCAAAAAAGCCTGTAAGAACATTTTTTAACGAAAATAAGGTTTTGAGTTGTACTTGTTAAAGATGGCCTCGCGCACATCTCAGTGCCACCAAAATCGGCCAAAGACGCTTCATAACTTCTCCATGACGATTTGTAATAACCTGTAAGTTGGGGACCTCCCAATCACCAAGCAAAACTCAGTAAGCTGCAGTGACGCTGAGGGGAAGCCGTGTCGTCCTCAGAAAAACGTGAGTATATAGCGTTATTTTAAAATGCTTATCATCAAACCCATTGTTAGGCTAAGCGCGCACTAGAGACTTTAGTCACGGCGACGGAGACAAAATTATCACCCTGGCTATTGCAAGAAGCTAGAGCGCGCGCACAGGCGACGAGACTCTTGGCCGGTTGCCATCTCCATAGAAATGCATTGCTTTCGTTCGAGTGACCTAGTGTTTATAGTCGCCGTGACAGAAGTCTCTAGAGCGCGCTTAGCCTAAAAGAAAAATTATTCAACATAGACCAATGGAGCTTCTCTCTCTTTTGTATAATAAAGTTTGAAGCATCCATTTTATTGATCTATACTTCAAAAATATTCAGATGGATAAACTTTACAAGATATTCCACTAAGCACTTAATATACTTAAACCAATCACCATGTAGTACTATTTACAAAACCACACAAAGATTCTCCAATACGTAACGAAATAAATAATACAACCAAATCCCTAAACACATTTTTCACAAGATTTACCCCAAAAAAAGGAGCAAGATTTAGAAAGATGTCATAAACAACCCGGGCCAAGAATCTCACCATTGAAATACATAGGTCTCGAGTAACCTATTGTTATAGTCTCCGGCGACAGAAGTCTCTAGTGCGCGCTTAGCCTTAATGTGTTGGGAAATAGACTGATCAACTAATGCAGTTTTTTCGTCTCCTGAAAACTTTGAGGTTTTGCACTTACAGGCTTTTGCAACGTGGCTGTCGATATACTACTGTACAAGAAAATACAATTTTCATTATAATATTTAAACTACATATTATAGTATTTAACTACATATTTTTTATTTCTAATGGCAGAGAAAAAGACGACAATATCTTACAAAACAATCAGAATACAAAAGTAAGATAAAGAAAAGTCAATGTCTCATCAGCAAGGCTCTAGCACTCCAATATCGTCTCACCTCGGAGCTCCCACACAGAGCTGGACATCTTTGGATGTGGGGCCTGTCCATAATTTCATCCATGTTGCAGAGTGGGCAATTAGGACTGTCATAAACGCCAATGCGGTGCAGGTGGTTTGCAAGGCAGTCATGTCCCACTGCAAGTCTAAATTCTGCGACTGCTCTGTCACGAGGTCTATCAGAAATTTTCTGGTCTAATAAATTTTCCCAGCTCCTCGAAGAAATACGAGAAGTGAGCCTCGACTTCCATCTGAGTCTCATTTTATTTTTGATGTAAAGTTTTATGGAGTGGAATGAGTAGCTTGTTGTTGGCTGTTCGACTATCCGTGTGCCCTTCTTGGCCAACATATCTGCCTGCTCGTTGCCGAAAATATCACAATGCCCAGGGATCCACTGCATAACGATGTGTCGCCCTTCTGCCTTTAATCCCTCAAGGAGCAGCTGGCATTCTAAAATATCATTTGAAGCAGGCACCTCGATTGATCCTATAGCCTGAATGGCAGCTTTGGAATCCGACAACAAGACCACCTTGTTGTAAAGACGTCTGGGGACAAGTTGCCGCAGTGCAACACAGATGGCCATAACTTCTCCATCAAAGGCGGTCTTCTGTTTCCCGACCGGGACATAGAAGGAGAAAATGGAGGAATATATTCCTGCTCCGACATTTGGTGAACATTCCGTAAAGGAACCGTCTGTATAGACGTGCAACCATTCAGGCTCTGGATAGAGAGTGTTTATTGTTTCAAGGGCTAAAATCTTCAAGCTTTCCGGGGGGAGCTGGCTCTTAAGGATAGGCTGGGCAAGACTCAGGCTAATAGTTGTCTCAATACGATTCAAGGGATTACGAGGATTTAAAAATCTCTGAACAATTCCCTCATCAAGTTCCAGATCTTCTCTTATGTCGAGAGCTTTCTGAAGAAAGCCATGTTGTGTCTTCAGCTGCCTCTGTCCATTCTCATACTGGTCCCAAAATGGCACTTCAATTCTGATTAACTTTTCATATAAAACAAGAGCCCTCTCCTCAATAATCTCCTGAATGGGTCTGTTATTTGTCAAAAGTAGCATAGAGTCAATTGGGGTGGTCTTTACCGCACCAACAATCAACCTGAGGGCCTGGTTTTGAAGTACCTCCAGCCTCTCAATCAGGCTCTTCGGAGCAGTTACCAAAACTTCACAACAATAAGTAATAACAGGCAAAATGAATGTTTTAAAAGTGTTCTCCAAGGTTGTTCGTGCGCATCCCCATAGACAGCCAGCCAAACGTTTAAGAATATGCAAACGCTTTTCTACCTTCTCAACTATACTTTCTATTTGTAATTTCCAGCTTAACTTATTGTCAAAGGTAACTCCCAAGTAAGTAAATTTGTCCGTATTTGACAGTTCGTTATTTCTGTAAACCAACTTTGGCCGGATATTTTGGTGCATCAGTGAAAAAGTCTGCACCGCAGATTTCTCAATATTCACGGCCATGTTATTTTCCTCGCACCACTTGGAAAGAACCTCAAGTGCTCTGTTTAAGAACTTCTCTATCTCGGACTTTGCGTTCTTTTTGTCAACCTGGGACCAAATAACCAAGTCATCTGCATAGAGAAGACACTCCACTCCAACTGCCCTCAGAGCCAAGACAAGATCATTGATGTAAACATTGAACAGGGAGCAACTAGAGACCGCTCCCTGGGGAAGTCCCGTCTGGAGAATGTAACTTTTGGAGGTTGAGTCCCTATAACGAACTTTACAATTTCTCTGGTCCAGGAATGATTTAAACCAGTTTAACATATTACTCTTTACTCCGATGTCCCTAAGCTTTAGAATAGTCTTTTCTCTCCAAACGGAGTCATAAGCCGATTTGAAATCTATATAGATGGCTGTCATCACTTTTCTTTTATCAAGAGTATCTTTAACCATTTGGCTCACATGAGCCACTTGGTCAACAGTGGATCTATTTCTACGAAAACCAGCTTGTTCGGAGCAAAGTAAATCTTTTGATTCAAGGAACCAATTCAATCTATTTACAACCATGCGCTCCATTAACTTAGCCATTATGCTAGTGAGCGAAATGGGTCTGTAACTTTGAGTATTCCTGGCGTCTTTATCTTTTTTAAGAATAGGGATTATAATGGCTCCTCTCCAATCTCGAGGGACAATCCCCGTCTTCCAAATGCAGTTAAAAATTTCTAAAAGAGTAGTTTTTGCATTCCTTCCAAGGTGTTTAAGATACTCCGCATGAATTTTGTCCTGTCCCGGAGACTTTTTAGTTTTCAATTTATTCAGACAGCAGATAAGTTCCTCTTCGGAGAAAGGCAGTTTAAAGATGTCCTCTGTGCCAGTCAGGTCTTGAAATTCGGGTATAAGAGGGTGATTGAGGTTTTTTCTGATGACTCTTGATGTTTTTCTAGCGTAAGAACCCTTTCTCTGTAATAAACAATATGACTGGGCAAAAGCATTTGCTATGTCCAAATCTGAGAATAGCTCTCTATTATTGTAGTGAATAGGTTCCCTTTTAGGGGTGACTTTTTTATTTGACAGATTTGAGATAAATCTATACGTCTTCAAGCTGTCTGTTTGGTAGTTTATATTTTCTATAAAATCATCGAAGGTTTTCCGCTTTGCTTCAAGGAGGTTCCTCTTGAAAATTGCAGCTTGTTTTCTCCACATTCTAACATCAGCTGCTCTTCCTGTAATCTCTGCCTTTTTCCTTAACCTGTCTCTTTTCCTTTTTGTTTCTTTAAGATCTTCAGACCAAAAACACTTGAAATTTCCAACTTTACCTCTAGGAATACATTTTTTGGCGCATTTCACTATCAAACCATTAAATTTTTTAATTAATCTATCGGGGGGCTCTTGAAAGTCAAATACCTCTCCGTCAAGGGATTCCTCTAACATTGGTGTGAAACTAGACCACTTTGCCTTTTTGAAATTCCAGGAGGACCTCGTCGTACCTTTATGGATTCGTTTGGAAATGGGAATCTTGAGTGTGCCTATTATTTGTCTATGACCTGAGCCTGGGTCTTCAATAACATTTCGATGTGTATATTGCTCAAGACCACTAGAGACACAAAGTAGGTCAGGAGTACTTCCAGTTCCGTTATAGTGCAGGTAGGTATGTGGATCAGATTTTTTGTAGATAAGGTCTAAAGAGTTAGAGTTCAAAATGTCCAGTACCTCTCTGCCAGCTGCATTTGTGTCTTGGTAGCCCCATCTGGGAGAATGGGCATTAAAGTCACCGATGAGTATTGTTCTATGTGAAATGCATATTTGGGAGAGGTCTGGTTTACTGTCAGGAGGGATATAAAGAGCGTAGATCTCAAACAAAAATCCAGAACTCCAAACGTTAATTCTCACGATTTCAGATTTGTCTTGTGTATTTCCCATTTCTTTAATGATTCTAAAATCTGCAGTAAGGTGTTCTTTTACACCGACAAGAATTCCACTAGCAACTTGCCTAAATTTAGGTAGAAGGTAAAGAAAGTATCCCGAGAACTTGAAGTAGTCCAGGGACTCGCAGGAAAGATTTGCTTCCATGATTGCAAAAACATCGACATTATAACTAGTAAGTGTATGCTGAACCTCAACTCTCTTAGATTGGGACAGGCCACCCGCATTCCATTGCAAGACACTCAGCCTGCATGAAGTCTCAGGATGGTGATCTCTCTTGTAGTGTTGCCGCTGCATGCCGAAAGTAGTAGATTTTTTAGCCGTCTATATTTAACTACATATAATATACTACATATTATAGTATTTAACTACATAAAATCTCGAAGGATTATGATTATGAGTAATCTAGCTTCTCAAAAACACAGTTTTTAAAAGTGAAACTGCCATTTCTATCCACCCAATCGAATTTAACACTTGATTCCAACTGGATCATTCGATGGTAACGCCCACCTGGACAACCTGGACAAATTACCACACATCCCAACTGCATCTCCACCTGAAAGGGCTTTCCACTCTCCCCATGCTTTAAACGTGACAGCTTGTCAAATGAATGAAATAGGTTGGCGTAAAGGGGGTTACTCTGGGCGGTGAAATGCTGATATAATTTTGAAAGGGATGATAGCTATTCCTGTCACCTACGGACAGAAGATTTGCTCCCACTTGGGTATCGATAAAAAGTATTCCAATTGACATGTGAAATCTAAGGCGGTGATAAAATGGAAACCACTTTTGGTTTTGGAACAGCAATACATTTTTAAGGATAGTAGGTACACTGTAAAAAAAACTGTAGAAAAACAGAAATTTTCAATAACAGTGACTTTATGTATACAGAGATATTCTGTCATGTAACATTCCCACCGCACTTCTATTTATTTTATGTAAAATAACAGCTTTTATCTAGTTTTTTAGCTTATCTGTACTTAAACAGAAACTTACTGCATCGAAAACCAATACAGCTATTGGCAACACTACACTGAATCTTCTTTGGTTCAGTGGTAGCGTGCGTGCTTAGCATGCGGTAGGTCGTGGGTTCTATCCCCGGATATTAATTAATTAATTATAATTATAAAAAAAACTCTACTAAAATAAGTGCATGCGCACAAGCAGAAAATTACTGAGAGGCAACAGAAAAATCTGTAGCTCACTTGACGGAAAGTTTCTTTTTACAGCATTTACCTGTAGGTAACAGCTTTTTTCTGCTTACAGGATTTTTCGGCCTACAGAAATTTTCTGGCAACTTTTGCTGCCAGAAATTTTCTGTTTTTTTGCAGGATTATTTTTTACAGTGTAAAAGGCAAGTACACAATCATTAATGCGGCATCTTTTAGGGGGATATGAAGGTAGGTTTCGGATGATCATAGGAAATCTTGTATGGAGTAAACAGGAGGAGAACTTTTAAGGCATAGGTATAATTACTTGTAAAGTCAAACAGTTAAATGGATATCATGTTATTTATAGAAATACCTTTTCAAACATTATTTACAACTGGAACATTCCCCCGAAAGAATAAACGTAATTTGTTTGAAAGACTATCAAAATATTTTGAAATGCCTTTATTAAATATTGCAATATTTAAAATACTCTTAATCACAATAAAAAATATCAAAGCAAATTTTCATTGCTATAAATAGAGTAAATTAATGTAAGAAACAAGTGTGAAAATACTAGAAACTGGATACTTTGTTTCTGTACACTTGGCACCACTGCTATAAACGGAAACTTTCCCACTCAGCAGAAAGCATGTCCAAGAAAGTTTATGGTTATTAATTGAAATCATAGTCTCTCATGGGTGTATTTTCGGGGTGTCGTTAGGGAGCAATGCCCCCACTGAACCTTTTTTAAGGTAACATTTTTATTTTTTAACAGCAAAGATTGTTTTCAATGCATTCAGCAGGGACAGCATGCCGCCTGAAAATCTCTAGTTTGCTCTCCTCCACGCTCTTTCTCCTAAATCTTCACATGATTACGGTTTAAATAGAAAGTAATGTTAATGTTTTTTTTAAGTTATATCTTGTTCATACGACTTCTCTTTCTCTTAAGTACATTCATAAACAGGGGCGCCCATATGTTAAAACTCAAGGGGGGGCCCAAGAAAAATTTTAGGTTTTCAGTCAGGCATATTTTTTTTGTTTCGAGGGGAGGAGGGTTTGGTTCAAAGTTATAGAAGTTTGTTTCACTCATGTATTGTGCGTAGTATTTTTTAACACCCTCTAATTATAGTATTTAATCTTTTTACACTAACTGTAGAAATCTACTTGTTCACAATATGCCTAGTCGATACTAAAAAGAGGGGGTGTGGGGGTCCACCCCCAGAAAATTTTTGAAATTTTACTTTCAAGAGTAGAGATTTAACTCATTTGGAACACTTTTGGGCAGCAACCTAATAGAATTGTTACCCATGATTTTCATGATATGAGTAGAATTCAGGATTCCTAGATTTTGTTACTGGAGTGGTGGATATGGCAATGTTTCAGTGTATGAAATGTTAGAAACAATTTTCATATTGCTTTCGAATTAGCTTAAAATCATAATAAAGTATTGATATAGTAGAAAATATAAAATAGAATGTTGAATAAAAATTATTTATTATGGTTAAATGAAGATTTTATGTAAATTTTTCGGATTTAACTGGAAAGAAGGAAATGCTAAATTATTACAAATCATGGTAGTATTTTTCAAAGCCCACTGAGTAGGAGTCAGCTTCTGTGAGTTTATATTTTTGCTCTCTGTTTGTTGAACTTCACTGTTATTGAATCGACCGCCCGATCTTTCCGTTCTCTTATCACACAACAGGAGCACTTTTTATGCCCACACGAACCGATAAAATCTCCGAAACACACCCTCACAAAAGTTTCATAGATAAACCGGGCGCTTCCCTCCACTACACCCAAAATGTCAAAGATCACCTCGGCTACCGAGAGAGCTTCTTTATGCTGTTGCCACCTACGCTCGTTGCAGAAGAAAAGTGACCAACGGAAGTCATTAAAAGAGGAACCGGCTCCACACCAAAACACAATGAAAACAAACTGCTTGTGGGGCTGATGTACGGGGGGATGCAGGGACTGTGTACAAAGTGAGTATTTTTGGGGAGGAATTTAGAGAGGCCGAATGGAAATGTGAATGGTCCCTGCTGATTTGTTTCACAATCCTTTCTGTACGTATGGAAAAAGAAATTTTCTGAGCCATCTGATAGTTTTTGGAATAATTTTGTCCTTAGCTTAGATTGACAGAGAAAAAATAATGCAGCAAACAAGTGAATGTTTCAGAAAATATGTTTAATTATATCAGCGAATAAATAAATAAATAAATATAGAAATAGCGAATAGAGAAATATCATTTTTTTCTTTCATGCTACTGTAAGAGAAATCTTTTGAAAAAGAGATAGTATTATTTTGAGTAATTTTAATGTTTTTAAGTTTTAATATATTTGCAGGACTTGTTTATTTTTATCTTAAGTATAAAGTAAACGTCACAAGTCGATAAGCTTCAAAATTATGAAAACTGAAAAATAATTCATCCTGTTTTAGGTTGCATGATAAAATCAATAAGACCGAAAATAAACTATTAAAAAAATGGATAACCTAATCTCTTTGATAAGGGGCCATCCATAAATTACGTGAGGTCAAATACGGGGGGGGAGGGGTTTGGAAAAATCTCATCAAATCTCACCAAGGGGGGAGGGGGTCGATTAAAATCTCACGTCAACTTTTTTAAGTTAGAAATTATACGATTTTCTTTTTTTAAGTATGAAAAAGGAATACACACAGATAAGATACTGCAAATTATTTTTAAAAAGTTGTAGGTAAATCTCACCAAGGGGGGAGGGGGGGTCCAGATTTTGGAAAAAACGCCTCACGTTATTTATGGCTGTCTACACTATTCATTGATGAAAAATGTAGAAAAGCAAGTTCGACTCCCTATTTTAGATACGAAAAATGTACGGACCTATAACAACCCCCGTTTTAATATAGCCCCTGATGAGAAATGGATCCTCATCAATCTATTCAAACTGTTAGTAATCAAATGACTGTTAGTAAATCACTGTCTTACTAAAAGATCCAACAGGGGACAAGATGCAGTAAGTACATTCACACTGTTTCTCTTTCACTTTCCTCCTGAGTGATCCACTTATGATCACTCAGGAATACCTTCACTACATTTTTCATCACCGTGCTTCACCTCCATTAGTTAACGTCCCCTCAGAAGAAGATGAACCTAACCCAACTCCACCCATTGAACACACCATTTGAATAGATACGCGTATAGGAGATCCTCATCACATCACAAAGCGAACGAATAAGTATTGCTGTAAGTGTAGGCGGATGGGGTCACAGCCCCCCGTCACAACTCCTTCTCTGGAGCAGACGGAATCGATTGGGGGCTGAAGACGGCGGCCGCTATTGATCCAGGGGAAGGACAAAGGGATTCGGGATTATTTTTAATCAACGTGGACGTCTTCTTATTAGTTTTTTAAATTGCGATGAAGCGCCGCTGTTGTTCTGGGGGCGTAGAGGTATTGTTTCGGATTTCGCCGGGAGATTGCGGGAGAGAAATGGGATTATTTTTCTTGGAGTAATGAAAAGGGATTGTCGCGGGATGAGAGATGTGTGCCCGGATGAAGGTGTTGGGAGAAGTTTGAGTCCACTTAATTATGGACTGTGCTTACGTTATTTTATTCTGATGTGACATGTTGAAATTTATAGCGCTGGGGAAAATAGTAGTTACACATAAACCAAAAAGCTCCAGAAGTCAAGTCATTCAGTTCAAAACATACAGTTATGAAAGACTTTCCATTTAATATGTAGAAAAAAAGGAATACAGTGAAACAAGAATAGATATAAGAATAGAAATCATCCAAACCCGAATTTGCAATTTTGAAATTCCATTCTGTACTAGCGCTATAAAGCTACTGAATACTAAAATAGAGGTCTTTAAGTACAAAAAAATATATAATTATTAATTAAAATAAATAAAGCGTGCAACCACTAAATGACTTCATCAGGGGTGCAGCATTCAGCAGCCGCACACTGGGTAACCTTTCTGTATGACATGGCTCCGCTAATAAGGGTGCAGATGGGGTGGTTCTGCATTAGCGGAGCCATGCCATACAGAAAGGTTACCCAGTGTGCGGCTGCTGAATGCTGCACCCCTGATGAAGTCGTTTAGTGGTTGCACGCTTTATTTATTTTAATTAATAATTATATATTTTTTTGTACTTAAAGACCTCTATTTTAGTATTCAGTAGCTTTATAGCGCTAATAGTACAGAATGGAATTTCAAAATTGCAAATTCGGGTTTGGATGATTTCTATTCTTATATCTATTCTTGTTTCACTGTATTCCTTTTTTCCGCACAAAAAATCGCATAAAAAATTCGCACCAAACTTCGCGAGTAGCTATAAAAAATAGTTTTCGCAGCACATTTGAAAAATCCCTTTTTATGCTGTGAATAAGGACCGCATAAAAAAAGTTTCACGTAGGACCGTAGCGAAAATCCCTCAGCATAGCTGAATTGAAAAACTATATATGTTCGGACCGTAACGCAAGCCCCATCCTACATCTGAATTGAGAAACCGTTTCTATAC
This sequence comes from Tetragnatha versicolor, assembly GCA_024610705.1. Taxonomy (NCBI): domain Eukaryota; kingdom Metazoa; phylum Arthropoda; class Arachnida; order Araneae; family Tetragnathidae; genus Tetragnatha; species Tetragnatha versicolor. The sequence continues at coordinate 793,821 of JANDEH010000005.1, read as the reverse complement.
CTACCATTGCCTTTTTTTCAGTTACCATGTACTTTTCGACGACTGATGTTTCATGAGACCCATGTATGTCGCGGTAGCCAGATATACAAGATTTTTTTTCTAATTTGAAATTTTCAAAAAAAGTCGAAGGGAAAAATCGCACAAAAAAAGTAGCACAAATAAAAAATCGCACATCAAAGGTTCGCACAAAAACAGGTTTGAGTGTAATACCTGATTCCAAGCAATGCTGTTACTTTCTTCATGATAAATGTATAACTCTCCACTTTCAAAAAACTTTCCATAAGGAGTCAAAAACCCTGATGGTATCATTGCTAATAGTTTTACGTTTATTTATGTTAAGGTAATATATTTTAAGTTTCCAAAGGCTTTCCATAAAATCACGTGTGTACTTATTAATTAATCACTGTTACACAATCCAAATGTATCAAATATTATTATTAGTATAAAATCTTTAATTCTGTTAAAACTTTAAATTGCACATATCACCAAAAAAAGTAATGCACTTCTGCCATGAATTGATAAAAATATATGAGGATGCAAAATCTTTAAAATGCAAAATTTATAAAAACTCTTTTTAAGATTAAATATATTATGCATAAGAAGAGAAACAACTTGTAAACGAAAAAAATTCCCTTATAACTCCACTTTCGAAATTGCTTCTTGCATAAATATTTCATATTTCATTTCCCTCGATCGCTCTTATTCTTACTGTGTACTTTTTGTTGACTTGAATAAACAGAAACTGTAGATGTATGTATCCCTGCAAGCTCAGCTGGCTTTATTTGGCTTTCAAATTTACATGATTTGCAAACCATTTTTCCCGTTCTAAAATTTGATTTACAAACGAGCTTAAAATAAAATGTATCCAAAAAGATATATTCAGAATACAAAATTTTTTTTTAAATCTTAAAGGGATTTTGTTGAAATTTGGGGTAGAAAAAACGGTTTTTTACATTTTTCTACTTTAATTCACACCTTCTGAGTCATGAAAAATGGAAATTACTAGATGTTACAGGAAAATACAGAAATTAAATCACTGCCCTTTTTTAAAATTCATAATTGATAAAGAAAGTTTCATAACTAATGTTTTAGGAATTGAAATGATCTGTACAACATATATATCAAGTCAAGTATACATCAATCAATATTAAGTTATGTTAACCCCAATGTTTTTTTCCGCTTTAGAATCTATAAAGAATACAATTGCTCCCTCTTTCAAGTTTAAAACTATGATATTTTCACAAGGTTTGTCCAAGACACTAAAAGTGTGTGTTAATTTTTCGATGTTCCTTAAAAGCAGATTTGAGATACTTCTAAAAATAAAACTCAACTGCTTACTCATTCTCCCCACTTGAGATTTAAAAGGATGTTTCGTTAATACGTTTTAATACGCTCCAAGAGTCTCCCTTTTTTTCTTCGTTTCACTAGATGTGCAAAATGCAGTTTCTGATATTATCCCCACCCTTTAACACTTTCATGAACCTGATATGATTTAGGCAAAACATATTTACACCTTTCCCGAAACACCCATACATTAAAGTTGTTTACAACACTTTGTTGCTCTCTACCTTCAAAAATATTTTGAAAGCTTTTCGACATTTCCATTAAAAGTTAATGCTTGGGTTTATTTTTATCTTTAGAACTAAGCTTCAAAATCTTAACCTGACCAAAAATATTTTTAGAACGTTTGCACGGAGCATAGGTTAGTTTTAACGGAAAAAATCTAATTTTCCAGGATTTTAGATACGATTTTATAAAGGATTCAATGTATCTTTCTATACTTATTTGTCACAAATCAGATTGGATTGAAAGGAAAAAATATTTTTGTTATGAGGAACCATTAGAAAGTAAAAAGAAAATATGAGAAGTAATTGACGCTTTCTTTTTTTGCCACGAGTATTTCATATCAATTCGAAAATAGCATTCAAGATAGATTTTGTAGAATTAATTTTTAAAATTCAGAACTGCCTCTAATAAATAATGTATATGTTACCGCTAAAGTTGATAATTAGTTAATCTGAAGAATACCTAGGTAAACTTAAGATTAACTGATTTCTGTCGTTAATGGGCGGATTTTTGAGTTTTTCGCATTTTACCTTAGGGAATCTACACTATAACGGCCTCTTGATAGTTAAAGTTCAAAATAGTTTGTTTCGTTCAATACTTTCTGTTAAAATGTTGAGGTGCTCACTGCGACATGCGCTTACCCCTGCGCAGTTGGGTTTCAATACGTAGTTTGTTGTCATATTTGGTGTTTTGATTTCAAATTTAGTGCGTAGCTCTGGTAGTTGTCATGTTGAATGTTAAAACAAAATAATACAAGCAAGTAAGTACTGTAAATTTACATGATTAAGTACAGTATATTACTACTAAAACGGGTATTTTGAAACAATTGTGTTGAAGCTCCGACTTCAGAGTGACAGAGATTTCTTTTAACGAAAGCAAATGTCCCAGCTGTTGAAATATCTTTTCAACAAACGTTAATTCAACAATCGCTGGAACCTGGGCAAGGGTTTAACATATGTAATCGATCGCGAATCCTAGCAATAGTTCAGGGCAGGCTGCCAGCCGATTACACCGCGCTTTCATTAAGATTTGCTAGTTTAAGTGCTCATTGAAATACGCTGTCAAATCGAGATCGAAAACCACAATTGATACAAATCTCAGTTGGTACTTTAATATTCTATTATTATTGTTTTTATATTCTAGTTTTAAAATTGCTATTTCATTACTATTTTTGTGGGATTTGCGTGTTTTGTGTAATATGAAAAAAGTACCGATCCCCCTTTTTTGATTCGTCATTGTTACTGTTTACCCCCAAAACGAGTTTGGTTATAGTTAGGGCAGGGGGGTTTGGGGGGGCGGCAGCCCCCCCAACCTCCTTAAACTTTTTATAAAATAAAATAAAATTTTGTACTTTAACGGATCACCCTCGTTAATTTGTAAAATAACTGATTCAGGTAGTATGCAGATTAACGAGTGTCTAGTCGGTAGGGTGCAGAATACCTAGGTAATCTCAAGATTACCTAGGTAATCTTAGAAATTGAAAAAAAATTCGCTCTTTAACGGATCACCCTCGTTAATCTGCAAATTACCTAGGTTATCTGTAAATTAACTGATTTCCGGACTTTAACTGTAACATATATATCATAATTATAAAGAAAAATTAAAAAAAAACAGTAAAAATAAATTTAGGAGACTCACAATATTTATGTTTATCGAAAAATGCCAGTATTGTGATTATAAAAATATAAGGAAACGTTGAATTTTTAGTTGATAATATTTTAAATGTTTTCAAACATCTTTTGTATTATAAATTGATGAAAACTTCCACGACCTGAAGATACATTTATTTGATTTTCCGGGATAGATGGCCGTGTTTGAATGGAATTTCCAAACGTTTCGCTCTCAGCTTCGGATAGCATCCTCAGTGGCAGTCAGTTTGGTATTTGTTTTTATTTTCAATTTTTATCAGTTGCTTTTTTGCCACTGAGGATGCTCTCCGAAGCTGAGAGCGAAACGTTTGGAAATTCCATTCAAACACGGCCATCTATCCCGGAAAATCAAATAAATGTATCTTTTGTATTGTTTTTAATTGTGTTTAAAAGTTTAAAAATAAGTTATTTATTCAGAAATCAAGGGCAAGTATTAACAAAGGAGCAGCTAACATTCAAATAAAATTTTTTTATATATATATGCTGCGATGTGAGCAACATGAACAGAATTTTGCGAGAAACAGTGGTTTACTTCTCCATTAAATTTATAAATTATTTCGAGGCTTGGCCTCATTTTGAATTAATTATTGATAAATGACTTCCATCCATCCTTAATACGTATGCAATGCATTCGTTGTTAGTAAAACGTTCTCTAAGATTATATGATGAACTTCGAATAAGGAAGTTGCATGTGTCAGATTTTCAAAAACAAACAAGTGTTCCGTATGGTTTTTTGTATGGTAAAATGAAATATCTAGTCAGTTTTTCAAAAAAAATGCACAGGTAATTAAATATTTTAATTTAAAAGTCGAGAAAAAAACACGTGACTGAAAACGTTTATTGTTTAAACTATAAGATGACGTCAACAATAATACCATCAACTCCATTGCTTTACAACAATGTTTAGTATAAGATGACGTCACATCCAAACTCTTGGCGTTTTCGCGCGCTTTTAAAAAGGGGATTTTTGTTAATTTTTTTGACAATCAAAAAATTTCTCGATCGGCCTCAAATTTTATGTAATTGCTTATTTTTGCAAGAGGAATCGATTAAAAAAAATAAAAAAAATCATGCAACTTCCTCATTGGGAGAAATGTTTTATACTACTATCTCTTTACAATACTTCTGAAAAAAAAAGAACTGGAGACTCACCGCTTTGAGGTTCTCCAACTCCCCCAACCATGCTCCCAGGAGTTTCTGTGGATCTTCTTCATGGTCACTATCCGGTTCTCCGTCACTCATGTTCTCTTGAGACTCCTCGTAATCCATTCGCACTCTGCAAAAACAAGTGACTCTAATTTAGAAGTTCAATCAACTGTGGATAAAGAAATTTAATTTTAGTGGAGTATTAAGAGTACAGCAAATTCTGATAACGTTTTTGATAGTTAACAAATACATTTTACTCCATGTGAGATATTTTTTACTGGTTTTTTCATTAGAAATTAAATTGTGATTGGATTATAAATTAAGTAAGAAAAAAGTGTTTTTCAAAGAAAATTAATGATTTAGATGTAATTAGGTTCGACTAAAATTTAAATTTACGCTTCTGGAAAAAAAATATTTTTATTAGATTTTAATATTTAGGTAGTTCACATAAATCCCAACTTTTCAACTAGAATTTAAAATGAATCCTTTTTTGATACTTATACGTAGAGTAAATCTTGATAATTATAAAAAATCCTGCTCTGAATAAAATACAGACTGAAAATATAACATACACATTTTAGTAAGTGAATTTAGTTGCCTTAAAATACATTTGCAAAAGAGTTAGTAGGTACTTTATTCATAAATCTTTACATATATATGAATGATTTAATAATCCATGAAAATAATCTTTGGAAGCTAAATCTTTCGCGGATGGTTGTATTTGAAAGGTTCATTATGAAAACCTAAGAACTAAATATCTTGCTCAAATGAATAGCTGAAAAATTTACATTTTATCGTTTTGACATATTTTACAAGATAAACAATCTTATTACAAATATTATTTTTCCTTGTTCGTAAATAACCATTTATTAAAAACGTTTAAATTTTTTTAGTTTAGTGATATTAGACTTTATTGATGCTTCCATAAAAAAGTAAACTTCACGCTTTAATAAGGTGTTGGAAGACTTTCCAGCTCAGCTATTTTATCCCATTAACTAGAAAAAGTTATCTAAATGGAAAAAATATCGCCTTCAACCTTCTTCTAACAACTCTATTCAAAAAAGATTCACGAAAAGGTTTTTTCACACTCTCTGCATGTTAATCCTAGTCTAGAAACTTGGAAGAGGCAACTCCCTTAACTCCCTCTAAAAGCAGAAAAATGCTTCTCAACTTGATGTGTTGACTTCAAAGAATAAAGAGATCAACAAGATTTTTTACAAACCTTAGTCTGGTTGATTTCTCGAGATAGTAGAGTACGTAATTTTATGAACTGGGCAATGTTAAGTAAAAAAATGTAATGCAGATTTTTGCAGCCACACAAGAAAGGGATAAACATAGCTTATAAATCCTTTTTTGAATGAAGTTAGTTTTTGATCAGGTTTTAAATGCGCACGTATTTATCTTTTTTTTATGTAAGAAGGAATTAAAAGTGTATTTTATTTATTATGTTCACACTTAAATTGACATGCAATTAAGTTAACTTTTCACAACATTTATACTGTTCTGTGTATTTTATTTATTATATTCACACTTAAATTGACATACTATTAAGTAAACTTTTCCGAATATTTCTACTGTTTTGTGTTTTTTCATTTTTCATATAAAATAAAATATTCGTTATTACAGTTGTTTTACTACTAAAATTTTACATATCCTTTTGATGAAAAAGTAGTTTTGTAATAGTCTTGGAAAGGAATATTCGTGACTTTTGAAGGGGAAAAGCTATTTAAGAGCAACTCGTTTTTAAGGTCTGTTAAAAACTATTTTATGGTTGTACAATAAACGAATAATTGTATTTAACCCCTAACCGAAATAGTTTCGAGAAATACGTCAAATATTTCGAGAGCAAAAAACTTTTATTGAACATCCTTGCTCTCTGGCCGGTTTTCAAAAATTTACGACTAATTTTTCGCTTTACTTCATGTCAAAGGAAAAGAAAAGAATTTCTTTCCTAAGGTATATTTGTTTTGACTCTTCTTTCCCACATGGAATTTTTTTTCAGAAAGTCATGAAATCATGGCTTCTGATCCAGGAATTTTATTTGGAACAGAAGAAATTCGAGTCACTGCCTCCTGGAACATAATTTTTTATAGCTCATTCTTTCTCACCCTTCTAACTTTTATACGGAGCCGTAATTGGACTGAACAGCTGGCCATGGAATAAAACTTAATTTTTTTCACTTGAATTACCATTACTTCTTGAAACAATTGGTAAACATTCTTAAAAATTGTCGAAAGAAATGAAAATATTTAAGAAGAAATGTATCAGGTTAGTTTTTTAATTTCAGAACTTGTTAGCAATTGGATAAAATATGCATCTTCAATTTTTCATGAACTATAACATATAAAGCTTGGAAAAATTACTATAAGATACGAACCAATTATTACCAACACATCAACCAATTATTTTCTTTTAATATTACTTATAATCTTTCTTAATAAGAATCTGTTCTTTAAGACTGTTGTATAGTAGTTTAGGATTAAAAATTTAAATAAAAATAAGATAGTTCATTTAGTTTTTATCTTTTCCATACGTAAAGCATTATTCATTAAGCTAAAGTTCTTAAAATTCTCCTTCAAATGACACTATAAGAATATATTATTTTCCATTATTTGTCGCATTGATAAAAGTGACACCGATTTATACTAATTTTAGTTGATAATGTTAACCATAAAAAATAATACAAATATTATTTTCTTTCTCTTCATAATATTGCCACGAGGTTCGAGTCCGGTGTTGGGTTCGAGTCCCTTGCAGGAAGGTGTGCCGTTCGGGAGATGATTCGAGTTGATGATTGGCAGAATGGGTTTTGGCATCACTTGGAGAGATTATATATTTGTTGTCATTCTTAAAGAAGGGGGATTTTGCTATGGCTGCTTCGTTCCTGTTAAATTTTACTATTTTTACTAATTTATCCTTTTAAGCTTTTTAACTGTTTTAAGGTTATAATAGAACGATTAATTTAAATTTGGTCTACATCTCTTTTCATCGTCACAATATGTCTGCTCTAATTTTTTTTCCATAATTTTGATTTCATGCAGTCAATCAATATTTTTAAATCTTTAAACGTTTAAATCATTATAACTTTATTTATTTTTTAATGTTCATTATTTTGTGTTTTAAAATTATCAGTAATTTTCCCCCTTTTTTCAAGTATTTATTTTTTAATGTTCATTATTTTGTGTTTTAAAATTATCAGTAATTTCCCCCTTTTTTACTCATAATAGTTTGTAATATAACATGAGTTGCTTTGAGTCGTTAATTAAAATCCCCTTTCCTTATATTAAACACATTTCAAGCCATGAAAATTTTAATTAGAGAACATCTCCCGAAATTTATCATATCTCAACTACACCCCCTTAATTTTGATGCATACTGGCATTTACCGTCTCTGTTATCCCTCAACTCTTTTTCCTCCGGGAAATGCAGCGAATTCTCTACCAAAACAGAAAGAAAGACACACTTTCTCCCTTTTATCTTCTCTCATTCGGAAGGTAAACAGATGTGACGCCCATTCCCCAAGCGCAATGCGAATAAACGCACTTTTATTGGAGGAACCTTTTGGGAAAGTTGGCGATAAATTCTCCGCATCCGCTAATTGGCGGTATGACAAAGCGCAAAAACCAGGGAAAAAACAAAAGGGCTCCCATAGACTAGGGTGGGATCTCTTCTGAAAGAGTGGTCCGTTTATCAGTGAGGGATTCGATTGTCGGTGATAAACTAGGGTGACGAAAATAAGTTTAAGTGGGAGAAAGGTGGGGGGAATTGCAGGGTGGAGAGGTGAGAAAAAGAGGGGTTTCGTAATTAAAAATAGATACAGTTGGGAGAGTGGGTGACAGATGGTGGTGTAAGAGATTTCGGGGATGGGAATTTCGGATAATTTATTTTCGTGAGGTGGAGATAGAATCATTTGATCCCATGTTGCGATTGGAAAAGCTTAGAGAACAAGTTCATAGAAAAATCTGTGACAGTTTTCTCGGAAACGATACTTGGAAAGAATGAAAGGTTGGAAGGCTTAAAGGTGGGATAATAAATTAAAGACTTTTGAGGTAAATGTTAAATAAGTATAATTACATTGACTAAGGATTACCTTACGGAAAATAAGTGGAGAATATATCTCGTGGATCTCGTTAAGAAGTAAAGGTGAAAAAGCGGAAAACACACATCTGAGCTACGAAACGATTTTTACCAGTCTTTTGAAAAAGGAGTATTTTTATTACATAACTTAATACTTTCGTTCTAATTAATAATACAATAATTTCATTCAATACTGATAAAAAAACCTTTCACTGTTTTTATTTTCAGCCCAAGCTTTATTCAATATTCTATATGAACAATCAGCGTATGGGGGTAGCAGGACACTTAATCAAAATATTTTTATTTGGCAATTGGAAACAGTAAAATAAATATTTCTCTTTCCTTGACACTTAAACTTATTATAAATAATTTATTTGAATAATTAAATTAATTAATAAAATACTTCATAATAAGTGATTTGTAAATAACCGAATACCGAAGATATCTCATTCGAAACATATTTCAGGAATTAATTTGCCAAGAAGGGTTTTTCTCTGACTTTTTCATTTAATAACAGAAGTTTCCCTCGAGCTTTTTGGATGAAAAGCATCTTATAAAACATTAAAACAATACTAAAGAAAATTATCTTTTTACCTTCATATCCCCAAAAAAATATATCTCAAAGAAGTTCTCTGAAAAAAACTCATCCCAGAGGAGTTTAATTAGCCATCGAACAATCAGAAATAACGACCACTCTATAGCAAAAAATTCCACAAAGAATTCTTATTTACCTCAACTAATATAATTAGAATAGCGTTGAACATTCGCTTTGATTGTTAACTGGAAATTAATTAAAATAAGGGAATAACGTAAGGAAGGAACAGGAAAGAAAGAGAACAGAACCGTCCTACAGTGGCTCAGGAGATGTAAGATGTAAGTATGCAATTATATTCTTAAGACAAATAAAAATATTAGTTTCATACACTTGACCTTAAATTTTAATATTATAGCTATAACATTTCAAAAACTTGGTTATTCCGGAATTGTGAGTATATTTAATATAACATTTTATTTTATTTAACATAATAATATAATATTTTATTTTATAAAATTTTTGTGTAGACCCGTTTGATTAAAAAATGTTTTTAAAAATTAGTTTGAAAAAAAAATACTACTACAGTTTTACAATACATTTTTGGTATACTTCTTGTTATTTTAAAAATAAAAAAATACAACTTTATTTATAATATTCTTCATCCACGGCCAAAATCTTCAGAAGAAAGATAAAAAGATTAATTTTAAAACTACTTTAACAAATTTAGATATTTTATAATTTTCTTTAATTTATTAAATTAATATTCACTTAATTTATGCAGTAAAGAGTAAAAATAGATAATTTCAAAAATGATCAAAAATATATTTAATCGTTTTTTTAAAGCAGTTTCTCTTGTTATAAAATGCTTCCCATATTTTTATAAAGTAGCCTTTATTTACAGATTTTTAGAATAAATATAATTGAAAGGAACTACATTTAGTAGTTTTAAAACATGAAAGAGAAAATTCTAATAATATAGCAAAGAAACCATAGAAGAAACCCAAGATGACATTAGTAGTGCTGCCATCTCTCGATTTCATGCTGTAATAAATTTTCTCAGTCTATTTGTAGGTAATTGTAAAATATTTTCATAAATTAATTTGTTCAGTAATTTAGGAAAACAATTCAAAAGAGTAATTTAAATATTTTACCGAAAAGAAGAAATGGATTGAGCTGGATACCCAACACTCTTTTATTGCATAGCATCAATTCATAAATGATTTATGTCAGATCAAATTTAATATTAATTAAAATTATTGGACAATTTTTAATGGAAGAATTAACTTTTGTATTAATTTAGATTAACTACAAAACAAATATTATACATTTGTAAGAATTCAATGGAAATACTATCTTGTGGGGGGCATATAAAAATAAAACGACCGAGATAGGTGTGCAAAGGGTTATTTATATTTATAGAAACGCAATTTGTAGATCTACTTTGAAAGTAAATCAACATTTAAAGTATTTTCTCGTTAAGTTTTTTAAATTAAACTTATAAACCATCCTAAAAAATATATTGGATATCCTTAATATTATAATTGAAAAATTGAAAGGTTATAAAATGTCTTGCTACTAATTTTATATCATTCACTAGCATTAAAAAACTAAAACAAGTTTTCCATATTATATCTCACACTCTTTTATTCTTTTTTACAACATTGCCTTTACATTTAGAAAAAAACTATGTTATAATATTAAATGCTAAGTAAAATGTAATGTCTTATGGATATGATATTGAGGGTAGAAAAAATTGATAATTTAATGGAAAATTATACTTTTAACATTGTAACTATTGTTAACAATTTTATTTCATTTTCTGTTATCAAAAGTAAAATAATTCTGGACTTATTAGTACCTGCTTTTCAACTCCCTTTAATTTCTATTGTAGCACCTAAGGGGCCATTCATTAATTACGTAAGGGTCCCGAGGGGGAGGGGGGTCGGAAAAATCTCTACATACCCTTACTTGGGGGGGAGTCAAACTCATTCTGTCGTAAGATTTTCCGAGTTAATGTTAACAAATTCCAATTATTCTAACTGAATTAATATAGAATAACGCCAGAAAAACTTAAAAATGCTGATGATCTCGGTATATTATCGAAGCCTTAATTTAAAAAAAAATGAAGGTATATCAGATGTATCTTTTTTATTGGAGTAGCATTAAGTTAAGATAAAAAATAAAACTGTTGAATCCATAACATATTACCAATTATAAATTACCAATTGTTTCCGAGTGGACAACATGGCTGACTAACCCATTCAGTATACAGACGATTTAAAAGTGTTATTGGTTTGAAGATTGTTTAACTGATTTATGTTTAAGATTATTTAAAAACTTAATTTTAAATCTCTACTGATAAATGGTATTCCAAAGACTATAGATAATAATATATTGGTAATATGTGGTTGACAGCAAGAATATTACTTATCTGTTGAAAAATAAAAATCTTTGATTTACGACAAACTGAGAGTTTTAGTGTAACTGACCCTTTTCTAACATTTTATTATCTTTGAAAAACGAAATGGAGTCTTACGTAATAATAGGGGGGAGGGGGTTGGAGAATCTTACGTACCCTTACATGCTGGTAGGGGGGTCAAAAATTGCCAAAATCATCCTTACGTAAAAATGAATGGCCCCTAATGCTAATCCTCAGATGAAAACATTTTTTCCAGGCAAATTTTAAAACACGATTCTTTCAGATACAACGAAATTACACATTAAAAAATATACAAAATTTAAAAACCTAGCTTCAAATATATTGCTCAACTCCATCAAAATATAGGTACAACTTTCTGAAAACTCCTTTTTTTTTTCCTTTAAGTCCCATTACGAAGATATTTTCTCCCTACTAAAAAGCTAGAAAACGCCTTATCAACCAACTCTCAAAAAACTCCCAATTTGTAAAAAATATAAACACCCTCCATAATCCTCCAGAAGCGATTCGATCCATCCCCGCAAATTCTTTTACATCCCTAAACCTTTGATGCATTCCCGAAACCGGGAGATAGCCCTTTTCCCACCACACTTCTCTTTATTTTTTTGTTCACGTCACGTCTTTTCCCGGATAAAAAAATAGTTTCCACGGCTGTCTATAACCTCACAAAAGAAATGGCAACTCTTTTTCAGCAGAAGGAGAGAGATTTGGAGAGTTTTTCCTCCGACAGAATGCTCTTTTCATCGCTGTGCCGCATTCGCGACTGTAATGTATGCATGTTCAACATAAAAAGCTGCGGAATTCGCGGTTTTTCTTCTGATGCTTCAACGCCTCGGATTTCTGTTTTTTCTATGAGTGTCTTACATGGATAATCGTGAAAAAAGCTTGTAGATATGTGACGCTTGAAGAAAAGGGATTTGTCTAGCTGTGTTTGCTCTTGTTGTAGATACGTATGAATAGACTCAAATGTGTTAGACAACAACTAATAAGAGTATTCATAGAATTTGTTATTTTAAAGAGAAAGACGATCTTCTTTGAAACTGAAAGTAGAAGGAAATCAAGTGTAAAATGCAATTTAGTGTATTACTCAATACGAACAATAAAAGCAAATTTGATCAGTATTACCCGAGTTTGGTTGTCGAAAGGTTTGGTTATGCACGAAAGTTTATTTTCGAAGGGATAACCAGGGCCGGACTGGGAAGAAATTTCAGCCCGGGCATTTTAAGTCTGAATCGGCCCACCGCATAATTTTCATGGAATATGTAACTTCATAGAATTAAAAATTTCGGGGGGAGGATCATGGTACCTCCCCAAGAAATTCTTTTGAAAATTACTCCTAAGAAATAGTCTAAAATCCACCTTGAAGTCCCTAATTGGATAGGTAGTAAACTCAATATAGACTTTCAATTCTTTGTGGTAAATTCAGAGGGTAGAAAGAATTTCCATCATGACGAACTTAATATTAAAAGAAATTGTGAATAATGTAGCTCAAAATAGAAAGGGGGGTCTGGGGGTCCTCCCCCAGAAAATTTTTGGCAATTTTACTCTTAAAAGTATTGTTTTAACTCATTTGGAACCCTTATTTTGGGTGACATACTGAAAGGTTCGCTCCTTTTATGCCGTAGAATTTTTAAAGATGAAACCAGGAAAATTCGTTCATAAAAATATTTTAAGTAACAAAATATGTTTTGAATACAGTAATTTATGCCATCATGAATGAATTTAATTGCTGGTAAATTAATGGTTTGGTGGCCGCACAAAAAGAATTCGTGGGCCGCTAGTTGGAAATTCTTGCGAAGTGTGGATACATTTTTACAGGATCATTTTCATTCATACCACTGTAAAATATTTTGGTTGTAGGCGGCCCTCGATGAGTAGCGGCCCACCGGGCATTTGCCCAAATGCCCGCATGGCCAGTCCGAGCCTGGGGATAACAGTGATATATCCGATAATTTTGCCATTTTCTATACCATGTGATGGAATTGTATATGCTTATCAATATTATAATTAATATTAACGAAGAAAAAGTTAAGAATAAGATGGAATTGAGAAATACAACAGAATAGAATAAAAGGAATCATCCTTGTTTCACAGCCTTTTCTGAATAGACATATTGCTTTTAAAAAGTTTCCTTTCTTAAATACTATGCGGGGGCTTCTTGAACTAAAGAATTATTTGAAGAAAATCTTTAGATGAAAAAGGAAAATGAAAGTTGTCTAATACGGCAATACAGAAAAATAAACATACCTATAGCTTCAATAAATATTTTTTAATGATGTAGTTTTTCTAATAATTTTTGTAAAACAGTAAAACGAGGATAGCTTTATACTTTAAAAAACGAGTGACAATTTCAATGAAACATTCATAAAAAGAGCCCTCCATATGAAATTAAAGAAAGGTCTTAAATATAAATTTAATGAAGATGAACATCTCAGTTAGCACACTTTAATAAACCGACTAAACTCAAAGCGTCTACAAAACCTTCATTTAATGATTCCGAAAACCCAATCATTCGTTTTTATTGTCCCAATCCACCGCCCCCTAATGATGATACCCCAAGCAAATCAAAAGTCACATTATCACGCCTTCCATATCACCATGGCAACCAATGTCAGTCTTGTTCAAGAAGGGTACTTGAATATATATCTAATTTTTTCTTTCTAATCTCACGAGAGATGGCATTGATTAACGGATCTCTTGAAGAGCCTCACACTTCAATGGAGAGGGGCGGGGGCAGAGAGGGGTCGGATAAAGCCCTCGATTAACTCGTCTATCTCGCGAGGAGGGGGCTTTAGGGAAACATTTTTGTGTTTTCTTGACAAGAAACCCTTAGAGAATTAATTAGCGAATTAGAAGTTTGATTAACGAGGAGATTTTTAAATTCAGCTTTTTGGTAATAAATTCTGAACAGCTTCATTATTAGGGGGTGGTTGGTTCAATGCAGGTGATTAGGGCTTTTGAAATAGTTCTTTTCTAGAGATAACTGTTGGTTTAACTCATATAATAAGTAAGATGTTTGAGTTTGGGTTGTTTAAAAAATTCAGATGTTTAATCAGTTGTGGTTTAAAAAAAGCTATTTAAAAACTTTGAAGTGTTTGTACTTTTTGACGAAATTTCCATATGTATACTTAAATAACATAAGTACATGAATGGAAAATTAATTAACTTTTTAGTTTTAAGCATATCTCTTTTTGAGGTATGTTCTAAGCTAAGACTAATTTTAAATAAAACGCAGTTATTCAATATTGCACTGGCTTATAATGTAAATGTAGGTTTGTATTTTTCATCCAGTTTTCCAGTTTTTTTGTAAGTGGGAAATGCATGTTCTATCCAACCCTTACATCGCTACGGCTGAAGAGTATTTCAATTTTCAAATTAAACGCTCAAAAGAAGAGGAAAACAATCAAAATTATCGCTTTTAGAAGTCCTAAACAATGTCGTTTATACTTTAATCCCAGAATAACATCAACCTTAAAGCCCAACCTTAAAGCCATCCCACCTGAAACTCTAACCAAAGGGGAAAAAACCCTCAAATATACTAAACTGAACTTTAAATTATTTGCCTAATCCCCACATCATACTCAGAAACACCAACAAAACCAATCACCCGAATGTTCAGTGACTGCCATTACCTTAAAACCCCTAAATTAAAAAAAAGGTCTACCTACATCATCTTAACCCAAAACAACCTTCCGGAATATTTTTAACCCCGTAGTTTAGTCCTCCCCTAATCTACAACAACCCCTCTCCAAGGCACCATTAGGTGCGGCCAGATAATAGACGTTTACGAGTTTAATTCGTCTGAACCCATTAGCCCTGTGTGCACTTGAAGACACGGTACGCGTACTCACGATAAAACCCTTTAATTATTTTGCTCTCCTGCGCGATTAACAAGGATTAGACGTAATTGGGGAAGGTATGGGCGGTACGTGACAAAGCTAATGAGCGAGACGGGTTGAGACGACTCCTTAATTCCGTTTGACTATACAGGGGACGAGCAATGCTCGTTCTTAATGAGCTTGTTTATTGAGGTTTATCAATATGAGTGAGATTAATTTAAATCGTCGGTGAACCACCATTCGAAACAATAATTTTGCGGGGATTGTAATCAATGAATTGGGAATTGTAATTGATGACTGTTGTCTATTTATAAATGAATTGTTTTGTGGTTTATATGCGGTGTTAGTAGATCTTTTCTTTGAGAAATTTGTCCCATTTAAGTGACCTTTGGTCTGGTGATGGCACATAAGTGGTTGGACATGTTTGTGTTCAGTTTGAGAATCACGAGTGACACTTGAGGTATTGTCGGCCTATTTATGACAATGTTTTTTGTTGGTTTGGTCTGTTGTGTTGACTGAAGCTGTACTTTCTTTGATTCTTAGAAAGGGAAAAGGCTTTAGGCATTATGTTGATGTCAAACATGTTTATCAAGATTTTAGAAGTTGCTACTGTAAAAGTATTTGAGGAATAAGACAAAACTGTGTCACGTTACCTAAAGTTAGATTTCAATTTTTTTTTATTCAGAAGGAAAAGAAGATAAATTTTTACGGCGCCAAGGCTCAGCTTTAGTAGGGAATTGTGGGCATGCAATTAAGCTTTTAAAAGCACCAGTAAAACGAAAAAAGTTTAGAGATTTAATAGTATTTATATTAACTCGTTAAATTTATTATTTATCATGCGAAAATTTCATTACAAAAGCTCGAATTTTTAAACTGAGCACTTAGTTTGGAAAAATTTATTTATTGAAAATAAGTAGATTCCATGGAGGCAGGGAGCAAATTTGAGAATTTTTTTTGCATTTCTCTGTGTAAAGCTGGAAGAGTTGTGAGCAAAATCATTCAAAATAACAATCTTTAAAATATTATTAAGGACTAGCTGTTATACCCGGCCTTGCACGGGTGGGGTGAATAAATTAATTTTTTAAATATTTCTTAAAATACATTTATAATTTTGTAAATTAGCAATATTACAAATCATCCCGGTATCCCAGGCGCCTCTTTCCTATCCCAGTGTGTTCCCGGTAATCTTATCCCGGTGGTCACGGTAATTTTTCTAATCCCGGCGTTCCCGGTAATTTTCCTATCTCAGTGTTTACGGTAATTTTTATATTCCGGTATTCTGGGTGTCTTTATGGTAAATTTCCTATCCCAGTGTTCTCGGTAATTTTATAACCCGGTAATTTTTCCATCCCGATGTTCTCGCTAATTTTCCAATCCCGGTGTTCTTGTCACTTTTTACAATCCCGATGTTCCTGATAATGTTAAATATCTTGGTGCCTTTATAAAATAACCAATTTGTAACCATAGTAAAAAGTCTGGTAAATTAGTAAGTCTAGTGAACAAATTAACAAATTTAAAACCAGTGTTTAAAACTAAACTAAAAGATCTAGTAAATGAAAAAGTCTAGTGATCTGTCTCATTTGAAACAATGTTTTATTTTTAACTCGTTATATGACTGGTAAAACAGGTTTTCAAACACGGAAAAATAAGTGGAGAAAAGCAGGAAAAACGGGAAAAAAAGAATGAAGGACTGATTTTCTCTTTATAAATTATAGCCCATGTCCTATTCTGATGTATCAGCTACATTATGGTAGAATTTCATTAAAATCCATTCAGCAGTTTTTGCGTGAAAGAGTAACAAACATCCAGACAAACATTCACAATTATAATAGTAGTAGGATTAAGTAAATGACTTTATAATTTGTTTTTAAATCAATCAAGAATAGTATCATATTAAGAAACCATGCTTCTTTATCTGTTATATGACGTATTTTTTCATAAGAACTCTATGAATACCATACAATTAAACACGAATGTATAAGATTTGCTCGTATAGATATTTTTCCCATTACCATTTGGAAGAACTCGTCAGTTTGAATAGTATCCAACATAAGTCCGTAAAGAAAAGTTGACCCAAGAAAATAACTATGAGCATCACTTTGTTAAAAAAAATGAGCAAACTTCGAAAACAGTTCCTCATTATATTTTTCAAGACTGGAAAAATCAATAATAATTATCGGTTTCCCCATTCCACCCATACAACAAAACCGAAAAAACCCCTACGGGTATCCACTAAAAAAACTTGAAAGTAATTACTGTCGTGTCTTCAGTGATTCATTTTTGCATCTCGAAACTAATTTCTACCTTATTTTCTGTACATTTTTACTCCGATGAAGAGAAGCATGCGATGAAAATTTGCATCGATCATAATTATACCAGGGTAACATTGCCCCATAAAAGCTTTCCGAGGTTAATAACTAAGTTAAAAGCTGTAAAGATGGATTTTTATGGTTGAAGTACAGTATGATAAGAATTGTTGAACTTTCGGGTGCTTTACTTAATGAGCTAATTATTTTTTTGCAGTTTGACTCGAGTGCGGTTAAAAACTCGTAATTGATTTAAATGTATGTGACTGGAACTTAGAAATGCAAATGATCTGGGGCAATGAGATGCACATCGATTCGATTCGAAATGGGAAAGTTTGGATGCTTAAAGTAAGGAAACATTTATTTTAATTGGAAATACTCTTGACTCCTCTTAATTTTATTAATCGGATAATATTATCAAAATAGACTGAGGCTGATCACTTCAACTTATGTGAACCCAAAATGTATCGTTTTATGTGATAAGTGTATTGTTTAATGTTATCAATATTTGGTGAAACCCCATGAAAACCTGCTTATTTCTTGTTGGAAGGATTGTTTTTAATATCAAAATAGACTGATCCTGATCACTTCAACTTATATTAACCCAAAATGTATCGTTTTATGTGATTAGTGTATTGTTTAATGTTATCAATATTTGGTGAAACCCCATGAAAACCTGCTTATTTCTTGTTGGAAGGATTGTTTTTAATATCAAAATAGACTGATCCTGATCACTTCAACTTATATGAACCCAAAATGTATCGTTTTATGTGATTAGTGTATTGTTTAATGTTATCAATATTTGGTGAAACCCCATGAAAACCTGCTTATTTCTTGTTGGAAGGATTGTTTTTAATATCAAAATAGACTGATCCTGATCACTTCAACTTATATTAACCCAAAATGTATCGTTTTATGTGATTAGTGTATTGTTTAATGTTATCAATATTTGGTGAAACCCCATGAAAACCTGCTTATTTCTTGTTGGAAGGATTGTTTTTAATATCAAAATAGACTGATCCTGATCACTTCAACTTATATTAACCCAAAATGTATCGTTTTATGTGATTAGTGTATTGTTTAATGTTATCAATATTTGGTGAAACCCCATGAAAACCTGCTATTTCTTGTTGGAAGGATTGTTTTTAATATCAAAATAGACTGATCCTGATCACTTCAACTTATATTAACCCAAAATGTATCGTTTTATGTGATTAGTGTATTGTTTAATGTTATCAATATTTGGTGAAACCCCATGAAAACCTGCTTATTTCTTGTTGGAAGGATTGTTTTTAATATCAAAATAGACTGATCCTGATCACTTCAACTTATATTAACCCAAAATGTATCGTTTTATGTGATTAGTGTATTGTTTAATGTTATCAATATTTGGTGAAACCCCATGAAAACCTGCTTATTTCTTGTTGGAAGGATTGTTTTTAATATCAAAATAGACTGATCCTGATCACTTCAACTTATATTAACCCAAAATGTATCGTTTTATGTGATTAGTGAATTGTTTAATGTTATCAATATTTGGTGAAACCCCATGAAAACCTGCTTATTTCTTGTTGGAAGGATTGTTTTTAATACATAAACATATAAAATGAGTCATTAATGTAGTAGTGTTATGCAAACACTCTAGTTTTACCGTAAATTTTCATTACAGAACCGCTTAATATTATCAATCGAATATTGTTATCATTCTGATCTTGGATTTGATAAGATATTTTCAACATTTAAACCGTCTATTTCAGTTTAAATTAGCAACATCTTGTTCAGAATGAAACACAGAAGCCCTCTACTCGAGTCTTGACTTACCCGATCTTCCTTGTGTCGTTTCATAACCCTTTGTTAACAAACAGGATAATGAATCACGTTCAATTTCACGTCAGCGTAACCTATCACACCAACGGATGTGCATTGCAATCAAGAGCTAATGAAAGATTATGTGACAGGAAGGGACTTGTTTAATGTCATTATCAGCTGGATTTTATGCAGAAAGGTACTACTATCTATTTTTGACACCTATGTTTGACACGCTTATAAGTTTTCCAAAAGAATAGTTTTAATGAGGTACTTGCATGAGTGAGGGATTTGCTTGATTTTATACTCTTTCGATACATTATGGTCTAAAACTCCCAAATTTCTGATTTTTAAGTTCAAAAATGTGTTTTTTAAATAATTTAAAAAATTCAATTTTATTTTTGCCAAAAACGTCAGAAAAGTCACGTTATCAGAAAACGGGCTTCTATTGGATGTGATGTCACAGCGCATGATTTGTGATTCGAAAGTGTTTTCGCGCCAAAACAAAAAAAGCAAATTTCAAAAATTTATATCTCAGAAACTAGGCTACGAAAATACATGATGTAAACGTCATTCTTCATGGTTTTTTATCTACTATTTTAATAAAATTTAATCCCAAAACTTGAGAATACCTCATTGTAGATTTATTGTAATTGTAAAACAATAAGTTAAACCTAATTTTAGGACACATAAAAATGCTAATTTGTTATCAATTAATATTTTTTAAAAGGCTACTTTTTTCTTTTTGAGGAAGATAGTTTTAAAATTAGTCATTTTACAGGATTTCTAAGAAATAGTAACTGATGTTAAAACATTTATTGTTTATTTAGAATTCATTTTCAAATATGTGGGTCATTATCAGAGCACCCTGTAATGTGTGTTATTTAATATAGCTCTTGATAGAGCCTCCCTAAGACCTGCAACATAAGGTTATAATAAGAAAGGAACATAACAACGATAATAAAATAATTATTACGATCTGTGGGCACTTCTACTACTGGTCTTTGTAACAGATAAAAAATAGTGAAAGTGAGTTTACTATGAAACACATTAGAAAGCAATCAAACCGAAAACATTCTGATAAACTTTTGTTCATTTTATCGATCATTTGTTCTTCTTGAAAAAACAGCTTATAGTTTTCAGCCAAAGGGTGTTTCAAGATTGAGATAATTTACTATTAAAAAATTACTTTTATATTTATGTTTTAATTGAACTGTTATTGTAATTTGTGAAAAACCTTTAAGAGCTAATTTCGGGATTCAATTCTAGGAAATTCCTCGTTGAAGAAGTAACTTAAGGCGCAAAATGACATAACTGACATTTTGGCCATTTTGAGTTATGCATCAATCTTTATGCAAATCCCGGCCCCGGATCACCTGGCACCAATGATTTTGCGAAAAAATGACTCAAATCGCTGCAATCGTCAATTTTGTCATTTCAGCATAACTGCATTCGTAAGGCAAAATGACATAATTGCACGCCTTTCATTGATATTGTTAGGGACGCCGCCACAGAGAAGAGTTTCATCTCAATCACCGGTCAAAAAGGCCTAAAATGAAGGTTTAAAACTATAATAATATTATTTTCTTTAATTAATAGCCAAACTGTTTTTTCATCTCCTGCAAAATAGGGAAAATGCAGTTATGTCATTTTGCGCCTTAAGCGACGTAATATCAAACTAATCCGACCCACTATTAAATCTTATTCATTGTTCAAGATTTATATGCGCTCAAATTAAAATCTAGAATATGCTGCAACAAAGTATTCCCATTTAATTCAGAAAAGGGGCTGCATAAATATGTGAATATCCAAATAGGGAAAATTCAATAAAATTGAATTATTCTGGAACGTCAATCAATGAAATTGAATTAAGTATAACCGTCGTGTATTCAAATTAAATTGAATGTTAAAGCAGCGAACCATGTGACACTCAACGAGAATAAAATTTGAATCCGAATTCTCAATTATCTCCCTTGTTTACGTAGAAAGGCAGAGAGAGTCCTTACGTTTCCCTTTCCTGCAGTTATTTTCCAGTCAAGGGTTCTTTTTTGTTTCGGTTCGAGAGAAATTTAATATGCGCTATACCAATACATTTATTAGAATTACAACCCCTGAGTTTTCTGAAGACTTTTCTGAAATTGGAAGTGGTTTTATTAGAAAATTGGATGTTATTTTATTTTCTCACAACTGTGTGTTTACATTCCTTTTCGAACGAAAATATACAGGACAGATATTTGTCTAAATTTCAGTTAGTCAAACAAGTTAAAATAAGTGAAGAGTAAATTATTCTAATTAGGAATTCATATTTGATGGAAAAGTTTTTAAAGAAGTGTGCAGCCAAATCTTGTAAACAAAAAATATTTAATTTTTTTTGTTTGATACTTTTTTTATTGTAAGCATATTCTCAACACTTCCCCCATAGAAATTAAGTACCTCCTATTTCAAACCCTTGTTGTTTATTATTTTTATTTAAATAATATTTTTGATTAAAATTAATTATACCCTTTAATTACTTTTTGAAACTGTTTTAAAATGCACAAATATTAAAATTTTTATGTGACATAATAATTTTGCATTACTACTTAATATTGCACTAATTTATTTAAGCACTAATTAATGGAAATATTTTTAATAAATGATGCTGTAAAATCATTCCTTAAAAATTAATTTAAATTTCTTATGGACTATGGATATTTTCTTTCATGATAATTGTATTATGAGTTAGTAAAACTTTTACCCTTCTTTGAATATATAGGACATCTGTACCAAATTTAAATCCAATAAATTTTAAAACAAAATATGATACGTACTAATGATTAAACTGAATTCTTTACTTAAAAATCCAAGTCTGATTTTTTTGTAAAAATAAAATTTCATTAAAATTTTTTCATTCATCATTCATTTATTAGTTTCATTAGTGAATTTATACTTTACTTATCAAATAATATGCTTATTTTATTAAAATTATTAATTAATGATAAAAACATAATCAATTACGTGACTAATATTAAAATAAGATCTTGATAAAAATCTCATCAGTAGATTTTAAAAAATTGACACTAGGTAAAAAAAATATTGGATTTTAATGCTTATTCTTCAAATTACCTTTTACCAATTCCATTCCTAGAAGAATGTAAAAAAACATCTAGCAAATAATCTTGAAAACCACTTCAAGCATACAGAAAATTAATTTATAAAAATTGCGGTAATTTTAAATTTTGATTAATAATAATTAAAATAATGAAATCACTTGATATTTAAAAAAATCACGTGATTTAAATGATTATTAAAATCACGATTGAAATAAAACAACCATGTTACAAATCCTAAAAAAAACAGATATTTTTCTAGGAATCAGCATTATGATTACTATGGTTCTCATTCTGATACTATCATATAAATATCAAACCAATAATATTAAATCATCTAAAAGTATAATAATTGAATTGGGATGAATTAGATTTTTTTACAATATGTTGAGAAGAACACAATATCTCCTCATATCAGTATTTGTAAGGAACGTGTTTTAAAAGTTTGAAAAAATGTACTAATAAGTAAGTTTCTGGGGTTAAAAGTTCTAGAATTGAATAGTTAATCCGAATTCGATTCATAGCTTTAAATGTAGTAAAATTTAACCAGTATGAATCAAGTTTACATACCTGATATATCTATTTTAAATTTTTTCTGCAACAAAGTCTCGTTGGCTAAAAATTTTGTTAAAATTAACTGCTATATCAAGAAATACCCTTCATTCCGACTTAGAGTCAGTGATAAGAGTTTTGATAACGAATTCCAAGATTTCGCGGCTATCGACCGACAGAACCATACGTCATTTAATCTGAAAGCGATATCCCCCAATCAATAAGTTACAATTAAAAAAATCTCGCAACGCTAATTTTGGGATAAATTATAATAAAAGTTAGGAAGGTTCAAGTTTAGAGTAAAAATAACTCGGGAATTGTATCAATGCTTTCTAAAAGATAAATTATATACACGGCTTATTCATATATCGCATGCAGACTTTCAGTTCAAAATTGATATTTAAAAACATTTTTATTAACGTTATTTTTTTTCGTTCTAATGGCAGAGCACAACACACACTGACCGAGGTCATAACTCAAACATGCCGAAAGCAGTTCTTACTTAACGCTACCCAGTGGGCACCTGTGAACCGAAGCCACGGAGGTAAAGTACTATCGTCCACGCCACACTCCCGAATTCGCTCGCACAACCTCTTTTTACAGGGGGGGCACATTCATTCATCAAACCGCTACCTCCGCAATTTTTTCATGTCTATGAAGGGGAGGGAAATTGCCTCCAGAGATCTGGACCCATGGTAAACTGCGCCATGACCGACCACAGAACTTTCGGACCCACAAATTTAACAAGCACGTACTCCGCATGTACATTACAAATTTTATTTTCTATTAAAAGAGGGATAAATAACTCTCTTCTCTCTAACCTTAGGGGACATTCATTAATTACGTAAGGGTCCCGAGGGGGGTTGGAAAAATCTCTACATACCCGAACTGGGGGGTGGGGGTGTCAAACCCATACTTACGTAAGATTTTCCAAGTTAATGTAAACAAATTCCAATTATTCTAATCAAGAGATAATAATATAATGGTAATATGTAGTTGACAGCAAGAATATGACTTATCTGTTGAAAAATAAAAATCTTTGAATGACGTCAAACTGAGAGTTTTAGTGCAACTGATCCTTTACAAGCATTTTATTATTTTTAAAAACGAAATGGAATCTTACTTAAAAATAGGGGGAGGGGTTTGAAAAATCTTACGTACCCTTACACGGGGGTAGGGGGGGTCAAAAATTGCCAAAATCCTCCTTACGTAATCAATGAATGACCCCCTGACCTTCTATTTTTAACACATCGTTTTCTAAGGTGAAACCACAACGCTAATTCACAATCTCTCTCATCAGACGAACGACACTCCAACTGTCCATTACTTATCATCATTACTATTTAATTATCACTCCATTGTAGTACAACCCTTCACCAATGAAATAAAAACACACATGACCCAGTTATTTATGTATTTCCGAAGTCTCTTCGTCGACTTGACAGAGAGGAAGGTGGGATAGAGAGACAGAGCACCCACTCACGTGACGAGCGTCCCTTTTCCCACGTTCACATTGTAGCCGCTCTGCTGAAACAAAAGCGTCGCGTGAGAGGGAGGGACAATGCCTCGGATGCACGCGCTATTTAACCAGGCGTCTTCTTCGTGTTTAGTTTATGGAACTGTTTAGATTAGTCGCTGGGAAGTAAAGCGGCAGCATTTCCAGAGAAGCGTCCGGCATAGAAGGTGGCCTTTAAGCGTTATTTTGAATGGTGGCTGCCTGTTGTTTATTCTCCCCCAAACAACAAATTATTGGAAAATTAATCCGGGAATACCCTCGAAACGAGTCAACGACACCTGAGGGTAAGCCAGGCCACATAGTACTGGAACCGAGAGTCCGTGCGTGGCCATAGGCGCTAATGGAAATCGAAAAGTTGGATGGATGTGGGGATCTTTCGGCGCTGGGATCGCATCTATACGTCACTAGAGGCGGTGAAAAAAAGCAAGACCCTCTATATACATGGCCACCCAACTCCAGACGATGACGTCAAACGTGAGTGAAAATTGCCATGTTAAGTCTATGGAGTGACGTCAAAGATGAGTGAAAGTTATGACGTTGCACGGCCGAGTTGGGAGGCCTTTATATAGAGGGTCTTGAAAAAAGCCGGATTGTGTGAGAAAAACTTTTTTTTCTCCTTCGATAATAGCGGCCAATCACAGATTTGATCACTGTCAATCATGTAGTTCCTCGTGGCGCCCTTTAGATCCATTCAACTTCTGAAAATGTCGTTTTGTACCTTCTGTTAGGATTTTTCTCTGTGAGCAAGGCCTAGGATTTTGAAGTAAATACATTCTAAACAACTAAAAAAATATAAACATGAATAATATTCCCCTGAAAAAATCCCACTATCTCTAATTGAAACTCTGGAGGGACAGAAGCGAGATCCTTTTCTCCGGCACCTCCGTACCGCTTTCGATTTGGATTGAGTTGCGGTTGTCCCCAAAATGGCGGAAAATTGAACTCTTGTCGCTACCTTAGCAAAGAGTGCTCGCTACATCCAAGGCTTTATTTCTAATAAATAATGTTTCAATCACGCATTTTATGTTAGGGTGAGTTAACGTGCAGCGATTCGAGCGATGACGTCATGGGGAAAACGGTCTAAAATTTCCAATCGTTTACCTCATGGATTTAGGGCCGTATTCAGAAACTTTAACACGAGATGGAAACGAGATGAGAACGAGATGGAAACGATGAATTTGAAACGATATTTTCCCGAAACACTAACGGGAGTTTCCGATCCTTTCCCTCATTGGATAAAATCTCCTACGTCACCAAGCAGACCAAGACGAGATTTTCTTTTCAGCCAATCAGAGTCAGCTAAATTTCTCACTTTTGAAGAGACGGGTGCTCTTGAACGACCATTTCCAATTTATCATTTCGTGATCGTTACGTGAGATTTTACAACGTTTCCATCTCGTTCTCATCTCGTTTCCATCTCGTGTTAAAGTTTCTGAATACGGCCCTTAGAATCTGGTCCTGCCATTGGTTCTGAGACTTAGTAGTTATGTCATTGTCACCATTTTTAGGGAATATAAAGGGAAGTTTGGACCAGTCGCGATGATCGAATCGCTGCATGAAACTCACCTTTATATTTAAGGGCCGTGAAGTCGTAGAATACAGAAAACTACATAATAAAGCAAAAAAATAAATCAGGAAATGATTGAGTTAGAGTTATACATTTAATTTTAGTCTCCAAATAAAAGTAGTTACTGTCTTGGTAGTGAAAGTATCCTTTAAGAGTGTATTCACTCTACACAAAATCTGAAGACAAATATTGTTTCATTAAAGATGTAATCTGGAAGTATTCGAAATAAAATTGGACTCTAAGGTTGGGTAAAATGAAATGAAAAATAATAAGAATAAGGGTTGTGATTTCTATGAAAGTTAAAAACCCAGAATGTGTACTTATAAATTTCTATTTACTTTAGGTAAATGTATTAAAAGCGTAAAATATTTAATTTACTTAAATAACGTGGAAAAAAGAAGAAAGTTTAAAAATAATTTCAATGAACACTAAAAACAGTACGGAAATCGTAGAGTATTTGCGAACACCCAGATATATCATGTTTTTGAAAACATTCTAAGTAAATACCACATAAAATCCTAACACGCCTCAAAGAGTTGCCAATTAGCCTCTTAAACCAGGAAACATTCTTGTATAAAATATTTGTTTTAGGAAATTCAATATTTCTGAAAAATTATAGATATGTTAAGTTATACAGTTCCATTCATAATATAATCTTAAAAAAACATTTAATAGATTCTGAGAAATCTGCGAACTTCTGTTTAACAAGTGTCAAGGGGATCAATTTACTAAATGCAAAGAAAGAAGTACTATCCATTAATTTAATAGCAATTGAAAATAAAAAGAAACTCATTAAAAGACACACAAGGTTCGAAATCTTTCCAATAGACTTGACATCCCCTGGGATTACTTTTTACATCTGTAGTCCAAAAACTCCCATTACTGGAATTCTTATTTAGCTTAAATGATCGAATTAAAGATATCTTTTTGATATTTAATTTTGTTACTCCCAACTTTCTCTTTTTAAAGCAAGATCAGCTAATTTGCTCAATTTTCCCAACCTAAAGCAATTTAAAATTTTCCGCACGTTTTTCCGAATGAAAAGGGTTCAAACAAAAAAGAATGAAATCTCATTATTTCAAAATAACCTTTTTTTGTCGAGGGAGAATATAAAAACTCCTGCAAATTCAAGGGATCACTTTTTGTTTATTCACGAAAATTCTTCCACACGAATTAAAGTATGTTAACGATTTAAATCTACGTCTTTTCAAGAGCAAAGAAATGTAATTTGAACTTAAAGACATGTCCGCATAAAATTTGTGAGACCACTACTATAACCAATGCTTGAGTTTTTTATTGTTACCTTCAAAGGGAAAGGGGTGGTGGTATGTAATAGAGTTCGCAGCTCAGGTACGAAAGTTAAAGGGGTTTTTGTGGCACTTAAAAGTTCAAGACCAAAAGTCTTTGAACTTGACTTATAAATACATGATCACATCCGTTGCTCTTTAGATATCGGACACTCAATCAATGGATCTTACGCACTGAGAAACATCCACCTAAGTAAACACTTTGTTTTGAATTGCTTTAGTAATTCATTCTTTAACAACGCGACAAAATATTAAGAAAGATTGAAAAAATAATATTGGGATTTTAGGTTATTCCTACTTCACCATTTTACTTTTATCATTATCTCAATAATTGCCACAATAATAATAATTATTACTGCGATAAACGATAATAGTTAAATTATTATTTTAAATGATTCATTTTGTCATTTAATTCGATGATTGCATTGTCCCAATATATGTCTTAAAGAGAAAAGCACAGGCCAATATAAAAATCAGCTTTATTTATGTAATTAAATGTAACCAATTATGTAATGAATTTAAGTGTAAGGGGCCATTCATTAATTACGTAAGGGTCCCGAGGGGGAGGGGGGTTGGAAAAATCTCTACATACCCTAACTTGGGGGGTGGGGGGCAAACTCATTCTTACGTAAGATTTTCCAAAGAAATTCCAATTATTCTAATCAAATTACTACTGAATAAACTTTAAAATGCTGACGATCTCGGTATATTATCAAAGCTTTAATTTTTTTGGTTTCAACTTTTTTTGCCTCAAACTGAGAGTTTTAGTGTAACTGATGCTTTTCTAAGATTTTATTGTTTTGAAAAACGAAATCGAATCTTACGTAAGAATAGGGGGAAGGGGTTTCAAAAATCTTACGTACCCTTACATGGGGGTAGGGGGGATCAAAAATTGCCAAAATCATCCTTACGTAATTAATGAATGGCCCCTAAGGAGTACTCTCGGTCATACTTACACCCTTTGGAAAAAATGTTGAAAATACAAAAAAATGTTGAAAATCAATGCCTAAACCCCCCTCTTAGTACCCCTTTCCAATGTTAGCAATCCCAAACACCTGCCGGTTTTTTTGTACAAAACTAGTAAAAAATGATTTAAATTTAAAACCTTGAAAGTGAAGTACTAACTTGCAAATAAACAAAAAATATTTGCTGCTTAATAACTAAGATTTCTAAGAAGATAATGATTTTCAGCATTTTTCTTGAATCGAAAAGGATAATACGGGGAAAAATAAAGGGAAATGGACCATTATTCACAAAATTTTAAAATTAGTAAAAATTGGGAAATTTTGGCCAGGGATGCTGCAGTCCACAGCACCTATGGACCAACCGTCACTGCTGCCAGAGAGGTTTGACTCCGGGTCAACCACTGGTTAGGTTAGTGGTGAATACGGACGTAAATCTTCCGTCATAGGAAACCCAAACATTTTAAAACTAAAACGTTAGAATATATTTTAGTTAAACTGGAATGGATGAATCTTATTAAATCCGGCCCCAAACTAAAATGCAACTTAAACATGTTTTATTCAGTCAAATCTTTTAATGTAAAATCGAGCACCCAACCCTCATCAATTTAAACCACCGCGCCGCTTAAAATTTATTGAGAGAATTTCGAAATGCCGTTTTCGTCGGGAGTTCGAAGAGGTGGAAAAATCGATGCTTACCTGAGCGTGTTCGAAATTGAAGCAGGGGGAGGGAGGGGGTGGCCAAAACGATAAATGAGGACGCTAATCAGTCCCGGCCCCACCCCCACGCAAACAGCTCGCATTTTACGATAGAGCGCGTGCAGTGACGGCTCGGCAAGCAGAAGAGGACCAACCAGCTTGGTCAAGGTGGAGAGAGAAAAGTTCGGTTGAAAGGGGTTGAGTTATTTTCTTTTTATGTGGCGAAGTTTACAGTTCACCTAGTAATTGGAAAGGAATGAGTTGGGGATAAATTTTCGATGAAGTCGAGTCGTTTTAAACTGGTTAGAAGGGAGTGTATATGTAAAGGTGAAGATCGAATTTAAAAAAAAGAGCTTAATTAGTTTTCTTTAAAAGAGCTTGAAATTCTTATGATGTCATGTTTAAAATTTGAGAGACCAAAAGTTTTTCTAAATGGTACTTTTGCTAAAAATGTAGGTACTACTCCTCTTTTTCTGAAGGGGTATCGGTATCATAGGTAAAACTGCGTAGGCTTCTACGGCCGGAATCGTAAATAGAACTTCGGTTTTCCGGACAAGTTGGCCGTATTCTAGAAGATGTAAAGTTTCAAAACGTTTCAACCCCAGCTGCGGGGATCATCTTCAGTGGAAAGTTAAACGATAATTTTTTTACCATCTTTATTTGTTTCTTTTATGTATTGATTTCGACATCTTAATCAAGATATCATAGAATTTTGACTGTATCCAAATATTTATTCAGAAAAAATTAACTCACTAGTAAACATCAGTCACTACCTTTTCTTTTACATTCAGGTCGAACAAAATTGGTGCATTCATGAAATCTTTGGATTTAAAGGTTAAAAAGATTTTCTAAACCGAAGCTGAACCAAATATATTACTTTAATTAAAGATTCTAATTTTACAAAAGCTCCAATCGCAGTAGAATATTTACTCAAAAAATAACATCTGTAATATAGTTTTTATGAAAAGTATAGAATAGTTTTCTTAGTATCTATACTACAGATTTTCTTTATAAAAGGAAAAAATTTGTTTCCATGCCTGACCACCAAGTAAGTGCAAAAATTACTTTTTTGTATCACTAGGGAGCTACCGCCCCCTGCTCGCTATCGCTCGCCAACCCCCGTAAACTGCTGACGCAGGACCTTTTGGAATTGCTTCGCAATTCCCACAAATTCCAACTCGTTAAACTTAACACACTTTATAAAAGAATTAAACAATTTACAGAAAAAACGTCAACTAACTTATTAAAAATACTTCAAATCCCCTCCATGAATAAATCTCCCTTAAAAGTTTGAGTATATATTAACTCGAACTTATCAAAAATTTAAACAAAATGTTTTTAAAAATATTCATCTTAATTATTTTTAATCTATGATTATAAAAATAACTAATTCTAATTGTTTATCAATATTCGGACCAAACAAAAAATATTATTTTAAAGTAACTCGATAGTATAATATGCCTAGTGTTTATCATTCATATTTTTTTTAAACCCAGACTTGTTAAACAATACCGTTTAAGCAATTGAAAACAATAAGAAACAAAACATCATTATGTTTACAATTAATTTCGATAAAATCAGAATAAAAATTATAAATATTGGACAAAAAGTGTGAAATTTTAATATAAAATGGCGTTCATGTAAGTTTTTAGAATATGTTTTTATCAGTCTTTGAGTGATATTTCATCAAGAAAGTACTTTTTTTAAAAGGTGAAAAAACATGTTTCATCTTAAAATAAAGCGTCAATCGGACGTTGTGATTGGATGCATAATAATTTGATTGACAGTACTTGCTTTATAACTGCGACCTTATCCGTTATCTAAAAAAATGGAAATATTTTAAAATTAAGAATTTTTTTGAAAAATCGAAGGGCTTACTCGGAAATCCGGAAAGAATCCGGACATTTTGATACCATATATGTGTCATTCGGTTCAGTAATTAAAAAGCCTTTCTCTGGAAACCGTTCACTAAAAACTTTTTTTTAGAATAGAGAGATTTGAAAGTAAGAAATATAAAAATAAATATTTTTTTTAGGATGCTTCGATATATTTATTAGAAAAACTGTATGTTTTGGAATAGAGGTATGCCTTAATGTATATAAAGTTTTAGATATTTCCAAAAAATTAACACAGTTCAAGTTTCAAAAGTTCATTAGCTGACAAAAACTTTGTTTCACCTTTTGTTTTTCCTGAGATATCAAAATAAATTTAAATTCAAGTTTATGGATTCAGTACTTAAATTCATCCATAAAAAAGAAATACAAGCAGAAATTTTACATAATTCATTCGACTCTTTTCTTGTCGGATTTATTTTTGCACATTCAAATGTGGATGAAAAAGTTAATCTTCAGCAAAAAACACAACATCCATTAACACCTAAAAACGACCTACCATGCAATAAAAAAAACTTACTTCCGCATTATTAGAATAATGGCTCCCTTCTGCATATCAGCGCCACCATGAAAAAGAGCGCCATAATTTTCAATTTTCTCGACATGCATTAATACTAAAAAGAGAGAGAAATGACCAGCTACACCCTCCCACAAAGATATGGAGGCGATGCGACAGGTAAAGAGAAAAAAACCTAGCGAATTGATGAGGAATGAAAAGAAGCAGCAAAAATCCTTTTTATCCATGATGGATGAGCTAGGTGGGTGACGTTTCCGTGACTGCTCCTGGACGTTGCATGAATCACGTGGTCAGCGCTCGTATTTCTGGAATCTGACCAAATCCCACGTGATGGAGAAGGTGCATTTGTTTTGGTGTTTGTGGTGGGGGAAGGAAATTGATTATATCCCCCCCTCCTCTGAGGAAATGGGAAGAGAAATGCGTACCGTATATTTGAGAGTCGGCCGTGAAAGTATCTTTTTTTCGGTTGAGAGGTATGGTTTTATGCGTGCAAAAAACACAGAAATATCATTAAATTTGCAGTTGTTGCATGTTTCATGCAATACTACATGTAATTGTACATGTTATTGTAATTGTACATGTTATTGTAATTGTACATGTTATTGTATTGTAATTGTACTGTTATTGCATGTACTGAAGTTGTTGTTTGTACTGAACAAATCTTAATTGCGATCCCCTTTGCAATAGTTAACTGTTTGTAATTTCTCTAAATGACATGAACAGAGAATAGAAGGTAGAAAGTTTAGATATTGATCTATTGGCCTACGAAGATCGATCAGGGCGATCTCTGAACGATCTGTTTTAGGCGTTATGTTCGATCTCTGAGGGGGTAAGTCTCCCCATATTTAGGAATATTGTTTAAAAATCTTTGTTTTTAAATTTTTAAACCTGGAAGAGACCAAAATTTACCCAATGTATGTCTTTCCAACTTTTATTATTTACGGAAGATGACAATTTTCTGATGGCACCAAACCAAAGAGGCATGAAATTGATTGATAAATTGATTAAGAAATTAGTGTCAAGTAGTAGAATTATGAATATCAAAAGCTCTTTTCTTCTCTTTTATAATAATGTTAAGTACTAACAAGTTTATTAATAGTATACAAAGTAGGGATGTAAGGGGACATCCATAAATTACGTGAGGTGTTTTTTCCAAAATCTGGACCCCCCCTCCCCCTTGGTGAGATTTAGTGAGATTTTGCTGGACCCCCCTCCCTTACGTGAGATTTACCTACAAACTTTAAAAATAATTTTCTATCCTATTCGTTTGCATTTTGCTTCACAGCACCTAAAACTTTTCCATTATTAATTATGTGGGGAAAATGATATTATTCCTCCTAAAAATCACCACAGTATCTTATCTGTGGGTATTATTCCTTTCTCATACTTAAAAAAAATCGTTTAATTTCTAACTTAAAAAGTTGACGTGATATTTTAATCGACCCCCCCCTCCCCCTTGGTGAGATTTGGTGGAATTTTTCCAAACCCCTCCCCCACTTTTTGACCTCACGTAATTTATGGATGTCCCCATACCTTTGATCTTTCTTACACATCTTATCAGTTGTGTACTGGATTTATTTCAACAAAAATCATTGATGCAAGGGGAGAATACATGAACGCTTTGAATACCGAAAACGTGAAATGCACCGTACAATTTGATAGTCATAAATTAGTTAAATGCAATTTTGTGTTCTTCATCAGACCAAATTAAAAGGCCGAGAAATGTCTCCAGTTTCCCGCAAAACTCTAAATATAGTCACAAACCGCTCCTCTCAAATAAGACACACATCGCGTTTCCTCACGGAACGCATCTGCATAATCGCATGCAAAGTAAGTTTTCTGAATGTTTGCTAAAATAATTTCGGAAATTTCCTGCGAAAGCCCCGATCCCCCGAAACTGAATACAAAACGGCTTTGCCGCCAAAGTCGTGGGGCCCTGGAATTCATCTAAAACTTGACGCCAATTTCGATGGAATATTTTAATACAAAATTCCAGGGAAGACAGATGGAAAGAAACTCCAGGAGAAATATATATCGTCTGGGAGAAGACAGAATTTCTCGCGGCCGTTCGGGAGGTTTTAGGGTCGCTAATTTGAATTTTTATGAGATATCGTTTTCGCTTTATGAGACTGTTCCCGTTCCCCTTTTTTGATAGGCAGGATACGAATGAGGTAAGAAAAAGCATAACTCTGGTCATACCTCACTGTACTCGTCTTTTTCCCACCAAGGCTTTTTCTGTAAGACACATTTTTTCTCTCTTACATTTTTCGCCTTGTTAAGAAAAGTGACGCTGGAAAAAGATTTTGAAAAGCTCACATTGTGTAAAATTTTGTGTAGCCTTTTCCAAAGCGAAATTTGCTTGCATATCAATCAATACCCAACAGGATTGGTTGCAAAGAATAAAAATATTGCATTGCTTAAGCTCTCTCCGATCAAAGAAATTCGCAACGCGTTCTATTCATCAGTTGTACGTGGAAAAATTAACATTTAAAGATATTAGTCAAAAGTCGCACTCTCTAGTAGTTTTTAGGTAATCCCAAATTTGAAGGATCTCTGAAACTGCAAACAGTCAGAAGAAACTTGTATAAGATCTGCAGTTACCCATAACAATCAGAGTATTCAATTTCAAAGAACCAGTTTGTGTAGTACACACTTTTAAAAACTTTTAAGTCTATATTTATTTGAATGTGAATTTAAAACACAATAAATTTAAAAAATGTTTTATAACTTATAAAAGGACGTGCAACTTCAAGTGCCGATTCTTACAAGTTATATAAAATAAGTGACCTTCTAAACAATTTACAAGCATACAATACTTTTTCTAGAACGTGACCTTCTATAAATTCCAGCTCAAGTCTCACATCCTCCCCCAATATTTGATACTGAACTAAATAAAACTCTACATTCATATCATCCACTACTCTTTCTTACGATAAATAGCATCGAAGATTATTTTTTATCATATTGCTTCTCCTCATAAAAATATACTCTTATCATACCACACCGAAAGAATCACATCTTTATTTCGGTAAGACGGTAAGAAAACATTTAGGCAGAGCTCCCTCATTTAGCCTTCCAATGAAAGAAAATGCTTTATTAACTCGCTGATTGAAAAAAATCAAAGAATACTTGAAAAACTCACAAAAAAATCGGAACTTAAGAGCATTTATGAACGAAAATTATTAGAAGGGAAATTTACAAATGCTTTCGGATTTCCATTAACAGAAGCACACCATGAGCTTCTCAATAATCAAGCATTTCTAGTACGTAAAAGCAAAAATTCTTATAAACTGAGATTTAAATAAAATATCTAGTAAATGGATGAATTGAGATGGCCCTAGAGGTTAAATGCTTCTAAAACTTTAAACCGCTTGGAATAGATTTGGGGATTTAAAAGCCCCAAGGATTGCAAATGCTTTTAGAGATTTAGAGTGAAAAAGAACTGACCACACGACTTCCCGTTGGATTTGTGCCCGAATTTTAAATGTCTCTTCAGTTAATATAAACGTCTCTTGGAGAGTAGGAAGTTGTGTTTAGAAAGTTTTCTTTCCATTTTCTAAACTTTTCTTCAATGGATTTTACTGTTGTGGATGAAAACCTACGAATTTTCTTGCCTCTTCAATTTTTAAAATGTAGAAAGTTTCTAAAAATGTGAAATAACTCTATCAAAGTACCATCGCTTTTTTCACCAAGTAGTACTGATTTATTCATCAATGACACCAGTAGACATTTATAAAATTTTAAATCCTAATTCATATTATTCATTTGCTTCAATTTTTCGTCTTCGACTTCTTATTTGTCAGCGGGTTATTTATTAGTAATGGTTTGTCTTATTAGTCAGACTGTGTTGGAGATAAGTAACATCCACATCAATTTTTACATGCCTAAATTTCAGCGCCTTTTCTTTTCGCACAAACCACCACGAGGTTAAAAAAGGAAGATCGTAGCAGAAAACAACTAACTTCTAAAAGTGAATATTAAACACTATGTTACTCTTGAGATAATCCAAACTTTCCAGCCGAATATATCACGTTTTTAAAACATTACGACTCCTAATAACCCCAAACATTTCCCCACCTAAAGCCTAATCTCCATGTACCTTTTTAAAAAAAAACAAGCTCCAATCGGATTAAACGTACTAAAAAACCCATCCACCTCTAAAAAACTATTGATAAATCTCTCAAAAGCCCCTAGCATTAAACTCAACCTCCAGGGCAATCCTCAAAAGACCATTACCAGCTGATACACAATTACGGGAGATTCACATAAACAAGACGGCGTTGAGCCTTTCTCAGGTGGAGCATCCCTAGCAATGATCGTTGCTCTGGGGCAATCAAGTGAAGGCGATTGGCATGTCGCGATCAAGGTTCGGTTCCGGAACATTTGATGCTCGTCGTTACGACAAAGTGCTCGGTTGCCCACAGGACACTTTCGTTTTCAAAAGGTGGTGGGAATGCAATGGGTTCGGAAGTGCTCGGATTGATTCGATTTGGAATGGAATGACTCCATTGAATGGGGTATTCTCGGAAAAATGGAGTTTTTGATGAACGGCTGTTGTTGGTTATTGGAATGTTCGATGTGTTATCGAAATGGTATTTCGTGACCGAAATGCAGACTCGCTGTTGTATGTGTGTGTGTGACAGAACCAACTCATTTGTGATGAAAAAAAATAGATTCATTGGGAGATTTATAGGGGTAATTTCGGAGCAACCCCCAAATATTTTATCTAATAAATATTCTATTTATAATTATTTCCAAAGGATGTTTTCATTGCAATCTGGAATAGCATGCCCCCAAGTCTCTAAATTAAGGGATCTATGGAGTAAGATAAATTCGCCCATGGTTATACTCTGTTATTCATTTAGAATAGGCGCCTGAGACGTATTGTATTAGAAGCAGTTACTATTGTAATTATCACAGAAAAATTTTCTTCTTCAGTGACAAGGCAGCTTGAACAGAAGTAGTTAAATACTGTAAAAAAAATCGGTCACTGAAGTTGTGTTATGAGCGTTGTTAAGCATTATTGGGCGTTTTTTTATCCTATTTCAGGCGCCTATTCTAAATGAACAGACTATAGGTAGATAATGCTCAATGCTTCTGATTGACTTCCACAACTTAGACGACTTTTTGTTTTCAGGTAATGAATGGTTTGGTGAATTACAGTATAGACCCATTGTCTCTTTTCAAAAGCTGAACAAAACCGGAACAAATTGATACTGTACAATGTGTGTACCTTTTCCTATCCCAAGTTTATTCACTTTTGGAAACTACCTGACGAGACCATGGTGAAAAATTTTACAGGTTTTTTTGTTAAAGAAGATGACTTTCATCGTAGAATGTGAATAGTGACTTCAGAAGTGCGGACAAAAATTTATAATCCAATAAATCAATGGAAATTTCTTGCCCTCCGAAGCAAAATACGTGAAACGTAAGGATTTAAAGACCTAAAGCCATGACCATCAATAATCTAGGAAAATGGATAGTAGTTAACTGTTCAGGTCGTAGAAGCTTTCATTAATTTATTTTAATAAAATGGAGTTTATTGAAATGTAATGTTGTACAATCTATAGAGAGTGTACCAAGTTACATGCTATGGATCTTAATTTTCTTCGAAACTGTATTTTAAACAAGGTAAAACATTATAAAATTACGAAATTTTGAAAGTCAGTTATGGGAGAACATTGTAAAATAAGAACTCCGTATCTTTCGTAGTAAACGTTCTATGTCAAGGCAAAAAAAACATTGAATTAAATCCTTTGCTAAGAAGGTTTATGGATTAAGAGAGAATTTATTTCGCTTTTAAGTTTCAATCAAGCTCAGAAACTAATGAGGCCTACTGCCCATTTGACCTTGAAGAAAGTTTTTAAATCCATGGATAAGGTTACAGGAAGAGTGGTTGAAATGGGTTGTAGAAAAAAGGACCAGCCCTTCGAATTCGGCGAAGGAAACATTAGATAGTATTCATTGAGTTTTGTAATGAATAAACGATTCAAAGATGCGATGAACAAATGGTAAATGAGAGAATCGAAGAGACAGCTCCTACCATTAAAAAAGGATCGAATGAACTTTAAAAAAAGCTTCTTTCATCTAATCTGGTTCAAGGGAAAAGGTCATCTAATGTTTTAATGCTTTAGTTTTTCTGAATAAAGTTAGTAGTTTTAGAGGATCGGTTTTTATAGTTTCTAACAGGATTCTTTCTCAATTCAGAACTCTTGACCGTTTATAAATGAACAGGTTCTAGTCAACCAAAGGAAAAATCAATCACTTTTTAGGGATATTGTTATATTTTTGAAACCCTTCTGTTGGAGCATTGAAAATTATAAGTATAAAATACTATTAGAGCTTTTTGGGGTTTCAGTGACCGTTTCAGTTGAGTTACCAAATAGTAAATGTGATTGTTGAAAAGATTATCCCTCTTTTTCATTACTAATTTTTTAAAAATTCAGATGGTACAAATTCAGAGTAGCTAAAACTTGGAAACATTGCTGATTTCTGTACCTATGTTAACTAAGGCTGAAAACGGCCTAAAATGAGATTTCAATTTGGAGCGCCAACAATGCGTGATATTTTATCTAAAATTTCCCTAATTACACAATATTCAAATCTAATATAATTTCACCCAAAACGTATCATACCTATAAGCTAAGACAGGGTTTCCCAAACTTTCATCTGCACGATCCCCTGAAAGAATA
The DNA here is from genome assembly GCA_024610705.1 of Tetragnatha versicolor. NCBI lineage: Eukaryota > Metazoa > Arthropoda > Arachnida > Araneae > Tetragnathidae > Tetragnatha > Tetragnatha versicolor. Next base: position 755,667 of record JANDEH010000005.1, on the reverse strand, counting down.
TAAAATAGGCTATTGACTCCCTATCATAAAATCTATTACTTCATTCTCATAGAAAACTATTTTTTCTGTTACTGAGAGGAGCCTTTATTGTAAATTAAAGCGGTGAGATTTAATTCAAATTTAATTATTTTTTTTAATTTGTAAACTTCCGCCAAGACTCCAAATGTTAATAGGTTAATAGCTTTTTTGCAAATTTAAAGGTAGTGGGATATTTCATAAAAAAATAAGATTTGGTACCCCTAGTTTCACACCCTCTCCTGATGTCAACCAAGGAAGTTTCCAAGACTTCCCCAAAATAAATAAAAAATGAATTCAAAATTCACAAATTCTGTAAGATAGATAAGAAAATTGAGAAATTACGAAGTTTTTGTAACATTGAAAAACTGGGAGATGGAACAAAAATCGTAATCCTGAACTCTAAATTAAACGACCTGATAATTTTGAAAACAAAATAAAGATTTTATTGAAGGAAGATGACCACGATCAAAAGAGAAGATATTTGACCTTTCTAATTTAAGAAACTTCGGTAGTTCCTTAGTAAACTTTGGTAAAGCCAAAAATATAAAGCTCCTTTAGTTTCAACTTTCTTTATCAACTTTCTTATTTCAAAATTAATTATAAGCTATTACTTGTTTTTTCTGTTATTGGCTGCATAACATTACCTAAATTAATATGATTGTTAATTTAATAAGTTCATTTTGAATATTTATTATTATTTTTTATTACTTATTATGTTTATGCTTATGTATTGTTTTTTATGTTTCTGGTCTTGTATTTTTTCTTGTCCATGTCCAATAAGTTCACAATTGACCCCTAGAGCTTTATCGACCACTTTGAGATTTCCTGAGCTTAAACAACACCAGATTTGGAGGCAACAATACCTTATCCACCAATCACAACACTAATATTCCCCCTCAATCTCCCCCACCTTCAAACAAAACAAACGCACTATTATACCCGCACGAGAAAAAAACATTACGATTTGCCGCAAAGTTGTGGGAAACTTATCAGCTGCGGTAGAACGCCGACAGAATAGAAAGAACACCGAAAACGTCGCTGTGCTAGGAAGTTAGCTGAGGGGTCACTAATCCAAATCTCGGTGTTTCGCATCGGTCTTCATATACCTGCTTCCCACGTGAAACCCATCGACGTAAATTTAGAGGTGAACAGCGGCGAGTCCTCTCTTGGGAGAGTTGCAGAGCGTGAAACGATTGGAGGGGTTGGTCCAGACGTGCCGTTCGGTGGGAATGGATTATTTTCTGTTTGTCTTGCTCGAATTTCGTTTCGTTGAACTGCCACACAAGTGGCTGGGGTTCTGTTTCGATAATTGTTTTTATATAGGAGAGATCGGTTTGTGGCTGGGAGGAATTTTGAGGTTTGGACAGGGTAGAATTTATGCATTTTTAAAGAAGAGAAAATTGATAAGCTAAATTAAAAAGAACATGTCAATATAAAAAGATCTAGCGTAAAAAAACGTTTTGTCGTCTCTAAACAAACTAATACATACGAAGTTTCATTAATATATTGATACAATTAAATTGAATTCAAATTACCTCAAATAGAATACAGTAAATAGTTTGGTTGATATGACTTCCTCTCATTTCTTCATCGTATTATTTAGGTTTTAGAGACACCACTTCAAAACTGGTTAACAATGGGTGAATATTGGCCGAGTTCAGAGAAGGCTGAGGTGGATCTAATTTGTAACACTTGTTACAAATTAATTTCCGTGTTGTATTCTTGTTTTGATAGAAGTAGTTCAGTTATAGTAGTAGTCAATCAAAATGCTGTGTATATATTAAATGAAATAAATATATAATGTAGGGAAAATACGTGTAAGAGTGTGCAGTGCAGGCGTTGTAAAATTAAAACTACCCATCGGTTTTTGCTATATTTTTTTTAAAATTTTTGAGTATCTGGCTTGTAAGTTCCCAGAGCCCAAATATTATTTTTGCGTGTACTCTTACGATCTTTTCCCTAACCAACTTAATAAATGTCTTAAAATCATCTGAAAGAGAAAAATCCAAACAATTTTAATAAAGGAAAAAGTTGAAGATTGAATAGTCACGAAAGGCATTGATTAAATGAAAAAACACTAACTACCAAAGTACTTTTTTAATTCGATTAAAATAACGAAAAATAATTTTAAATCTAAAGCAAAAACTCATAAGGATCCTTGAAATTTAGAACTTTTGCATAAATAAACAGGATTTTTTTTCCCAAACTTTATCTTACTATTCTTTAAAAAAAATCTACCCTGTATAGCCAAACATCACGTTACAGACCTTAAAGACCTAAAAAAACTATAAAAACTAGCATACTTCAATTAGAGCAGCAACTAAATTTAAAAGTACTTCAGATATCCAAATAAATTAAAGTTAGTAGTTTAAAATACACACACACTCACGAATTCAAACCTGTAATATATATCAAAAGAAAAATTCAATTTGTGACTTGAACAATTTCATGGTTAACGACCATAAAACCGATCTCAATTGAAAACTCGGCAAATTTAACCTTCCCAAGCCACACCAGCCAAACCTGCTTTGCGTGAAATAAGTATTGAAAGAGGGAGTTGAAAATCCTGAATTCATACGCCTTATCAAACCCAGAAAAGCGGCAGAAAAATGATAAAAACTCCCGGTTCTAAGAGTTTGAAAGATTCCGAGTTTTTGAGATGCTTTCATTTCTAAATGATTGATGTTTCTTGAATACCTCGGAGGGCTTTTGCAAAGCAAATACACATCCCTTCCTCTCTTTTACTCCGGGGATGAAAGAGAAAGGGAGAAGATTTTTATTTTCAGAGAGAAAACGAGCTACAGAAAACGCCTCTTGGTGATGCATTCACAGAATATAAAATTAATAATACTATTTCGTGTACCTTTGCGAGTTTTTATGGCGAATGAACGAAAAGACAGGAGTTAAACACTTTTAAATCAACAAAATGTGAATTAATAAATGATCCGGTTTAAAGGGGAGGAAAGGGATTTTCTCCAAATCTAATTAACTTTTTAGCACGTTCTGGTATTGATGAAAGTTTTTCTTTTTAACGTGCATTTGAAAAGTGTAAATAATTTATGTAAATCAAAAGAGCATTTAATTTTTATAGGGTGAATAAGTTGGGACTAAGTTTAATCCTTTGAATTAATTAATGAAATCTAAATCAAAGAGATATTTTAATGAAACTCAAAATTAATCAAAATTCTTTTCACAGAATTACTTAATTTAAAAAGAATCACTCAAAACTGTTGATTGCTATAATAATTTTGTTTTCAATTAAGTTGAGTTAACTTTTAGATTGCCATGATGAATAAAAGAATGAAAAAAAATTGAACTTCCTCTTTTTGAAATTTACCATAATGCTTGATTTTTCATTTCAAATCAGAAATAATTTATTTTTTAATCAAGTAGGTATCGAAAAAATCAGCTAAGAAAGGACCTAAAGTTGGAGACTAGATATATTGCTGTTTCATTGAGTTATTCAATATTTATAAGCCTAGTTAGAACTCTTTTCAGACACTTTCTAACTGTAAAAATTTTTAGAAAATCATTTTTGGAGAAATAATAAAACAGAAACACTAAACATTCTTAACTTTTGACAAAACAGGATTTTAAAATACGTGACTGAGTAGAGAAAATGCCGACTAATAAATTGACAAATTGATTTTGAGAAACAACACAACATTCAAAAATAATTTAAACAAGTGAATAAGCGTTTTAACCGTTTCAATAAAGGACATTAAATCGAAAACATTTAGAAAAAAAAAGCAATCACCATTTAAGCGTAATGTCTTATTCTCCGCTCCACTTTTATAATAACAAGTTGGGAGTCACTCGTGTGCAACTTATTTACAAACAACGTCTTTTACGAGGATTTTCTGCGAAACACAAACTTGTGCCTTTTCATTTCCCTATTTCTAACAATTGCGTCATCAACCTACTAAATTCATCCTGTCTTTTTCTCCTTTCTCCTTCAAAATCCTATTAGTGAGGTGACCTATTTTTTTCTCAACCACTGACTCCCATACCCAAAGAAATCTGGGATTTCCGAAAGACAGAGGATTCAGCGTGGAGGTTGACTTGGCTCTTTTCTTTCGTAGAACCATCACCAGACACACCTGCGCAAACATTGATAGCCTCTGTGGTTGATAGCCAGAAAAATCGTGGCGGTAGTTTTAGACAGTTTGTCACAGTCAAGGATGACCTTCGAATAAATCTTTTAGTTCTTCTATTAAATGGTTGGATAGTTTTTTTTATTCAAGCGAGTCAACTGTAAATATAGATTAATATTTCAACAACCTGAACAGATTTAATTGATAACATTTCCTTTGTGTGAAATTTGGATGGCATTTTCTTAATGTGAGAAAAATAAACTTACTTTCCACAGCTTCAAGCTTAATTCAAGTTAATCATTAAGCAAATGGGAAAATTTATATCTGAAAATGATTAAGTTTTAAAACTTAATTACGTTTTCCAGAATTTTATTGGATAGAAATTTTTCATGAGAATGTTACTCGGAAAAATCATGTATTTTTTTTTATCATAAATAACATATTTTTATAATAGAAATAATTAATACGATTTTTCTTTATTAAATGCAAAACGGCATAATATGCATTGTAGAATGCGATTTTTTAAAATTAAGTATTATTATTAGTTATTATTATAAGTTATTATTATAAGTTTTATAAACTCTTTTTTTGAAACTTATTCTTTTATGAAAGCTAATCGATGATATTTTCAGGACATAAAAAACTATTCAAGTATAAATTAAGGATTCATTAAGAAAAATTAAGGATGCCTCTATCCTTTCTCTTTTATGGTTTAAATCACAATATTTCTAAAAGTTAACCAATAAGTTAACCCTCATACTTGATGCTAATAAAATAAATAAGGCTATCATACTGCGCCAAACATTATTTTCCAACTTTTAAACAAAAGATACTTTCCTTTAGCAATTACAGAATCTAATTTAAAAATTAACATCTAAACATAAAAAAATACCGCGACTACCTATATTATATTACATAAGGTGGTCAGAAAGAAAGAACCAACACTTGCACTAGACGTTTAATAACACTCCTAAAGCGAAAACTTCCCCTGAAAAAGATAATCTCACATTCATTAATGCCTCCTCCCAATAACTACCTTTCCCACATACCTTCATTCCCGGAAGATAACCACATAATGGGGAGATCATAGACTCGGGCATTAATCTTATCCGGAATGTGCTATTAGGGATAAGCTAAGCATCCCTGATGGTCAACCCCTTTCCTGGACGGTGGCAGAGTACGCTTATTGACATCAATGTCCATCCATCTTGTGGATGACTATTGTGTGTTATGAATGATGGATGGAGTGTGGGTCCCCTATAAATATCCAGAGAAGGGGGAAGAACTATGTTTTGTAAAGTGAAATTACCTACAATTTGGTTTGTCGATAGTTTATTAAAGGCAGGGTGATGTGTTTCAATAAATATCCAAGTATTTTTTTTTTTTGGCTAATAGAACTTTATTACACATAGAGAACAAACACAAAAAAGACAGATATGTGATTCGCCAAGGGGAAGAAACTTCCCGTACAGGCGAAAAAGAAATTATACAGACAAATGACATATTACAACAAAAGCATAAAACTGAATAAAAACAATAGCTAAATAATTAAATAATGATGGCAGCAAGCTGGTAAACCATCAACTAAATATGCTTCATTGAAGTGAAAAATATAAATCCAGGTCGTCGATATTAATTAATAACTCAAATAAATTTCTTTTGAACTCTGAATATCTAATAATGGAGGTTAGATTTAAAGGTAAACTATTGTATAATTTTGGTGCGAGGTAAAAGAAATGTTTACAAAAAATTGATTTAGAAAATTTTGGGATTTGATAAGTTGCTACAGCTCTAGTATTATATGGTCTTGCTATAGTGTTAAATATAGATTTATTCCGATAAAGATAAAGTATAATACGAAAAAACGCGTTGTGACGAAGAGGCAATAATTTGAGTAATCTAAAATTATTTGGATATGACTGCTGATTTAAAATTTTGAATATCTTATTTTGAATAGAAATTAAAGGTTGGAGATTGGATCTATATTCTCCACCCCAAACAGTGACACCATAATTTATTAAAGAATAGAACCAAGAAAAATATAAAGTTTTTAAAAAGGACAGATCAATTTTATTTTTTAGGTGGTAAAAGTTAAATAAAATAAAGCGCAGTTTTTTCCCCAATTCAAATATATGAGTTTTCCATTTCAAGTTAGAGTCTACATTAAGTCCAAGATATTTGTAGCTTTGAACACATTCAAGAATATTACATTGGCAGTTGTTTTTAGATTTACATGATGAAATGTGATATTTTAAGTCAAATGGTAACTCAGATGGTCTTAAACTGAAATTAATGTATTTAGTTTTGTTTAAATTTAAAGTTAAATCATTAGCATTGAACCATTTGTCCATTTCGATTAAATCAGAATCAATTTGAGTCACCAGTTCCTTTAAAGTGGAACAAGAATATAATAAGACAGAATCGTCAGCATAGGTTAATATCTTGCCTGAAAGATTTAATTTACAAAAATCATTAATGAAGATTAAAAAAAACAAAGGACCCAAAATTGAACCCTGAGGAACACCTCGATTTGTTACCAAGTACTCGCTTAAATTGTTACCAACCCTAACTCTTTGTGTCCTTCCTGTTAGATACGAAATCAACCAATTTAAGATATATCCTCTAAATCCTGCTCTTTCTAGTTTGTATATCAATAAAGAATGGTTGACGTTGTCAAAAGCCTTTTTTATGTCCAGAAAAATTGCCACGGTAACTTTGCTTTTATCCACACTATTCACAATAAACTTAGAAAATTCTAAAAGAACCATTTCAGTAGATCGACCTTGTGTAAACCCATATTGGTTAGAGGCAAAGAAATTTGTGTGAGACAAGAAATTATACATCTTTTTTACAATAATTTTTTCAATAACTTTAGAGAGTGAGGGTAAGATCGATATAGGTCGATAATTAGAAAAAATATTTTTATCTCCAGATTTATAAATCGGAGAAACAGTTGCCCGTTTTAAAGAGGCGGGAAAATCGCAAGTATTGAAAGAGGAATTAATAAAATTTACAAAAAATTCAATGTTATTAGGGGCAATTAATTTTAAGTACTTCACACTGATAAAGGATTTGGAAAGGTACATGGAGGGAATTATACTTTTCAGCAGTGTAGATTCAGGTGGACGCCATTTTATCAAAAGTGAGTTTATCTTTTCGACGGCAAATGACCAAAAAATATATTAAAGTAAATGCTGTCTGTTTTCCAATTAAAGCTTGTCATAAATTATTGTGCGACTGATTAAGGGTTCAATTAAAAGTTGAGGAAATAAAAGAATCCTACAACAGTAACTTTTAATAGTTCATAATGTTTTAATAGAGTCAAAATGAGTATCAAAAATGTAAGAAGTAAATATCGCTTGATATTTTCAAGTAAAGTTGTTTAAAGATTAGAAAATAGCATTTTAAAGTTATACTTTGTTTGGTTCAATTCCGTTAGAGTTCTCGCAAAATATTCCCAATCTCTTTTGGACACCAAAAAGTATAATTGTGGGGACGGCCGAAATTAGTAAATCTTCTTTAGGTAAAACACAATATTTAATTACGAAAAGACATTTAGTTGTACAAAGACAAATCACAAACATCGATGATACACACACAAATACTTAGATTCTTCATAGATCTTAATCGTCTTAATAGTTATCGTCGTTTAAAGGTTATCGTCTTTTTTGTTCATCATCGAATGCACGGCTGCGACCGGCGCGCTTTTCACCAATACTGCTCACTGAAAGAGTTGAGGGTTTTCTTATCAATCGGAATCAGAGGCTCCTTTGCAGACGCTTCACAGAAGGATTGCAGCGCCTCTCGTGGTGGGGCATCGAGACAAGTGGATGCGGACTCCACAACTGGCCATCCGACCCAACAGGTGCCCTCACCGTCAGTCATTTGGAAAAATCTGAAAAAAGAAATAAAGCAGTAAACATTCTTTTATAAAATAACAAAACATTTTTAGTCATCATCTTAGCGCATCGTCATCATCAGGTTTCTTCAGTATCAGCTCCGTCATCTTCATCTTCTTCATCATTCACGTCTTCATCTTCTCATCTCTTCATCATCATCTTCTCTTTGTCCACGTCTTTTTCATCATCGTCTTCACTTCGTCCACATCTTCTTCATCATCGTCTTCTCTTCGTCCACGTCTTCTTTTCCTTTCATCTTCGCTGTCGTCTTCTTTTTCTTTCATCTTCATTGGCGTCTTCTTTTTCTTTCATCTTCATTGTCGTCTTCTTCTTTCATCTTCATTGTCGTCTTCTTGAAATTTCGGAAAATAAAATTATAAGTCCAAATCGAGGAAAAAATCAAAATCGAGGAAGTGTCACAATCGGGAAATATCTTGACTGGTACTTAACACAGAAAGTTAAGGTTTGAAGTCCACTTTTTCATATATTCTGCACACGTGCTTGTTTTATTCGGTCCTTCGTGTTGTCCTTCTTTGGTGACTTCATACGTGTTATTTGGCTTTATTTTCGAAACTTTATATGGTCCAAGATACTTTGTTTTGAATTTCAGATGAGGTCCAAATTGAGTTCGTTTTATAGCGACTAAATCAGATACAGCATATGTTTCTGGTTTCTTTCTTCTCAAATTGTAAGTACGTTTGTTTTCTTCTTGTATTTTGAAAATCTGTTGTTTCGCGTGCTTTCTCAGTTCATCTCTCTGGGTCTCGAAGTAAGCTTGAAATTCGGCTTCAATCAGTTCTTTTAGTTTATCAGTTCCTTTAACATTCATTTTAGTACCGAAAAGTAATTCAAAAGGTGTAGTGTTTATGCTGCGATGGTAGGTCGAGTTAATCGTCTTTTGTAGCTCTTGGGTGTATTTATACCATTGAGCAGGATGCTCTATAGACAACTTGGAGAGAACCGCTATGATAGTTTGGTTGATTCTTTCAACTTGACCGTTAGCTCGTGGTAATCCGGTAGTAATTAGGTGATGTTGAATGCCTTCCTTCGAGCAATAGTCAGCAAATTCGTTGGACGTAAACGATGTTCCTCTGTCTGTTATTATCTGTGAGGGATTTCCGAAAACAGATTTTTGGAGTTCTAACTTAGCTATGACTTCAGCAGATGTTGTTGTCTTCGTAGGGTATATCCACACAAACTTGGTGAAAGCATCTATGACGGCTAGTATGTGTTTGTAGTTCTTATTGGTACTTTCCAAAGGTCCTAGAAAATCTATGTGATACGTTTTAAGGGGTATGTCTTCTTTACTAAGGGGATGGAGGAAACCTTCCTTTTTCCCGCGTTTGTGATTCACAAGGATACAGTGCACGCAATTTGCAATTATCTTTTCAATTTTCTGTCTTAGTTTGGGGATAAAGTAAGAATCTTCTAGACGCTTCTCCGTATGCTTCACACTCATATGTCCTTCCTCATGCGCGGCTTTAATAACTTCAATCTGCATGCTTTCAGGTAAGACTACAAGCTCTTTTCCATCAATAAATTTGTAGATTATTTCGTTCCGTTCAAAGAAGTTATCATAATTAGAGACCTTCAAAAGTTCTTTTATCGTTTTGATTTCACTGTCTTCTTCCTGGGCTTGTTTGAGTCTTGGTAAAATACTTTCAACTTTAATGCAAAGTGACTCTATTGGTGATCTACTTAAAGCATCGACGTGTGACATCTTGGTGCCTGGTCTATGTTCAATACAATAGTTAAATTCTTCAAGTAGGAGTGCCCATCTTGCAACACGAGTAGAGCGATCTCGTTTGTCCATAGTTTTCTGAAATGCGGCACAGTCAGTAACAATTTTAAAAGGAATACCCAAAAGATAAATTCTGAACTTCTTTAGAGCTTCTATAATTGCTAAAGCTTCAAGCTCGTAACTAGAATACTTTTTTTCAGCATCTGTCGTTTTTCTACTCATAAAATATGTTGGATGGAATTTGTTGTCATCAGGACATCTTTGTAACAAAATAGCTCCATATCCATCTTTGCTGGCATCCGTATGGACTTCTGTTTCGTAGTTAGGGTTGTAGATACTAAGGACAGGTTTTTGAGACAAAAGTAACTTTAGATTATTGAATGCATATCTTTCTTCCTCTTCAAATTTAAATTTAGAGTCTTTCTTCAGCATATCACTAAGAGGTTTGGCGATGATAGAATAATTAGGGATGAACTTTCTGAAGTAACCCGTAAGTCCTAAAAAACTTTGGATTTGTTTCAGGTTAGTAGGTTCCGGAAACTTGAGCACAGCTTTGGTCTTCAATGTAGATGGAGAAATACGACCTTCTTCTATCACATGTCCGAGGAATTCTATTCGCTTCATCAAAAATTGAGATTTCTTGAAATTTATTTCCAATCCAAAATTACTAGCAAGATTAAGAACTTGTTTCAATCTTTCAACTCCTTCTTCTTCGTTAGCAGACAAAATAATTATGTCGTCCATATAGGGGAGAACAATTCCTTTCTTAATCAATGGTCGAAAAATGGTGTTGATGAATCTTTGAAAGACAGCTGGCGAATTACACAAACCAAAGGGTACTTTCAAAAATTTATATTGTCCTTCATGAGTTACAAATGAGGTAAATCTTCTACTAGCTTCATTTACATCAACGTGAAAAAATCCATTTTTAAGATCTATGGCGCTGAATACACGTGATTCTTGCAATCTATCTAAAACATCTTCGATTAATGGGAGAGGAAATCTATCCTTAACGATTATTTTATTTAGTTTTCTATAATCAATACAAATTCTCGGTGTTCCGTCTTTCTTTTTGACAATAACGACTGGACTGGAATATTCCGAATTACTAGGTTCTATGACGCCTTGTTCGAGCCAATCTGCCACTTGTTTTTCGACTATCTTCCTTTCACTAAATGGTAATCTTCTCGGTTGGTGATAAATTGGTTCCTCATTCTTCACTAAGATATTCATTTCTATCTCTGTTGATGCACTCTTATCGGGTTTATAGTCCTTGACAATCCTTTTCACTTCATCATGGAGAGATTTCGCAACATCAGTTCCAATACAAATCTCGGGATCTTGGGATTCAATATTCATTGGAAAAACGGATAATAAATTAACTTCTGCTTGAGGTTTACTTCCAACAACGATACCGTTTTTATTTATTACAGTTTCACCTTGCAGCAGCACATCAAGTCCAATTATAGCATCATAGGTCATAATTTCGTTATTTACCACAAAGACGTTAGCAGAGCACTTTAAATCATCTACTTCTATTTCGCTTTTAAAATATCCAAGAGGTTGTATATGGCATTTCCCAAATCCTAATAAAGCAGACGTCGAAGGAATAAGTTCCGTTAATGTTTGAGAATTGAGTTGGTCATAAATCTTCTTACTCATCAGTGTAGCTTCACTTCCAGTATCAATTAGAGATTTCACAAGAACGCCATTCATTCTCACGTTCTTAGTAGGTTTTTCATTTCCATCGGCCTTGAGTTCATTGACAGGTTGTTTAGGTTTAGACTTCTCGCACCCCGCGGAAAGAGAGCATTCGGTAGATTTATGTCCGAAAGTATTACATCGGAAACATTTCGCTCCTCTTGCCTTTTCTGTACACTCGAAACTCTTGTGGCCTACTCTCCCGCAGTTGAAGCAGCGTATATTTTGATTTTGAGAAGTGGTTTTGGTTCTTCCTTCACGATATTCTTTTTCGGGCATCTTTTGATACTTAGGTTTCGTTTTTTCTGATCGATTGGCTGACCTAATCTTTTCATATGTCTTTAGCTTCTTTTTAAATTCTTGCAGATCCGTACATCCGTACAAAATGGTTTTTTTGTCAACAGGGTCAGAAATTCCGTCAATTACGTATTGAATTAGAGCATCATCTTCTATTTTCCCCCTATGACACAGCTGTTTCATGTGCAAGAAATATTCATCTAAAGATTCGTTATCTCTTAATTTACGTTTTCTCAACATATCGTGCAATTCAGCAGAATTACAAGACACACCAAATTCTGATATTAACAACCTTTTTAGTTTTTCCCATGTGTTTAAACTATTTTCACTTTGAACTAACAATAAGGCATTACCCTTTAAGCATCTCCTAGCAAAAATTATTTTATGTAAATCAGTTAAATTAAACATTTGGGCAATATTCTCAAAATTTTCTAACCAAAATTGAATGTTTTCATGGGATTTACCAGAAAAAGAAGGTACAAGACTTTCTATATCAGTAAAACTAATAGGTGTTCTTACACTATTATTCATCAATAGATTAGACACATCATGCACTGACTCAAATTTATCAGAATTAGCATCATTACTACCACATGCATTATTAAATTCAGTTTTATCACTAGAAACATCAATATCACACTGTACTTCTCTTGTATTTAAAACAACAGTTTCGCATTGCACCGACGACGATGGGTTTGTTGTTGCATCTTCATATTCCTCATCTGTTTCTACATCCGACTCTACTGTTTTTTGTAGATGAGTTATATCACAAAGGTTAATCAAAATTCTGTCGAGAACTTCTGTTTTAGTTCCATCAAAGGAAAGATTTAAGAGGTGACAAATAGTTATTAGATCATTCAAGGTAAAATTTTGATCCGCGTCTTTGCGTTTGTCAGTTAATTGAGAATCATCAAATTCAAATCCAGAAAAATTTCTTAGTCTTCCACGGTTTTTTCTGTCTCCTTCAGATCCATAAATGAATCTATGGAGTACTTTTATATTTCTGGTCTTCCCATCCTTCAGTGCAGTGCTTATAAATGCTATATCGTTAAGCTTCATTATTTTGTCTAAGGAAGCTCATCGATAGCCAAAAGGAAATTGTCGACTCACCTTCTTCTGAAGACTTTTGTTTTTAGGATGAAAAGTTTGTATAGTTCGTTGCTTAAGTTCAGTAAAATATACTGTTCAAAAACTTTTAACTTCTGCAGATTTCGCTTTCTATCTCTATCGTTTCTATATCTCTATCGTTTCGTTTCTATCCCACTTCTGATTTTGTGGGGACGGCCGAAATTAGTAAATCTTCTTTAGGTAAAACACAATATTTAATTACGAAAAGACATTTAGTTGTACAAAGACAAATCACAAACATCGATGATACACACACAAATACTTAGATTCTTCATAGATCTTAATCGTCTTAATAGTTATCGTCGTTTAAAGGTTATCGTCTTTTTTGTTCATCATCGAATGCACGGCTGCGACCGGCGCGCTTTTCACCAATACTGCTCACTGAAAGAGTTGAGGGTTTTCTTATCAATCGGAATCAGAGGCTCCTTTGCAGACGCTTCACAGAAGGATTGCAGCGCCTCTCGTGGTGGGGCATCGAGACAAGTGGATGCGGACTCCACATAATTATAGCTAAATAATTTTAAACTCATAGATTAAAATGTTTAATTAGATCTATAACTGTTCAGTTTATCATTAAAAATTTTAAAGAAATTGTTTATATTTGAATATAAAGCGTTCAAAAGAGATTGGCCATATTTAGCGGGAAGTCTAATGGAATTGAACCTTTTGTTTTATCGTCTGGGGTTTCACCCTCTTTCAAAATAATTAGAGTCATTAAGCGATATCTCAGAGTAAAAAACTGCTACAAACGCGTATTTTTAGGAAAACCAACTGACTTGAGATCAAAAGCTGGCGGAGGGGTCTAAACTCTAAACAAGCCTGAGACAAAACCGAGTACGCAAATTTCCTCCAAAATTGCGAACGAAACTAATTAACACTGCAACAACGCATCGTTTTTTCAGCTTAACACAAGACCCACTCTAATTTACCTTGTCTTGGCGAAAACTTCGATCATAAGAGAGAAGAAAAAAATTATTTCTCTCTCTCCCGAAGGCGTAACTTGCAGGAAAGTGCCAAAGAAATAATATCCTTGTGTCGCCGCATCGTTAGCTAGAGAACGCACCGTCAATTTGTAGTTGGATGCTCGTTATTACGCCGGGAGGAGTTTAGTTATTAACAGGATAATAACGCGCTGCCACTCACTCTCTATATAGTAATAAAAGAGCGGGAAGGAGAAAAATGCTTCAAAGGAAGGGGTTTGACAAGGCAGTTACGCATTAGTGACAAGTTGTCGAAAACGGGAGACAGTGGGTTAAATCGCTCGGCAGCACGCGAGGAAAGTTGGGGTGGAGAGGATCAGGGAAGTGTTGTTGCTTTTGAGAGGGAAGTTGGTTGGACGTGAAACGGTTAATTTCATGCCAAAATGTATTCTATTCTACACTCAATTCTCCTATAATAGTATAAGCGATTGTTATTAGTTTTCTTATTTTGGACTTTTTTGTATAATAAGGAAATTTGTTGAGAAGTGTTGGAAAAGAAAAGAGAGATAATATGTTTTGACGTTTTTATATATAGTCAGTCTTTCTTTTTTAGACAACAAAAGGGACTGACATTTTTGAGTTTATTTAAGGATATAACATAGGGAGAAAAAAAATAGAAACGGTTTTGCGTTTTGGAGTGTCTATACGATATCAAAGTAATACGATATTAGACGAATTACTTAAACAAACATAATATGGTATTCAAATAAACCCTTTAAAATATTATTACTGAATACTAACTTTAGCGCACCTTAAAATTTTAAAAACATTTCATATTGCTTTATTTCAAAGGCCTTCTTGTAGAAAAAAATATTAGGTATTTCAACAAAATTTAATTATTATCTGGGATAAGAATTTTCAGAAAGCCAAATGTTATATCATATCACTTTAGAAAAAGAAAAACTAATATTTAATAGTACTAAATTAATCAAAGAATGGAACAAACTATATTATTAGATCATATGCATTTAAATGCTGGATGCACGCAGTCATTTAAAAATAATGTTTGAAAGTAACGGGTTTGTGAAACTCATTTGTAAAAAAATTATTTCAACACTGAAAAAAAAATAATGTCCTTGAAAACAATAGTACCTGATTTCTTTAAAGGCTTATACCCTCCTCTTTCTAAATTAAAACTAAGATAGCATGACTTCTATACGAACGATTGAATATTCCAGCTTTTTAGCAACCAATTAAACATATACCATGTTTGTATATAGAAACTGTTTGTTAACTCAAGTGGATGCTTCATCACGCTACCGTTGTGTTTCGAGCACAAGGCACATATATTAGTTACGCATCACGTAAAATACTGCATTAATTTGCATCAAGTAGGCACGGATGACAGTTAAGTATTTCGAGACAAGGCATCACGACTTAAAAATAGCTGTAGTGTAGTAGCATGAAGAGACCTTGGTGTAGTTATGCAAATGTTTAACACTTCACTAGTGAAATGAGATGTTTAGTTTGCGAAAGGTCTTTATAAAATCTGAATCCAATCATGCGCTTTGGAAAACTTAAGAAAGTAGGATATTAAGATTATGGGCCTTTCTTAACAAATAATTTTGAACACTGAAAATTTAAAGAATATAACTTTATATGAATCATTATTATTTAATTTATATCTTGTACAAATTCAAAAATTATTTTTGTAGTGTTTAGGAAAATAACTAAAATTTCCTTTGAACATCATTCATTTGAATTTATACATCTTTTTATCACCTTGTAACATCATAGCTAAAATATATATAATATGCTGCCAGTGTTCAGAGTTGTCCTGAAAATCCTGAATTAGGAAATAGTGATTTAATTCAAAACCAGGAGATATTTGAGATGGCATATACGTACTTTTGATTAATAAGGAAGTTGCATGTGTCAGATTTTCAAAAACAAACAAGTGTTCCGTATGGTTTTTTGTATGGTAAAATGAAATATCTAGTCAGTTTTTCAAAAAAAATGTACAGGTAATTAAATATTTTAATTTAAAAGTCGAGAAAAAAACACGTGACTGAAAACGTTTATTGTTTAAACTATAAGATGACGTCAACAATAATACCATCAACTCCATTGCTTTACAACAATGTTTAGTATAAGATGACGTCACATCCAAACTCTTGGCGTTTTCGCGCGCTTTTAAAAAGGGGATTTTTGTTAATTTTTTTGACAATCAAAAAATTTCTCGATCGGCCTCAAATTTTGGGTAGTTGCTTATTTTTGCAAGAGGAATCGATTAAAAAAATAAAAAAAAATCATGCAACTTCCTCATTGTATTAAAATACTACTTAGTTAAACAATCGGATAACAACTGCTGCTTCTCCCGAATAAATTATGCTTTTCAAGTTTTAACCTTTTAAACGCCGCAATTCAAATTTAGAATTAATGGTTCTGATTTTTGGTTAAATGGCTAGTTTCTTCATTAATAAAACCATTCTAGTCATTTTTTGGCGAAAAAAAATTCCTAAGTATGGTTTTGAGGATGTTCCAGTTTGGGAACATCGGCGTTTGGGGTGAAGTTTTTAGGGGGATTTCCAAAGGGAACATATTTTACAATTAATTCAAATAAAATGATTTAAATAGGTTTCTACTCAATAATTATGAACATTTTTATGATTGTGGACTGTTTTTTTCATTTTTATTATTCATACTTGAACGATTTAGTAACATTTTATAAATTTTCATAAGAAAAAATTGACATGTTTATTACGTAAGCGAAGCTTTTCCGTAAATTTTTCTTGCACTATGGGTAATATTTTGGTGTAAAAAATACAAAAGAGTGTTCCCATGCTCTTTAAAGCTAAACAATTACGTTTCTGTGAGAAACATTAGTTTTAATTACGGTTCTATACGGATATCTAGCATAAAATCCACTAATTGCATAAAAATCTAATTAGCTTTCAAAATTAAAAATCATAAAAAAATCATAAATCAAAATTATAAATCATGTGTTTCTCATAGAAGATTCCGAACTGAACCACATATATCTTACATCCAACTTACGTTAGAAGAGTGTTTTTAGATGTACGCCCTTTTCCTTATTTTCAAAATTCTTCAATTTTATTTCTAAAATTTTTATTAAAAAAAGTACTTGAACAAAAATATATACGCAAATACTCAGAAGCACTCCAAATATGCTCTTTGTATAACCCCCATTGATAATTACTAAATTTTAATCGATCGGGGAATTAGAAAAATATACAAGTTGAGAATTCGCTATAAAGATTTAGAATATATTTCTCCATAAATCAGGTGAAAAATAAAAATTACATATTTTTGAATTTAAAACATAATTCTTAACCTGTTTAGATCCTCTGAGAAAAGAAATTTTCAAAAAATTAAAGAAAATTGGAAATAACTTGATTTTCTGCATGTTATAAAAATCCCCTTAAATACTATACCCCAAACGCCGATGTTCCCATTTGGGAACATATACTTTGTATTGGTAATTACTCTTTAAAATTATAATATGAAGCTATTCTGTCAATCCAAATGGGAAGATGTGTACTTAAGCTACCTAAACACAGCAAAATTATTTAAAACTAAATTTATTTAAATTTTTCACAAGTTGAAACTTGTGCAACTTTTGGAAGAGCCAAAAATCTCTAATTTTGATGTAAAATCTACAATTAGAATTAAATTTTACGTGAAAAACTTTTGCATGTAAAATAACTTCATATCAATTAGTTCCTTTCTACCAAGTATCAAATTCCTGCATGAAAAATTAAGTGGTGTAAAAATTCCTAAAAAGGATGTTCCCATTTGGGAACATCGGCAACTAAAAGGTTAAAAAAAGAGTTCCTTCAACCCATCAAAGATGTCCCAGAAACAAATTCCGTCATCGATAAATAAAGCATCCTAAATCTTCCAAAAAAATCGATATCAATTTCAAAGCAATTTCCGCGAATCTCTTTCGAATACTTCATCCCAGATAAGAAGATACCCAATCCCCTTCGAAAGAGCCTCACGGGCCGTAAAGCCATAAAAGCGAAACTTCATTTGAATGAAAAATATCCGCGCGCTCGTCCTAAATCAGCATCTCCGAGATGAGAAGATTCCCCGTATATGTTAGGACAGTGTCGTAACTCCCCTGTTCCATCCGAGGACAGCCGAAGCGGAACCTTGCGGAACGCGGCGTTCCACTTGGTCGAGACAAAGCTTGTTGAATTCGTATATCTCCGGGCGCATCTCTTTTAATAACTAGTTCGGGGACTTTCGCTTTCGGATGGAGGAGGCTGTTTGTTTCTGTTTTAAACGTGCTGAGAAATGATACTGCAGGGGAGGAGAAATATTTAACTAAAGAGTTCCTCCAAAAAAAATTTTAAATTAGTAAGAATTAAGGTTTCTCATTAAAAATTTAATCAACACAACGATCAAACCTCGAGCTTGGGAACTGACATTATACATCAAAATCCAATCAAAACGACCAATTGACTCCACATTTTATGACAAAACAAATTTTCTTCACCTTTTAAAAAGTACTTTCTAAATTTAATATCATTCAAATATTGATAAAAATATTCTAAAAACTTACAGATATGATATTTCATGCTAGAATTTCACACATTTTGTCTGAAATTTATAATCTTTGGAATCTGATTATCGAAATACAATTGTAAACATTGAGCGTCATGCAGTATATTTGAGGCGTTTGCTATCAAAACCAGCTCATTCTATATTTTTCTGAAATCCACTTTTTGCATATTTTGAAAGTTTAGATGGTCTTTCATAACCTGACCAAGGGATATAGCTCAAATCCAGCTCATTCTAACCAAAATTAGATAAAAAGATGAAAACTCTGATCTCAACTGTGAAATTTCAGATCATTTGAAAAAGTTAAGTTTTAAGAGAGTGTTATCCCATCTATGGAGAAGACCTGTGATGATATGTTTTTAGAAAGTTGGTTGACGTTTCTTCTTCTAATTGTCTTTATTAATGTTTTATACTGTGAGTTAAGTTCAGTGGTTTTGTGAGGATTCGCAAAGCGATTCGGAAGGTCCTGCTTAAGCAGTTTACGGGGGATGGTGAGCGACAGCGAGCAGGGGGCGGTAGCTCCCTAGTATTTAAAACAAATTTAGATAATAAAATCGTAAGTACTGCAATTAATTTTACTCTAATAAAACGATACTATCTATTTTATTCTATCTTTTAGCCTAATTTATTCTCTTAATAAAGATAATATTTCTTTAATCTCATTAGCAAAAAAATTTGCTATAACGTCCAAATTATGTAATTTTACCTATTTTATACAGATTTATTTCTTCAGGCATCACTTTAAATTTAGTTTTTATAAAACTTGAAAAAAAAGACGAGTGTCGTTTTGAATCTATATTGAAATAACAAGCGAAACAAATTATAGTTAAATATTATTTAAATGTTTTCTTTTTTATAACGTTTAAGAGTTTTATATTATAAATACTTATAATATAAGTCACAGAAATTCAAACAGAGAGAAACTATCCTAAATACAGTCAAAATAAAAGAAGGGAAAAACGAGAAAATCTTACAATCTACAATGAAGTCTCCGTTCAGCTAAGCTAAACAAGGTAATTGAAATCTTGGTAAAAAAGAACTTTTCCTTTCTCAGTAATTACTTTTACATGCAGCAGAATCTGACTCTTCTTAACATTAAAATAGTTCTGGTTAAATGAAAGAGATGGATAAAAAGTTATGGTAAAAGTTTTATGCATGTAATTATATAGATTAAAAAGGCAAAGAGAGAGAAGATGCCTAGAAAACCAAAAATAAAGCTATTGTTTAGTGAATTAAACTATCTTAAATATTAGGATTATTCAAAATTTTAGTTTTTGTGTGCAGTGGTGATTTTTAGATTATGAACGCTTTGCAGTTTTGCATTTACCTATTTTTCTTTTAATCATTACATAAATGAATTCAATTTATGTGAATTTAATTCCGTAAAGTACGTAAAACACTAAGTAAACTTATCAATAATTAAACCTCATTGAATTTTTTGAAGTTTGACATAATGGTTGAGTTACGAATGTTGTAATCTTTTTAATCGATAAAACTCATTAAATTAAAACTTTCCATTCGTGATAAAAAAAAACTTTTGAATAAATAAAAACAAAATAAAATTATACAAAATGTAAATAAACATCAAATTCCTGCGAAAACATTAATTTTTTTTGTTTTTAGGAGTTATTAAAAATAAAGTAGGTTGGGTATCACATTTATGTTCCTATTGCTTGAAAAACGTATTTTACATAATGGGTCTTTTTATTCGAAAGTCGTCGGGTTTTCCTTTGGGGGTGATTGAGCTAAAGAAGCAATTTTCAAAGTTGTCTTCCATTTAAATGAACAACGAAACTACTAAAAAGTATTATCCCTTTCAAGGGAATTTCCGCGTACGAATTTCATTTTACTTCCATAAAAAACCCATCTATCCATTACGCTTGTACTTTAACAATGAACTAAATTGAGGGTTAAAGATCATTCCAATAGGTAATATTAAACTCGCATAAGTGAGTGACTGAATTTTTAATATTCAAAGTAAAATCCCCCCTCATGCAGTTTTTTCTGAACTCGAGTGTTTGCATTAAAATCACAACTGTGTAGTCCTAATTTCAGTATTTAAAACTTTTTACATGTATTTTGCAACTTTAACATTCTTAAAGAAAAATATAAGAGTGGTTCACATAACACTAATAAATTAATGGCTCGTTTAGTATGATAATGTATCAAAATTAGCCTTCAAACGGGATTTCACCAAGTTTTGTAGACATTAAACGATATAAAAGGGTTACATTTTGTGTTAATTTCAAAAGCAGTGATCAGGACGTTGATTTTGATAACACTATCCAATTGTTAACATTATTAACCTTGATCACATTAAGCATAGTCGACTGTATTTTATCCTCACAAATACAACTTATCTATTAAAAGTCAATGTGTGTATATAGTATGTATGTAATGTATGTTTGTCTTTTATACAAATCCACAGTTTTCTTCCGATCCGCACCAAACTTGGTATACCTACGTAAAAAACTCAAGGAAAAACATAGGCTATGTTTTGAAAACTTTTTATAACCCCTTCACCCTCTTTCGACCCTTTTTATAGTCATTTTGCTGAAATTGCTTTATTTCTCCCCATGAAGAGATAACAAGTTTTTAATAGAAACACTAGGTACAAGTCTATTTAAAAATTATATTGATAATTTTAAAATATGTAGGGCTCAGAATTAAAATGGACCAAGTCCACTTTTTGTCATTTTTGAGTTAGCGACGCTATAACATGCACCAACTATGTAAAATTTCAGTGCAATAATGAACCAAGTCCTAGTTCTGATAATATCCGCTTGGCAGCAGCAAGTTCTGGTGCGTTAACATGTAATTTCCTATGAAGCTTTAACTTTAAACGTCTGTAGCTCAAAAGTAGCTAAAGTGGACTTGGTCCATTTCTATTCTGAACCCTCCATATATTACAATGAAATTTAAAAGTTTTAAGTATAGTTTAACATATTTTTATTTGAGGGTTTATCTAATTTTTATACATTAAAAAGCTTTATGGATTATCATGTTGTTAAAATAGTCTCCATAAAAACGAGGATGTAAAATCAAAAGGTGATAATATTTTAGCTTTTAAGAAAGTTGGTTAACAAACAAAAAACTATTAAAACTCCCTTTCAACTAGAAAAAAAATGATTTTTTTCTTAAATTGCAAAACGGAATAAACTTTATTTATTGAATAAATTCTCCGAAAACCTTAATTCCTGAAGATATGATTAATCCAAGGATCTAAGCAATTTTAAATAATTTTTAGAATACTTTTTCCATGTGGAAATCATTTAAAAATTATATTGCTTGAGAACTGAAGGAATTTTAACCCACCCGGGAACACCGGGATAAGAAAAAATACAAAGAACACCAGGATAGGAAAAGTTACAGGGAACACCGGATTATGAAAAATACGCCTGGGATACCGGGATGATTGGTAAATGCTGATTATACAAAATTAGAAATGTATTTGTAAAAACTTAAAAATAATAAATTTATACTCTGCACCCGTGCAAGGCCGGGCATATCAGCTATTAATTTAGAAAGCTCACCTTTACCTTCATTACGTAAGTTTTCCGTTAGAATCCGTAAGTTCTCTTAATTGAAAGACAAAAGTGAATCTTCCCTAACAAGATCCTCGGCAGATCGATGGGGAGAGGGGAGGCTTTACATCCAATTTCCCCTTCCGTTGCAAATCAGGTTAATCGCGGACGCTCTCCTCCACAATAATAACCCCATAATCTCGATTGAAACGTCCACGCATTAGCTTTGATCCACAATGGAGGGATGAGGTTATATCTATCTGAAGATTGCCTCCCAAAGGGGATATTCTCCATTTACGTCACGAAATTTACAGACTCCCTCTCTCCCTTAGGTTACAACTTGTCACATTTCAATGGCCCCCATATTTAATGCTACACTATTAAATGTAAATTTTAATACAAATTGAATGTACTTCAAAGATTATATAAGCATATTTTATTTTCGGTGTTCTTAATAATTAGCAACAGTTGAATCGTCAGTTTTTAAAAAAAGGGAAAAAGTCCGGAAAACCAAGTTTTGAGAATTCGAGAAAAAAATGTATTAAGTTATGTAATTTTCATTGTATGATCATAAAATTTGTATCGGGAATTCAGGACCGTTTTTAGAATACAGAATGATCAGCGAAAAAATATATGTGTATTCAAAAATATTGCTCAGTTGAAAAAAGTTGATGGACTTATTCCCTTTTCAACAATTCTAAAAAACACTTTAATCGACAACTTTGTTTAGTTCACAGTATAAAATTGAAAAATAGAAAAATAAATACAATTAAAAACTTTTATGAAACTGAGTCAATAAGGCACACTATCAATGGAGTAAGTGAATATCAATGGAGTCAAAGTCAAACATTGATCGGATAAAAAAAGAAGAAAACACTTTTAAATTAAAATCAAATTTCGTTTTGGCTAAGTTTACGAAGAATAAGAAAAGAAAGACAAATTAACTTAAATTTCAAATTTAATCAAGATTGTTGTTGTTGTTGTTGTCATGTCCTTGGAGATCAGATGAAGTGGTGTTTTTGAATGAGTTCTGCTATGGCGACTGCTGATTAATAGTAGTAAATTAATTAGTAATAAATAGAGTAGAAATAGAAAAGAAATCAGTAACAATTAGTAAATTAATAGAAATAAATAGAATGAATAGACATTGATTTTTCCAAATTCAAGGGGTTTTATCTGTCGATAGGAGGTAGCTATTTTTTCCCCTCTTTACTCTCATGTGTTGAGCGAAGCTTGGAGATGTTTTTGCGCACAAAAATCGTTTTTGGACTTATTCTCTTTTTCAAACAGGCGATTCAATTTAAAATACTCTACCGAGGTTAAAACTAAGGGTGGAAAAAATTTCAAGCATTGTCATATTTTTTAAGTGAGAAACAGTTATAAAGGGTTTTGTCACAAATGCTTGAACTCTTCCTTTTGGACTCACTAAATCAGGACCATCTCCCAAAAGTGTGTCGTAAATTGTGAATGGCCCCCCAATCAATAAAGAGGCTCCCTACAGAGTACGCTCACTTTCTCCTACCATTGGAATTAAATTGAAAGATAGTCTCCCCAGAAATTCTTTAAAGTGTTATAAACCGCAAACTAAATCTCCCCCAAATCCCTTTAGGAATGAAGATAAATTCATTTTCAGGGCTTAGTGAGAGGGCGATTCTTCGAACTATTGTCCCTCTCCCAGATTGGGATCGAAATGTGCGCGTCTGGGACCTTTGTTTCGTGGTTTGATGACTCCCTTGTCACGACAAGTAGCGGTAGGGAGTGATTATGGGTATCGAAGAATAGCTGGGTTGTAATACTTTTTCTGAAACCGGATCCGACTTGTCTCCTTCTTATGTAGGCTATACATCGGAGCATATTGACACTTCATATTTTTTATGTTCACGACTGGTCGAGTTCTGTCACTGAAGGAGAAGCTAGTAGGTAGGAAGAAATATGCGGTCACCGCTCTTGAGATGTTGAAATATCGTGGAGCAGAAAATAGGCGATAAAAATTACATTTTAAAACTTTAAGTCGAATAAAAAAAGGTTTTATCCAATCACGATTTCCGTACTTTAGGAAAATCGCAAATATCTACTTTAACGCATCATAAACGCTACATTTTACATCTAATAATCCCATTTGGGTCTATGACCTTGCAGTATTAGGTAATTATTGACACAATTTTCGTGAAGATTTTTATGTGGAACAAAAAACACATGATATTTATATTTTATTTCGCATGATTGATAGTATTTCGATATGTGTCGGAAAAAATAATTAGATTACTGCTTGAGAGTGGAAGAGATCTTAAACACAACCAACGTAAACTCACTGCGGTCAAGGCGACAGCGTAAAAACTGATTGTCGCAGACACTCAACAAAAGTAACGAGCGTAAACAACTTCGGTTTCGGAAAAGCTGTTTTTTAAACCACTTAAGCGAGACAACATAACCCAGATTACTCACTCCATAAAATCTATAGAATTAACTTCATTTACACTTTTATTTTAACTCTTAATTACTTACTTATTTTAATTTAATTTATACATTTATTTTTTTGCATTAACTCACTTCTATGAATCAATGGCCTAAGTTACTGTTTATATTTGCTTTACTTTCAGTCAACAAGCGAGTAAATCTGAGGGAATTGAATTTCCTATCACGATGGTCTTACTCTCGCCATACAGGCGTTAAGGCCTTGATTCCATGCAGTCAGATGTTAGCTGTCATGAGGCACACAGTATCTCGATTTGAATCATGCAGGTGTCGGCCTTCTAGTATCTGTTTCCGTGCTGGAAACCTTGTGACTGGGATGATAGTTACCACAGAGACTAAAATTGTTTGACGTATGTTTGAAGTAGTAAATGTATACTGTCTTGGGTTTTAAAAAGAAAATCGAGATTTAACCAATTGTTCACATGTTTTTTACTGACTAAAAATTTTGTAGGTAAATAAATTCTTTAAAAGTTTCAATAAACAACAATATAGAATGCTGTAAAACAACATTTCAATTGGAATTTAATGCAGAGATAAAGAAAAATATTTACATTTCATTGATAAAACACTTCTTTTTACAAAGGAGCAACTATAATAAAAAAAACACTCTGTTATATAAAGGTGGAATTCTGACAATCTGCTTTACAATCTAATCAATCTGTTTCACCTAAAACTCTGTAAATAATCATATTACTCTGAGAATCCAAATACTAATACCCGGTTCACATATAAAAAGGTATAAAGGGTGGATTCAAAAAGAGAATCACACTCTGGAGAGGGCCCAATCATGTTGTTCTTCTTACCTCTCTTTCGAGCTCCCATGTAAATATTATTTACCTCCTGGATGTATTTGCTTTCTATACTTGAGGCGTTTGCTATCAAAACCAGCTCATTCCATATCTTTCTGATACCCACTTTTTTTTGTTGCATATTTTGAAAGTTTATAGGGTCCTTCATTACCTGACGAAGGGATATAGCTCAAATCCAGCTCATTCCAACCCAAAATTAGATGAAAAGGTGAAAACTGTGATCTCAACTGTGATATTTCAGATCATTTGAAAAATTTAAGTGGATATCATTTATTTAAAACTCGTAAAGACACAAATATTAATAGGTAAACTGGAAAAACCAATTTTACACAAATTAATTGAAAAAAAGCATGAAAAATCGTGTTTTTGAATCAAAATCAGCTCATTCCAACCTAATTAGTGTAATTAAGCCCAAGGTAATGCACCTGAAATGAAAATGAAAAACTAATCAAATTCTAGGCGGTTATAACTACAATTAAAAATTTTAAAAAGAAATTTAGCTTTAGAACTGTGGACGTGAGAAGTTTTTTGTCTCGCCTGTAAAATTTCCTAAAATGGAATGAGCTCGTTTTGATAGCATCACTTATGTTATGAATTAAGAAAAAAACTGACGTACATTATTTATTTTATAGTTTTTTGAAATGTTTTTGAAATTTCTATGTTAGTAGTTGAATAAGTTAGTGTTGAATAGGTGAATAATGGAATTCAATGAAACAATGAACACACAGTATGAAAACTGATAAGCGCATGAAAAATAAATGAACAATTAAGCCCATTGATTTAAGGAACCCCCAGTTTTAAAGTGAAACATCTTCTTTCGGGAAAAATCAAGAGTTCAAAACACTTGGGGAAAACTGATTCTTTTCAAAAAACAAATTTTGAACCCTCAAGAATATTAAAGAGCCAGCTCAGCAACCAACATCGCTTTTTGAAGTCACGTACGAGTTCGTGCGATCCGTTTTCCACGGTTCCCGTTAAAGTTTGCTCATTTCAAGGGACGAACAACCCCGAGGAACACAAACAAGGGATATGAATAACAGCTTGCATTTCAACCGGCCACTGATTCTGGATTCAGTCACCATGGAAACGCTCATGTTTACCCAAAGCCAGTATCTCCCACAAAATCGTGACCCTACGTTGCCACTCGCCCCAACGAAATTTAATGAAATTTCAGCCGAGCGTTCATGAAGCAATGTAGCGTGCCTTGCGCAAACGCGATAACAGAAATCCGACTCCCCGCAAGTCATCTGAAGCTTTTCCCGAAATGAATTTTTCCTTTTCCCCCCAAAAGAGAAAATTTACGAAAGCAAGTATTAGGGAGTTATTAGAATCCATTTTAGCCCCGAGAAAGTAAATAGGCCGTTTGCGCTGATGGCAGGTAACAGCTTTAGTGCTTCAGAAAACAGCTCAGGTTGCAAGAACAGCAACGCACATAAGGCGGCTTAATATTTGCTTTGGAAACTCTTTTTAAGATGTTACGAAATCGAATATTTAAGCTGTGTCATTCAATAAAAGCTTTGTTTTGAACCAATTCACGTATAACATTTAAGGCCCTAAATGTTTTTGCTAATGTCAAACAATTCCTTTTTTATTTCGCTAGAATTGTGTTATCCATCACAAAATATTGAAATTGGTTCTTTCGAATAATGCGAGTAAGTTTATGTGTAACCCGAGTTCACAAATTTAAGGCTTATTCTTTGCATAAAAATAAAACTTTCCGTGTCTCCCTTGTTCACGTGAGATGTGTTTTAACATAATAAAGTTCAAGAAGTACTTCATACATATGCAAACTGATCTGAATTCTTAGTTTATTCAAAATTCTTTAGTGTAAAACCTAAAACAATATTTTATAGTTGTGATAATGGTTGTGATCACAACTATAAAATAAACAAACAATAGGTTTAGGTTTTAGGTTTCTAAACATAGAGAGATTATTCTATTATAATAGACCCTAAACTAAATAGACTAATAGACTGTGGGGAGAAAATTCCATCCTCTAGTTCGCTATAATAAAAAAAACATGACAAAATAGTACATCCGTCTAAATTTAAAAAACCTTTCACAAAGTGAAAGAAAAATTTATTTGGCAGATTCATCAAAGTTTTTCTGGATCACAATTTTTAAAAACATCCCCATTAAAAAAACTTACTTCCACTTGTTTTTTTCCTATTCATACATTTTATTAACCGTTACATAATTTTTCCTTGAATAATTTCACCAACAACGCACACATAGCAAAACATTTTCCGATTAGTTTCCCATTAAGTTTTTTGCGCCGAGAATGTACCAACATTGTTTTTAATTTACATTGTAATTAGCTTTTTCTTAAAAGTAAGCACAGTTTTTAATACTTTTTTATAGACTTCATAGATAAAAAATGCATTTCTTGTCCATTCTTAGGGGATATTAATGGGTAGATATCAAACTGAATACAGAAAATCGCTCACACATTCAGAGGAAGGAGTAATGGACTGTTTAATGTAATCCCCGTTTTTAAAAAAAGTTGAGCTGGCGTTATAATCGATCAGCAGAGCGTGAAGCTTAGATAGCACTATTGGATTCCGGTTTATCCACAGAAAAATGGATGGATGATAAGGTAGTGCAAAGCTGTGAAGAATTATCATATTATGGATTAGAAGATTAGTTTTAGCACCTCATTACATTATTTACGCCTCAATAACGGTTATTTCACTTGCAGTATACCTATTGGAAGGAATCTTGTAACTATGCTATTAGAGAAAAAAGTCATAAAAATGCAGGAAATTTGATCATTCTAGCTTTTTTCTAAATGAAGTTCTAGTAATCTCCGAATTTTATAATAACATTCTTCTTCTAGCTGCGATTTTTTTTAACTAAAACGTATTATAAAGTTCATTAAAATCTTCAATAGTAAAATTAAAAAAATGGCTATAATTCATTTAAACTTCTTTCACCCTATGTTACAATCAATAAAAAATTTCTTGTAGCAGCTTTTTGTGGCAAACATCTTTAAAGGATTGAAGTATAAAAACAAAATCCGTATTCCAAATAACTGTTTCGATGTTTGATACCCCAAATAATTTTTGTAATTTATATGAAAACTTTAAATTATTTCCTATCTGCAATCAATCACATAATACATTCATGAATAGTTAAGTCAATAAAGTACTTAGTTTTATAGAAGAATTATATCTATCTATCTATCTATCTATAAACTAGTAAATAACTAAAAACGTTTGTGGCTATGTGGTTGGGTGACTGGGTGACTGGGTGGAGGACACATCTCCTCTTAAACCACGCCGAAGGCGTGGTCAAAACTCGGTACATAAGCGTATCTCGAGGTGTCGATTGTCACTGTCAAGTTTTCCAAGCACGAAAATCGAATAATTAAGAGGAATTAACGAATTTATAGCCGAAAACGCTTATTTCTCCATTTCTCTACCATAGTAGATCTGCTCAACTCACCATTGTTAACGAGATGAAAACCTTCAAAAATTAAATATTTAAACAGGAAAACTCTAAAATTGTTCATTTAAAAGCTTTATCAGCTATGAAAACATCAAAATAAATTCAAATAATTCATTATCAAACGTTATTTTACTTTATTTAAAGATTTTTTTCCTTTAAAATTTAAATATTTATGGAATAGCTCATAAGACACGATCCACTAGACCAAAAAATATTTACTAGATTTTTTATTATCTTTTTAATTTCTCTACTAGAGTAGATCTGCTTGACTCAGTATTGTAAATAAGATGGAAACCTCAAAATTAAATACTTTTATTAGAAAAAACTCAATATTTGTCCATTTAAAAGTTTCAATTAGTTTCAAGTTATATTATCAGAAAACACCAAAATAAATTCTAATAATTAATTTTCAAAAACTATGTTTCTCTACTTTAAACACGCTTCACTAGACTTGGAGAAATTACCGGGATCACCGGGATAGAGGAAAATTACAGGGAACACCGGGAAAGAGGAAAATTACCAGGAACACTGAGAAAGTGGAAAAATATTGCGATATTTGGGATAGAGAAAAATTACCGGGGACACCGGGAGAGAGGACAATTTCCGGAAACACTGGGAAAGTGGAAAAATATCGTGAACACCGGGATAGAGAAAAATTACCCGGGACACCGGGATAGAGGACAATTACCGGGAACACTGGGATAGGAAAAATTACCGGGAGCACAAGAGTATGAAAAAGGCACCTTGGATACCAGGATGATTGTGGTAATTTCTGATATACAAAACTAGAAATATATTATCAGAAAACTTAAAAAAATAAATTTATATACACACAACCCGTGCAAGGCCGGGCATATCCGCTAGTATATAACTAAAAACGTTTGTGGCTGTGTATGTGGGTGGAGGACACATCTCCTCCTAAACCACGCCGAAGGCGTGAACAAAACTCGGTACATAGACGTATCTCGAGGTGTCGATTGTCACTGTCAAGTTTTCCAAGCTCTAAAATCGAACAATTACGCGTAATTAGCGAATTTATAGCCGAAAACGCTTATTTCTCCATTTCTCTACCAGAGTGGATCTGCTCGACTCACTATTGTTAACGAGATGAAAACCTTCAAAAATTGAATATTTTAAGAGGAAAAACTCGATAATTGTCCATTTCGTCACCTTAGAATCAAAAACTACTATCTCCATTCGGCAAACTTCGGGAATCCCGATTCTTGGCGTTTAGATCGTTGAAGAAAATAATTTGATTGGTTTTGATCTGTTCTACTCGATCATGTCAGCTCTTACAAACCAAAAAACGAGCTTCTCCACCGATCTGATCGCCAAGGATCGGGATTCCCGAAGGTTGCCGAATGGAGATAGTAGTTTTTGATTCTAAGGTGACGATTTAAAAACTATATCAGTTGTAAAAACACCAAAATAAATTCAAATAATTTTATTTCAAACGTAATTTTCCATTATTTCAAGATTTTTTCCTTTAAAATTTAAATATTTATGGGAAAGTTTAAATTTTTTTACATGGAAAACGACTTGAAAATAAAACATTGTTTCAAATGAAGCGGTTCACTAGACTTTTAAATTTACTAGATCTTTTATTATTGTTTCAAATTTGTTATTTTTGTTCACTAGACTCATTAATTTACTAAGAAACATTGCCGAGAACACCGGGAAAAGAAAAATTACTGAGAACATCGGGATAGGAAAAAAGTACCGGGATTACCGGGACATAAAAATTACCTTGATCATCGGGATAGGAAAATTATCGGGAACATCGGGATAGGAAAATTATCGGGAACATCGGGATAGGAAAATTATCGGGAACATCGGGATAGGAAAATTACCGGGAACATTGGGACATGAAAAATTATCGGGAACACCGGGATATGAAAAATTACCGCGAACACCGGGATAGGAAAAGGGCACCAGGGATACCGGGATGATTGATAATTGCTGATTTAAAAATTATAAATATATTTTGAGAAAATTTAATTTAAAAAAAAAATTATACGCTCCACCCGTGCAAGGCCGGGCATATCCGCTAGTATATTACTAAAAACGTTTGTGGGTATGTGACTGGGTGGAGGACACATCTCCTCCTAATCCACGCCTAAGGCGTGGTCAAAACTCGGTACATAGACGTATCTCGAGGTGTCGATTGTCACTGTCAAGTTTTCCAAGCTCGAAAATTGAATAATTACGAGTAATTAGCGAATTTATAGCCGAAAACGCTTATTTCTCCATTTCTCTACCAGAGTAGATCTGCTCGACTCACTATTGTTAACGAGAAGAAAACCTTCAAAAATTAAATATTGAAACAGGAAAAACTCTATAATTGTCCATTTAAAAAGAATATAAGTTGTGAAAACGCTAAAATAAATTCAAATAATTTATTCTCAAACGTTATTTTCCTTTATTTCAAGATTTTTTCCTTTAAATTTAAATATTTATGGAAAAGTGTAAATTTTTTTTCATGGAAAACGACTTAAAAATAAAACATTGTTTCAAATGAAGCGCTTCACTAGACTTTTAAATTTACTAGATATTTTATTATAGTTTCAAATTTGTTACTTTGTTCACTAGATTTATTAATTTACTAGAGCGGAAACACTGTGATTTCAAAATTACTGGGAACACTGGGATAGGAAAACGTACCGGGAACACCGGGAAAGGAAAAATTACCGGAAACATCGGGAGAGGAAAAATTATCGGAAACATCGGGATTAGAAAACTACCGGGATAAAAAAATTTACCGGGAACACCGGGATAGGAAAAATTACCAAGAACACTGGGATAGGAAAGAGGCGCCTGGGATACCGGGAAGATTGGTTATTGCTAATTTACATAATTATAAATGTATTTTAAGAAAACTCAAAATAAAAATATTTATACACTCCACATGTGCAAGGCCGGGCTTATCCGCTAGTATATTACTAAAAACGTTTGTGGCTATGTGACTGGGTGTGTGGAGGACACATCTCCTCCTAAACCACGCCGAAGGCGTGGTCAAAACTCGGTACATAGACGTATCTCGAGGTGTCGATTGTCACTGTCAACTTTTCCAAGTTCGAAAATCGAATAATTACGAGTAATTAGTGAATTTATAGCCGGAAACGCTTATTTCTCCATTTCTCTACCAGATCGGATCTGCTTGAGTCACTATTGTTAACGAGATTAAAACCTCAAAAATCAAATATTTTAACAGGAAAAACCCGATAATTGTCCATTTAAAAACTATATCAGTTGTAAAAACACCAAAATAAATTCAAATAATTAATTTTGAAACGTTAGTTTCCCCTATTTTAAGATATTTCCCTTTAAAATTTAAATATTTATGGAAAAGTGTAAATTTTTTTCATGAAGAACTACTTAAAAATAAAACATTGTTTCAAATGAGGCGGTTCACTAGACTTTTAAATTTACTAGAACTTTTATTATTGTTTCAAATTTGTTATTTTTGTTCACTAGACTCATCAATTTACTAGGAAACATTGCCGAGAACACCGGGAAAAGAAAAATTACCGAGAACATCGGGATAGGAAAAAAGTACCGGGATTACCGGGACATAAAAATTACCTCGATCATCGGGATAGGAAAATTATCGGGAACATCGGGATAGGAAAATTACCGGGAACACCGGGATAGGGAAAATTACCTGAAACACCGGGATAGGAAAAATGCGTCTGGGTACCGAGATGATTAAAAATTGCTGATTTAAAAATTTTAAATATATTTTGAGAAAATAAAATTTCAAAAAAAAAATTATACACTCCACCCGTGCAAGGCCGGGCATATCCGCTAGTATATTACTAAAAACGTTTGTGGCTGGTTGACTGACTGGGTGGAGGACACATCTCCTCTTAAACCACGCCGAAGGCGTGGTCAAAACTCGGTACATAGACGTATCTCGAGGTGTCGATTGTCACTGTCAAGTTTTCCAAGCTCGAAAATTGAATAATTACGAGTAATTAGCGAATTTATAGCCGAAAACGCTTATTTCTCCATTTCTCTACCAGAGTAGATCTGCTCGACTCACTATTGTTAACGAGAAGAAAACCTTCAAAAATTAAATATTGAAACAGGAAAAACTCTATAATTGTCCATTTAAAAAGAATATAAGTTGTGAAAACGCTAAAATAAATTCAAATAATTTATTCTCAAACGTTATTTTCCTTTATTTCAAGATTTTTTCCTTTAAATTTAAATATTTATGGAAAAGTGTAAATTTTTTTTCATGGAAAACGACTTAAAAATAAAACATTGTTTCAAATGAAGCGGTTCACTAGACTTTTAAATTTACTAGATATTTTATTATAGTTTCAAATTTGTTACTTTGTTCACTAGATTTATTAATTTACTAGAGCGGAAACACTGTGATTTCAAAATTACTGGGAACACTGGGATAGGAAAACGTACCGGGAACACCGGGAAAGGAAAAATTACCGGAAACATCGGGAGAGGAAAAATTATCGGAAACATCGGGATTAGAAAACTACCGGGATAAAAAAATTTACCGGGAACACCGGGATAGGAAAAATTACCAAGAACACTGGGATAGGAAAGAGGCGCCTGGGATACCGGGAAGATTGGTTATTGCTAATTTACATAATTATAAATGTATTTTAAGAAAACTCAAAATAAAAATATTTATACACTCCACATGTGCAAGGCCGGGCTTATCCGCTAGTATATTACTAAAAACGTTTGTGGCTATGTGACTGGGTGTGTGGAGGACACATCTCCTCCTAAACCACGCCGAAGGCGTGGTCAAAACTCGGTACATAGACGTATCTCGAGGTGTCGATTGTCACTGTCAACTTTTCCAAGTTCGAAAATCGAATAATTACGAGTAATTAGTGAATTTATAGCCGGAAACGCTTATTTCTCCATTTCTCTACCAGATCGGATCTGCTTGAGTCACTATTGTTAACGAGATTAAAACCTCAAAAATCAAATATTTTAACAGGAAAAACCCGATAATTGTCCATTTAAAAACTATATCAGTTGTAAAAACACCAAAATAAATTCAAATAATTAATTTTGAAACGTTAGTTTCCCCTATTTTAAGATATTTCCCTTTAAAATTTAAATATTTATGGAAAAGTGTAAATTTTTTTCATGAAGAACTACTTAAAAATAAAACATTGTTTCAAATGAGGCGGTTCACTAGACTTTTAAATTTACTAGAACTTTTATTATTGTTTCAAATTTGTTATTTTTGTTCACTAGACTCATCAATTTACTAGGAAACATTGCCGAGAACACCGGGAAAAGAAAAATTACCGAGAACATCGGGATAGGAAAAAAGTACCGGGATTACCGGGACATAAAAATTACCTCGATCATCGGGATAGGAAAATTATCGGGAACATCGGGATAGGAAAATTACCGGGAACACCGGGATAGGGAAAATTACCTGAAACACCGGGATAGGAAAAATGCGTCTGGGTACCGAGATGATTAAAAATTGCTGATTTAAAAATTTTAAATATATTTTGAGAAAATAAAATTTCAAAAAAAAAATTATACACTCCACCCGTGCAAGGCCGGGCATATCCGCTAGTATATTACTAAAAACGTTTGTGGCTGGTTGACTGACTGGGTGGAGGACACATCTCCTCTTAAACCACGCCGAAGGCGTGGTCAAAACTCGGTACATAGACGTATCTCGAGGTGTCGATTGTCACTGTCAAGTTTTCCAAGCTCGAAAATTGAATAATTACGAGTAATTAGCGAATTTATAGCCGAAAACGCTTATTTCTCCATTTCTCTACCAGAGTAGATCTGCTCGACTCACTATTGTTAACGAGAAGAAAACCTTCAAAAATTAAATATTGAAACAGGAAAAACTCTATAATTGTCCATTTAAAAAGAATATAAGTTGTGAAAACGCTAAAATAAATTCAAATAATTTATTCTCAAACGTTATTTTCCTTTATTTCAAGATTTTTTCCTTTAAATTTAAATATTTATGGAAAAGTGTAAATTTTTTTTCATGGAAAACGACTTAAAAATAAAACATTGTTTCAAATGAAGCGGTTCACTAGACTTTTAAATTTACTAGATATTTTATTATAGTTTCAAATTTGTTACTTTGTTCACTAGATTTATTAATTTACTAGAGCGGAAACACTGTGATTTCAAAATTACTGGGAACACTGGGATAGGAAAACGTACCGGGAACACCGGGAAAGGAAAAATTACCGGAAACATCGGGAGAGGAAAAATTATCGGAAACATCGGGATTAGAAAACTACCGGGATAAAAAAATTTACCGGGAACACCGGGATAGGAAAAATTACCAAGAACACTGGGATAGGAAAGAGGCGCCTGGGATACCGGGAAGATTGGTTATTGCTAATTTACATAATTATAAATGTATTTTAAGAAAACTCAAAATAAAAATATTTATACACTCCACCCGTGCAAGGCCGGGCATATCCGCTAGTATATTACTAAAAACGTTTGTGGCTATGTGACTGGGTGTGTGGAGGACACATCTCCTCCTAAACCACGCCGAAGGCGTGGTCAAAACTCGATACATAGACGTATCTCGAGGTGTCGATTGTCACTGTCAACTTTTCCAAGTTCGAAAATCGAATAATTACGAGTAATTAGTGAATTTATAGCCGGAAACGCTTATTTCTCCATTTCTCTACCAGATCGGATCTGCTTGAGTCACTATTGTTAACGAGATTAAAACCTCAAAAATCAAATATTTTAACAGGAAAAACCCGATAATTGTCCATTTAAAAACTATATCAGTTGTAAAAACACCAAAATAAATTCAAATAATTAATTTTGAAACGTTAGTTTCCCCTATTTTAAGATATTTCCCTTTAAAATTTAAATATTTATGGAAAAGTGTAAATTTTTTTCATGAAGAACTACTTAAAAATAAAACATTGTTTCAAATGAGGCGGTTCACTAGACTTTTAAATTTACTAGATCTTTTATTATTGTTTCAAATTTGTTATTTTTGTTCACTAGACTCATCAATTTACTAGGAAACATTGCCGAGAACACCGGGAAAAGAAAAATTACCGAGAACATCGGGATAGGAAAAAAGTACCGGGATTACCGGGACATAAAAATTACCTCGATCATCGGGATAGGAAAATTATCGGGAACATCGGGATAGGAAAATTACCGGGAACATCGGGATATGAAAAATTACCTGAAACACCGGGATAGGGAAAATTACCTGAAACACCGGGATAGGAAAAATGCGTCTGGGTACCGAGATGATTGGTAATTGCTGATTTAAAAATTTTAAATATATTTTGAGAAAATAAAATTTCAAAAAAAATTATACACTCCACCCGTGCAAGGCCGGGCATATCCGCTAGTATATTACTAAAAACGTTTGTGGCTATGTGGTTGGCTGGGTGACTGGGTGGAGGACACATCTCCTCCTAAACCACGCCGAAGGCGTGGTCAAAACTCGGTACATAGACGTATCTCGAGGTGTCGATTGTCACTGTCAAGTTTTCCAAGCTCGAAAATCGAATAATTACGAGTAATTAACGAATTTATAGCCGAAAACGCTTATTTCTCCATTTCTCTACCAGAATAGATCTGCTCGACTCACTATTGTTAAGGAGATGAAAACCTTCAAAAATTAAATATTTTAACAGGAAAACCTCGATAATTGTCCATTTAAAAACTATATAAGTTGTAAAAACACCAAATTAAATCAAATAATTTATTTTCAAACGTTATTTTCCTTTATTTCAAGATTTTTTCCTTTAAAATTTAAATATTTATGGAAAAGTGTAATTGTTTTTCATGGAAAACGACTTAAAAATAAAACATTGTTTTAAATGAAGCGGTTCACTAGACTTTTCAATTTACTAGATCTTTTATTATTGTTTCAAATTTGTTATTTTTGTTCACTAGACTCATTAATTTACTAGGAAACATTGCCGAGAACACCGGGAAAAGAAAAATTACCGGGAACATCGGGATAGGAAAAAATACCGGGATTACCGGGACATAAAAACTACCTTGAACATCGGGATAGGAAAACTACCTTGAACATCGGGATATGAAAAATTACCGGGAACACCGGGATATGAAAAATTACCGGGAACACCGGGATAGGAAAAAGGCGGCTGGGTTACCGGGATGATTGGTAATTGTTGATTTAAAAATTATAAATTTATATATTTTGAGAAAATTTAATTTAAAAAATTATACACTCCACCCGTGCAAGGCCGGGCATATCCGCTAGTATATTACTAAAAACGTTTGTGGCTGGTTGACTGACTGGGTGGAGGACACATCTCCTCTTAAACCACGCCGAAGGCGTGGTCAAAACTCGGTACATAGACGTATCTCGAGGTGTCGATTGTCACTGTCAAGTTTTCCAAGCTCGAAAATCGAACAATTACGCGTAATTAGCGAATTTATAGCCGAAAACGCTTATTTCTCCATTTCTCTACCAGAGTAGATCCGCTCGACTCACTATTGTTAACAAGTTGAAAACCTTCAAATATTAAATATTTTAACAGGAAAAACTCGATAATTGTCCATTTGAAAGGGATATCAGTTGTAAAAACACCGAAATAAATATAAATAATTAATTTTGAAACGTTAGTTTTCCCTATTTTAAGTATTTTCCTTTAAAATTTAAATATTTATGGAATAGCTCAAAAGACACGACTCACTAGACCAAAAAAATTTACCAGACTTTTTTTAAAAATCTTTTCAATTTCTCTACTAGAGTAGATATGCTTGACTCACTATTGTAAATGACATGAAAACTCAAAATTAAACATTTTTAATGCGAAAACACTCGATAATGAGGAAGTTGCATGATTTTTTATATTTTTTTAATCGATTCTTCTTGCAAAAATAAGCAACTTAGAAAACTTTTTTCATGCAAACAAATTTTGAATATTAAACATTGTTTCTAATGAGACGATTCACTAGACTTTCCAATTTACTAGATATTTTATTATTGTTTCAAATTTGTTACTTTTGTTCACTAGACTCATTAATTTACAATAGGAAACATTGCCGAGAACACCGAGAAAAGAAAAATCGAAAGAAGACATCGGGATAGGAAAAAATACCGGTATTACCGGGACATAAAAATTACCTCGAACATCGGGATAGGAAAATTACCGGGAACATCGGGATAGGAAAATTACCGGGAACATCGGGATAGGAAAATTACCGGGAACATCGGGATAGGAAAATTACCGGGAACATCGGGATAAGAAAAAGGCGTCTGGGATACCGGGATGATTGGTAATTGCTGATTTACAAAATTATAAATGTATTTTGAGAAAATTTAATGTAAAAAAAATTATACATTCCACCCGTGCAAGGCCGGGCATATCCGCTAGTATATAACTAAAAACGTTTGTGGGTATATATGTATGTGTGTAACGCATCTCCTCCCAAGCCACGCCGCAGGCGTGGCCAAAACTCGGTATATAGGCGTATCTCGAGGCGAGGACGATCACTGTCAAGTTTTCCAAGCTCGAAAATCGAATAATTACGAGTAATTAGCGAATTTATAGCCGAAAACGCTTATTTCTCCACTTCTCTACCAGAGTGGATCTGCTCGACTCACTGTTATTAACGAGATGAAAACCTCAAAAAATCAAATATTTTAACAGAAAAACTCTATAATTGTCCATTTAAAAAGGATGTAAGTTGTGAAAACGCCAAAATAAATTCAAATAATTTATTTTCAAACGTTATTTTCCTTTATTTCAAGATTTTCTCCTTTACAATTTAAATATTTATGGAAAAGTGTAATATTTTTTCATGGAAAACAACTTAAAAATAAAACATTGTTTCAAATGAGGCGGTTCACTAGACTTTTAAATTTACCAGATCTTTTATTATTGTTTCAAATTTGTTATTTTTGTTCACTAGACTCATTAATTTACTAGGAAACATTGCCGAGAACACCGGGAAAAGAAAAATTACCGAAAACATCGGGATAGGAAAAAAGTACCGGGATTACCGGGACATAAAAATTACCTCTATCATCGGGATAGGAAAATTATTGGGAACATCGGGATAGGAAAATTATTGGGAACATCGGGATAGGAAAATTATCGGGAACATTGGGATAGGAAAATTACCGGGAACATCGGGATATGAAAAATTACCGGGAACACCGGGATATGAAAAATTACCTGGAACACCGGGATAGGAAAAAGGCGTCTGGGATACCGAGATGATTGGTAATTGCTGATTTAAAAATTTTAAATATATTTTGAGAAAATTAAATATAAAAAAAAATATACAATCCACCCGTGCAAGGCCGGGTATATCAGCTAGTCTCTAACTAAAGTAGTAAAGGATAAAATCACAATAAGCATCCTATCATAACCAGTGATTACAAATTATTTAACATGATAACCTAATCCTCAATTCGTTAATAAGGAGTTCGATTCTTCATGAAAAGTATGAGAAAACTTATATGCTTCTCTTTTCTTGAACTTTTATCATTGAAAAATTACAAGAAATGACTTATGCTCATGGAATGGTATAAATTGTCTATGATAATAACAATGGTTCCACCCATTAACCCACGAAATCGATAACAGAAGAAGAGACAAGGCAATATTCGTCCCCAAGAACCTCAAACCAAGCTTTAGGTACACTGTAAAAAAAACTGTAGAAAAACAGAAATTTTCAAAAACAATGACTTTATGTTTACAGAGATATTCTGTCATGTAACATTCCCACCGCACTTCTACTTATTTTATGTAAAATAACAGCTTTTATCTAGTTTTTTAGCTTATCTGTACTTAAACAGAAACTTACTGCATCGAAAACGAATACAGCTATTGGCAACATTATACTGAATCTTCGTTGGTTCAGTGGTAGCGTGCGTGCTTAGCATGCGATAGGTCGTGGGTTCTATCCCCGGATATTAATTAATTAAAATTAGAATAAACTCTACTAAAGTAAGTGCATGCGCACAAGCAGAAAATTATTGAGAGGCAACAGAAAATTCTGTAGCTCACTTGACAGAAAGTTTCTTTTTACAGCATTTACCTGTAGGTAACAGCTTTTTTCTGTTTACAGGATTTTTCGGCCTACAGAAATTTTCTGGCAACTTTTGCTGCCAGAAATTTTCTGTTTTTTT
The DNA here is from genome assembly GCA_024610705.1 of Tetragnatha versicolor. Classification (NCBI taxonomy): domain Eukaryota; kingdom Metazoa; phylum Arthropoda; class Arachnida; order Araneae; family Tetragnathidae; genus Tetragnatha; species Tetragnatha versicolor. Next base: position 715,905 of record JANDEH010000005.1, on the reverse strand, counting down.
GCAGGATTATTTTTTATAGTGTAATTATTCAAATTGAAAACAACCATCAGGTACATCTTATCTGCATTTAGAAACCAAAAATCAAGTTCACTATCACCAAACATAATCTACCGCGTTGGAATTTTCTGTTTAGGTAATTTACTTAAATGCTGGCACCATTATAACTGCTGACAAATAGCTCCACTGTTGCGATAGCGAAAACTAGTTTCTGACACTCAACACAAATGGCTATTTGTTTTCACATTGAACGAGAAGTTCGAACGAGCCTTTATTTTGAAGGGGAATAGAGAGTTTCGCCTACGAAGTGACCTACTTGAAATGCCGGCTCCCTCTCAAAAATCAAGGAGTTCCTAAAAACCATTTCGTATAATTGCGGTCACACTGCGAGTAAAACCGGCAAATGGCGGGGCGACTTTCCCTTTTAGTTTTGTGTGTGTTGGCGGGAAATGTCATTCGTTTTATTTGTCCTTGCACTTAAGGAGATTGCGAAGGATGTCGTTGAGTTCCTCTTTCGGGGCGTGCTCCCTCTCCGGGTAAATATGATAAACAAAATGGGTCTGGGGATGGAATAAAATATTAACAGAAAAAGAGAGACGTTAAGTTTAAAGAAAGACGTTTTTTACTCGTGTTTCAGAAAAAAAAATGTTTTTGTTTGCCATCTCGCCTCTATTAATAGCGAGCAGTTTCAAAATACGAGCGGTTCCCATTCTTTTTATAAACAAGGAAAATTTTGATACTTTGAAAAGATATTTTACTTTATTAATGATACGCAGGACAAATAGTTATGCTGTAACAAATAACAGAAACGAAAATAAATTTATTTGTAATTAACTTTATACTTGTTGTTAACATAATTCCGTAACATTTCCCCCTTTGATTCAAGTATGGTCTTTCTTTAACTTTTTAAAAATTTGTTTTAAAATTTAAAAACTGAAACTTTTTGTAAAGCAGCTGGCTTGTTAAAGAAATTTCAATGGTTGCATTGTTGATATTTGGATCTTTATCAAAGGAATATGGGGAACAGGGGTTCTCCTTCTGAAAATTTTTAATTATAGCATGACAAAGAGTGCGTGTATTCTTATGGTTTCTTCTTTTTTTGGGGGGGGGGGGTTAAGAAGCATCCATGACCTGGAACTGCTATTAGATGTCCTAATATTTCTTTCGAGCCCCTGAGAATTCTTCATGTAACCCTGGTTGGGAAACGGTGCTCCAAATTATGATTTTTGCAGAGAGTTTGCTATAAAAAATCATTGAAATTTATAGAAACCTGAAATCTTGATCAATCACAACACAATCATTATATCAACACGAGACTTGCATAAGCCAGAGCCTTGAGTTATTTCCTGGTCATTACACGAAAAAGAACAATGGGGAGTTTAGAAAACACTCTCTCACTCAGGAAATTTCTCCACGCGCTCCTCACAATATCACCTTTCACACTATACTATGTTCATTTAGATTAGCACCTGAGACGTAATGTATTAGAAGCAGTTACTATTGTAATTATCATCCAAAAATATTTCTTCTGCAATGACAAGGTAGCCTAGACGAAAGTAGTTAAAATACCGTAAAAAATCAGTCACTGAAGTTGTGTGATGAGCGTTATTAAGCATTATTGAGCGTTTTTGGTCCTGTTTCAGGCGCCAATTCTAAATGAACAGACTTAAGTAGACAAACTCTTCATCACCAATAATTCGCAACTAGAGAAACTTCAGTTTCAGAATCAATGGAAAAATAACTACACTACTAACTACTACTACTACTACTCAGCTAGGAAAGACCTTTCAATTCTCCTCCTCCATTCATAACAATTATCCGCCTCGGAGGTTCCAGAACCACACATTCTGTCTGACCGCAACGCGTTACATAATAATAAATATCTACAGACGCAGGAATTCGTTAGGTTTGTTTCGTTGTGATGATTGGAAGATGCAGTGACTCCCCCTTTCTTTTGATTTCGGGTCTCATCAATACTGTCTCCGCAGGGATTGCCTGAATATGACAAGGTGGAGACACTCATTTCTGCAGTTGGGGATAAGATTTTATCAAAGGAAAGGAAGTCTTAGGAATAAAGTCTTAGTTATTTGATTCTGTGATACTTCTAAAATCCTTTAAGGAATAATTTTGAATATGGAAATATGACTTCGTTAAGAAAAGGAATCGAACAATTCCGACTGAATGGGATTTATAAACAAAATTTTATATGGAGGTATGTATCATTAAGTTTTTTATGGGGATGGCTTTGTTTATGTTTCCTGTATTTCAGAGAGTGGTATATAAAATAATTTTTCAATGAATTGTTAAAGTAAATTTTGTTTAAAATGTCGATGCAATATTAGTGCTGTATTACCCCATAACGTATTGAGTATGAGTATGCCAAAAATGAATAGAACAACGCATTCAAAACTATGCTCATAGAATTTCGCACAAAAATTTTTTTTAGCAAATTAGTTGGAGTGGGTTCCCGACCGTGAAAGTACTAGCTTCTTTTGAAAGGTTTTGTGCAAAAGATTTAAGTTTTAAGATTTTTTTCATCTTTAGTTAAAAAGAAACTCATTTTACAACTAAAAACTCATCCAAGTCTCATGCCACTCCAATTGACCCGTTCAGAATTTTTGTTCAACATAAATGTTTATTTTACGAGGATAAGTGATAAATCCGGGCATTATCAATAATACCTGGCCCTTTAAGGAAAGGTGATAAATATATTTTACTTATTACTTAGCCCCGGCCCCTTTATTAACAATAATTAATAATGACCTACCCCCCCAAAAAAAAGAAAAGAGGACAAAGTTATTGATGTCATCAAATTTATAACGTTCAGTTTATTATTCCCCCGTTTATTGCAATCACTTTTCCCACAAAATTAATACTGATGTACACTGTAAAAAAAACTGTAGAAAAACAGAAATTTTCAAAAACAATGACTTTATGTTTACAGAGATATTCTGTCATGTAACATTCCCACCGCACTTCTACTTATTTTATGTAAAATAACAGCTTTTATCTAGTTTTTTAGCTTATCTGTACTTAAACAGAAACTTACTGCATCGAAAACGAATACAGCTATTGGCAACATTATACTGAATCTTCGTTGGTTCAGTGGTAGCGTGCGTGCTTCGCATGCGATAGGTCGTGGGTTCTATCCCCGGATATTAATTAATTAAAATTAGAAAAAACTCTACTAAAATAAGTGCATGCGCACAAGCAGAAAATTATTGAGAGGCAACAGAAAAATCTGTAGCTCACTTGACAGAAAGTTTCTTTTTACAGCATTTACCTGTAGGTAACAGCTTTTTTCTGTTTACAGGATTTTTCGGCCTACAGAAATTTTCTGGCAACTTTTGCTGCCAGAAATTTTCTGTTTTTTTGCAGGATTATTTTTTACAGTGTAGGATGGAGGGTTGCAGCAGTTAGAAACCAAGTAAATCTGAAAGGAAATGCATAAAGAGAAAGCGTTACGGGTGAGTAAACCCCTTCTACCACTTTCTCTAAAAAGCCGGTAACAAGAGCATCATCGATTCCAAGTTTTGTTTTACGGATACTCCTCGATTTCCAAGAAACTGAGATGTTCCGGCTGGAATTCCCGAGATCGGCTGGGAATGCGAAACGAATTTCGATCAGATTTCGAATCGAATCTTAGGACAGTTTCCTTCTTTGTAAGATAGTTTTGTTAAAGATCTTAATGGCCGCAGAGAAAACTTCAAGAACGTGAGTTGGTTGGTTTAGAACAGTTTCTTCATTTCTAAGAGAGGATTTTGTGGAAATATTTTACATGACTAGATAACAATTTAAGTATCCTGTATACCTGTGATTTATTATGTCGTTAAAGAACCAAAAGGAAAAATAAATCGTTGTGGTACTAGGTATATGTGTTATGATGGTTGAATTTGAATGTAAAAGTTTCAAAGGAATTTGAAATTATTAAACTTACATTAGAGTGTGATAGAGTTCAATTTTATTATAGTTTTTTAGACTCAGATAAATTAATCTATTACAGTTATAAAATAATTAGTACCGACCTAATATTAAAAATCTTTTTACAAGCTAAAGGATCCCATTTAAAAAATAATTGTTACATGCCACGTCTAGCACTAATGAAATCTTATTGGTGAATAAGCAGTAGTTTTGCCAGAATAACATATTATTTAAAGTTAAGACTCCTCATAAGATTCTTTGTAAATCCGTTTCAATGGGTATTTTTCTTACATCTTTTAGAATAAAATTTTTTAAAAAATACCTTGTAGTGTTTTGAAATTAAATTTTTAACGCAAAAACGTGAAAAATGAAAAAAAAATTTAATGCAGCACCATCTCAAGGAAAGAAAAAGCTTACTAATAATTTTATAAAATATGAAATTACCTATCTCTTTCTATGTTCAAGTGTTTACTTTTTTTAGTAAAACTTTCCTTGAAATAAATATGCTAAACGAAAGAATGGAGTTTATATTTGCATTTAAAATCTTATATGATGGCAAAAACTCTGTACACAAGATTTTAGGATATAAATCTTAAATAACATATTTGTTGAATAAAAAAGACATGAAAGTAATTACGTCAGTAAGAAACACAAGAAAAGTTAAAATTTTATCCTTTCTATCTTGAATGCAAAATTAACATTTCTTTCAAACAAATAAGCAATAACATCCTTAATGATTTATAAAATCAACTATTATTTTTAATTTCCAAATTGATAATGTGTTGACAGTTTATATTTGTTATACTTGGGATGAAAACTTTAAGATAGCTTTTGATTTGAAATTTTTCTTAATCACGTTATGCGCGGGTTGAAGGAAAATTGTTTTTGGAGGATTTTACAATTTAAACTCAATCGTAGGAGGAAAACTTTATTAATTAAATTTGTGGGTTATATCACAACAAAAGTATGTATTTTGCTTAGAAATAAAATGCTGGAAGGACTATTGAACAATAAAGTGTGTAAAACTTACTGTAAAAACCATGTTAAGGTGTTCGTTGAACATTAACAAAATAATAACTTAACAATAATGTGAACACCAAGTTCAATCTATCTAACCCCCCCAAAAAAAAATTACTCTTACAAATTGATAATCACAATTTTTCTATTTTAAGCAACAAAAGCTATTAAAGTTTTTTTATCTCTTTTTGACACTCTTATATGAAATGAAAAACATCTTAGACACACAACAACAAAAGAATCGACCTTTAGACAACCTCAGACCTTCAAAAGCAGAAAAGCCAATATCTGTACAAACAAGTGGTTACTTTATTTGCAGTCGATAGCATTGTGCTCCCCGCAAATTAAAATCAAACACATTCCCAAAGATATGGTATCGCCCCATAACGTGAACGCCACGCAGTCTCTCTTCTGGATCAACTTCGATAAAATCCCGTCGGATGAGTGCAAGTTAAGGGAAAGTAGTACGGTACAGGAGCGCGTATCCTATTTCGTGATATCCGGGATATATCCAGCTTCCGATGTGTTGGCGCAGATAGCTTGAGTTCTTTGTCCTTAGAGATAACAGTGTCCAGATGCGGTGGTGGTGGTATTAATAGAAGAACTATTACCAAAGGGGTTTCTTTAAAAGGCGAGAAAAAGCAGTGAGTTGTACAGAAAGGGTTAAATATAATCAGTTAGCCGAGAAGAGGAATTCCCCCTTTTTTCCCGGGCTCTTCAAAGTGCGGATATCTCTTTGATTCATGGGTGGGCCAATTAGTCCTATTCAAGTGCGTGTATCAAGTTCACCTAAGTGGTTTAATATCAGTTAAAAACTATCTCTCTACACATGGGGATAATTTTTTTGGGTATTTCCATCATGAAGCACGTCGTACGCCTTTTTTTACTAAAAACTTGAATATTTGTCTCATCAACTATAGGAGATTTATGTAAGCTTACAATTTTCGCCAATGCCACAAAAACAACTAAGGATTGAATTGCCAGTATTAAAAAGGAAATACAGACCTTAAAGCTTTGCACTTTATGTGGGTGTTAACAGGGAAAAAATAACTAATCCTTTATAAGGAGATATTGCCCCTTAAAATAGGGACGAATATTAGGTTAAAAATTTAACTTAATTTGACCCTTATACACGTCTAAATCTTTCAATATTTTATATTCGCACCATAAACTATAAGCAAAAATATAATTTAATTTCTTATTTACATACAGTTAATGACTGATTCTATGAACATTCTCCTTGCCTTGTCCATAGAAAGTTACACACTCTACTACAAGTGGCCCCCACTGCTTAAGCAATTTGGAGGCATCTTTCTTCCGCTAACACTTATAAAAGTAAATATGTCCCCATTTTATTTTAATTTTAAATTACTTTTTTAAATTTTATGTTTACTTGAATTTTAGACTTTTCGCTTTTAATTAAAAACGCTTTGGTGCAACAACCCTTGAGGGTCTACGGCAATACGGCACCAATCACCGTTTTCGTGGCCAAGGGATCCGGTCGCAAGGTGCTAGGCATATGTTACGGTTAGATGGTCAGTCTAACACGAGTATTTAACAAACACCTATTCAGTAACTAATTATTTTCTCGACTATTATTAAAATAAAACACAAGTTAATTAAGTTGAAGTAGAAGGCTTATTCTACAAATAAAAAATGGTTCATTCAAAATCTAAATCGCACTAGAAGAGACAAACTAATTTTCTTTAGAGAGAACTGCTGTATATTTCAAAATACATCATGATCTTCATTTTTATTTACTCGAAGAACTGAACACAGCAACAACGAAAAAGACTACATTACGTTGTTTTGTATTGTTTATTAAGTTTGGAACAATGCGACGAAGAACCCCAAGACAATTCCTTTCCTGTACGGCGGCGGCAAACGATGAATAGGAAATTCTATATTTACGCATTTGTCACCGATATCCTTTTGTACCTCAAATATTTGCTCTCTCGACACAATTTCTTTATCAGCAGAAAAAACACAGCGAATTGGAAATGACAAGCCCCTTGGTGGGATAAATGAAATCCGCAACCCCGACGAAAATTCGATTCCGTTAACTTTCATTCGAAGCAAATATCTGTCGCTAACCGGTCCATCCCGCAGATTGAGATTGTCCCACCTCAGATCGAACAATCCCGGGTGCCTGGAAATCGAACATTTCCATCCCTACCCCCTTCTGGGGGTGAATTGGAACCCTTGGCGGGACAAAATCAATGAATCGCTCGGCATGCATTCTTCTCAGGTGTAATGCCAGCGATTTATGGATTTTGAGAAACTTTTCGCACAATGCAGAATCCAATAAAAAGTGCGGGGAGACTTGGTGAAATAATCGTTTATTCCTTTTTTTTAATTCCAGAGGCGTGTTGCATAATGGGATTTGGGGGAGTTTGGGAAAAATGAGTTGTAGATTCGAAAATTAATTATCCCAAAATGTATTTCGAGTGTAGAGGCAGGGTGAATTGTTTTAGATGGAATATTCGAAAAAAGGAAAGAGCGATGTAAATTGTTTTGAGATTGCATTACTTTAAATTAGATTCAGAGTAGTGCCGATCAATTTTTATGCCATTTTGCTTTGCTTTCCATCATAAATTCTATCTAGAATCATTTTTAGTTCTTTAAAAAAATATTTAGAGCCGGGAGCTTTATTAAAAAATGAAATTTTCAAATCAAGCAATCCTTAATCTGGACGTAAAAGTTTTTGCAAGGCCTTCTTTCGTTTTTCAGTCTGATCTTTTATTCTGTGATATAATAAGTGGGGTTAGAATAAAAACCATACAATACTTATGGTGTTTTAGGCAAAATAGAAATAAAGGCAACAACCTAATTTGAGAAATCTGGAGATTCGGTTAGAAATTTCATTGAACATCATTCTTCATCTCATCCTCATCTCGTCTTCATCATTCGTTGTCATTATCATCATTCTTCAATGAACTATTGATGAATAATAGTATTTGCTAAATGTTTTAAATAACTAATAATTAATATGATCGTATAATTAAAAGAACCGATGAGAAGAAAAATGCTAATTTATGTTGAAAAACGTTTAAGGATTAGAAGTTTTTTTAACACTAGGGAGCTACCGCCCCCTGCTCGCCAACCCCCGTTAACTGCTTACACAGAAACTTTTGGACCGCTTCGCAATTCCACACAAAACCCAGCTCACTGCACTTACTCAATTTATAAAACATTCTTAAAACAGGGGCAGTACTTCTCCGGGGTATTCTTTCAAAAATGGCGGATATTTTTTCAGTGGCGGAATTTTAACAGTTCCTCTATGGCAGGTATGGGCAACCTTTTCGATTCCGCGGGCCGGATTCTATGATTATAATGACTTGGAGGGCCATAGAGTAGATAATAGGTAATATTTTTTAAAGTAAAAAATTAGTAGTTTTATTTTATATATTTACGAAGTTTAATACTTAAGTTAAAATTTAATCTGGACTTATACAATATATTGATTACATACAATAATTATAATGAAGTTACATTAATCTGGACTAAAATAATATATTGATTACATACAGTAATTATAATGTTTAAGTTACATTAATATGAGCTAAAATAATATTCAGAGCTCATAGTAATGAAAAAATATTTCAGGACACACTTTTAACAATTGTCATTACATGATACAGGAGAATTAATGAAAGACGATATAATGTTCAGGAGGACAAATTAACTTTAGCAGCATTGGGAAAGGCAGATAATGAATATAGTCCGTATGGTAGAGCCGGCAACAGCCGGACTTTTTGGGTGAGAACCGCTTATAGACGCCTCCCAAGAACGAAATATAGTTGTACAGCAAGTTTTAACTGCTTAAATTAAGTTTTTTTCGGGGGAAAGTTCTGTATCCCCTCTTTCGCTCTTGTTGACGAAAACCAGAGTGAATAATTTTTTGGTATAATTTTTTAAATGTTCCGCGGGCCGGACCAAATGACGAGGCGGGCCAGATCCGGCCCGCGGGCCGGAGGTTGCCCATCGTTGCTCTATGGTAACATGAATTGGAGGATCGCTTTATAATTCCAAGAAAATTAACAACAGGACAATGTAAACATTCTTTTACCCATTTCCCCAAGGTAATGTTTTTTCACAGATCCATTAAGGAAGCACTGAAACATCTCAGGAATAAATTTAACTTTCTTAAAATTTGCAATGATTGGATGTGAGAAATGTAGTAATTATCGCAAACATCGTGAGAATTTAGAATTTCATCTTCATGAGAACAAACAAACGTCGAAGTTGTATCAGTTTCATAGCAATGACACGAATGTCTAGACTTCCAACATTTTCGATTTTTATCTTTATTTCTTAAACGTTCGCCCGTGCTTGCGTTTTGGCATTATGAAATAAAGAGTTACATTTTACTACCTTAAAAAACATACTTGCAAAAGGATATAAAAAAATAATTATTGTAAAAAATAAATGCAAAAGTTCTCAAAATTTCCGATTGTAAATATAGTAATGATTAGGTTGCCACAACGACAAAGATAAATATAAAAATATTTATTTGTTATTTAAAAAATAAAAGATAAATTAATTATGCAAAAGTTTTAAATATAATTAAAACCGTTTTAACAACAAAAATATAAATTTTGTTAAAAGTAACCCAAAATATATTTTTTAAATTCGTGTTATAAATAGAAAGGTGATTATTAAATCTATTTGAATATTAAAAAAACAGTGAAATATGTTTTCAATTGTTTCAAAATTCATAGTTTCTTGCTTTGTAACTGCGACCTTATCCGAAATCTAAAAAATGGAAATATTTTAAAATTTAGAACTTTTTTAAAAATCCAATAGCCTACTCGGAAATTCGGAAAGAATCCAAACATTTTGATACCATATATGTGTCATTCGGTTCAGTAATTAAAAAGCCTTTCTCTGGAAACCGTTCACCAAAAACTTTTTTTTAGAATAGAGATATTTTTAACCACTGTTAGCCTTTTTATCTATAATTGCGTTGTTATTTATAATATTATGATCCTTTTTGGAAAAACGATTGACTAATTAAAAGTTAGAAAGACGAACCAGGGCAATTTTCTTAAGTCAAGATACAAACAATTCCTGTGGGAATACTCCATTAAAATGAAAAAGAACTGAGGAAATAACTTTCTTCCAACTGCTAAAAACTACATTTTCCCTCGCCACTGAAACCAAGCCCTTGCAAAAGGATATCCCAGAGCTTCTCTAAAGGGGATTCGTGTTACATGGAATATTTTCTTCAAAATTGATTTAGAGCCCCCCCTTCCATTCGAAAAACCCGGTGAAGACGTGTAGAACAGTTAAAAGCAGGGGAAAAACTTCTTTTTTAGAGAGTAGTGGGGAAAAGCGAAGAAGACAGAGAAAGCGTACAGAGAAAAGCGGAAGAAAAGAAACTACTCATAGCAGCGGCAAATAATAAGGAATGTGAAAAGGACAATATCTTCTGTGTTCGGACGTTCCTCAGAGGACAAGGACACTCGTTATTTTCGGGAAGAATGTTTGTCCAGAGCGAGTACACAAACCGAAAGGGGAGAGTCAGCCGAACTTGAATGAAGTGCAGAAAAAGAGGTTCCAAACTTTGGGATTTTAGGGAAGGTGAGTTTCGGCTTTATAATTCTGAAAGAAACTTTTGCTGCTAAAACCGAGTGGGAATTTGAGAAAAAATAAATTGTTACAGTGAGTAGTAAGTAGGATTATATTTATAATATGATCGTAAAAATGCTCGTAGATATTCAAACATAAATATATTTTGTTTGTAAATTTTTATGAAATGCATCTTATGCATTTTAACTGGTTTTCTTTATCCCACGGCCTTTACACATTATTAAAAAAATTTAAAAATATTATGTGTCAAAGTAAAGGGTTTATTTATAAAATCCATAGTATGGGTAGAATTTATATTTTTGTAATGGGTAAGGTGTACCTTAGACTTTTATTTACTTTTCACTCTTTAATTTATGTTTATTTTGTTAATTGAGTGTAACACAAAAATCACACATAACTTTAATTTTGATGGGTGAAATAAAATTTTAACATAAATTAAATTGTCGATTTTTCAGGCTAGACAGTTCTCTGGTAGTAAGGATGCAGACGTGTTCTTTCAGTTTTGCCTGTTTTTTTCCCACATCACTAAAAGTTAAGCTAAAAATTATGTAGAACCAAAATACACTCTTAGGTCCAAGGTAAACCACCTTTCCCTAAAAAATTTCTGATCGAGTTGTTTTATTTCACATTTTATCATTTTTCACTTTATGAAATAAATGTTTTGAAATTAAAATTACCACTATTTAATTTCTTCTTCTTAAATAATCTAAAAATATAACTTGTTTCATTCACTGTAAGAAGTAAACATTCATTGAAGTATACATTGAAAATTTTATTCTTCGAATTATCTATTTAACTGAATTTTGATAAGAATAAATTCCACATTTAAAAAAATCAAAATTTCAAAAGGCAAATAAAATTATCCAAACAAACTTCCGACTCATTTTTTTCTATGAAAAATGGGGACAACGCAATAATACAAGTTTTCGTTGTAATGAAACGCATTGCAGACAGCATTGGATGATCTAAAGAAACGAAGGCCATGGGATAATTAAAGACTAAGCTGCAACACATTTCTTCTTTAATCAGTTCCGCTATGCAATTACACTCTGGGAACTGTGAATGGTTTTCAACGAACGGTTAGAAAGTGTTATTTAATTATTAAATTAAGATTCACACACTCTTAGCCTACTTTATTGATGTTAAAGCTATTGTAATAATCTTCAACTTTTAGGAGCGTTTTATGTATGCACATATTTTGACCCTATTTGAATAGAAAAGAAACTTCTCGTGTTATTTTTTTTCAGATTTTAATTATAATTGCATGAAAATTACTTTTTGGTAAGATATTTGCTATTTATTTTTTTAAAAGTATCATTTATTACTTACATATTAAAATGTAGAGACGAAATCAAGTATTCAAAGTACAGAAGTTAAATTACTTATTTTAGGAACTGCTTTATCCACGGTTAGTGCATATGCATCATGTGAGAAATAAAATGTAGTTAAATTACGAATTCAATAAATAAAATATTAGAAATACTGATGCATCGATTCAGATAACATTTCTCTTGGACTTTCGTAAATCTAGAAATAAAAAAATTAAAAAATACCTAACCTACATACCATTTAAAATCACCATCTCATAAGGTTATAAAAGACAATTGAAGACTGCTCTACTTTGAATGGATGTTTAGACTTGACAAGAATCAGGGAAAAAACTATTTACCTGATCATTTGTTTATAATAAAGAGGAATTCGTTAAATATTTGTGTGAAAAGATTTGTAGTTATTTTTGTTGCTTCCACAGAATCCTTTGGATACCAAAGCGTTTCAGAAAAGCGAACAAAAATATTCTTAAAAGACTTCTATAGTGCTTTTATTTAAAAAAAAACGGTAACAGTGGTGGTTGAATTGATGAGTACGTATAGGAATACTATACTTACTCATCAATTCAACCACCAGAGGTTCAACTTTAAAGAATTAGAGAATTAAAGGAATATAGAAATAAAAAATACCTAACCTACATACCATTTAAAATCATCATCTCATTAGGTAAAAAATAGAAAGAAGAAGACAATTGAAGACTAAATAATTTTTTAGCTCATAAAACTTGTTTGGTCATTAAAATAAAGAAGGTATTGGTAAACTTTTACAAATTTAGAACACAAAATTTTTCATATTAAGGTTCTTCAAAAGGAGGAGAGTGGTTCAAAAATTACCAAATACAGGGTGTCTCAAAAGGTCTAGTACAAACTTTGAGGGGTGATAGTACTCATCAAGACGAACAAGAATTGATGCGGAAAGGGGGGTCGCAGTTACACCGTTAAAGAGCTAGGTCCTAATGTAGTGCGAGAGCGTTACAAAAGGACGTTTTGCCAAGGCCCGTTTAACGAAAAAAAACATAATGAAATGAAAAAATTTATTGCATGAGGTACAGCAGTATCCGTACTACTTACATCATAAATTTGATAGAAATTGAACCGCTTTCTAAACCGCGGAGTTAGTTTCAAAAGTGCAATATTAATCTTTTAGTCAAAGAATCACATTCCTTAATGGTATTTAGAAAAATGATGATCGGGGAAGGAATTTTCAATGATCGTAACATGGATCATTGAAACTGTTTGATCATTGAAAATTCCTTCCCCGATCATCATTTTTCTAAATACCATTAATGGAACTCCATTGTTTGACTAAGAGCACGTTTTAAAACTCACCCCACGGTTTAGAAAGTGGTCCAATTTCTATCAAATTTATGATGTAAGTAATACGGATACTGCTGTACCTCATGCAATAAATTTTTTCATTTCATTATGTTTTTTTTCGTTAAACGGGCCTTGGCAAAACGTCCTTTTGAAACGCTCTCGCACTACATTAGGACCTAGCTCATTAACGGTGTAACTGCGACCCCCCTTTCTATACCAATTCTTGTTCGTCTTGATGAGTACTATCATCCCTCCAAGTTTGTACTAGACCTTTTGAGACACCCTGTATATGCCAAAGTCATTTTTGAACGGCCCCAGTACAAAAACATCAAAAAAGGAACCTTCATCCCTCCAGAATCACGAAATTCGCCCACCGCCCGTAATGATCCCAAATAATCTTAGGTGGAACAAACCTCTTCTGTCCACCACCGAAAGGGAAGCTCCGTCTTTTGTCTCAGAAGACTGATCTGATCAGCCCTTGACCTTGGGCAGGTAAACGCCCGACTGAGCATAAAACCACGCAACGCAACCCGATCACATTCATTCATATTAGAGTAGTGGATTATCGCCAATTCCACAGTCACTTATGGACTGTTGATGATTGAAAAAAGAAGTTGTGCGGGAGTTGATGAGGACTAAGAGAGATGTGTGGATGATGGTCATTGACGGCAAAGGTTTCATTTCTGGATGATTTTTTCTCCGGAATAGGGAAGACCGCATTGGTCTTTCTCAGATGGGAATTTAAATATCGATGGTTTTCTAATTGGGACTGTACGCATAAAATGAACGTTGAAGCTAAAACAAATATTTACGAGATAGACATGTACAATACTGGCAAAAAAAATCGACTCAGACCCTATATCTCCGGAACGGCTTGTGATATAAAGACAAATAAGGTATAATTTTTCATGATTTGAAGTATTCTATATACAGAAAATTTTCAAGTTCTTAGGGGGTCGTCTTCATATTAAACGAAGCACCAACTTTCGTTTTTCCTATGGAAACCATCAAAGATTATTCCAGATTCTGAAAGAGCACCCTCTAAAACCCCGCAAAACCAGTTTTCATGCCATTTGGTCCCCAAATGAAGCCAGGAGTGGGGGTTGAAGTTCGTCGAATTTACGTTGAAATCTCGTTTTTACGTTGAATTCTCGATTTTGATCCTTTCAACCATCAACCCCGCAGGATGAAAATCGAGAATTCAACGTAAAAAACGAGATTTCAACGTAAATTCGACGAACTTCAACCCCCACTCCTGGCTTCATTTGGGGACCAAATGGCATGAAAACTGGTTTTGCGGGGTTTTAGAGGGTGCTCTTTCAGAATCTGGAATAATCTTTGATGGTTTCCATAGGAAAAACGAAAGTTGGTGCTTCGTTTAATATGAAGACGACCCCCTAAGAACTTGAAAAATTTTCTGTATATAGAATACTTCAAATCATGAAAAATGATACCTTATTTGTCTTTATATCACAAGCCGTTCCGGAGATATAGGGTCTGAGTCGATTTTTTTGTCAGTATTGTACATATTACGAGGTACTCTTAATACTCCGAAATTCCTAAGTAATAAGCGCCGCTTTTCCCACATGATAACTTTTTCTACAGTTTAGGTTCCCTAGGCGAGCCTTTGACTCTTTGGGATCCACATAAATAACCTTTTTTCTTATGTATATACAATTATGTGGATCTATGTATTTTTGTTTATCTTTGTATTTTTGTGTGCTGTCTTTTGTCCGTGTACTCCTTGTCATGTATATGTCTTATTTCAAAAATCATCATTAAACCTTTCAAAAAATGTCTTTAATTAGATACGTATTTGAAAATAAAAATAGATGAATTTAAGTTGACCTCGAAACGCTCGTGACAGTATACTTGAAAAATTGGTCGTATCATAAGATAGTACATCATTCCATCCCGTGATGTTTTGTTTGTCAAGTCGAACACACAACTACTTCGAATAATGAGTAACCGACCTCGAGTTTGATCTTTAAATTGAGATTTAAGAAAACTTATAAAAGGTTGAGAAATCACAAAAGTAATCGTGATAGACTTTGAGACGTGAGCTCATTGTTGACTACTGCATTCTTATCTTTTAAACAAACAACAAGTTAACAAGATTTTCTGGAAAATTTACGATTTACCCCTTTGAAAACTCTTAAGAAAAGGGAGTTCACTTGAATTACGCTTGCTAATAAGCTTTTTTAATTTATTTTCAATTGGGAAAATTTTGTTACGACAAATCATATTAAGATAGTGAATGTAATGTCTTAGCTGAGTAAGCAAAATAGATAAAGGCCACTTCCACTAATTTAATCATTATAAAGAGTCACAATATATTTTCACTAATAATGAAATCTGTATACCTACTCTTTATTTTTACCCTAAATTACAATAATTTAAAACATGGCTAAATTGTGTTATTTGAGTTTAAAAAACATAGCAGTTTCTATGAACGTTCAGGTCTCTTTATAATATGAGGAGATATTAATTAATATTATAATATTTGGTTACTTATTATAATTAATTGTATTGTAATAATTTTATTAGATTTTTATGCGAATTTCTAGAGGGTAGGTTAATTAAATTTTTAAGGAGGTATACGTAAGTAGGAGGATTTAGGAAAAAGACAAAGAAACAAGATAGAGATATTGGGGTGGGCATAGATTTCCAATGACCGCCCTCCGTGAATTCTCCCATATGTATGAAACCACACAGTTAAAAAACCACGGAGCTAAATTCAATGCATATAGTATGGTTAAGGGGCACACCTAGTGTGAAATTTTCAAAAAATCGATTTTTTTTTATTTTCTATATTTCGATAGGTTATACCTTTAAAAATAACATACTAAAATTTTAAATTGATATCTTAAATAGTTTTTGAGTTACAGCCATTTAAAAGAGTAGCCGCTCGGCAGTGAACACGATCATTTTATCTTTAAACGCGTTTTTCTCGAAACAGCATTTTTCGAATTTGCTTGCGTGATTACTCGGACACAAATGATCCGATCGCTATCAAATTTTTTTTGCATCTTCTCTATATAGTTCTACATACGATGACCCTCCAGTTTTTTGATCTGATCAAAAACCTAATTTTGGCAGGCCAAAAACGACCAAAATTTTGGGTAAAATTTAACTTTTTTTTTCAACATGCCGCCATTTTGTCAATTTTTGATTTTTTTGTTCGCCCGAGGTTCATCGTACAGACAATATGTTTTAGTTTCACGAGAATTTGTTTTTTAGGTTTTATCAACGGAGAAGACTGGAATCACGGAAGCAGTGGAGGACCTTTTTTTTTGGCGCCGCCGGAGATCGCGTGTCATTTCAAAAATATTTAGTATTTTATTTCAAACATTTTACTGTGTATTCTCAAAACATGTATAAATATACCCTCAAAATTTTAAAACGATTAATTCACTAGTTTTCTTTTTTTTTAAATCCCAAAAATTGATTTTTTTAGGCTGTCACACTAGGTGTGCCCCTTAAAGTATCATGGTACATCATGATAAATATATGTTTTTTTATTTTCTTTTTCTGAACCTAAGTGTGAAAAGCCTTTTCATGTTTCGAGGTCTTAATGCAGTTAAAAATAAATTGTACAACAAAAATATAACTTCCGTAAATAAAGTTCACAATCATCCAAAAGGGTAGGATATTTTCTTATCGTAAATTCAGTTCGATGAAAAACACGGCATTAAAGTACTTTTTACACAAACATTTGCTTTATGTTTGAAAATCTGTACCTGGAAAATTTTAAGATTAACCCATTACTGCCTGACGTCCCTTTTTAGGGACGTTTTTTAAAAATCCTCCTATTTCTACAAAAATTGTTCCTTTGAATCAAAATTTGCACTAATGTATCTCTGATCTTTATAGAACATAAAGAACACAAGAAGAAAGCAGAATTATAACAAAATTTCACTTTTTTTAAAGTTGGAAGATAGAATTTTTCAGAAAAGTGCTTTTTTAAAAATTTTAAAAGTAAAAGCTTAAAAATCCTAGTTGTTATTTTAAAAAAATTTCAATGCCGATATATATTACTGTTTATACATTAAATCAGTTGGGGTGTTTTTTTATTTTTCCAAAATATTTTATCTTGACCTTATTTTGGACCATCGAAAAGCGTCCCTAAAAAGGGACGTCAGGCACGAATGCCCCCGTGGTTTTCCACATAGTGAAATGCTAGTGTTTCCTTTATTTTTTCATAAAAACGCGTTTGATTCTTATGAAAGGAATTAAATAACTGATATTTATAAAATTACTTTAATTTTAGCTCATAAATTTATTATTTTTTTTTAGAAAATACTGTTATTTCTGCCAAATTAATGGAATAAAAAGTCTTAAATTATAAGGAAATTATTAATTTATATTAATTAAAAGGAATAAAATAATTATTTTACTATATTTTTTATTTATGCAAATATATTCAGGTTGTATTTTAATTAAAAGTTTAATAATTATTAGTTATAATGACTTTTTGTCATTAAAATTGCCAAAAAAGTCGCTTTTGTGATAAATTTTCGTTTTTTTTTCTAATTAGATGTCGCTAATCCAAATATACCAAATATTTAAGAAAAATTAAAAGTTGGGCATTAATGGGTTAAGGAAAATAGTTTCTTTAAATTGCCCGAAATCTTCAGGTGTTAGCTGGAAAATTTAAATTTTATCGTTTATATTGAAATATTCAAGTTCCATTTTTGCAAGCGATCTAAAGATTTAAGTTTTAGAAATAAAAAAATTTAACAAATTATTGAAGTAATATCTAAAAATTTATCCTTTTTAAACGAGTTTTCCTTTAAATTCCCCTTCTGTTTAGCCCTCCTCTCTTTAAGGAAAACCCACAGATGTTTCAGACACTTTTTCATCCAGCGGGTGGCTAGGTGGAGTTAATTAAGCCAACAGCTTTTAGGAGTATAACTAATGATCTAAGTTCATTTTCTTCACCAAAGGTCCTGAGAGAACCCACGTTTTCAAAGTTCATTTTGTGCGCAACGCAAGCGGTGAAAAAAAATAGTAAGAGTAAAAGGGGGCAACATACAAGATAACTTCTAATTTCAGAGGAAGTTGTTTTCAATCCAATACGGTCGGTAGAGACTTTATTGACGAAAAGCTCACCCCTAAACATGTGAGTGTCAATTAGCCAACAAAGGAAAGCCTTCCTTAAACGGGATTGTGGGGAGAAATCCCAAAATCACACCAAAAGCTCCCTACCCTTTCCCATGCTCGTACTACCTACCCTTTTCGTCCGGGCGAAGTTTTGCACCTTAAAACCGAGTCTTGTATAAGTATCAACCAACTTATTTGGAGAACACGAAAGCGGTCGAAAAAAAAGCAATATTAGTTTTTAAGGCATACACTCAACAACGAACCAAGAGGGAGGGGCTATGAGGCTGCAGCCCCCTAGAATTAAAAAAATTCTCCAGATTTAGTACGAATTCCTTCAACAATTTGAATTTTTTCCACTTTGTTTCATAAAAACAGGTATTAATAGGGAATTCATGATGTTTCTTTGGGAGAAATCCTTCTAAAATTAAAAACTAAATGCTTTTAAAACTAGAAAATGCGGCGATAGGTACCTCAGCCCCCCTCTAGACACAAATTCTGGATGGATTCGGTATACTACTGCATGCACTCGAGATCGTGCAAACTTTTCCTCAGCTTTAAATTATCTTTAACCCTTTCAATCCTTAAGTCCTAAACTACCCAAGATTGCTGAGTTGAAACCTATAGAAAATTCGGGGCGCTATAACAGAACGGGGTAAAGTAACGATCTAGATCATTCATTATTGCTTTGCAAAATTTTCCAAAGCAATGCAAGACCACTCAACCCCCTCGAGTACTCCAGATATTTCTACTCCTTCTCTCTGAAATAAAGCAACATATCGAAATAATTAACTTACAGTGTCTCTCTCCTCAGTCCTTGCACAATGCAATCGGCGATAATCCACGATCGTCCGTCTCCCGCAACAAGCGAAACGATTCTGCCGGCCGATCGCGACAGCAGCGCTGCAAGCTCACCTGCGATTTCTTCTTCTACCGCACACGCGGAAAAGAGCGTTTCCTTGTTTATTATGCGCCGCTTTTCTGTTTTCTTCTGCCGGGTGTCTTGTGGCGTGCGGTCGGAACTATAATGGGCGCTAGAGGTAGAAAATAATGTGCGGCTATGAAAATTTAATTTTGATTTTAAAGAGCGAGCATTTAAGTAAGAGAAGAGGTTGAACAGTTTTTGTCATAAATTTTTAATGCAACTGGAGGGTTCTGCCTCCTCCTTGCTATTGCTTACCAACCAGGGGGCTATACTAGACAGTAAACTTAAGTTGAACCTACTACGTCACTAACAAACAAAGTAGTTCACATCGCGGGGTCTGAATTTCGAGTGAAACAAAGAACGTCAATTTTAAAATATGATTATTTCGTTATAAACCCATGTATAAATAGTGTCTTTTTACCACATTTCACGTCGCGTATCGAAATTCCTCCTATCAATCCAACAGACTTTGTGTTTACTCCACTTTCTCCTTCCGCGTAGTGAAGTACTGGGTTAATGAAACGTTGCTTCGAAGTATAGGGGGACGTAAGCCTCCCCAGAGGAACGAGAACAAAGATTACAAAAACGAGTTTAAACCCTGTTTTTAAGGGTCAAGTTTCCAGATACTCTCTAGGAGGGGACCCCCAGACCCCCTCTTTGGTACTTATAACTACTATATTATTTACAACTTCTTTTTAAAAATAAGTACTCCGTCAAAATGCAAATCCCCCACAAAAAAATTTAAAATTCTTAAGGTGTATCTTCGGAAGTCGGATTAGGTGTATACCAAAACGAGTTGAAAACCTGTGTGTTTAGACTTCAGTTTCCAATAAAAAAAATTCAGGGGAAGGACTCCTAAACCCCCGTTTGGAAATTTGGACACAATTATCCCTAAATTATCCACAATTATCCATATTTGATTTGATTTAGAAAATTCTTAGCCCCGTCCAACACCGATTTCTGGATCCGCCACTAGCAGCAGAAAGTAATGATGAGCGGCAATAAAAACTTTATTAGGTATACATATTAAGAGGAAATATTTAAGTAAGAGAAGAGATTTAACTGCTTTTTGTTGTAAATTTTTCATGCAAGGGATCTGCCTCCTGTTTGCTATCACTCATTAACCCTGAAACGGCATCCAGGTCTTAACTGATTGCTTCGAGAACTAATCTAAAGCTTGCTCGTTAAACCTCACCAACTATGCAAAACCAGCTTTTGATTTAGTAGTAAAGGGTTAGGGACGGATTTATAGTTAACGACTTATTTTGCAATGATTTACTCAATGATTAAAGGGGAATTATCGAGAGTAAAACTTACGAGTTAATATTTAATAATATAATAGTTCTAGATTTTCAGAAAATATTTCAGGGCCAAAATTTTCCCAGAACACAATTTGTTTTTAACAAAACCCCCAAAATGAGATTTCATTAAAAGAAGTAGAGTGATTTATATTATAAATTTTCTTTTTCAGATTCAAAAATTTTCGCATTATCCATAAAAATTTAAATTTTAATTATCTTTATAATTTCTTTTTAGTCTTTTTTACACACTAATGATCTTAGCTCAGAAGTTCCTCTTTTTTTTTAATATGAAAAATTGTCTATCATTCTGAAATTTAAGCTACCTATAAATTTCTCCTTAATTAAATCAACTTTTCAGTGAAGAACATGAATGTGAAAAAACAAGAACGCTATTTATTAGGGCTCGACCGATGGCACTTTTTTGGCCGATGGGCCGATGCCGATTGTTCGAAAATTTCCATCGGCGAGCCGATGGCCGATGGGTCTTTACGAGGCCGATTGCCGATGTCGATGGCCGATGCTAAAGGCCGATGGTAAAAATTGCATTAAACTAATTTAGTCCAGTAAATCTAACGGAAAAAAAAGGAAAAAGGGGTAAAACCAGTAAAAATTTCAACATTTAGTTTTTAACGGTTTTCACTTGAGAATAATGTTTATAGACTATTTTTCACTGCTGCTGATACGAATATTCTATTTAAATTTTTTAAGATTGAAATATCAATTCAAATTTATTTCAAAAATTTGATAACCATCGGCCAAACATCGGCATTTAGATGTTTTTTTAGGCCGATGGGCCGATTTTTTCAAATTTTAGCATCGGCTGCTGATGTCAATGCCGATGGCTATTTTTTCAAACAATCGGCGCCGATACATCGGCCAAGCCGATGCATCGGTCGAGCCCATAGAGTTAGTACTAATATAGAGACAGCTTAAACATCTGCTCCGCTGTTCTAAGCGTGACCGGTCTCCCGGTTT
Source organism: Tetragnatha versicolor (assembly GCA_024610705.1). Lineage (NCBI taxonomy): Eukaryota > Metazoa > Arthropoda > Arachnida > Araneae > Tetragnathidae > Tetragnatha > Tetragnatha versicolor. The sequence goes on along the minus strand of JANDEH010000005.1, from coordinate 694,432 downwards.
CGCTCTGCCACTCACACATGACTTTTTGAACCAACTTGGCCACTAAATCCCTCTTTTGGCATTTTCGGTTTTTCGCGTGGCTTCACTCGTAAAGAAACTACGTCAAAAACGCCCGCCAAGCTCATACCGCCAAGCGTCAAGCTTTGCCAACTTCCAGTTCCTACCTCGACCACTATATCAGCAATTTTCTCCCTTAAATACTTGTTTAAACGAATCGGAAATGACTCGAATCGAATCAGGAGGGTTCATATTATATAGTGTGAAGCTTTTTTTAAAGAAATTCCCCCCGCAACATTATAAAAATACAGTTTAAAGTTGTTTTTTCCGAATCCGCGGAATTTAAAATAATAACAGGTAAAAAACTAATTGAGATAGAGAAATTTTTTCTTCACTGAACGATTCGTCATTGCTTTTTCTCGTGTTTCAAATTGTCGGTATCTTTTTTTCATCATTTTTCTGGGAAGAAGAGCAGTTTTTATACCTCAAATTTCACCCGCCTACGGGAGCTCCCATGTTAAAAATTTACTTCCGCCACTCACACAGGTCCGACTCTTTTCGACATACAGGGTTGCCTTACCGAGAAGAGTAAGCTGTCTCTATATTTGTACTAACTCTATGGTCGAGCCCTACTATTTATAGTAGAAATTACTCATCCTACCACCTACCACGAATACGTTGTTTTTCTTGCATACAAAACAAAAAGCAAGGAAAAGCCGACTTTCAGGTATTCACTCAGAAAACGAGGATTTTTTGCGCAAATCCGTAGTTTTCCCCCTCTACATCCGAAATTCCGCAGTTTTCACCTGATTTCCGTTAAAATTGGAAGTTATGATGCAGTCACTACCCAAAATGTTCGTTTGTTAGCTATTGATGATTGAATTTTTTTCAGTTTTTCCTTCTATGAGGGGCAAAAATTTCCCCAGAGCTACTTGAATTTCCCCCGAAAATCGTTCGGGCATTCGGACACATTCTGCATCCTTGAATATTTCATATTAACTAAACTATAACCGCCAGAAAACAACACACTGGTTAAGATTTCGTTACACAATAAATCAAGCAACCTCATCCTTGCATTTTTGATAACCAGTGAACAGAGACAGCTCTGCACGATTCTGCATGAAAGTGGTCACGAACGCAGGTGGGATCTTGTGAAAATTTCAAATGAACTCTAAAACTTCGTTCCCAGGATCTGAAGACAAAAATAAGACTTCTCATTTTATACGTTTCTCAAGGGAAGAAAACCGAGTTTGAAAATAGCTGAGGGGTCAATGTCGATGAAAAAGAGTTTTGGTTGCTGAAAGTTTCAGATTATTGCGTAATTGTTTATTATCTCAAGCAAAGGAATTCACAAGTTAACATTCTGCAGTCTTAGATCGGTATAATTAGAGTTACAATGTCGTTTGTTGACGGAAAACTTTGATTTTTAATTTTTAAGGAAAGTTTTGATTCAAGAATTAAACTTCTTCTTATGCTTTCCTATTTGTGAGTTTTAATTTTTATCAACAAATACCAAATATTTTTTTAAAAAAATATTAATTTAAAAAAATTAATTTAATATTTATCAAATCAAATTGTATTAAGTAAATGTTTCATTGCTAATTATTTATTTTGTGTTTCTCAAATCGTCAAGGAGAAAAACTGACGAAAGAACATTAATTCCTTATCTACTTTATAATAAAAATAAACCGACATGTGTTGCAAACTTGAAGCCATACTCTGGTCTATACGTATATACAGTAAGGACACCGAAAACACACTTTATTTTTATTTATGTTCTAATAACACGGAAAGGGTGCCACTTGGGTCCAATAAGGATGGTGTAAAATATTTTTTGATTGGATAATATCTTAGGCTTCCGCATCGCACTTAAAGTTTGAAAAAGTGGATACTTTTTTACAAAACAACTAAAAAACCAAAGATTGAACTCTAAAATATTGTTCATGATTTATTTTTTATGAAGAAATAATATAGTTATAGACATAATGTTTAAGTTTCCATTCTTCTATCACTCTTGTTTAGTTAGATATAATTTTTAAATGTTGAAAAAAAATTTTTAATGTTGTTTTTCCTGCATTTTTAAACAGCTAAGAACTCTAGAACTATAACAACTTAAAAACCTAAAATCAGTCCCATTTGGTTCGTAAATTTTTTGTCTTTGATTGGATGTGCATAATGACCATCATTGTCAAAAAGTATTTTTCAAAATTTAACAATAGTGAAAAAATAATTTTTTTGAAAATTTTTTTGAAACAAATTTAAAAGCCTCTTGACTCTTGAAATGAACATTACTGCCAAATTTCAAGTTGAAAATAAACTTTAATCATCTATAAAAAAATTAAAAAATTAGAAATTTAGGCAAGTCCCTAAACCAGGGGTTCTCAACCTTTTTGACTCCGCGACCCCCTTCTCAGGGAAAATGTTTTGGCGACCCCCTCAAACCAAAAATTTTAAGACATTAATAATTATCAACCATTTAGTTATCTTAATAATGGTTATAGTTCTATTATAAGTTAATTCTCTACCATTTTGTCGTCTCGCGACCCCCTAAGGCATGCCCCGCGACCTCCCAGGGGGTCACGACCCATCGGTTTTGAGAACCCCTGCCCTAAACAATCTCTTAAATTATACAGCAAGAGCGATTCACTCATGAAAAATTCATAAACTCACTTGAGGGTGTTCATGACTTAAAATATGTAAAAAATGTCACATAAATTTCTGCAAATACGACAATAATTACCAGATACGGTATAAAACCTTACATAGCTAATTTTCAACTTTAAGTTAATTCAATGATGTCCATGAATTTTACCTGAATATTCCTAAGAAATGTGTTTATATCCAATTTTTTATGTTCTAAAACTTTTAATTTACTTTGATTAGACTTGTTTAAAGTAAAAACAATTAGATATAAGCATCATTCATAGGAATTTTCAGGAGAAATGCATGCAAATTGAATTAACTTAAAGTTGGGAACTAGTACTGTAAGATTTTGTACCGAATCTGCTAATTGTCGTATTTTCAGAAATTTATGTGAAATTTTTTACATGTTTTAAGTCATATGAACTCCCTCAAGCGAGTTTATGAATTTTCCATGACTGAGTCACTCTTGCTGTATAATTTTAGAGATTGTTTAGGGACTTGCCTAAATTGCAAATTTTTTATTTTTTTACGCGTGATTAAATTTTATTCTCAACTTGAAATTTGGTAGTAGTATTTTCATTTTAAGAATTAAAAAGGCTTTTAAATTTTTTTCATAAAGCAATTGTTTTCACTTTTTATTAAATTTTGAAAATAACTTTTTGAAAATGATGGTCATGATGCTCATCCAATCAAAAACAAAAAATTATTTACGAACAAAATGGGACTGATTTTAGGTTTTTAAGTAGTATAGTTCTGAAATTATCAGCTGTTTAAAAATGCAGGAAAAACAACTTTACAAAAATTTTTTTCGACATTAAAAATTATATCTAACAAACAAGAGTGATAGAAGAATGGAACCGGAAATATTATGTCTATAACTATATTAGTTCTTCATAAAAAAATCATGAACAATATTTGAGAGTTCAATCTTTGGTTTTTTAGTTGTTTTGTAAAAAAGTCATCCATTTTTTCAAACTTTAAGTGCGTTCCGGAAGCCTAAGATATTATTAAATCGAAATCAAATCCAGTGATAGTATTTTTTCCAACGTTATGAAGAACTCACTGAAAAAATTTCATGAAAATATCGTGAATATTCGCGGAGATATTGGCATGTGAAAATAGCACTTTTTCAGGCCTCGAAAAAGAAAAAGTTCGCAAATTTGCAAGTTTTTTTTTATTTTTTGATTTAATTTTGTCTTCATTCAACTAAAAAAACACAAAACCAGACAATAACACTGAAAAATTTGCAAATTTACGAACTTTTTCCTTTTTGAAGCCTGAAAAAGTGCTATTTTCACATGCTAATATTTCCACAAACATTCAAGATATTTCCATAAAAATTTTTTCAGTGAGTTTCTTATAACGTTGGCAACAATACTCTTAGTGATATTTTTGCTCTATCTCCTTTTGTTTTTAAATTATATATTTTTTATTTTTTCATTTCGCCGCTAGGGGCACTGTAAGTCATCTCAATGGATTTTCCAGGGTCTCTTACTGAGGGGTAACCCTTACTTCCGTGACCCCCTACAACACGTTGGTTCCAAATAAAAGCCGCGAAACGGACTTATGAAACACCCTGTAGATACTAAGATAGAAGCTATACTATCTATTTTTCTCAACCTTATTGTAGTCTGCAAACACTAGATAGTAAATCTTTAGATTAAAAGGAAAATACTATAGGAATCTCTCTATTCTAAAAAAAAGTTTTTGGTGAACGGTTTCCAGAGAAAGGCTTTTTAATTACTGATCCGTATAACACATATTTGGTATCAAACTGTCCGGATTCTTTTGAGGATGTGCAAAGTGCCTTTAGAATTTCTAAAAAAAATCTCAAATTTAAAATATATTTTCATTTTTTAAGATTTCGGATAAGGTCGCAGTTACAAAGCAAGAAACTATGAATTTTAAAACAATTGAAAACATATTTCACTGGTTTTTTAATATTCAAATAGATTAAATAATCATCTTTCTATTTATAACACGAATTTAAAAAATATATTTTGTGTTATTTTTAACAATATTTATATTTTTGTTGTTCACAAAGGGTTTAATTGTTGTTCAAACGGTTTTCATTATATTTTAAACTTATAAATAATTAATTAATTTTTTATTTTTTAAATAACAAATTAATATTTTTATATTTATCTTTGTAGTTGTGGCAACCTAATCATTATATTTACAATAAAATATACACTCGCTTTCGGAAATTTTGATTTTTGCATTTATTTTTTATATCCTTTTGCAAGTATGTTGTTTAAGGTAGTAAAATGTAACTCTTTATTTCATAATGACAAAACGCAAACAACTAAATAACACGGGTGAATGTTTTAGAAATAAGGATGAAAATGTTGGAAGTCTTGACATTCGGTGTCGTTGCTATGAAAATGACACAACTTCGAAGTTTGTTTCTCATGAAGATAAAATTCTAAATTTTCGCGATGTTTAAGATAATTACTACGTTTTTAACAGTCAATCATTACAAATTTTAAGAAAGTTAAATTTATTCCTGAGATATTTCAATGCTTCCCTTAATGTATCTGTGAAAAACATTACCTTAGGGAAATGGGTAAAAGAATGTTTACATTGCTTTGTTGTTAATTTTCTTGGGGTTCAATTCCGTTATAGTTCCCGCTAAATATCGCCAATCTCTTTCGAACGCTCAATATTCAAATGTAAACCAATTTTTCTAATTTTTAATGATAAATTGAATAGTTATACATCTAATTAAACACTTTAATCTATAAATTTGAAACAATTTAGCAATATTTATACTTTATAGTGTCCAAAAGAGATTAGTGATATTTAGCGGGAACTGTAACGGAATTCAACCCCAAGAAAATTAACAACAGAGCAATGTAAACATTTTTTTACCCATTTCCCTAAGGTAATGTATTTTTCACAGATACATTAAGGGAAGCACTGAAACATTAAGGGAAGGTTCATATTTAGCGGGAACTATATATGAACCTTTCTTGGAATTATAAAGCGATCCGCCAATTCATGTTACCATAAAGGAAATGATAAAATTCCACCACTGAATAAGTATTCTCCCTTTTTGAATGAATACCACGGAGAAGTACTACCCCTGTGTTAAGAATGTTTTATAAAGTGAGTAAGTGCAGTGAGCTGGGTTTTGTGGGGAATTGTGAAGCGGTCCAAAAGTTACTGCGTCAGCAGTTAACGGGGGTTGGCGAGTGATAGCGAGCAGGGGGCGGTAGCCCCCTAGTACTATAAAAGGATATTATACTACTTAAGGAATCCAAGTGATTTTATATATTTTCAATATGATGACTTAGCACTTCAGATTAATTTAATACACTAAAAAAGTTTTGTACAAAAAAGATACAAATAAAGGGCCATATTCAGATCTTCGCCGACGGCGAAAAAGTTGAGCTAAATAGTTGAAACGGTATTTAGATTGACTTTTACTCTACTCACTTTTTCGAAATCGCTGACGGCGAAATTACCGACTTTCTCTTCTCTCATTGGCTGAAACTGCGCTGAAACCTTGGAAACAGTTTGTTTACATTCTTCATTTGGTTGTACTTCGTAACAAAAATCGGGCGTCCATCTTTAGGGAAATTTGCATGCTTTGATTAGTAAGATGTAGAGTCATTAATGTCTGGATTGATATATTAAAATATTTGATAAATTTAACAAGAATGAGAGAGCACAGAAGAAAAATGGCACAGCTGAGATAAGAGTCGACCATGCCAAACCAACACTCCTTGCCATGCTTCAGATTACTCCCGACAGCAAAGAAAAATTTGAGGTATGTAAATAGTTTTTTTATTTAATTTTCTCATTATGGAATCTTTCAGAACTGGTAAATGTTTGTGTATTCAATATTTCGGATCAATTAGGTTATGTTCCGTTAAATATCGCCAAGTTTGTTTTGGTATCAAATATTAGAAACATAGCTTCAACTATTACTAATCTTAATAGGATAAAAATTTTCATTTAGTATAAAATGGAATAATTTATAATGTTTTTAATGTTACACAAATCGACGTGGCAAATTTCTTTTTGAATTGTTATATTTTAAGATTAAGAATTCTGAATAGACTCGGAAGTCCAATTCAAGATTTGAATTAAGAAGGTGGATGTGTTCACTACTTTTTTTTATTCAGAGAAAGTTATAAATGGAAAGCTTTAAAATAGATATATTTAAATGTTTATTTCAGTTGTAATAATATAAGAAATAGTTTGTGTTTTAAATTCATGAAAGATATCATTTTTGCACAGAATACATTAGTTATTACTTGTAATTCTTGATTTTTTTTATGTACAGCTTATAGCATTTTTTTTGCATTGGAATATCACTATCACATATTTAAAGAATTCTTATTCTATCGCTTTCCATTAAACTAGCTTCCTTCAGCAAAAAAGTGTTTTTTAATTTTAGGATAGTATTAATTAAATTAAGAAGATTACACCAAGATAAAAATCATTGAATGCGAATATAAACATTTCAATATAATTAAATAACAATCAATTATGCTGTTAAATAATTTTTTCTTGTAAGTAATTAATATTTTCATTTTATGTTTACATGCAAATATAATTTTTTTCCAGTTCAACTAAAATTCTGTTTTCTGTGAATCCAGAAAGAAGTATTGAAAAGGGAAAATTATAAAAGTTTAAAAGGATGAAACTTCTATATAAACTGAAAGTTATCTTTTAAAAATATTTGATAAATAGTAATGGAAATTAATCAATTATTCATTTAAATTGTTTTGAGGTATAGTTATTGTATTTGATAATTTATGAAAAAAAAATTTCCTCCTGTGAACAGTGACAATCCATACTCAATTAACCAAACAGAATCATTATTGAGAAAAGAGTTGTATAAATGTTGGAACAAATTGGTGTAGTGCTTACTTTTTTTGTTGATAATAAATAATATTTTTTGTGATTAGAGGAGTTTTTATATTTTTAAGATTTAGTTCATATAATATACTTTGAAATTATCACAAGTTACACTTTAGTCTAACTGGAGTAATAAAAATTTGTTTGTAAAATCTGCTTCATTCTTTCTTACATGTTGTACTAATAAATTTCAATTTAATACAGAGTAACTGCAATAGTTCACACATTTAACTGTAAAAAATAATTTTTGCTCCATTGAGCGGAAAATTCTCCAACAAATTAAGTAGGCAGTTTAAAATATAATAAGTTGAAGAATATTTAATACAAAATTCCTAAACTTTTATTGAATCTATCGTAAAAATAAAAAAGGGAACTTTCAAATATTGTGTAGAAATGAAAATAGTATAAGTACTTATTTATTTTGTTTTATAAGCTTGCAAAGTTTCAGTTTATAGATTTAAAAAGTGCAGCTAAAATTGGGAAATGATAATTAAGGATTAGTTTACTGTACCAATAAGGTGAGTATTATACTAAACTCTTATCAACCAGAATTATGAATTATAGTTCCTACTTCCTAACATCTTGTATTATATTGAATTTAATGAGTAATTAATTCCTTTGATGAAAAGATATTTCCATGTAATCATACTTTATGAAATAACTTTTTTTATTGAATTTTTGTTTTCTACCCCAGCTATTAATTATCTCTCTTTTTCATAACCATTCTTTCAAAATCATGCAAGAATGAATTTCCAAAACATACTTGGAATTAAATTTGGGAAATGAAGCATTACTGTTATGAGTTACAAGAATTGCTTGGTTATGCTCCTTTAAAAGGTGCAAAGCTTGTAGAAATAAGAAAAGATGAAATATTTTCTTTTTCTTTTATTGTTTTTATCAACTCTGTAATATGTGCGCTCAGCTAAAAGCTTCAGCTTGGTTTCCAGTTCACTCAAACAACACAAACAAGCGACTTGCAGTGCAGATTGAGTTTGTTTACACTTTTGGGAGCATGTGAATGCATCAGTGATGTTTTCCCGCCTTTTTAGAGAGGGATTTTATTGGTCGCTAAGCGTTTCACGTCAACAACACAACTAACCAATGAGCTGAATCTCCGAGATTTCCGCGTGCTTTCGGAAGAAGATCTGAATACGGTGAAAAAGTTCAAGGCGAAATAGATATTTCGAAATCGTCTCAACTATTTAGCTGAACTTTTTCGCCGTCGGCGAAGATCTGAATATGGCCCTAAGGGGCAATTCCACCGTAACTCACACTACATTTTTTTCAAAATTGCAATTTCAAATAATTTTTAAATATAGAAATAACTATTATTTTCTTTCTAAAAAAATCATACATATTGAAATTTATGTTAATAATTTAAAATAAGTATTGCGAATCTTTTAAGAATTTTAGTTTTTTAAATATTAATTAAAATAGAGTCGTAACTCACGCTACATGAAAAAGACATGGATTTATGAGTATAAAATTCAAATTTGTTTTTCTGTTTAAATAGTGTTTCAATAATTCTATATGCTTGTCAGGTGTTTGAATATACTTCCTTTATTCTAAAACAGCAAACAGTTTTACTGGGAATGCTTAAGAAAATCAGAAATAAAATAAAATATAGAGAGCTGTCCGTAACTCACGCTACAGTACTTCGTAACTCACGCTACATGTGTATAAGCGTTCAGTTATTCATGAATATAAATATAATTAAATTGATTTAAACACTTTATTTCATTTTTACTATAAAGTTTATGAGTATATTTAACAAAAAAGTTGTAAAAACTAATTAATTTATTTTTAATTTTCTAAATAAACTATACATTTTTCATTAACAAATTAACCTTTAAAACAAATATTTCTAAATATTGACTTTAAATGCTGACATTCCAATAAAAATAATTTTACACAAAATTTAAGAAATGCAAAACACAATTAGATCAATACTGCATAATTATTCCCTAAAATAATTAGAAAATTTTATTATTTTATTTTTTCATTTTTCTTGATCATGTCCCTGTTCATATGGAATAGCCCTAAGTTAAGAATGCTATGTACCTAAAAACCTTATAATACCATAAATATACGGAGAAAATACCCGATTCGAAAAGAGAAAGGGGTTAGAGAACCCTCGTGTGGAAATGGGCATTTCCTCATTCTAGGATTAGAAAAGTGAAAGCTTTGCAGTTAGGAATTTTAAATCAAAATATTTAAATTAACAAAATTACGATCACAAAATTTTAGTTTGAATATTGATTGAAGTAAATTTATTAAGAAATTATCAGACATATATTTTTTAATTGGATTTGGAATAAAAGATAATCCAAATTATTAAAAATGTTTTATTTACTTATGAAACACTAAAATAAGAATATACTTAAGATTATTACGATACGATCATCTTAAATATGTTTTTGTTAAGGTATTGTATCTAGCTTTAAAAATCAAAATAACTTCTGTAAAAAGTTTTCAAATTTTTAGTTTTAGCCCGATCCGATCTTTTTTCCGATCCGAAAACACTAAAGATTACCTTAAGATCATCTTAAATAAGTTTGTTATGATATTGAATTAGCTTAAAGAAATCAAAAATTTACTTTATAAAAAGTTCTCCATCACAACTAAGTGAATGAATAAATTTTGAAATAACTTATGATCGACCTAAGAAGGTAATTAAAAACCAAAAAATGCCAAATCTAAATTATTTCCCCGAGTCTTTACAAATCCACAAAAATAACTGTTTTCCCGTCTACCGTCTAATTGTGGTAGAAAATTGTACCACGATCAGCATCTGAGCCGTGGTTAAACATGGCTGAAATTTTTTGACTTAGATATACAACTCTATGAAGCGTTAAGCAGCACCACATTGACAACTATGCGCCACTTTGGCGTCGATCTTATCGAGATTCATTCAATTTTCGGAAAGCTGAGATAACTCTTTGTTGCAGCAAACACCTCAATTATTGAATTTTTACTGCTGTTATTTTAATATCCCATTTGAATTGTAAGCCAAAAACACTTCTAAGGTGGTTCGGGTTCTCCCCAGAATCCTTTTTGAAAATTATACCCGAAAAAGTACTAGATTTTAGTCCCTGTGGTATAACTAAGAAGGGATATTCTGTACTCTTTGACCAGTAGCGTATACCTATACAGGGTGTCCCATGAATGTTGGATCACACTTCTAGGGGGATAGTAGACACCTAGACGAGGCAGAATCACATTTAAGTTTTGGCAGATTTTTAAAAATTTTGTGTGTGTGTTTTTTTTTACTTTTTTCGTAATAAAAATATTTTAAAGTGAAAACTTTTAACATAATTTTAAAGATCTTACTAAACCACAAAACTTGAGACCCTGATTAAATTTTTACCAATAGTAGTTCCTCTACAAATGTAATTTTTCAGTCATTTTTTTGGGGTGACGCTCCATTTTTAGCTTCCTGCGATTTGGTCTGGGACCCCCAATCCTGTGTGATTCTGTTCTGACTCGTCTAGGTGTCTACCATCCCTCCTAGAGGTGTGACCCAACATTTATGGGACACCGACACCCTCTATATAAATGTATTTTGGGATGGGCCCGAAAATACTCGCATATTTATTTGATGCATATTTAATTGGTTTCATGACTTATATTCAGTGGCGAATCCAGAGGGGGGGCTGTGGGGCTGCAGCCCCCCCCAGGAATAAGACATTCAGGTTTTGGTAGTAGCAATAAAACCAAACAAGGAAACGAACAATCGGTGGTGTTACCCAAAGGGTCTCAAAATCAATCAGAACCCTAATTTTTGGGGTAAAAATTCCAAAATTTTTCTGGGGGAAGACCCCCAATCCCCCTCGAAATTTTGGAATATAATAAGTACGGTTTTTCCTTGAAACTGAAACTTAAGGGAATTACAAGGAGTGATCCTCTTTGATGTAACCTAAAGTGTCTCAACATGAGTTATATGCCACTTTTAGGGGCGAAATTCAAAACTTTTTCTGGAATAGGAACCCCTAAACCCCCTAGAAATTTTCCAATTCATAATACTATAAACTTTTTTCCTTGAAAATTCTGCCGCTTACAATGAGTGGTGCTCTTTGGGTGGAATCTAAAAGGCTTCAAAATGAGCTAAAACACTAATTTGAAAGGCAAATTTTTCAAAATTTTTCTGGGGGAGGACCCCCAGACCCCCCTTTTACTTGTAGTTGAAATTTTTACACAATTTTGAGTGCACCAAAATTAAAACCTAACAAAGTCATCTCACCTAAAACTTAGTACTCTTAAGATCAGACCTCAGAAAAGATGTTGAGTACCCCCTAAAGAAATCTGGCTAGGGGTCATCCATAAATTACGTGAGGTGTTTTTTTCAAATTCTGGACCCCCCTCCCCCCTTGGTGAGATTTTGTGAGATTTTGCTGGACCCCCCCTCCCCCCCCACGTGAGATTATTTAAAAATAATTTTTCTCCTTCCTTCTTATATATTCCTTTCTCATACTTAAAAAAGAAAGAAAATCGTATAATTTCTAACCTAAAAAGTTGACGTGAGATTTCAATCGACCCCCCTCCCCCCTTGGTGAGATTTTTCCAAACCCCTCCCCCCCCTTTTTGACCTCACGTAATTAATGGATAACCCCCTACGGCACTGGCAACCCCCCTCCCCCTTTCAGTTTCTTACATTAATATTTAAACATCCCATAATAGCAATTAAGTTATTTGTGAAACTCAGCCCCCCCCAGACAAAAATCCTGGATTCGCCACTGCTTATATTCTAACCAAAGAAGTACCAGAGCGCTACTATTTCAGCATTCCGCATATAGGGACAGAATGGGACCGGGACATTTTGTACTACCATCTATTGTATTAAATATAGCTGTTTTATCCGCTCCCGTGCGTTCCGGTTAAAATGTTAATATTTACTGAAGAAGTACCGGAGCTCCACTCCGGTGCTCTACGGTGCAATTTAAGCCCTGATTGGTTTAATGTTTATTGTAAATAATAAAGTTTAAGTTCAAAGAGGGGACCTCTGGGGGCCCTCCTCCATAAAAATTTTGAAACATTAACCCTAAAAAACTAGGTTTTAAACTTGATTTGGTATATTTAGTCCAAATTTCGGGGGGGGGCTTTGCCCCGCCCCTACTATACGCCCCTGGAATAAGCTTTTAATTTGAGGACAATGAAGTCAAAACTTGTTGCGTGCTGCCATCTTCGTAGAAACTGTCTAACAAGTTTTAAGAGCTTAAAATGTTCCTTCTCCCCAGAGCAACTCAAAATCACACTATTTTGAGAACCAGATGGCGCTGTTTAGTAACTGGTAACTGTATTACGTCATACTTTGGACGAAATTGGTGAATTCAGTGGAGTAGGTGGAGTGGACAGAGGGGGTGCAACGGGTCTTTTACACCCCCCAAGCCCCCAAACTTTTTTCTTTGTGAAATTTAATATTTAAGAATTTCTTCTATTCCCCTATTCCCGAAATTAGGATTAGGTTCACTAAAACAAGTAAGAAACCAGTTTTCTAGGTTCAAATTTTCAAAAATATTATGTGGGAGGACCCCCAGACCCCCTCTACACTTGTAACTTTTTTAATACAACAATTCTATTTTATATTAAGTTTGTCAAAATGTAAAAATTCTACCATAAAACCTGTATCCGAAATTCGGATGAGGCGTACCAAAACGAGTTGAAAAAATGGGTTTTTTGACTAAAATTTCCAAACATTTTCTGGGGAGAACCCCCAGACCCCGCTTATAATAGTTGAAGCAGGATTATTCACTACCTTTTCCATAATAAGATCATCAAGAGGATTCAATTGGATTCTTAGCCCCCATAAAAACAAATCCTGGATCCGCCCCTACTTAAATTTATGATTTTAAGTAGGTAAAATGTTCTGATCGACACATTTCATTTATGGGTGTTGATGAAATACTCCGTTCTATAGTTTGTTGTTAACAATGGATTTCTTCGTTTCATGATTAAAATACACCATTAATTTATTTTAATATTAAGTTATTCAGTCAGTGAGAAAAAAAATTAGTGTAATTCAAAACCTTAATTTTTTTCTTTCATTTCGATATCTTCATGCACCCCCCAAAAATAAATTCTGGGTACGCCACTACGTGATAAGGTGGAGTTAGGAAAAGATACAGGTGGCGATGGCATGAGGATTTTATAATTCAGAGGAAGGATATTTGGTGAATTTGTTGTGTTTATTCTGTTGTATTTAAGACCCTTGCTACATCCATAGAAAACAGGTCCTTTTAAACCCCAGAATTTCTAATAAAAATTATAAATAAAATTTGGTGAAGCTCCTTTAAATTTGTGTTTTATCTTTTTAAAAACTCCTTGGGAAACCAGGATTTAAAATTATAGAAATTAAAAAAATTTATATAGGAAGTGGGCTTCAGTTTCATAATTTTTATTTAATCTAAATCACCTTTTTGCTTTAATTACCACTATGGTACTTTTCCGTTAACCGGGCCAAATAAAATTGCCAAAATTGCCAAATAATGTAGAATTTGTGACCCTTGACTGTTTTGTCATTCGCTTCGCTTGGCGACTTGGCTCGAGTTTGGTTCACAATTGGCGACATTTGCGCCCGGTTAACGGAAAAGTACCAAAACTATCATACGTTTAAAAGTTTATTTGAAAATTGAAGGGTTTGGTGGATGAAGGGGCTATATTATATAGCATAGGCTACAAATACATAACCCCTTCTTCTCCCAAGCCCTACATCTATGAAGCAGATTTCATAACTTTATAAAGTTAAAATTAGGAGTCAAATTTGGGTTTACTGTTATTATTCATTGATTTATAAACTTCTACTTTAATTTAATTTAATACTTTTTAATTTTAGATTTTCTCGAAAAAGAGCCTCAATTAGGCTCTATCACGCCGAAAGAAATTAAAATAGTTTTCGACAGTTCTAAGTCCTCAAAAATGAAGTCCTTGAATGTAAAACTGAAATTTCATATGATAAAGATCAGGAAAATTGAATTGTTTCCTCTTTTTTCAAAGTTTAGGGCTTGAAAGCTCAGGAGAACCTTCTATTGTTATTTCACTGATATTTACCATCAAGGACATAATCTTTTTTGAGGATTTACTTCTGAAAAATTCGAAATTTATTTGTTTCAACCACCATTATTGATATTAAGCGTTTTTGAGCGAAATGACACTATTTCGCCTTAAAATTATAAAAATAGGTCTTATGAAGTACAGTTTGTAAGATGAAATAATTTATTCTGTCTGAATAAGTTCTAAAAAACATACAGGGTGTCCCATAAATGTTGGGTCACACTTTTAGGGGGGATAGTAAACACCTAGAAGAGTCAGAATCACATAGGATTTGGGGGTCCCAGACCAAATCCCAGGTAGTTAAAAATGGAGCGATACCCCAAAAAAATTATTGAAAAATTCAATTTGTAGAAGAACTACTATTGGTAAAAATTTAATTATGGTCTCTGAAATTGTGGTTAAATATGATCTTTAAAACTATCTTAAAAGTTTTCAGTTTAAAATTTTTTTATTGCAAAAAAGTTTAAAAACCACAAAAAATGTGAAAACTCTGCCAAAACTTTATTTTATATTTCGAAATCCTTTCTTTTGATTTAATAATCTGAAAGATCATAGTTGAAAACCGTTAAGTCCAAAGTGTCACGTAAAAACCATCAATATTAAATGCTTGAGAGCCTGTTAAAGCATGGTTTAAGACCGTTTTTTGCTTCCGCAAACTGCCGTTTCGGAAACGGCTATAAAGAAACCAATTTGAGTACACAAAAAACGAACTTTAACAGGATCTCAAGCGTTTAATATTGATGGTTTTTACGTGAAACTTTGGACTTCAGGGTTTACAACTATGATCTTTTAGATTATATAATCAAAAGAAAGGATTTCGAAATACAAAATAAAGTTTTTGCAGAATTTTCACATTTTTTGCGGTTTTTTAACTTTTTTCATAATAAAACCAATTTTAAACTGAAGACTTTTAAGATAATTTTAAAGATCATATTAAACCACAATTTTTGAGACCATAATTAAATTTTTACCAATAGTAGTTCTTCTACAATATGAATTTTTCAATAATTTTTTGGGGTGTCGCTCCATTTTTAACTCCCTGGGATTTGGCCTGGGACCCCCAAATCCTATCATTATTTATTGGACACCCTGTATATTATTATCCAGTTTTATCACATTAGCCAACTCAAAAATATTTTTTTTGAATTCTGAAAAAAATTTATTTTTTCGAACTTTAGGGCCCTATAAGTACCCCTTAGAACTAACTTAGAGGGCTTAAACTTCAAACACTATTTATTGGGACCCAAAGGAATAGGAAACTCTTTGGAGAGTAAGGATTTTATTTTTTAAGATATTTTTATATCACCTTATGGTATAAAATTTTTTACTTCTATTTTTTTCTCATCGTAATGTATTATTATTTTAAATTATAAATGTACCTTTAAGGGATTCTAATCCCATTAGTGTCTAATTAATAATTCCTGATGCTTTCTCTCTCTCTCTCTCTCTCTTGTAAATTTACGATTATGTAAATGTAGAATGTAATAAGACAATAAAGTTATGTGTAAAAATGGATGCCATATTCTGAATCAGGAGGTCAGATATTATTCAAAACCAGCTTTAAAACTCCCGGCACCAGAAATTTTGTTTTGTAGACCAGTGTAATTTATCATACCTATTAACTAAAATCATTAGTACTCAATATTTTCAATTTGTAATTATTTCTGGAAAAGAAATTTGAAATAGTGACTATCTGATTCCTTATGAAGAACCTATGGTTAAAATAGCGTATGATTGAGATTTTGTATTGGCGACACAAGACACTTCGTAATGAATTGTCGCCAAGTTACCGACGGAAAATTAGCCTCCTTTTTAATGAATTGACTACTACTGAGGTTGAAATATTGTTTTAAGTCATCTCCTTTTGCAGAGGTTCACCCAACTTGAAATGTGAAAGGTCCAATACATTAAACAATGTAAAAACTATACTACAATTTAGAACAATGTATTTAAACATTTTATTGTACACTCAACAAGTTTATTTTTCCAAACACATATTTTATGTCAAAAGATGATAGTCTTCCGAGTTGAGCCGAGATCTTGGTTATATGGAAAGACATTGGACGTTTGAATTCCATTTCTAGTTCGTTTCGAATGGTACTTATTTCATTGAAATGAATATTTCGTTAATAACCAGGATTAAGGTTGAAAAAAATATTCTTTCAGCAAAAAAGCTAAAATGGAGAAAACGAATAAATTAATTTTACATATACAGCAAAAACAGCCACAATAACAGAATCCATCATTTTAACCTTTGACCTCAGGTTAATTTTCCCTTACGGCCGTATTCACCGGTAACCTGACCGGCGGTCAGGTCAGGAAACCATGGTTACAGCCTCTGATTGGTGGAAAAATATTTCAATAGTTTCCTTCCACCAATCAGAGGCTGTAACCATGGTTTCCTGACCTGACCGCCGGTCAGGTTACCGGTGAATACGGCCGTTAGCCTACTTTACCATCGCCCAAGACCACGATCCTACCATCCCGGAAGACTTATCTTTTCGAAACACTTTTAATAAATAGGCCGTAAGCCTTCATTGTTTTACAAATCTTATGCTTTACACACAGTTCAGAAAAACATAAAACCATTCACACACAAATAGCACTGGGTGACTGCGGTATGCATATAAATAAAGCATATGCGAATAAAGGACGTCAAAAAATGCCTTTTAAACATTTTAAGCTCATCACATAAGCTGCACGATTTCACAAGTGTTCCCGACTGATACAAAAGTCGGCACTCAACACCGAAGGCGAATCTGATAATCTTCTAGATCAGGGGTTCCAAAAAATTTCGACAGGATGAATGCATGAATAAAATACATTGCTCTCATGATTTTAACTAAAAATATACATGAACACTATGAACATTGTGATGGAAAAAAGAAACACGGGTGGGTTAAACGAATTCAAAATACATAGCAGGCTTTTAAAATATTGAAGACGTTATACATTTACGGCCTTAATCACCACTAACCTGACCGGCGGTTAACCGGGATTCCAACCTCTGATTAGCAAATACTATAGCGTTCTTTCTTTAACAGCCAATCAGAAGTTTGACAGATGATTGACCATCAGTCAGGGTCAGGTTAGCAGTGAATACGTCCGTTAAACTTTAACTTGTGAGACCAAATTATAACTGTGTAATTATTGAGGATTTACGGCTCCGATCTCTCTGATTTTTCTCTCTGATTCTCTCTGATCCCCCAGGAAGTAAAGGTAATACAATTCGACTAGAACCACAGTTGCAAGACAGATCTAAAGTATCAAAAAGGTTGATATATGATCGTAGAACTGTTACACTACTTATGATGACTAAACTTTTGAAACCAGTGTAATTTTCTTCTAATACTGGTGGTAATCTGTGGTAATATCATTGGCAAATCCAGGTGAGGATATTAACCTCACTAAACACTCTTCAAAGCAAAATCAAAATTTTTTGAACATCTTTACACATTTTGTTTTAACTCTTCTCTTTCATTTCATGCATTGAAAACAGAACAACCAAAAATTTCTTATTGTAAAAATTTTAAAAATAAAATCCAATTAAAGTTTGAATTTTCATAAAGATGCAATATTTTAATGATCTCTAAGTTCTAAGCCTTTTTCAAACTAAATTCAGAGAGAACATCAGTTGCCCTTCCTAAATTGAACAAGGTATTTTTTTAAAAACTAAAAGCTTATAGGATTTTCTTATAGAGGAGATGACAGCAAGACGGAACAATTATGAATCTGAATCTGAACCTGAACCGAACAACTCCACATAATAGAGGATTCTCAACAAACAAAAGGAAGACCAGATGAAAGACGAAGGTAGGGAGTAATTCGGGAACCCCTTGTTTAACATCAACTAGCGCCGCAAACTAAAACAAAGAAAAGTTGAGGTTATGCTGACTGAACACCTTCTGGTAATCGACGTGCACCTCCTCCTTCCTGTAGAGCCGCCCTATCGCTTCGCCGAACCGGAACCCCAACCTCTCCGCCATCCGCACCGCCTCCCGGTTCTTGTCGGTGATCATCACGGTCACCCCTCGCCGAGCGAACGGGAACTCGCTGACCAGTTTGCTCAACACGGCCTCCGCGACACCGGCATCGTCGGCGTACAGCGGACCCACCAGCGCGTGGGTCTTGATGTTGGCTTTGACGTTGCCGTAGCCGCACACGTCGCCCGTCGTCGACCGCTCGGCCACCACCGTCGCCGACTCCGGCTGCGTGCACGACAGCCGCACGAGCTCGCCCCTGCCGAAGCCGAACACCCGCGAGTCGTACTCGGCGATCCGCTCCAGCATGTCCGAGTCTTCTGGGTCCAGCGTCTTCAGTTGCACCTCTTCAGGGCACTGCGGGAACAGGGAAGGTTCTAAGTCGGGGGCTTCGCATTGGTACGTCACCCAGTCCGTCTGAGTGGGCAGTCCGGAGCGGTCGCGGTAGTTGGTCAGTTGCTCGGGGACGGGGTTCACCCCGATGTTGTTCTCTCCGATGCGGGACGTCACCGCGTCCCATATCTTTAGGCCGATGCCTCGGCCTCTGTAGGTGGACTTGACAGCGTACATGCCCATGAAGTAGACTTCTTCGTTCTGCTTCACCCCGGCGCACGAGCCGATGACTGTGCCTGTAAAATAACGTTATTGTGAGCACTATAAGGACTCTATAAGAATGCTGGCCGAAGACTAATCGGCCAGCAAGTTAAAAGAAACTCCATTACGGAACTGAACTGCGACAGAGTCATATCGACTATTTTAACCAGACTTAGGACAAATCATTTAAAGGGGATGAGGATTTCTGCGGACGGACAGCGTAGTTACACCAACTTTTGTCCTCATTGCCCAGATAACATCCCACTGTCCCGTCAACACATCTTCAGCTGTCCAGCAATCCAGGCCAAACTTTTTAACATCGGCTTGGAGGACCCAGTGGACCTACTCTATACAGATAGGGCTGTCGAGATTGCAAAAGCTGTCTTCGACAGCTTCGGAGCCATTTAGTGCACAATCATAGACACGACATCATCATCATCAACACAATCGGAAGATAACGAAAATGTAGCGGTTAGCCAATGAGGGTAGTGACTTTGCGTTATCGTCGGCTTACAGAAAAAAAATGCACGAAGTCACTTCGAGCTTAACTACTCTGTACGAGGCTACATTAAATTTGTGATGTCTAACTGATTTTTTTTGTCACATGAAACTTCACATAACACACTGATTTCATTTCAACTTGGCGATAATTACCCCGGTTTTTTTTTAAAATGATTCTTAAAAAGTGACTTAGGTCTTTATTTACTGCCACTTGACCAGTGGTTAACGAGCAGTTAAAGAAAGAAAATGAACTTTTTGCTGACTGATTGATAGAATCCTTCTTTAACCGATGGATATAGGTAGCAGTGTGAATAAGGCCAGTAGTTCTTTTCTTCTGTAAACTGGCTATTAATGTTGTTTTCACGTTATTAGTCAAGACACGCAAAAAAAGAAAAACAGAACAGTTCCGGAAAGAATTTAAATACACTGCTGACCAACCAAAAGGGTTGGAGAAAAGGTTGGTTTCCAAGAAAGAAAAACGATATCGAAGCCAAATTTGTTTCCATGATTACTCATACTAGTATCAAGATAAATTGATTAAAAAGTCAACCTTCTTTGAAGTTAGGGGTTCAAGAAAATCAGAAGTGTTGTCTCTATAGGTATCCATAACCACTGCCACACGCCATTGTAATAAGTGAAAGAGCTCCTTGATGGGTTGTTGAGGATTGGAAAACTATGTTGCCTCGTTAAATCTGTGGGTCCGAAAGTCCTGAGGTCGGTCATGGCGCAGTTTACCTTGGGTCCAGGTGTCTGGAGACTATTTCCCTCCCCTTCAGATGCATGTCAAAATTGTGGAGGTGGCGATAGATGGTGGCGGCATCTATCATCCGAGGCTTAAAAGTCGGACTCCTGCCTTTCATGGGCCTCACTTTCTCAGGAGCCGCACCCCCTTTGCCTTAAATCCTGTACGCTTCGCGGTGGTGCTTGGATATTCCAAGTGGCATAAGAAACAACAACACAACAGACCATGTTGCCTCCCCACATAGTCAAATTTTATCAAGTGCACCAGCGGACGTTGTGTACCGGACTAGGTGCTTTCTCCACATAGACCGGACTTGTTTTGTGGACATATTTGGCACAAAGTAGGTAAAATCAAAAATATGCTTTGGGACACATATGGTAGATACCATAAAATGAATATTTTTAAAATAAAATATTAGTTCAGATTCTTTATATTCATTTTCCTGCCTTTGTGCAACTGTTTAAATTTAAAATTTTTTTTATTCATAAAAAGAAAAGAAACATCATGAAGGGTCAGTAAAACTAGGTCTTTCAGTATGATTTTTATCCAACACTGATTATCTCAAATATTAATTTTATTCATAAGTCCAAAAGAACAAACAAGTTTTTACAAAGTAGTCTCAGGGTGGATCCTTTTGTAGAATTAAGTTTTCTGCTTAATAAAACTAAAAGCACACTTAAAAAGGGAGGCACAAGTTTATCGAACAGAATAGTTAAAGTATATGTTGGAAATTTCTCTCTGAATAATAAATCTGCCAATTCATGCACCAAAAACATCTACGCAAGCTTTTTAAAATTAACCAGCAAATGATGAACTTCTTTTTAATTAATTTCCCGAACTCGATAAAAACGGGACATCACAGACGTCTGGGCGATCCCCGAAAATAAGCAAAGAAAATTATAAGTTCTTCCCGGTATTGAGAGTAAGATGAGATAGATATTCGAGGAGGGTGGATGGAATGAAGATGAGATGCTGGTCGCCCATGGCAACCACTCCAGTTCTCATTATTTCGACTCCCTTTGAAGTTGGCTCTCGCATTTTATCCCTCAGTTTACGGTTATCGAGTTCCAGCTGGTTTGGAGCGCACTTTGGAGAGAAGTGTTTAGTATTTATGGGTATTATAATTGCGCCCTGGGTCGGAAAGAAGGTTGTTATTACCTGCTGGGATCGTAGGCTGCTCGTCAGTAGCGAATCCAGGACTTTTTGTTTGGGGGGCTGAGGTACCAAAACTGTGTATGTTGCTACGACTTTCTTGTTTTAAATGGATTTGATTTTCAAATTTCAAAGTATTTCTCTTAACCATCTAATATGTCCCAAATTATGTTTTTCAGAAAAATTGTGCTGTATATTTTTTATACGTTATCCCTATAAGTATACAGGGTGTCCCACGAGAAGTGGCCCACCCCTTTAACTTTTGAACCCCTACAGATATAGTCATGAAAGTGGGGTCTAGGTATAGTAAAGTGACCATGCTCTATCTGATGAGATAGCTTTCAACGCCCTCTAGCGGAAACTTTAGGAGTTATAACTTTTATTTTAAAAACTATTTGAGGTATGTGAATAAAGTCAATGACTAAGTTTTAGAGCAATATCGATTTAGTAGGAACAGACACCTTAAGCAGAAAAATATCTGGAATAAAACCCCTAAAATGCACTCTGAATTAGGTTGAATTTACGTATTTCTTACGTCTTAAAATGCTCCTCGAAAGGCGAAATTGAGAAATTTAATTTTTTGACTTAAGTAAATGACTAAAATTATTCTTAGTTCCTTAAATTGAAAATTTCTCATTTTTTCCTCGTGAGGAGCGTTTTAAGCATAGAGTTAGTACTAATATAGAGACAGCTTACACATCTGCTCCGCTGTTCAAAACGTGACCGGTCTCCCGGTTTCGCTCTGCCACTCACACTTGACTTTTTGAACCAACTTGGCCATTAAATCCCTCTTTTGGCGTTTTCGGTTTTTCGCGTGACTTCACTCGTAAAGAAACTACGGCAAAAACGCCCGCCAAGCTCATACCGCCAAGCGCCAAGCTTTGCCAACTTCCAGTTCCTACCTCGACCACTAAATCAGCAATTTTCTCCCTTAAATACTTGTTTAAACGAATCGGAAATGACTCGTTTCGAATCAGGAGGGTTCATATTATATAGAGTGAAGCTTTTTTTAAAGAAATTCCCCCCGCAACATTATAAAAATACAGTTTAAAATTGTTTTTTCCGAATCCGCGGAATTTAAAAAAATTACAGGTAAAAAACTAATTGAGATAGAGAAATTTTTTCTTCACTGAACGATTCGTCATTGCTTTTTCTCGAGTTTTAAATTGTCGGTTTCTTTTTTTAATCATTTTTCTCGGAAGAAGAGCAGTTTTTATACCTCAAATTCCACCCGCCTACGGGAGCTCCCATGTTAAAAATTTACTTCCGCCACTCACACAGGTCCGACTCTTTTCGACATGCAGGGTTGCCTTACCGAGAAGAGTAAGCTGTCTCTATATTTGTACTAACTCTATGGTTTTAAGACGTAAAAACTACGTAAATTCAACCTAATTGAGCGTGCGTTTTAGGGGTTTTATTCAAGATATTTTTCTGCTTAAGGTGTCTTTTCCTACTGAATCGATCCTGATCTACAACTTAGTCATTGACTTTTTTCACATACCACACATAGTTTTTAAAATAAAAATTATAACTCCTAAAGTTTCCGCTAGAGGGTGTTAAAAGTTATCTCATCGGATAGGGCATGGTCACTTTACTATACCTAGACCCCACTTTCATGACTATATCTGTAAGGGTTCAAAAGTTAAAGGGGTTGGGCCACTTCTCGTGGGACACCCTGTATAAGCTTCATATTAACCCTAGTAGCACAGCTCGTCCCAAATATGTCAAGTTTACGTAACTGCAACTAGAAGTAAACGAAATTTGGCCTTACATGACGAAAATTGGACGAATTTGGAACATTGGGAAGTGGGACTTACAAGTCCCGTCGGGGCATAAAGGGTTAAAGTTACATCATAAATTATCTATTATTATCTGTTTACAAAGGAAAAAATTCAATCTATTGAGGGAATTTGTACTATAATTCGAAGGAATTTTGTAATTCTAGGGCTAGGGGGGATTTACAGACCCATCCCCCGGATTCTCCCTTTCTGCTCGTGTATTTGTTTGCGAGACCTGATTTAAACCGCTCTGAGATTGAAATGATTGATACCTACTTACTAATGCCAGAAATTAGGAACATTTAGAAAAATTTTACATTGTTTGATGGTATCCATGTTGTGTTAATGTACTTACGAATAAAAAAACATCATCTTTTTATATTATACTGCTTGTTTATAAGAAAAATGAACTAAGCCACTTTTATAGTAACTTTAAAAACGGCAGAACATTGCCCACAAATAAGCTTCTTCCCAAAATCTCACCGAGCTTAAAAAACGATCGATGAGATGAAATTTCATGGCCCAAAAGGGGCCATTCATAAATGTCACAATTTTTCAACATTTTTGACCCCCTCCTCCCTCCCTACCGTCACAAAGTGTCACACTTCACTATACCCCCTTCCCCCCTTTGTCATATGTTACATTGGGCTAACCAATAATAAGTTTGGGATAAATTTAGTAATAATCTGTGACTAATGTTTCTATTCAAGTCTAAGTGAATCCCACCTTACAAGGGAATTAATTTTAGTTATTACTAGACAAATTAATTATTAGAGTATCAGAGTAGAGGGTATTAAATTTAAATGTCATTTAAACTTCAGTTTCCAGGGAAAAAAGTGTCATTGTGTGTTTCAAAAGTGTCATTCTATTTGCTAGTTTGCGTTAACCCCACCTCCCATTGTCACAAAATTAACCCCTTCCTCCCCTCCAAAAGTGACATCATTTATGAACGGCCCCAAAGAAAACGACTGTGTATCGCTAAACAGTTTTCAAATTGGGATCTATTAATCAGATGTATTTGATGGGAAGTATGGAAACCTTACACTCAAAAAATCGGTATTATAGAAAGGATAGAAAGTATTTAGTAATTTACCGTCATCGGTAACAGCGACAAAAAACCCTTCCGGGTCGTACTCGTAGAAGGTGTGCAGGGAGTAGGTTCCTTCCGAGAGGTTGGTTTCCTTCCAAAGGTCCAGCACTGCCGGAATCTCCTCCGGCTTCATCTGCCTGACGGTGTAGTTGGGGACCTCCTCAGCCATCTGCTCCTGAAAGCAGCAGAGTAGTAGTTACACAGGTTAACCAGCAGTCAAAGAAAGATTCCACCAATCACGGTCGATAATTCCTTTAATCGTTGGTAAGGTTGCACAGAATACAGCCGCTAGTGCTTTATAATTGGACCGACAAGCTTACAGAGTAATCAAAGTAAGCAGGTTAGAGGCTCGGAACTCGGGAACTTATAAAATAAACATTTACACAAACCATATTCAATGTAAGCATATGCACTGTAAAAAAAACTGTAGAAAAACAGAAATTTTCAAAAACAATGACTTTATGTTTACAGAGATATTCTGTCATGTAACATTCCCACCGCACTTCTACTTATTTTATGTAAAATAACAGCTTTTATCTAGTTTTTTAGCTTATCTGTACTTAAACAGAAACTCACTGCATCGAAAAAGAATACAGCTATTGGCAACATTATACTGAATCTTCTTTGGTTCAGTGGTAGCGTGCGTGCTTAGCATGCGGTAGGTCGTGGGTTCTATCCCCGGATATTAATTAATTAAAATTAGAAAAAACTCTACTAAAATAAGTGCATGCGCACAAGCAGAAAATTATTGAAAGGCAGCACACTTGACAGAAAGCTTCTTTTTACAGCATTTACCTGTAGGTAACAGCTTTTTTCTGTTTACAGGATTTTTCGGCCTACAGAAATTTTCTGGCAACTTTTGCTGCCAGAAATTTTCTGATGTTTTTTTGCAGGATTATTTTTTACAGTGTGGAACCATGTAAGCTAAATGTTGGTATAGTCAAAACTCTCTGTAATATAGATGATCTTGATATACCCTTTCGAGTTGTAAGGCCATCTATATAAATAGATTTTAGAGATGGTTTTGCAGCTGGAGTTCATGGATGGAAGTCTATGGAGTAGAATGTGTCTAATGGAATGAAGCACAAAAACTTACTTTTTAACTCCTTGCGTTATATATCTCTTAAAGACTGATAAGTTAAGCTGAAAGTTCTGAAAAAACAACTATTTTGTGTTGAACATTAACGTTATTTATTCAGAAAGTGAAAAAAAATTGCATCGTGATGCTGAACGGCCTCAGTGTTAAATACTTTTCATATTTTTCCACATCATAAGCATGCGCACAAGTTCAGGAAAAATTCGCCATATAAGCCAAAACAAATAAGCATTATCCATTATCCAGTCACTCGTTATAACTAAAAGTATAAAAGGAACAACAACAATGAAATGTTTCTGATTTCAGCAGGGATTTGTATAAAAAAAACAACTTTTGCAATGTGTATATTAAGCGTCATGCCGAAAACACAAAATAAACATGACTAGAATATGTCCAAGAAGTTTATTTATTTATATTTTACTAGCTGTTATACCCTGCCTTGCACGGGTGGGGTGTATAAATTTATTTTTTAAAAGGTTTTCTTAATATACATTTATAATTTTGTAAATTAGCAATATTACAAATCCTCTCGGTATCCCAGGCGCCTCTTTCCTATCCCGGTGTTCTCGGTAATTTTCTAATCCCGGTGTTTCTGGTAATTTTTATATTCCGGTAATCCCGGTGTCTTTATGGTAATTTTTCCTATCCCGATGTTCCCGCTGCTAATTTTCCAATCCCAGTGTTCTTGTCACTTTTTACAATCCCGGTGTTCCTGATAATGTTTAATATCTTGGTGCCTTTATAAATAACAAATTTGAAACTATAATAAAAAGTCTAGTAAATTAATAAGTCTAGTGAACAAATTAACAAATTTAAAACTAAAATAAAAGATCTAGTAAATGAAAAATCTAGTGATCTGTCTCATTTGAAACAATGTTTTATTTTTAACTCGTTTTCTATGAAAAAAATATATTTTTTAGTAAATATATTTATTTCAAAGGAAAAAAAAATCTTGAAATGGAGGAAATGTCCACGCCTTCGGTGTGGTTTAAAAGGAGATGCGGAACACATACACACACAGCCACAGACGTTTTTATTTATATAGAGATTAATAAAATTGCCTAGTAACTACAACACTGGTACTTTTTTTTTAAAGTTTCCTATTATTGGCTTGCATGACTGGTAAAACAGGTTTTCAAACACGGAAAAATAAGTGAAAAAAGCAGGAAAAATGGTAAAAAAGAATGAAGGACTGATTTTCTCTTTATAAATTATAGCCTATGTGTTATTCTGATGTATAAGCTACATTATTGTAAAGTTTCATTAAAATCCATTCAGTAGTTTTTGCGTGAAAGAGTAACAAACATACAGACAAACATTCACAATTATAATAGTAGTAGGATTATAATAGTAGTAGGATAGAGAAAACTGCTTTGATAATAATTTGAGGGGGTCCAACAAACTATAACTGAAACATTATTCAGTTACCTGACTTTAAAATGTATGAGTAACCCTATGATGAGAATATAAGCACCGCCTATCTTTAAAATTTTCAAATTTCTGGGAAATATTAGCTTAAATATTCCTTTTAAATGCAGATTTGGTTTTTAAAATGTCTTTAAACAATTAAATATCATTATATTGTATAAAAGAAAATTTATGCCTTATTATTTAAATTATTTTTCATTTATGATTATTAATTTTTTTGATTTATCAAATGACTAATGAGAATGCATTAATGAATAAATACCTAATGACTTAAAAATTTTTTTTAAATAATTCTCCCATAAAAATCTATTTTCCCAAAAGTACTTGAATTTTTAATTCAATGATTTTATGCATTGTTTATAGAGTTTAAATAGTAGGCTAAATTTTTCCCGGTTCAATTCCGTTAACGTTCCCGCTAAAACATCGCCATGCTCTTTTGAACGCCATAAATTCAAATATCCTCACATTTTTTCCAATTTTTATTGATGAACTGAAACGTTATTCATCTAACTAAACATTTTAATCTATGAATTTGAAAATATTTAGCAATGTTTCTACTTATGGGTTTCGAAAAAACAGCATGGCGATATTTAGTGGGAACGTTAACGGAGAACTTTTTTCCAAACTCAATCGGGATAACAACATAAGAGAAATCGTAACATTTATAAGATTAATTTTGTGCGATATGTTGTGGAGGAAAAGTTCAAAACTCAAGAAAAAGTATCCCAGAAATAATATACCAATTATTTTGCTATGAATGAACAAGATATGAGTGACTTAATTGTTAGAAAAATAATAAACACTAGGTATACTGACAAATTACTAGATTCAATATATCGAATTTAAAAGATTCTTCGGTGTACGATTTTATTCAGCGAATATTTTTTAAAGGAAACATTTTGATTAAATTATTGATAAGTCAGAGTTCATGTGCATATCCTAACTTTTAAGAGTGTGCTATTCATGGAGGTGACTTTGGGACGAATTTTTGGAAATTTGGTTGACGTCTCTTCTGCTAATTGTTTTTACGAATTTTTTATTTAGTGAGATTAAGTTCAGTGAGCCGGGTTTTGTGAGGATTGTGAACCAACCCAAAAGGTCCAAAACAATCCAAAAGGTTTACATTTCTAGCTTACTTATTTTAAAAATTGTTCACGATACGCATGGTGATAAATTCGGTTCAACTTACCCACACTCAATCCAAAAAAAAAATTAAACCAGCTCGTTAATAAATATGGCCATTAACGCGATAAAGCTAGTGCGGCTAAACGCACAAAAAGCGCTTAACGTAATGCACTTATACTCGTTCCCAGCATCTTGCAAATGTTGCGGAAGCGTACTTACCTCAACTACTAGAGAGCCTTTTACAACCTCAACAAGTGCCGGCTTTGGGAGAGGATGGAAGAACGAGCAGAGCGGATGAGAGGAAGGTGGAGAAGGGGACGTATTGATCGTTCGCTTGGCCGCGGGATGGGGGAGAAAGTTGACAGGACAGTCGTGGCGTATATAGATTCGGGAGGAGCCAGAAGTTATTCCTCAGTCCTTCCCATTCATATTTAGCAGGTCCAGTGTAGCTTTTTAATGCATTTTCGGGAAGAATTTGCGTCCTTATTATGAACTTGATATTAGAAAAGTTGCGAGTAATTAAGTTTAAGTATCGAATTCACCCACACCCAAAGAACCAAAACCCTTTCCTTCCCCCTGAAGATTTTTGGAAATTTGACTCTAAAAATAGGGTGATTTGCATTTTTGGTAGGATCTGTGTTTTAATGAACTTAATGTAAAAAAAGTTGCAAGTAATTCCAAGTACAAAGGGGGATCTGAGGGTCATTCCCCAGAAAATTTTTATAAATTTGCCCTATAAACAGGGTTTAAAACTGGTTTTGGTACATCTAGTCCGAATTTTGGACATATTTGTTTTTAGGTAGGATTAGCATTTTGATTATCTTAAAAAAGTTGTACGAATATGTTCCGAGTACAATAGAGGGATTGGGGTCCTTTATTTTAAAAACTATAGCACGGTTTTTTCCTCATTATGCAGGGTGGCCCAAGATAAGCTTCCAACCCCTTTAACTTTTGAACCTCCTACAGACAATACTTTTACCGGTGTCTTTTTCGTAGACCTTCGAGTATCAATAAATAAATTTACGTATTCTGAAATTGGAATATACGGTTAAAGCAACAATGAGGAAGTTGCATGATTTTTTTTTATTTTTTTAATCGATTCCTCTTGCAAAAATAAGCCACTACCCAAAATTTGAGGCCGATCGAGAAATTTTTTGACTGTCAAAAAAATTAACGAAAATCCCCTTTTTAAAAGCGCGCGAAAACGCCAAGAGTTTGGATGTGACGTCATCTTATACTAAACATTGTTGTAAAGCAATGGAGTTGAAGGTATTATTGTTGACGTCATCTTATAGTTTAAACAATAAACGTTTTCAGTCACGTGTTTTTTTCTCGACTTTTAAATTAAAATATTTAATTACCTGTACATTTTTTTGAAAAACTGACTAGATATTTCATTTTACCATACAAAAAACCATACGGAACACTTGTTTGTTTTTGAAAATCTGACACATGCAACTTCCTTATTGACTGTCCTCTAGGGCAGTGGTCCCCAACCCCCGGTCCGGTGCCAGTCCGTGGATCAAATGGTACCGGGCCGTGGTGGGCCGACCATTTCATTGAAAATGAATTTAAATTCCTAGGTTTATACACCAAATTAAATCACTTTGTATTTATTTTTTGGTGTAACTGTATTTTATTTTGAAAGCATGTTTAAATGCAATTAAATTAAAATTAATAAAACAAAATAATCTAGAATGTAAGCAATCAACGCCCCCCCAGCGGGTAAAATTATCAAACGTTGACCGGTCCGTGGTGGTAAAAAAGTTGGGGAACACTGCTCGTCTAGGGGATCTTCCTGCCACTACTGAATTTCAGTGATAGTCTATAGATAGTTTGAATATCTTAATATTTGAGATTAAACGAACATGTGTTCATTCGTGTAAAGCTATGAGTTTTTTTGTTTAATGAACGGTTTTCGTCTGAACGGTTTTTGTTTTGAACGGTTTTTTCGTGACACCGTTCAATTCACTGGGCAACCCACCCAATACCTAGAATAGATGTTCTCCTAAATTAAAGGTAGAAGCTTTGGAAAGTGAGGTAATTACCGGTCTATATAGAAATAATACCAGGTTATAAGATTTTAGACGTTTGTGAGAAGAATGGAATGAATGGATGAAAATAAGACCTCATTTGATGGAAAAGAAGATGAAGAGTTATCTTTGCTCATCGCTGATGACTATTATTGTTATTGGAAAATAGTGACTGAAAAAATACATAGAATTGCCGAAGCTCCGGTTACAGTAGAAATCAAGTTGAGATGGACCTAGGGTGGAACGAAAAAACAAATTTTGTCGAATTGTTTAGTGATAGGGCGCAAAATTTGCCTCAAGCCATCAGTATCAATAGTTAAAAATTTTAAAATGATCAAAAAATATCTTGAGGTGCCTCAAAGCTCTTAAAGTTTCGAAAAAACGCTGTTTTTTTTACAAAACAACAAAAAATCCAATGATAAAATCATTACATTTTGTTCATTATTTTTTTATGAGGAACTACTATTATTCTTAATATAATATTCCAGGTTTCATTTTTTATCACCCTTTTTTTTGGTAGTAATATTTTTTCAACGTCAAATAATTTTGTAAAGTTGTTTTTCCTGCATCATTTAAACATCAATAACTCTAGAACTATCAAACCTAAAAACGTGAAATTGGATTCCTTTTGTCCGATATTTTTTTCTCTTTACAGTGGTATGCATCATTGACAATTCCCTCCCCCCAAAAAAATTAATTTAAAATAAAATGTAAAAAAAATATTATTTTTAATTTTTATTATTTTTATAGTTTTTATTTTTATTTATCTATGATAAACATTTATACCAAGTTTCAAGTTAAAAATATAATTTAATCGTGTAGAAAAAATATTGTTAATCGAAATTTTAGTAGGTTTTTAACACCCCTTATCAAAACACAGAAAAAGAACGATTATCTTTTAAAAACTTCGATACCTTCTGCTCAAATAGGAAAATTTAATATCCCAGATATAGAATCCGCTGCTGCGGATTACTTAGATATTATTAAGTGGCAGAAGTGTCAAGTGACTGAGCCACCCTTGACCAAACACATGCAAGACAGTGAATTGGAACACTTGGTTGATATTGTAAAAAGCGGCTCTGGGGAGGATGAACCACTCATGCCATTTATAAAAATGCCATGCCACACTCAAGGTGTCGAAAGACTGGTGAAGTTAGTTACTGAAGCTTCTTCTGCGGTTTGCGGGGGAAAAGTTCGGGATGGCTTTATCATGTCAAAATTGGAATCACACAAAATTATCAAATTTTTTGAAACGAAAAAACATTTTAAAGTGGAATAAATCATCATATACATTTTAAGAACAGTTTTTGTTATTTAAGCTCTTGATTTTTTTCCAAAGCTGTAATAATTTCTTAATATCGTGTAGTCAGAAGTTATAGATAATTCAATTAAAATGTTATGTATTAATTAAATTGATTATGTGCTTTTTATCTCTTATCTATGTCAACTTAAATCTAAAATAGAATAATTCACTTACTTTTTAAGAATAGTTTTCGTTGTTTAAGTTCTTGATTATTTTCCAAAGCTGTTATAATTTCTTAATATCGTGTAGTCAGAAGTAATTCAATTAAAATGTTTTGTATTAATTAAATTTATTATGTGCTTTTTATCTCTAATCTATGTCAATTGAAATGTAAAATAGTGTAAAATAGAATAAATCACTATTTTTTTCAAGAATAATTTTCGTTGTTTAAGTTTTTGTTTATTTTCCAAAGCTGTTTTAAATTCTTAACATCGTGTAGTCAGAAGTCATAATTAATTCAAATAAAATGTTATGTATTAATTAAAATAATTATGTGTTTTTATCTCTAATCTAGGTCAACTTAAATGTAAAATAGAATAAATCACTAGATTTTTTTTTAAGAATAGTTTTCGTTGTTTTAGTTCTTGATTGTTTTCCAAAACTGTTATAATTTCTTACCATTGTGTAATCAGAAGTCATAAATAACAATCATTATATTTCAATCAATAATAATCAATTATATTTCCTTTTAATATTTAATTGAATATATGCTTTTATTTCTAATCTGTGTCAACTTATTGTAGCAGAACCATAACTACTTATAAATTTCTAAAGTATAATAAGACAAAAACAGTAAAAGCTTTACCGTAATTGTTAAGAATTCCTAGTTAGTATATAGTTTGCAGACCCCTGAGAATCACTTAACTAAAACTACAACAATCTATAAGTAATTTTGATCAGTATTTAGTGAAAGTATTTAATGCTTTTAAAAGAAAACTTTTAACTGAAAATGTTTATTAATGAAGCACTTATAGCTTAAATTAACTAGAATTATACATTTTTTTAGTAATTTGTGACAATCTCAAAGCATTAATTGATTGCTATTAAATGTTTACAGGTTAATAACTTTTTTCGGTTAAAAATTTTTTTAAATATTTTTTTTTTGAAATTGTGAAAAAATTGAAGAAAGGTAATAAAAAGAAAGGAAACAAAGAGAATAAAATTATGAACAAAATGAGCTCCATTTCTTGTTTTTAAATTGAATAGTTCCAAAGTTATGTCTTCTAGTAATGCAAGAAAAACAACTTTACAATATTTGCGTAACTCAAAAAAAAATATTTCTCCCAAATGAAGGGCGATAAAAAAAACGAAACTTGTGCCATTATATTTCTGATAGTAGTAGTTTCACATAAAAAAATCATGAAAAAAATTTGAGTGTTTAATCTTTGGTTTCTTTGTTGTTTTGTAGAAAAAGTGACAATTTTTTGAAACTTCAAGGCTCTTGAGGCACCTCAAGATATTTTTTGATCAATTTCAGATTTTCACATATTGACACTGATGTATTAAGGCAGTGTTTCCCAACCTTTTTCGGTCCATGCCCCACCAAAGCCTTTCTAAATTTTACATGCCCCCCCCCGGTCTCAGTGGCATATTAAGAAATATATTTTGAGAGGGAGCCAAAATTATTACTTAGCTTCTCCCTCCTATGTTTATTAAATAAGTCTAATGAAACTTTTCAGAACATTTTTAGGTAGAATTTGCATGCTAAAGAACTAAATCAAGTTATGAGTTATTAAGTTCTAAGTACCGAGGGGGGTCTGGGGCCCCCCCAGCAAATTTTCGGAAATTTGACTCTATAGGAAGCAGGTTTTTAACTAGTTTGTACCCCTAGTTGGGAAATTTTGGTTATAAATTTTTAGGTAAGAATTGCATTTTGATGAACCTAATGTAAAAAAGTTTTAAATATAAGCGTTCTAAAAACAAAGAGATATTGGGTCATCCCCCAGAAAAGGTTTGGAAATTAGACTATAAAACTAGTGATGGGCAAAATCGATAATTTTAGGTATCGAATACTTTGGTATCGAATACTTATAGGTATCGAATACTTTGGTATCGAATACTTATAGGTATCGAGTACTTTTAGGTATCGAGTACTTTTTTTCAATGTCGGGAAATGAACCTGAAGGGACAATTTTTTTAAGGCCTATCCATAATCAGACTAATATTCAAAAAACTGAAAGCGATCCATCAAAAAGCCCCGTAGCTACGGGTCTGGAGGTGGATAGAGGCGAAGGATTTGGCGGGGGAAAAACCTAGCCGCGTCAAATTTCTCTCGCGGATGATAACGACTTGGGTTTGAGCGTTGCAAAATGAAAACGGAAACAAGCTGCGTTTGATCTACAGTAGGTATTATAAAGATTACTTCATTGAAAAATTTAAAACGAAATATGTCAATAAAGTATCGATACTTTTGTGGGTATCGAATACACTCGATACCTATAGGTATCGAGTACTTAAGTATTTGGTATCGATACCTGCCCATCACTAAAAAAACAGGGTTTCAACTTGGTTTTGATACATACTGGTCCAGATTTCAGACATACATTCTCAGATACGATAATAGGATTAGATTTTGATAAACTTCTTTTTAAAAAGTTGTTTTATAATTTTCCCCCTGGACCTGGATTGGCCCCACCTGGGTGGCAATTTGGTTGAACATTTTCAAATTGCCCCCCTAGAAAATGATATTGCCCCCCGGTGGGGCGTGCGCCCCACGTTGGGAAACACTGTATTAAGGCAACTTTTCCGCACTATCTCTAATCGAATATTTGAAAAAAGTTTTTTTGGCCCTTTTTCGTTCCACCCTAAATTGGACACAGCAGCTTTCAAAAAATTATTTTTCAAAAAAAATCCTTAAAGTGCCGTTTTTCCAAACTTATGGGGCTGAATGCGGCAGCAGAAGAAATTATTGTTATATCGGAGCTGAAAAATTTTACACGTTTTATTGAAGCCATTTGGCAAAAAATCCGCGCTATCCGTAATAGACCAGTCACTAACGAAATCGTAGTTAGCAAAAAATAGCGTATCTCCAATTTTTTTCTTATAGTTGTAAGAACCAATATCACATTCCTGCACCTTTGGAGAAGACTAAAGTCTGTTGAGATACTTTTTTTATATTTCTGCATTTTTTTCGTAACTATCTACAGTTTTTACAAATTTAAGTTCTTGATATGCAACTAATGTTGCACCTAGCTCAGAAAACCAAACTGTAATGAAGGTGTGTAGTAGAATACTACAGATACTTCTGATTACAGCTACCTTTTTTAAGGGCTAGATACAATTGTATTTAAAAAGGAGAATTTTCACGCAATATTGGACTTTTGCATTACATCTAGCATGATGCAACGGTACCTAGGGGGGGATGGTTTGATATATCAAGCCGTATAAATACCAACCACTTGCAAGATTCCTTTCTTAGAAGATATATTGGGTATTGGGTAGCCCAATCCACCCCCCCCAACCTTTCAGTTTATGGGGTAATAGGGGGGGACCGGGAATTCTTTATTGTAAAAAGGTCAATACATACAAATTCCACATTATAAAAGTCTAAAAAAAAAATAACAATGCTGAGGAAACAGATTTAAAATGTTGAAATTCAAAGTAAAACATTAAAAAGCTTTTACAAAATGCGACAATCAAAATAAGTCATATTGTAAAAAAGGTTAAAATATACAAAATCCACAGTGTAAAAGGTCTATATATAAAAGTTGAATAGAGATATATTGAATTTTTCCTACTTCATAGAAATGAAACTTCCAATATTTTTAATGATAATTAGTTTTGAATTATCTTCTTTATCATCAACTCGAACTTTGTACCATTTTAATTACATGAGTTCAATTTAAATTAAAAAACTTCAGATAAAGGTCGTGTCGAATGCTGCTCTCAAAACTACTTCTAAAATAGGGAGATCTTATGAAAAATACTATCAAAGGGATGAAAATAAAATTTCTATTTTTTAGAAAACTAGGGAGCTACCGCCCCCTGCTCGCTATCGCTCGCCAACCCCCGTTAACTGCTGACGCAGACACGTTTGAACCGCTTCGCAATTCCTCACAAAACCCTGCTCACTGCACTTACTCACTTTATAAAACATTCTTAAAACAGGGTTAGTACTTCTCCGGGGTATTCTTTCGAAAATGGTGGATATACATTCAGTAACGGAAATTTAACAGTTCCTTTATGGTAACATTAATTGGCGGGTCGCCTTATAATTCCAAGAAAATTAACAACAGAGCAATGAAACATTCTTTTACCATTTCCCCAAGGTAATGTCTTTTTCACAGATCCATTAAGAAGCACTGAAACATCTCAGGAATAAATTTAACGTTCTTAAAATTTGTAACTATTTTCATCGATTGGCTGTGAAAAATGTAGTAATTACCGTAAACATCACGAAAATTTAGAATTTTATCTTCATGAGAACAAACAAACGTCGAAGTTGTGTCAGTTTCATAGCAATGACACGAATGTTTAGACTTCAAACATTTTCGATTTTTATCTTAATTTCTAAAACAGTCCCCCGTGTTATCTAGTTGTTTGCGTTTTGGCATTAGGAAATAAGGTGTCACATTTTACTACCTTAAAAAACATACTTGCAAAAGAATATAAAAATAATAATAATTGTAAAAAATAAATGCAAAAGTTCAAAATTTCCGAAAGCGAGTTTATATTTTGTTGTAAATATGGTAATGATTAGGTTGCCACAACGACAAAGATAAATGTAAAAATATTAATTTGTTATTTAAAAAATAAAAGATAAATTATTTATACATAAGTTTTAAATATACAGTCGAATCCGCTTAATGTGATCGCATTTGTCCGATATTAAACTGATAACGTTATCCGATTGATAACAATAAGCGATTTCCTATAAAAAAAGCAGCTAACAGCAAGCAACTTGAAATGTTTAGGGTAAAATGTAAGAGTAGTCCAATAAATAAAATAACAAAATCGCTTACTTTGTATTTTCATTTTTTAGCACTAAACATATATGCGATTCCACTCATAAATTTGTTTTCTTTACTTCCAGTGAAGATATTATCGGTATTTTTCAAAATTTTACATAGAAAATGATCAGAAACATAAATAATCACTGAAATTCATCTAAGTTCCACTAAATAAAAAAAAATATCTTATCAGGAACATCTGCAGGTCGGCGATGTTGATATCCAATTGTGCTGTCTTGGAAGAGGTAAGGTAAACAGGCACGTTGATGTTAACAAAAGGCGTTTATTATACTAACAATCACACTTATATAAGGGATGCAACAAGTAGAGTGTTGCCACTCAATATAATATAATTTTAATACATGACAGTCTCCCTCACTAATTTAAAACATCTCAATTAATTAACTTAATGAACTTAAGTTAAATCACATTTTTAAAACTTAATATGATAACTTAATGATTGCATTAATGCTTAACATAAAATTTAACTTTAACACAATGCTAAAATTTAGAATAATTTAAGCGTTCTATTGGCTTTGGTGTACGCTTGGAACGTCTCAGGACAGGAGGGTGAAGGTCGGCACTTCTGGAGCTGGCTGAAGTTCCGGGAGGCTGGACCGATGGTTCTACCTCGGATGTAGGGTGAAACGACCAGTAATTGACCAGTTAGTGGAAAATCCTCCAAGTTTTATTTTTCTTTCCAAGTAAAAAATTTTTCTAAAAAAATTGACAGTGGTTTAATATCTATGAATGTATGAGGAATAATAACTGATAATCATTTTTCCTTTCACTTTTATAGAATTTTATTTATTTATTTTAAAAGCAATTAATTGAGATTTTGCCAGTAGTTGACCACTTACATCCAGTATTTGACCACCATTATTCCAGTAATTGACCATTGCCATATTCACCATTTCCAGAATAAAAATCAAAATATACAGCTCAAGCACAAATCAACCAACTGATTCACAACGCAACCTATCATTTCCAAAAGAGCTATTTGTTCGAGCCCCACTGAAATTTTTCCCATTCCTTTAAAACAGGGTGTTCTTCCTAAAGTTGTCTGAAAAAATACTCAACGGAGACATTTGAAGAAAACGTTCCAGAAACCCTTACACAAACTTTCATTCAATCTGATGATTATAAAATTCACTCACAAAAATTAAGAATTGGCAAATTTTAGCAAATTTTTAAGTTTATAGTTTTTCTTAACAATTTTAAGCGCACCCGTGCCTTTTGGCATTTAACCATTTATATTTGACTTTTATTACTGGGGAAATCTCCCTTTGCAGCTTTTATAATCAATAAATTAAACTCTGGAACAGAACACGGAAAAATGTTCCTACTTATTAATTCTCATACTTTATTAATATTAAATCACTGTCAATTAAAAAAATAGTTTGTTAGAAAAAAATATAAAACTACTTAATTATTAATTAAATAATGATTTTTAAGGTGTATTAGCAAAATCATATATATTTTAAGCAAGAAGTAGAACATGTGTTTTAGTGTTTAACCTTTTAAAACCTGACTTAAAACCAGCGCGATTCGCCAGCTAGGCCACCTAGCGAGCGCTTGCACCGCGAATCGTTCGATTACTACAGTACTCTCTCTCAGTTACTTACTCTCGTTTACTACAGAAGGCTATCTAAAATACTAAAAATGCGTATATGTCTGACAACCAACCAACCAACCAACTACCCGAGGGTACGTATTTTAGGGCTTAGCGAGAGGAGTGACATATTTTCAA
This sequence comes from Tetragnatha versicolor, assembly GCA_024610705.1. Classification (NCBI taxonomy): domain Eukaryota; kingdom Metazoa; phylum Arthropoda; class Arachnida; order Araneae; family Tetragnathidae; genus Tetragnatha; species Tetragnatha versicolor. Next base: position 656,355 of record JANDEH010000005.1, on the reverse strand, counting down.
AGCGCAGGTGTGTAAAATGTAAAGAGCCAATGAAAGAGTTATATTGAATAAAGAGTCCCTATTAACAATGCTGGTTAATTACTGGAAATGTAACTTTTTTTACAGTAAATCTGAGCAAAAATTGTACTGCAAGTAAAAATCTTTATGATCGCTCTTGGTTTAATAAGAAATCTTAAAAGCAAATAAAATCCAGTAGTTGACCACTTTGGTCAAATACTAGCACTTTTTCTATTTTAGACAGCCAGTGGTTGACCACCCCTCAAATATCAAATTAAATGGTTAATATACAACTAATAATAGTTTTATTTAATTAAACTAAACATATAGGACCTAAATACATCAATCAATAAACTATTGGAATAAAAACTAGCTGGATGATTTGAGATTGAACTAAATACTCCATACCATTATAGCTAGTAGTGAGAGCGCATGCTTTGAAGCTTTGTTGATAACTTTGTTTTCAACTATTTATTGTATCTTTTAAGAACAATACTGAAACTCAAGACAGTGCATGAGCTTTCAATAAAATGTTAGCTATGTTTTCAACGCAACAGATTCGAAATAAACACACAACAGTTCTTGTTTTTTGCAAAATTATGCTCAAATGGTCAACTACTGGTAAGTGGTCAACTACTGGTCGGTTCACCCTACTCTGGCTTAACCGGCTGGCTTCCGGAGGATGCTGGTGAAGATCAACATCCGATGAGCTAGGCTGTAGAACAGGATCAGATGTCGGCAGCGATGCCTCTGGATACTGCAGGATGGCTGGAGGATCGACTGGAGCATCATCACTGACTGACGTAGGAGCGGGCATCTTAGCTTCATCATCTTTAAAGGTGACTCTCTTCCTCTTCGGGCAAAATCCAATTTTCGCAGGATTCAATTGGAAGTCCACCTGACACGGACGTAGTTGATTATAGTGTCGCTTCAGGATGTAACCTTCATCAAGCTGGACCTCGTAGTGGACTCGTCCAAGGCGTTTCAGGATGGTACCGTACTTCCACTTTGAAGAGCCTGTGTAATTTCTTGACTGTATTCGGTCTCCAGGCTTGAAAAACTTGTTGAACTGAGGGTGAGGAGTGTAGTTTGATTCAAGGCTTGACGTTGGTTTCAGCAGGTCTAGTTTAGTTCTTATGTTATGACCTAAAAATAGTTCAGCAGGAGTCTTCCCACTAGATAGTGGCGTAGCTCTAAATCTGAATAGGAGTTCACATAGCTTCTCTTGTAAATTTCCAGGGTGAAATCTCATTCGTGTAAGCTTCTGTTTGAGAATTTGGCAGTACCTCTCAGCTTGTCCGTTTGTTGCTGGGTGTCCAGGTGCTGTCAGTTTCTGGCGTATTCCATTCCGCGAACAAAAATCCATAAAATCTCTCGACTTGAATATTGAGGCGTTATCACTCACCAATATTTCCGGTAATCCATAACGACTGAAGATGTCCCTCAGGTGTTTGATTGTAGACATTGTAGTGGGAGCTTTTTCAGAAGGATATATTTCTGGCCACTTTGATTTAGCATCAACCAGAATAAGAAAATAATGGCTCATAAATGGACCTGCGTAATCTATATGCACTCTTTGAAAGTTCCTTGTCGGAGTTTCCCAATAGTGTATTGGAGCTTTAGCTGGATCACTTCGAGTATCGCAACATTCCTTGCAGCTTTTGACCATCGTCTCAATATCTCTGTCAATGTTTTTCCAGTAGCAAAAATTCCTGGCCAAGGCCTTCATCTTGACGATCCCAACATGTGTTGAATGTAGTTCCTGTAAGACATCAGGTTGAAGGATTTCAGGAATAATTACTCTTGTGCCTCTGAAGATAATACCATCTTGGATTGATAGTTCAGGATTGTAGGTGTGTCCTTGTAAAACATCATTCTTCAACTTCGAAAGCTCTGGGTCGTTTTCCGTTTCTCGTTTTATGACTTCTGATGTGATGGTAGGGGTTGAAATTTGGTTGATTATGGCCTCTTGGAACATGTGTTCATCATCTACCTTGTGAATTTCCTGGTTGCCCAGAGGTAGAGGACTTCTTGATAAGTAGTCAGCATTTGCATGATCTTCTGATCTTCGGTATACTATAGCGTAGTCGAACCCTGATAAGAAATGAGCATACCTCAGCATTCTTGATGTAGTCAAAGCTGGAAGTTTCTTTTCTGGACCTAGAAGAGTCATCATTGGTTTATTGTCAACCACCAAAGTGAATTGGCGTCCATAGAGAAAATCGTAGAACTTCTTCTGTGCCCAGTAAACTGCTGTAGCTTCTCTATCAAGTTGACTGTAATTCCTTTCCGCTGTAGTAAGCGATCGTGATGCAAAAGCGATGGGTCTCTCCGTTCCGTCTGGCATATTGTGCGACAAAATCCCTGATAGCCCATAAGGACTAGCATCAGTTGCCAATGTAACAGGTAGATTTGGTGTAAACGGCATCAGCACCTGTTCATTTGCAATTTCTGATTTGGCCTTGATCCACGCAGCTTCACTCTCAGCAGTCCAATAAAATCGTGTGTTTTTCTTCAGAAGTTGATTTAAAGGAAAAAGTAACGTTGATGCATCTTTGATAAACTTTGAGTAGTACATAATCAGTCCCAAAAATTTTCTCAATTCGTCAACATTTTTCGGTCTTGGGGCATTAAGAATAGCTTTAACTTTATCTGGAGACTTCCTAAGTCCCTGACTGCTTATTACGTGACCTAAATACTCTACCTTTTGCTGAAAAAATTTGCATTTATCAAAATTTAGATGCAAGTTATAATACCTTAATTTATCTAGAACTTTTTCCAGTCTTCCCATGCATTCATGTAGCGTTTTACCTTGCACGATTATATCGTCGAAATAAGCTGCTACCCCTTCTAGATCTTGGATAAATTGATCTATAAAAGAATGAAAGATATTAGGAGCAGTTTTGATTCCAAAAAATAACCTTTTTGCGAGATAAGTACCTCGGTGTGTTGATATCGCCTGTGTCCTTGCGGCTTCATCGTCTACTTGTAAATGTAAATATGCCTTGTAAATATCTAGGGTTCAAAAGAATTTACCTCCTTCCAGTTTATTGAATATTTCATCAATTTTAGGTATTGGGTACCTCGACTCATGTAATTGATTATTTACAGTTACTTTATAGTCAGCACATATTCTTACTGAACCATTTGACTTAGGTACAATTACTAAAGGCGTTCCCCATTCCGAGTTTTCTACCTTTTCTATAATTCCTTGAGAAACCAGTGAATCTAGTTCATGATCAACCTGTTCTCTTAAGGCGTAAGGTACAGATCTGGGTTTAATGTACACGGGTTTTGCATTGTCACGCAATTTTAGTGAACATTTAAAGTTTGGAACTTTACCAATCGTTGGTTTAAATACTTCAGCGTATGTGCTTTTTATAATCTTAACCGATTTTTCCACGTCTAATGTTGAGACTTGATTTACGTTGCTATAATCTGTTTCAGCCAAATTGATCTTTAGATTTCTAATCCAGTCACGTCCTAGAATAGCTTCTTTTTTAAGTTTTACTAAATAAAGTTTTTCCTGGCTAGAGTTTTGTTTATAAGATACCTTTAATTCAACGAATCCAATGGGTTTAAAAATGTTCCCAGTGAAACTTCTAAATTTAATGCTTGTAGGCAAACTTGATGCTTTTAAATTTAACTTCTTAAATTCATTAATGTTCACAATACTAACACGACTACCAGAATCACATTCAAACCTAACTTTCCTTCCTTGCATGTAAATTTTTGCGTAAATTCTATCATCATACTTTATATAATTTGTTGACACATCTAAGATCTGTGTGACTTGAAAATCCTCTGAATCGTCATTTTCAACATACCTAATAGAATTTCCTGGTACTCTTTTACGTTTTAACTTTTCAGAAATACAAATTCTACTAATATGACCTTGTTTATGACAGTTTTGACATTTCAACTTATGCTTTACCCTACATTCATTTGAGAAATGATTACTTTTACCACAATGTAAACAAATACCTTCTAATCCTAGTTTACATAAAGCATTTGAATTGCGATTTCGACTTACCGATCTTTGTCGTGAGGATTGGTTTCTGGGACTGTACCTAGCTGGATCCTTGCTTGTATGTTTCGAAATTTTGTTGACGTAATCAGCTGAAGACTTGTATGCTTCTCTATTTTCAATTTTTGAAGCTTCGATTGCTAAGGCAATCTCCAAGGTGTCGTTGAAGGTAAGATCAGCTTGTTGTAAAATTCGTTCCCGTATGTCGGAGTCACGTAAACCTCTGATAAATTGCGCTCTCAAAAGAAGATTCATAACAGATTTTGAGCAGTCTGCGTCGTTGCAGGAGGACTTGAATTTCGCCGTCTTGATCAATTCCTTCAGAGCTGTGACGTAATTACCAATTGTTTCGCCTGTGTGTTGTAAACGGCACAGAAACTTGTGTTGCTCTGTAAGTATATTTACTCGCTTGCATAGATGTCCTTTAAGCAGATCCTGTAGTTGATCGTACGTTTTAGTTGCTGGCAGATCCGGAGTAGTTAAGCTTGACAACAGATGATAGTATTTTGAGCCAAGACAATTAATCAAGATCATCTTCTTAGCGTTCAAGACTTCGGCAGAATTACCTGTTAACCCTTTAATTTCGAAGAAATTTTCCAATCTCTGGGTATACTCTTCATAATATTCATTCGCTTCGTCAAAACTCTCAAAAGAAATTTCGGCATTTGTTGCCGTTGATTTCGACTCGGTTAGCTTCTCGACGAATGCGTTTAATGTCGATACTAATTCGTTGACAGTGCCATAATTTTTTGTTTTCCACCGTCGCCACTGTGCTGTCTTGGAAGAGGTAAGGTAAACAGGCACGTTGATGTTAACAAAAGGCGTTTATTATACTAACAATCACACTTATATAGGGGATGCAACAAGTAGAGTGTTGCCACTCAATATAATATAATTTTAATACATGACACCAATGACAAGCTTGGATTTGCCCCGCATTTAACCGTTTTCTTTCGATGTATGAGGCCGGAGAGCAGGGAATTTTTTTTCTTACAATCAAAGCAAATAAACATAACAGTGCAACTGTGAACTTATACCGAGTTTCAGAAAAAAGAAATTGACCTTCAATACAAACTCGAAAGCGAGCGTTTCGTATGGGATATGGACAAATTTCGATAACATTAAGCGGCTTGTTGATCCATAGTTGATCACAATAAACGATGCATTTTACATTAAATTAAATAGGAATGATCGGGACTTGTTGATTTCGATAACATTATCCGATTGATAACATTAACAGTGATCACATTAAGCGGACTCGACTGTAATTAAAACTGTTTAAACAACAGAAATATAAATATTGTTAAAAATAACCCAAAATATATTTTTTAAATTCGTGTTATAAATAGAAAGATGATTATTTAATTTATTTGAATATTAAAAACCAGTGAAATATGTTTTCAATTTTTTTTGAAATTCATAGTTTCTTGCTTTATAACTGCAACCTTATCCGTAATCTAAAAAAATGGAAATATTTTAAAATTGAGATTTTTTTTAGAAATTCTAAAGGCACTTTGCACATCCTCAAAAGAATCCGGACAGTTTGATACCAAATATGTGTTATACGGATCAGTAATTAAAAAGCCTTTCCCTGGAAACCGTTCACCAAAAACTTTTTTTTAGAATAGAGAGAAACTAAAAATAATATTAATTTGTATTTTTTTGCTTGTTTATCAACTTTTACACATTATTTATTTAATAAGTAGTTTAAAAAATATTTTATATATTTTATTTGAATTATTTTACAATTGTGAAAAAAATAACAGGTATGTACGAAAAAAAATTTTTTTTTGCTCTTTAATATGTTAGATTTTGTACCTAGGTTGTCTAAAACTATTATTTATATGTTATCGAACCATTTTACGGTAGCTGATAAATTTAAAGAAATTTCCTGGCACTTCTTAAAAAATAGATATTGCGTAGAGAGTTACTGAAACCCCTCGTATCTTATGATCTGTAAGCTTCACAAATAAGTTTCAATTGTAAAATGTGAAGCTAAATAAGGGCCATATTCAGATCTTCGCCGACGGCGAAAAAGTTGAGCTAAATAGTTGAAACGGTATTTAGATTGACTTTTTCTCGACTAACTTTTTCGAAATCGCTGACGGCGAAAATTACCGACTTTCTCTTCTCTCATTGGCTGAAACTGCGCTGAAACCTTGGAAACAGTTTGTTTACTTTCTTCATTTGGTTGTACTTCGTAACAAAAATCGGGCGTCCATCTTTAGGGAAATTTGCATGCTTTGATTAGTAAGATGTAGAGTCATTAATGTCTGGATTGATATATGTTAAAATATTTGATAAATTTAACAAGAATGAGAGAGCACAGAAGAAAAATGGCACAGCTGAGATAAGAGTCAACCATGCCAAACCAACACTTCTTGCCCTGCTTCAGATTACTCCCGATAGCAAAGAAAAATTTGAGGTATGTAATAGGGTGGGTCATTTTCCTATGGCGAAAAAAAATTTTACAAATTCTATCGGGCACAGCAAGAAAAGGGTGCCAAATGGTCTCAAACTAACATGTGTAAAATATTATTCCATTATAATAACTCTTTTTGCCTCCGGATGGGCCTCAAATAGACCAAAAATATGTAATTTTTCATATTTTTTAAAAATTTTATAAATTAAATTTTTTTGTCGATAACTCTTTAAAATTCACAAATAAGGGTATTTAAAAGCAATTTTTATCATATTAGTCACGTTCATGCATTATTAATACAAAAACAACTGCCAAAAAGGCAATATAATATGCTATCATATTAACAAGAGCCGTAGAATATGAATCTCTTTTTTGCCAACAAACAATGGATTGTAAGTGGTACAAATTTTAAATGTTGGTTAGTTCATATACAGTCTCCCTCAAGTTTGGTCAGTATAAAACGGTATTTTTAATTTTTCAAAATAGAAACAGTTGTATTTTTTATAAATATGCCGCGCTTTCGAAATTCAGCGCTGTAATTTCACTGGCTGGTCTTGGGATCCAAATATGATCGCAAAAATATCTTGAAAAAATTGTCGAATGGATAGTTCGTTCATAGGCAATATCAGTTATAATCGTCATGATTTACCTAATTTTTTGCTATAGCATCAGACTGAAACCCAAGCCCATGAAATTATACTTCTTTGAGGATTGACTCAAAATAGCTTCTTAGCATTCCCTTATGCGTTCATAAAAGTTTAAATATCGCAAATTTAACTGTTAAGGATAATTACAAGTAAGTTTTGAAAAGTAATGTAACTTATTTAAAAACTTAGGGGATAATACTGAGCTTTAAGCTGAAAACTGGGATCTACCGCTCTTCTTAAGAAAATATTTCAAAATTTGACTCTTAAAATGTGGTTTTAATTTATTTTTGGACATTGGGGAATCATATGGGTACACTTGGGATGGACTATTCCTAATATGCCACAAAATTTTAAGGAAATCCCAACTTTTAAACTATTATCCAAATGTTTTCCTTGGGGTTGAAACCTATAACCCAAAAAAGGTACCCACCTTCTGACATATCCATTTTTATTAAAAATTTAATGTTTTTACCATCCTACTCAACCGACAATAAAGGTTTCGCACATTTTAATGATTCCAGCAAGAAATTTTTGATTTCCAGTTCTAACCATTGAGATATTTCAAAATATGTTGTATTACAACTCAAGTATTTCAACTCTGGTTTAATTTATAATTATTTTATAGTCTTCAATGATGGATTTTATACCATTGTGCACATTTATATTCATGACTGATTTCTGCAATCGAGGTAAAAGCTTGATTTTCATTTGTCCATTTTTACATGAAATTACTATATTAATCGAAACTTTGAGGTCAATCCGGAGGCAAAAAGAGTTATTATAATCGAATAATATTTTACACATGCTAGTTTGAGACCATTTGGCACCCTTTTGTTGCTGTGCCCCTGGGAAAATGTGAAAAAAATATTTTTGACCCACCCTAGTATGTAAATCGTTTTTTTATTTAATTTTCTCATTATGGAATCTTTCAGAATTGGTAAATGTTTGTGTATTCAATATTTCGGATCAATTAGGTTATGTTCCGTTAAATATCGCCAAGTTTGTTTTGGTATCAAATATTAGAAACATAGCTTCAACTATTACTAATATTAATAGGATAAAAATGTTCATTTAGTATAAAATGGAATAATTTATAATGTTTTTAATGTTACACAAATCGACGTGGCAAATTTCTTTTTGAATTGTTATATTTTAAGATTAAGAATTCTGAATAGACTCGGAAGTCCAATTCAAGATTTAAATTAAGAAGGTGGATGTGTTCAGTACTTTTTTTATTCAGAGAAAGTTATAAATGGAAAGCTTTAAAATAGATATATTTAAATGTTTATTTCAGTTGTAATAATATAAGAAATAGTTTGTGTTTTAAATTCATGAAAGATATCATTTTTGCACAGAATACATTAGTTATTACTTGTAATTCTTATTTTTTTTATGTACAGCTTATAGCATTTTTTTGCATTGGAATATCACATATTTAAAGAATTCTTATTCTATCGCTTTCCATTAAACTAGCTTCCTTCAGCAAAAAAGTATTTTTTAATTTTAGGATAGTATTAATTAAATTAAGATGATTACACCAAGATAAAAATCATTGAATGCGAATATAAACATTTCAAAATAGTAATTAAATAACAATCAATTATGCTGTTAAATAATTTTTTCTTGTAAGTAATTAATATTTTCATTTTATGTTTACATGCAAGTATAATTTTTTCCAGTTCAACTAAAATGCTGTTTTCTGTGAATCCAGAAAGAAGTATTGAAAAGGGAAAATTATTAAAGTTTAAAAGGATGAAACTTCTATATAAACTGAAAGTTATCTTTTAAAAAATATTTGATAAATAGTAATGGAAATTAATCAATTATTCATTTAAATTGTTTTGAGGTATAGTTGTTACGGTGAAAGACCGAAATTTGGTGATTGTCGACATTCACCGGTGAATGTCGACAATCACATGTTCGCTTATCTGAGAATGTCGACAATCACCACCGGTGTATGTCGACAATCACCGGTGAATGTCGACATTCTCCAATTTCGGACATTCACCGTAACATAGTTATTGTATTTTATAATCTCTCTATTCTAAAAAAAAGTTTTTAGTGAACGGTTTCCAGAGAAAGGCTTTTCAATTACTGAACCAAATGACACATATATGGTATCAAAATGTCCGAATTCTTTCCGGATTTCCGAGTAAGCCCTTCGATTTTTCAAAAAAATTCTCAATTTTAAAATATTTCCATTTTTTTAGATAACGGATAAGGTCGCAGTTATAAAGCAAGTACTGTCATGTCTTGCAAGTACTGCAAGTACAGCGACCGATTGACGCTATATTTTAAGATGAAACATGTTTTTTCACCTTATAAAAAAGTACTTTCTTGATGAAATATCACTCAGACTGATAAAAACAGATTCTAAAAACTTACATAAACGCCATTTTATACTAAAATTTCACACTTTTTGTCCAATATTTTTAATTTTTAGTCTGATTTTATCGAAATTATTGTAAACATAGAGTGATGTTTTGTCTCTTATTATTTTCAATTGCTTTAAACGGTATTGTTTAAGAAGTCTGGGTTTAAAAAAATATTTGAATGATAAACACTAGGCATATTATACTACTAACGAGTTACTTTAAGATAATGGCTTTTGTTTGGTCCGAATATTGATAAACAATTATAATTAGTTATTTTTATAACCATAGATCAAAAATAATTAAGATGGATATTTTTAAAAACATTTCGTTTATATTTTTGATAAGTTCGAGTTAATATATATTCAAACTTTTAAGGGAGATTTATTCATGGATGGGATTTGGTGAAGTATTTTTGGAAAGTTGGTTGACGTTTTTTCTGTAAATTGTTTAATTGTTTTATAAAGTGTATTACGTTCAGCGAGTTGGAATTTGTGGGAATTGCGAAGCAGTTCCAAAAGGTCCTGCGTCAGCAGTTTACGGGGGTTGGCGAGCGATAGCGAGCAGGGGGCGGTAGCTCCCTAGTTTATGAAAAAAAATTTCCTCCTGTGAACAGTGACAATCCATACTCAATTAACCAAACAGAATCATTATTGAGAAAAGAGTTGTATAAATGTTGGAACAAATTGGTGTAGTGCTTACTTTTTTTGTTGATAATAAATAATATTTTTTGTGATTAGAGGAGTTTTTACATCCTTAAGATTTAGTTCATATAATATACTTTGAAATTATCACAAGTTACACTTTAGTCTAACTGGAGTAATAAAAATTTGTTTGTAAAATCTGCCTCATTCTTTCTTACATGTTGTACTAATAAATTTCAATTTAATACAGAGTAACTGCAATAGTTCACACATTTAACTGTAAAAAATAATTTTTGCTCCATTGAGCGGAAAATTCTCCAACAAATTAAGTATGCAGTTTAAAATATAATAAGTTGAAGAATATTTAATACAAAATTCCTAAACTTTTATTGAATCTATCGTAAAAATAAAAAAGGGAACTTTCAAATATTGTGTAGAAATGAAAATAGTATAAGCACTTATTTATTTTGTTTTATAAGCTTGCAAAGTTTCAGTTTATAGATTTAAAAAGTGCAGCTAAAATTGGGAAATGATAATTAAGGATTAGTTTACTGTACCAATTAGGTGAGTATTATACTAAACTCTTATCAACCAGAATTATGAATTATAGTTCCTACTTCCTAACATCTTGTATTATATTGAATTTAATGAGTAATTAATTCCTTTGATGAAAAGATATTTCCATGTAATCATACTTTATGAAATAACTTTTTTCTATTGAATTTTTGTTTTCTACCCCAGCTATTATCTCTCTTTTTCATAACCATTCTTTCAAAATCATGCAAGAATGAATTTCCAAAACATACTTGGAATTAAATTTGGGAAATGAAGCATTACTGTTATGAGTTACAAGAATTACTTGGTTACGCTCCTTTAAAAGGTGCAAAGGTTGTAGAAATAAGAAAAGATGAAATATTTTCTTTTTCTTTTATTGTTTTTATCAACTCTTTAATATGTGCGCTCAGCTAAAAGCTTCAGCTTGGTTTCTAGTTCACTCAAACAACACAAACAAGCGACTTGCAGTGCAGATTGAGTTTGTTTACACTTTTGAGAGCATGTGAATGCATCAGTGATGTTTTCCCGCCTTTTTAGAGAGGGATTTTATTGGTCGCTAAGCGTTTCACGTCAATAACACAACTAACCAATGAGCTGAATCTCCGAGATTTCCGCGTCATTTCGGAAGAAGATCTGAATACGGTGAAAAAGTTCAAGGCGAAATAGATATTTCGAAATCGCCTCAACTATTTAGCTGAACTTTTTCGCCGTCGGCGAAGATCTGAATATGGCCCTAAATTATTTACAAAATGAGACCCACTTTGTATTTTTACAACCATTAGTTTGGATTTTATAGCTAAAAACGTGCAAAATTTAGAGTTTTTTTAAAACTTTGACGCTCGGGGGCGGGGTCTAAATATTATTTTTTTGAGCTGTAACTCTCAGAATATTAGTTTTATATCAAATGACACCTTTTGAGGAGGTTCCCCGAAAAAAAATTCGAACTTTCGTTTAAAAAAACCACCCTAATAAACATGCATCATGTCTCAATTACTATTATATAATTTTTAAAATTTCAGCCCTTTTTCTAAATTAACTTCTTGTTGTCCGATTTTTATTGAGGTCCTTCTCAAGATCTCAAGTAAAAACCGTTATTTTTTTTCAATTTCTATTGGTTAAGTTAAAAACCTGTTCATTAAAATAATCTCATAATTTTAAACAAAAATTTAAAAAAATTGATTGAATTTTCACAAAATACTTAATTAATATTTCACTCAAAAACTACTTTTTAAACATGCTTAGTCATCAATTCATCCAAGTGAAAACTACAAATTAAGGTTCAATTCCGTTAATGTTCCTGCTTACTACCGCCATGCTCTAGAGGACACCAAAAAGTAAAAATATTGCTTAACAATTTTTTAGGTCAATTACTGTTCATCATTGAAAATCAGATAAATTTTGTCGATATTTGAATAATGGCATTTAAAAGAGCATGGCGGTATTTAGCGAGAACATTACAGGAATTAAATCAAAATTTAATCTCCCTTAAAAAAAGTTTTTGGTGAATGGTTTGCAGAGAAAAACTTTTTAATTACTGATCTGCATAACACAATTTTGGTATCGAAATGTCCGGAATCTTTCTGGATTTTGGAGTAAGCTATTTAAAAATATTACCATTTTTTTAGATTACGGATAAAGCAGCAGTTATAAAACAAGTACTGCCAAACAACTTGTCCAATACATCCAATCACAACAACCAATTGGTGCCATATTTTATGATGAAGCAAGTTTTTTTCATGTTGTTTTAAAAATGTACTTTAAAGTACTTTCTAAACTAAAAATCATTCAAAGACTGATAAAAGTATTCTGATAACTTACATATACAGTAAAGCACCGTTTATACGTCTTTCAAGGGACCGACGTAAAACGGCGTATAAATGAAAAGACGTATAATTGAAAACAATTTTGATTATTTAAATTAATTGGGACTTGGCGAAAACGACGTATAAATGTAAAAGACGTATAAATGAGAGACGTATAAACGGTGCTTTACTATGCTCTTTCAAACTAAAATTTTGCACATTTTTCTGAAGCTCCTAATTTTTAGTCTATTTTATTTACTTATTTATTGTTGCTTATCTGGTTTCTGCAACAATATACAATTTAGTTATATCACAAGCAAATTTTACGGGACTTTTGAATTTCTTCATTGATACTATCATAGAAAAATGTAGAAAACACAAGAACACACAATGATTCCTAAAAGCTTTATTACTCTCATAATATATATACACAAAAATGTAGTGCTTATATATGAACTAAAATCACTAAACGTTTATAGTCATTAACTAAAGGTCAATCATTTACAATATTTTATACAAGTATACAAGCAGTGATGGCAAAAGGTCATTAAATAATTTGAAAATAATTATCCTTTCAATATTTCTCAGACAAATTTACTCTTACTTCAGACATACATGTTTACTGATTAGTACATCTGAGATAACAGCAAGAAATTTTAACATGTAAAAGTGAAATATGCTTGTAAACATTGAACGAGAACCCTTGCTTTTGTATTGCATAGTTCTTTTTAGTATGCCCTAGGGCAAGGGTTTTCAGGCTTTTAGATACTGCGACCCTCTGTTTAGGTTAATTACTTTACAAACCCTCTGTAAAAAAAATTCTGTGGCGAGCTTACTCACCACTACGAGAGTCAAATTAATCAAGTGGGGTATAAATCTCGACTGAAGCAATTAAAACTCTGAAGTATACTTTTGAGTCATATGACCTTAGGATCGGTATCTCCCCGTGGCTCACACATGCCACAATTCAGCCTAGACCTGGGGATGACCACCTCCATTTCATTTGCCTTGAAGCCTGGGGTGCTAATTACTTAACTCGTGTAACACAGGTTGAGTGGCTATAGCCCAAGGCTGGACTCCCAGTTGATTCCCCAAGAACTTACAATGAAGATTTTCCACAGTACTGTAATGAACCTTTTATGGCCGTGGGAAGCCTAGTGGTTAAGGAATCGGTTTTGGAGGGTCCAGGGTTCAATTCCCGACAACGCTGAAGACCTGAGTATATGCAGAGTATGTGTTTGTTAAATCTGTGGGTCTGAAAGTCCTATGGTCATGAACCTTTTATGGCTGTGGGGAACCTAGTGGTAAAGGAATTGGCTTCGGAGGGTCCCGGGTTCAATTCCTGACAATGCTGAAGACCTGAGTATATGCAGAGTATGTGTTCGTTAAATCTGTGGGTCTGAAAGTCCTGTGGTCTTGAACCTTTAATGGTCGTGGGGAGCCTAGTGGTTAAGGAATCGGCTTTGGAGGGTCCCGGGTTTGATTCCTAACAACGCTGAGGACCTGAGTATATGCAGAGTATGTGTTTGTTAAATCTGTGGGTCTGAAAGTCCTATGGTCATGAACCTTTTATGGCTGTGGGGAACCTAGTGGTAAAGGAATTGGCTTTGGAGGGTCCCGGGTTTGATTCCTAACAACGCTGAAGACCTGAGTATATGCAGAGTATGTGCTCGTTAAATCTGTGGGTCTGAAAGTCCTGTGGTCATGAGTCTTTTATGGCTGTGGGGAGCCTAGTGGTTAAGGAATCGGCTTCGGAGGGTCCCGGGTTTATTCCCAACAACGCTGAAGACCTGAGTATATGCAGAGTATGTGTTCGTTAAATCTGTGGGTCTGAAAGTCCTGTGGTCTTGAACCTTTTACGGCCGTGGGGGTAGGGTGGAGCGAAAAACGTGAATTTTCGAATTTCAATTTTGGTTAGCTCCAAAAAGTTGTCTTTTAGTGCCAAAAGAACACCAGTAAAATTTTATGAATTTTGAATAACTCCTTCAGGTCTCTACCAGGGCTTATATGTTTACAAAAAATAGGTTTTTACTATAAATTTCCCATTTACATTGTTTATTGGCAAACTTTTCTGCCAATTTTGTGTTTTTAAAATAAAATGTAACTTTCCAGGCCCCTCAATAGATTTTTTAAATGAAAAAGTTAATGAAAAGGCAACAATAAATGTAAAGTACAGGTCAAATGTGCTACAATACTTGGGTGGAGCAAAAAAATTTTTCTTCGAAATCGGTGTGCGGCTATTGCTCAAAGTTTGTGGTTGGTGGTCCTTATAACCTATAAAAAATTTGAACTTGATCGGATAATATCTTCAGGTCGCACTTTTGAGTTGAAATATGAAAATTTTATGAAAAATGTAAAAAAATTTGAAAATTTTCCTAATAATTTCTAAACGATCCCGACGTTATTTTATCACCAATAATTACAGGTATTGCTTGTATGTTGCTTAACATTAGCTAAGAATTAGCTAGAATCTTTGAATGACACAAAAATGGTTAAATAATTCTTCAAATTCGTCAATGGACTATGTAATGCAGTTATGTTAAAGATATTATATAATTACACTATGATGGTTAGAAACAATGTTTACGGAACAAATCCGGCTGACTCTTTTGTTAAATTAACCCTGTGTTCTCATGAGAGGTCAAAAAGGTTTTATGTACTAAAAAATCAACATTTTTAGCTAGGTGATATATTTAAAAGGCGATTTTTCCATATTACTTGTAAAAAATCATTAAAAATGTTTTTTGATCTATCCTTTTTCTTATATTTTTCACTAAATACTACTTTGATTGTTATTTTCCCATTTCTTTTATTTGGGAATGTTTAGAGGTGGATGAGATATTGTTTTAATTTGGTTAGGCAAAAAATACAAGTATAACATTAAAACGCGAAATCCCTCGTAATCAATTACATAGATTTTTCTCAAATAATAAGGAAAAATTGCCTTTTAAACAAATCACCTAGATAAAAATGTTGATTTTTTTAGTACATGAAACCTTTTTGACCTCTCATGAGAAATTTAAAGTGTAAAGTTATCTCTTAATACTAAAAAAACTAAATTTATAGGCATAAAATTACCAAAAAGGAATTGAAATAAATTTGAGGACGTCCCCCCAAAAGCAAAGGTTGATGGTGCAAACGGAGGTCATATTCGGACACAGGGGGTAATTTAACAAATGAGTCAGCCGGACTTGTTTCGTAAACATTGTTTCTAACCATCATAGTGTAATTATATAATATCTTTAACATAACTGCATTACATAGTCCATTGACGAATTTTGAAGAATTATTAAACAATTTTTGTGTCATTCAAAGATTCTAGCTAATTCTTAGCTAATGTTAAGCAACATACAAGCAATACCTGTAAGTATTGGCGATAAAATAACATCGGGATCGTTTAGAAATTATTAGGAAAATTTTAAAATTTTTTACATTTTTCATAAAATTTTCATATTTCAACTCAAAAGTGCGACCTGAAGATATTATCCGATCAAGTTCAAATTTTTTATAGGTTATAAGGACCACCAACCACAAACTTGGAGCAATAGCCGCACACCGATTTCGAAGAAAAATTTTTTTGCTCCACCCAAGTATTGTAGCACATTTAACCTGTACTTTACATTTATTGTTAACTTTTCATTTAAAAAATCTATTAAGGGGCCTGGAAAGTTACATTTTATATTAAAAACACAAAATTGGCAGAAAAGTTTGCCAATAAACAATGTAAATGGGAAATTCATAGTAAAAACCTATTTTTTGTAAACATATAAGCCCTGGTAGAGACCTGAAGGAGTTATTCAAAATTCATAAAATTTTACAGGTGATCTTTTGGCACTAAAAGGCAACTTTTTGGAGCTAACCAAAATTGAAATTCGAAAATTCGTGTTTTTCGCTCCACCCTAGTGGGGAGCCTAGTGATTAAGGAATCGGCTTCGGAGGGTCCCGGGTTCGATTCCCGACAACCCTGAAGACCTGAGTATATGCAGAGTATGTGTTCGTTAAATCTATGGTTCTGAAAGTCCTGTGGTCATGAACCTTTTATGACCGTGGGGAGCCTAGTGGTTAAGTAATCGGCTTTGGGATCGGAGGGTCCTGGGTTCGATTCCCGATTATGCTGAAGACCTGAGTATATGCAGAGTATGTGCTCGTTAAATCTGTGGGTCTGAAAGTCCTGTGGTCAGTCGTGGAGCAGTTTACCATGGGTCCAGGTTTCCCGGAGACTATTTCCCTCCCCTTTAGAGACATGGCATAATTGTGGAGGTGGGAATAGATGGTGGTGGCATCTCTAATCAGAGGCTTAAGTCAGACTCCAGCAATTCATGGGCCTCAGTTTTTCAGGAGCCCCACCCCCTTTGCCTTAAATCCTGAATGCTTTGCGGTGGAGCTTGGATATTCCAAGTGGCAAAAGAAACAACAACATGAACCCTTTATCCAGAGTCCCCCCTCCCAAAATAGACATATTTCTGTTTAAAAAACTAAAACTTTATGGCTCGAAAATATTTCTCTCACATATTATGCTGCACCAATGAGTTGAGAACTCCTGGTGTAAAGTGTGAAATTGATTAGAAAGATTTTAGAATCAGGATTCTCTTTACCCTTTTGCCAACACTTCATAAAAGAATGAGTATCACTGAATTCAATCCGGAAGGATTACGTCGTCTAACTCATCAGGAGGAATGAACCTATGCTCTATGACACCATTTCGTTGATGACCATATTCAAACTTGATTCTCATCTCTCCAACATGGGTCAGGGGCAGAATGTCTGGGATCCATTCTACAGTGAAAGGAATGGGTTGCTTTTGATCTGAAGTCATGTTACCTAAAAGAAAATTACATTAGTAGCTTAACTGGATATAAAAGGAAAAGTCTGTCACTTAGATAGGTATTTCAGTAATAAAACTGAGATGTGGATTGTGGACTAAGTTCAATGCAGTTAGAATAATCATTTAATTTTGTGGCCGAGTGCCATGAAAATTTCTTAGAGGGTCACATGCGGCCTATGGTTTGAACCACTCTGATTTATAATATATCTCAATATCCAAAGCAAACTACGGCAAATTACAATTGATCTATTAACCATTGATTTCGGTCTAAAGAAACTTTTTGGTCCATGGCAAGTTATAATGGCATATTTTGGGCAGGAAAACATTAAAGCTGTACAAGCCTGTCCTAGACAAAAAAGGATAAATGACTTGAAGCTGTGATTTCAGACTGTTTCTGATCATCTGTCAACATGAAGGGTAATCCATTTTCTAGGCCTAAAATAACTGGTTACTTAAGATTAAAATCCAAAGCATAAGTTTTCTTCAAATTTTCAACATGTTTAATGAAAAAATTATCAAGAAAATTAAAGTACTAAAACATTTGCTCATATCATAGGGAAAAAACAACTATTGGAAGTTTCATTGAAATCAGAAAGAGTCATTTTGAGAATTGAGAACATTTGGTTGATTTGTTTTGGATAGACCCACATTTGTAACAATTTTTACATATTTTTGCTGAAGTATATATGTCGTAGACAGATCGTGAAATTAGACATTTCGTGAACTGTCTAGACATTTCATGAACTGCAGCCAGATCGTGTAATGGTCTATCAGTTACACGAAGTGGCTAAAATTTTTAGACAGTTCATGAAATGCAATTGAGCCTTAGACAGATCGTGTAATCTTCCAGAATTACATGAAATGTCTAAATTTTTTAGACAGTCCATGAAATGTCTAATAGCTGTTTTGCCGATAGTGTAATATCTAGGAGTTATTGATTATTGAAAAGGAATAAACTAAAAAAAGATAAGAAAAAGTTAAAGCAGCCAATTTTATTTATTTATGAATAAAAATTTCATTTTTTACTTCGTTACAAAATTTCAAATAAAAAAATATTTCGTCTTTTTTATTTATTTACACGTGGTAAACTTGAGTGACATCGACTGTTACACATAACGTTAGCTTTCTTGCACGCACATCTTTTTGTAGTGCATTGCTCATTACACGTCAGAAGCTCTGCACGAGCATTGAAAAAATCCTTGCCCTTCACTGCAATTTTTCACTGCTTCTCTCAGAGAAAGAAGTTTTTCCAAGTCTATGTCATCACGTGTAAAGAACTGAGATCCAACTGGAAAATGCATCTACGTCACGAGAGGCGGAGAAAAAATGCCTGATTGGGCGAGAAAATCTTTTTTCCTTCTCCTTCGAAGATTGCAGATTGAGTGACAGGTTGAATGAACACGGCACGGCCAATCACAGGTTTAGTCACCAAAATGTACTGCCGATATCTCTCTGCCAATCATTTATAGTTCCTCGTGGCGCCCTCAAACCCGTCCAGAATGTAAAAATATCGTTTTGGACCATCTGTAAGGATTTTTCTCTGTGTATTACACGATCGGCAAAACGGCTATTAGACATTTCCTGAACTGTCTAAAAAATTTAGACATTTCATGTAATTCTGGAACATTACACGATCTGTCTAAGGCTCATTTGCATTTCATGAACTGTCTAAAAATTTTAGCCACTTCGTGTAACTGATCGACCATTACAAGATCTGGCTGCAGTTCATGAAATGTCTAATTTCACGATCTGTCTACGACATATATATATACCTGACTTCTCCTTATAATCGAGGCAATTGGCATGCTTTTTATTTCAAATGTATCAGAAATAGAAAAATTGAGGAAAGTGTCATAAATGTATTCAGAACTAACCAACTTTGAGGAAAGTCTTTAACTCCAGTGGCTTGATTAGTAGATTATTCAAAGTTTTTCTGTAATTTTGAGCTAAATCCTTTTCTTCATCTTTTAAGGGTTGATATGGTGCATAAGTGCCATCCCTATTTTCAATGAAACTTCTGGTTATCTCCAAAGGCACCTAGGAGAAAAACATACTTATTTTACATTTAAATTTATGTAAACTTTGCCATAAAATATATTTAGATAAAAGTTATTTCAAATGAGAACTTAAAATTAACAAAAAATGTTTAGGTATAGGCATACTCATAATAAAACTCATATCAGGGGTCTGTTTAGAAGAAATTTGGGTCCGTTTTCGGACCCTTCACAAAATGTTTCATTGTGAAAACGGACCCTTCACAACATATTTTACCTTAAAAACGGACCCTTCACAAAGTATTTTGGCCTTTAAATGGTCACTATTTTTCACAATACTGCAAATTTGTGAGCTTATTTTCACAAAAACAGGCTCCTGGCAGAAAACAACTAATTTAACACTAACTAAAATTCACAAAATTATGAGTAGATTTTCACAATTTTTAAAAAAACGGACCCTTCACAAAAAGTCTGGACAGACCCCTGCATATATTACTCATAATATAAAATAAAAAACTATCTGCAAACTTTAATTTCAAAAAATTTCTTTATTTTCAAAAAAATTTCTGCCAAAATTTACACATTTCATTCTTTTTATTAACCCTTTTCATTTCAACTGTCCCCTCCTTTTAAAATGCGAGCATAATAACTGTGATACAGATTCTGAGGATCCGATATCGTCTTGCATGTGTTGCGTAAATAGGATGGGCTTATGAGCTTACTTTCTTTGTATTTGGAGAAAAACAAGAGAAAAATTCATTGATAAATAAGCCTACAGAAAAATTTCTAAGTTTTTTTTTGTTGTTTCTCTTGCATAAAATTTTCTGTGAACGCCGTTTGCGCATATTATACGGTAGGGTGTATCGAAAAAAACTTTTTTTTGATTTTGATGATGCCTTAGTGCGGAAAAGTTGTCTAAGGTGGCAGAGAGTACCTGTGAATTTTTCAGAATTTTCGGATAATATCTTGAGGTGCCGCCAAGGCCCTGAAGGTCCCCATGTTAATCCAATGGAGCGCAAAAGCCAAGAAGGCCGAAAATTGGTTTTTCGCCCCTCATTTCTACCCTAATCACACGACGAATGTCTTCACTCGAGTTATGGACCCTATATGATATAGGCTATCCGACAAAACTTGAATAATAGCCTAAATCTCTATATTACGATTTTTTGTATGCTCCAATATAGTCGAAAATCGCGTATTTCCTTGTTCAAATCAGAGCCTACAATCAACATAATATAGAGATTTAGGCTATTATTCAAGTTTTGTCGGATAGCCTATATCATATAGGGTCCATAACTCGAGTGAAGACATTCGTCGTGTGATTAGGGTAGAAATGAGGGGCGAAAAACCAATTTTCGGCCTTCTTGGCTTGCGCGCTCCATTGCATTAACATGGGGACCTTCAGGGCCTTGGCGGCACCTCAAGATATTATCCGAAAATTCTGAAAAAATTCACAGGTACTCTCTGCCACCTTAGACAACTTTTCCGCACTAAGGCATCATCAAAATCAAAAAAAAGTTTTTTTCGATACACCCTATTATACGGGTATGGGGACAAGCGCGTAGCCAGAGGGGGGGATTTGGGGATATATCCCCCCCGAAACTTGGAAATTTTCTTTTTTTGACCATAGAAAACCACTAAAAATACCCCATATCCCCCCCGAAATATCAATATCCCCCTCCGAAATTTTTTCCTGGCTAAGCCACTGTATGGGGATAGGGGAGGGAAAATTCCTTGTTGTCTTTCAAAAAAACGACCACAATGCATTCTTTAATTAAACCTTGAACAAATACAAAATAAAGTCAAACACAGCTTACTTGAGGTGTATCAAATATCCGCTTCACATGAAATATATTGGTGATCTGCCATGTATACTTTGAAAACACTCCCATTGGTAAAGAATCTTTAACACTAAAACCAACAACTGAATTCGGCAGCCTCTTTTTTTTAGAACCCACCGATAGTCTCTGCTGCAAAATGTCAAAAAATACTTGGGGCACCTGAAACACCAGAGGCTCTGGATTGCCTGGGGAAAAAAGAACCATTCAACATTACTTCTATTATGAAACAAACACATAAGGAAAGTTTGGCACACTTTGAACAGTTTTCTGTTAGAAATGGGAAAAAAAGAGCATAGCACATCTGTCATTGTTCATTCTAAGCATGCTGTTTGTGCAGAACCAAAGCATCCAATATCTATCAAAATTTGTAGTATGCACTCACACCGTATGGAGAAAATTAGTGCGCTATAATATGTGACATTTTATTTAGCGTATTTATAAGCAGTAGTATCAACTAAGCCTATAAAGATTTTCATTTCAGGGGTCGATCCAGGTTTTATTATTTGGGGCCCATTTTTGTGATAAATGAAATGCTTTTTGTAAAAAAGAAATTGCTTTTGTGAAAAATTGAAGCTGCTCTAGATAGCAGATCGGTGCCTAAGTCGTAAAAATCAACTTAAAAACTAAGAAAATCCTGAAAAATTCAAACATTTTGTGAATGTTTTCTTGCAAATAATCATAGAAGCTAATTTAAATTTTGTGAAAGGGCCGTTTTTATGAATTTGAATTTTATGTGGGGGCAGATTTTAGGAGGATGAATTTTGTGAAGGGGCAGCAAAAGGGCCCGAATTTTTGGCTGGATTGACCCCTGCATTTAGAGTATGTGGTCTGCCATTAATTTGACAAGGCATCAGTGGTATGTATCAAAAGGTGCAGAACAGGGTGGCCAGAAAACTTATCTCAAAATTCCCCGATAATTCCAGGTTTTTTCTTATAACTTAGTTTGGTTTTGTATGATATTTATTAAATATATTAAATTCCAATCTTCTAGAAAACAGAAGAATGACAGTAAAAATTGGGAAAGCTGGAGAAAATGAAGAAAGAGGAAAAATGAGGTTAAGCTGCTTTTCCATGCGACTTATTTTCAGCGCCGAATACGCGTGTTTTCGGCGTGGTGACCTCTTGGCGCAAGAAAAAATCATCATACCGAATGCCGAACACGCTCCAATTTGGTTGACTCTTTTTTGTGGTCACGTGAGTCCTACGGACCAATGGCTAGGCGTATTCAACCAGCACGCCGAAGCCGGTTTTCGGCCCGGCATGGATGGACTTTTTCTCGGCGCTGGAAAGACGTAAGCGTCAGCCATATTGGATCTGATCGTTTTGAAGCGCATTCCGAGTGCTATTACACTTTTTATGGCCCATTTAATAGTTCTAAAAAATCTAAAACAGCTATTTATCACCAAAATAAGTCCTCAGACATTAATATATCACGAAAGTAATGGACATCTAGTGCCTGTAAAAATTTGTACTATCAGTGTATAATTACTTGTGACGTTAGACAGACGGCAGCATGATCACTCGTGATCTTGAAAAGCGTTTTTATTACTTTAAAAGCAATTACTTTAAAGATTTTGTACTAAAATAGTTTTAGGGCCGTATTCAGAAACTTTAACACGAGTTGGAATCCAGACGAGAAAGAGATGGAAAGGAGAACGATATATTTTAAACGAGATATTTCTACTCCACCAGGCTTTCGTCCCCCATATTTATCTGAGTTTTGAAACGCATTCCGATTGCAATTACACTTTTTGTGGCCCATTTAATAGTTCCAAAAAAATCTAAAACAGCTATTTATTACCAAAATAAGTCCTCAGACATTAATATATTACGAAAGTAATGGACATCTAGTGCCTGTTAAAATTTGTACCATCAGTGTATAATTACTTGTGACGTTTTTGACAGATGGCATCATGATCGCTCAGCTGAACTCTAGCTAGACAATACCAAAGCGCATTTTCCGCGCGTCTTTGGTTGCCAAAGTTTATCCCTTTTTGATAGGGACTACGTCATCCGCGTGCCGATTTTCGGCACTGAAAAAAAGTTGCATGGAAAAGGGCCTTTATTTTCAGTTTCTTATCACAGATGAACCCTCAGACCTTTTTGAACATTTACAACCACACTAGTTTATATACACTTGAGATTTTATTTTGTAGGAAGAAGAATTAAAGGCTTTAAAACCAAAAAAATTTTTGAATTTATTTTTTAATTTTAGGCAGAATTTTTAAATTTCCCTGGTTATTATCATATTTTCTAAAATTCCCCGATTTCTCCCTGATAATTCCAGGTTTTTAAGGTTTTCCATGTCTGTGGCCACCCTGGAGAATCACTGTAAAGTAGATAACACTAAAAATTAGTAAAATTGGAACTTACCACTAAATTGATAGTGCATAGTTTGATTTATGCGCTCAGTAACACTCGATAACCATTGATCAAATGAGAAAGACACATCTTCAGAAATTCCATTAGATGCTAGAAATATACACAAAATATACAGATTTCCGATTAAACTAGAGTTAATTAAAAGTTTCCCCTAAAACATTACAAAGGTCTGCAACAACAAAGCTACTTGAATAGTTTTAGTGATTTCCAATGTATTTTGGTGTGCTGATAATAAAAAAAATACCCTATACGTCAGGATTTGGAAAAAATTGCTAAATTATTTCCAAATTTGCCCATTTTTCATAGTTTTTGTACTTTTTTAACTCCTCTACTTTAAGAATTTAGGAGCTGTGAATATTGCACACAGTTATTTAACTATCTCATCAGATGGAAAGAAAATACCAGGAAATATTTAATAGTGCAATAAACTATTGCCAAACTAGTGCTTAACTATTGTTAAATGGTCCATTGTGTCATTCTTGCTGCTCACAAGGGTAAAGGTACCAAGAGGAATCTCATGGTAAGAGGAAAAATTGGTTTTAGATTGTGTAAATTATTTAATCTATGTAATTTTTTAATGAAGAATGTATAATAAAAATGTATTTTGTAAACCTATTTTCATTCAAATTAAAGTAGTGACTTATTTTTCAGTCGATGAGATGAAATAATGCATGCCAAATTTTAACAAGATTGGATAATGTTTTGGATATTTAGGGGTTGCAAAGGACAGTAAGTGTTTTGGTAGGATGGTACAATTTTGTTAAATTTGATTTATTTTCTTATCATAAAGACTCAGGGCGATATTGATGCCCATATAAATATCACACCTTAGAAAAAAAATTAAACACTCTAACAGACGACCCACACCCATCAAAAACTCCTCAGCATCTTTTTATTCAGGGGTCAGTATAGGGCACTAAGCTGTGGGAGAAAGGGGTGACACTATAATAGCCTATTGATATAGCATTATAAAAATTTTACCATCCCTAAATATTATCCAAATCTTGTTAAAATTTGGCATATTTAAAAAAAAGACTTGGGCAGGGTTGCCAATCACCCCCGCCTGCCCGCCAAAAAAAATCCGGTGTGACCCGTGGCTTGCCAACCGACGCCACGCTTTCTGCATGTAGAAAAATGGACCAATCTTTTGATAAGTTCTGAAAACGCAAATATTTGAGAAAAGGCCTTTTTCTCCCATGAATCAATCATCCATGTAGATTAGGATATTCTAAGTTCCGATTGATTCCCCCTT
Source organism: Tetragnatha versicolor (assembly GCA_024610705.1). Classification (NCBI taxonomy): domain Eukaryota; kingdom Metazoa; phylum Arthropoda; class Arachnida; order Araneae; family Tetragnathidae; genus Tetragnatha; species Tetragnatha versicolor. The sequence goes on along the minus strand of JANDEH010000005.1, from coordinate 631,595 downwards.
CTTATTGCCCATCTTATCAGTTACTAGCGACTAGCGTTATCGTTTTTATTTGCAATTCTAAGTAAAAAAAATATGTATTGTAAGGTTTGAAGCTAAAAAGAGAGAATCCAGAAGAAAAATTTAATACATTGTCTTTAAAATATAATTAGCGTAGTTTTTCTAGCTTTATTCGTAATTGCGGAATTCTGGGCCGAAATGCGGAATGATTCCGCAAAATCCGGAATGGTTGGCATCCCTGCTTGGGGCAACATCAACCCTGTAGGAAAATCACACCTTTTAAAAAGAAGTAACCTACACAACATCTTTAATTAAAAATTGTGAATAATTGGAAGATTTATCTTGGTTCATTGAATTTCTCATTAAATCATTACTTTCTTATTAAAAGTTTTTATAATTAAACCTTTTAATGGTTTCAACCGCTTTAAATATAATTCCAGCTACACAGTACGTACATTAAAATACCTTATAAATAATTGGAGGACTGTAGAAAAGCCTTTCAGACAAGGAATGTAACAAAAGCAAGATAAAAATAAAATAAATTATGATCATTTAAACAAATCCTTAGTTGGAAAAAGTTCAATCACATATTTACATGGACTTAAGTTTGGTGCACTTTCTTCTTTCTTTACAGTTTTCAATAGTTTAAATTCTGTCAGTAGAAAAGGTTGGTTTGAACCTATAAAGAAAAGGAGTACAATAAATCAGTTTCATACAGCCTTTAAACTTTTTAAACCTTAATTGCCTGAAACTGCAATTAAATCCTGTAAAATTTTTTGAACATTCAGGACTGATAGGACTGTTATTAACAAAGATTTTTTTAAAAATGTTAATCATCTATGGATTCCTTAAGGAACATGGTGGTATGATTAGAACTACAGTATACTCTCAATGCTGAACTTCATTACGTCAAAAACCATTATTTATTGAAAATACATTTTCCTCCTGAGATTAGGTATTCCACTAATGTTAACCCGGTGGGACTCGCGCCTCCCGGGCGAACGTTGAGACTCGCGGGGGTTATGGAATAGCCCCAACCTTTTCGCTCTTTTCTACATCGTTAAAAATAATTTTTTTCAGTCGGAAGCATAAATTTTTAGACTTTAAAACTTAACTGATTAAGAAAACTTATAATCTGCAATATTTTCTACGTTGAGAAATAATTTTTTGAGTTTGATATTAATTTTTCTTATTACACAATACACACATATGTAACATTATAACACAAATCATTTCAATGTAAAAATTAATTTAATTACATCAAAATACTATGTAATGAATTTCTTTAAGCTTTCTTTCGGTAAAGACAATCATCACAGATGGTATTAACGTAACGTGGGCTTTGCAAAAAAAATAAAACACAAATTATAGACACAAGTAGTTTTTCTATTCTACTTCCAACCTTTTTTTCCTAACACTCAAACTTGGGTAATTTTTCTTTGAAAGCTTGTTACCTCAATACACTTTCCTAGCTCCTTTCCCATTCAATACCAAAGCAAAGAATGTAAGGGGCGGGGTACAGTGGTCTGGTGAATTACAAGTCATAAAACTGTCACGGGGACCAGTATTGAAAGTACCCACACCTGTGTCTTCCTTTTCTTTGTACTAAAATGAAATAGAACCCCCTGAGAATTTCTTTAAATTTGTTTATGAATGTTTTGGGCCCTTATCAGTGGGTTGTATAGAAGGCGGAGTACGAAAAAACGGATACGCAGCACTAACGAAGAGACTCGCGGGGGTCATTCCATTACCCCAAAATCTAACAAAATGCGTCTGGGGGGCGGAAAAATAATCCGAATTCCACGAAACTTCTCAGGCATGTAGATAAGGGTCAGAAACCCAGCTACTGAGAAGTAAAGAATCCCCAGGTGTTTAGTTTCCCGTTAATTGGAATGTTAGTGTGAGCTTGGGGTTATAAAATGACCCCGCGAGTCCCAACGGGTTAATTGCCATTCTTATATCAAAGATTTTTGATAAAATCCTTGCTTTACCAAACAAATTTCAAGTCTAAAAATGAATTTTTACACATACATAGCATTATTTGGCCAGGTAACAATTACGTTGTTAGTAAGAATGGGCTTGTGACTTTTAAAAAAGTGAAGAATACACAAAAAGTAAAGTGTGCTATCCAACAATTTATCAGACAGTTGAGAAAATGCAGTTATTTCATGTTGTGCCTTGAGTGACAAGCTATTTTCACATGCTAATATCTCCTCAAATATTTAAGCCATGGGCGGATTTAGATGGTGAACCCTGGGGATGCGTACTGGAAAACTTGGGGGTGCAAGCTGCCCCTGATGATTTTGAAAACATAATTTTCCCCGATAAAAATGGAATTTTCTTAAAAAGTTGGGGGTGCGTTGCCCCCCTTAAATCCGCCCATGATTTAAGCTATTGTTGAGTGAGAAACTTTCCTCTGTGTGTTTGCCATGATATTACAAACAAATTTCTTACTGAAGGTTTCGTTCCTTAATTAATTTTACTCCTTGGGGCATAGAAAGCCATCTCAATGGATTCAGCACATAGTCACTTACCTAGGGGCACACCATATTATTTGTCTGTGCTCGCTTGGCACGAATGGTAAACCCAAACGAGGAAGGCCATTCTCTCCCTGGGGTTGGATAGGTAGGGAGAGAGAGCGCCAAACTGGTTACTTCTCGCCAAGAACTATACTCCACCTCCATTCCCTCTCATTTGCCAATGGGGTGCATAAGTAGCCAAGCCAGCAACCCTGATTTCCCGCACCCCTACTCGAACTTGGATTTCCCTACTTCCCTCCGCCAAGCGAGCGCAGACAAATAATACTTTCATGATGTTGGTTCAAAATAGAAGCGGTGAAACCGACTTTTGGTTGGTTAGTTTAATTTTTATGGCACAAGGGCCAGAATAGGCCATTCTATGCCAAGGAAGGAAACCGACATTTGAAACACCCTGTATATAGATCCTTGTCATAGCTTAATCTTTAAACCCACTGGTTAACTTGAGAACCATTATCTCTACAATATTTATATCAATATTGGAAAAGCAATTTAAAAAGTAATAACTTACCCATTGATGAGTTCTTTTTCTTTTTGAGGGAAAGTGAATCTCCTTCAACAAAAAACTCCCCAAGTTCAATTGCTTCTGGAGTTGATTCTACCAGGTCATCTGCTGTTAAAAAAGTCCAAAACATTTAAGAAAGAAATTTTTGAATCACATTACTTATTTGAGTGAGTAGGAGTAATAATAGTAATTATATTCAAAATTACAAAATTAATATAATTTTCAATTTCATTGAGCCATTCGATTCTGTAGACTATTGACTGTACATGAATGAAATTGTAAGTTTCTACCTGAATTACGTGTAGATAAAAATTTGATAAGGTAAAATGCAATTAAACACCAGCCTGAATTGCCCGCTCTAAGTCAAGATGGGTAAAACTTTAAACACCATTAACTCTAAAACTACCTGATAGAATTGGATAAAAATCCTTATCCTTATTGGATAAAATCCTTATTTTCCTTATCATTATGCAAACATTGAGTTTACAAATTTTCATGAAAATATGTGAACCTAAGGTATAAAATTTAGTTCTTGGTGGTTAATTTGGCATGGAATGGCCCTTTCCTATTTATAATGAGGTTAGAGCTCATGCAAAAACTGCATTTGAACCTTTTTTGGGGACAGCATAAAAATTAAAAGCACCTCAACAAAATGTTTACATTTTTGTAATCAGGTATAGGTAAGCTAACAACATATGAAAACAGATTTGTGGAGTGACATTGCTTACAACAGTTACAGTACCCATTTAAAATACCCTACCAAAAAGAGGACAAAGTTATTATCTTTAAATTTATCACATTGTCCACTTCATTTCCGGCATCATCAATAATGCCTAATTTATTACTTTTCCAGTACTGTATTTTGTGTATAATTAAATGGAAATCAGTTATTTGGCCCCCATTATAGTCATTGGCCATGTACCCTATGTAATATTAGAAGTACCAAGCTTGAAAATTTTACCTGGAGGTTGTGAAGAAAGCATAGTCTGTAATAGGGGTTTGAACTCTGATGAAAGTTTAGAATCACTGGCAAGTGCACATACAATCATATAAAAGTGTAAACACATATGTTTTTCCCTTGGCACAATGGGTTTTGTGAGCTATAAAAAAGAGACAAATAAAAATTCCTCTATTTCCCAAGAAGTCAATCAACATACACAAAAAATGGAGAATATCCAGGGATGCCAACCATTCCGGATTTTGCGGAATCATTCCGCATTTCGACCCCGAATTCCGCAATTACGGATAAAGGTAGAAAACTACGGAAACTAAGCTAATTATATTTTAAAGACAAAATGTATTAAATGTGTAAAATAAAAACGATAACGCTAGTAACTGATGAGATGGGCAATGAGAAGGGGAATCAATTGGAATTCGGAATGTTCTAATCTGCATGGATAATTGATTCATGGGAGAAAAAAAGGCCTTTCCTCAAAAAATTTGCGTTTTCAGGACTTTTCTTAAAGTTATTAAAATATTGGGTCCTTTTCAAGCCGTGTTTTTTTAATTTTTTTACGGGGGCGATTACGGATAAGCGTTGTCTCAGGTTGGCATCCCTGCAGTATCCATACTTTTCCCTTCCAAGGGAAACTGGAAGAAGCCTTTTTTATTCAAGTATTAGTAATTTGACAAATAAGCTTTAATTTATAAGACATAACAGTTTTCTATTAAAGTTACACTACCAATAACATATGCAATTACTGTACTGAGTTAATAAAAACACCAATGTGTTTACTGAGATGTTTAATCCGATGAAATCAACCCCTTCTCCAGGCTTATCTTGGAGTGTGTATAATCATGTTGTTCCTATATCACAAGTGACAGGTGAAACCTTCCACTGTTTCTACATGGTTGAATGCACTCATTAAGGCTCTTAACCCTTTCAATACGGCAAAAATAAATCAGTTTTAGTTTAGTTTAAAGCATTTCATTAACAGGAACGAGTGATTATTATGAAATAACTTTGCTGTCTGTTCACCTCAATTGTGACCAATATGTATCTAACTTTGTTTTGATATTCTGATTGTTTGTTTGACCAATGTAATTTTTGAGGTTATGAGTTCTAGTGGTATGTATTCTAAGGTTATGTGTTGTAGGGTTAAAGTCTGTTTAATTTAGACTGTTAATATCTGACTATGTAACTGAAGTGATTTGAGTCTGTGATGTCATCACCTCTGATTGGCTTAGGTTGGTATGACATCACATAGTTTTTAGATAAAAGCCCAGTGTGAGGCTAGCTGTCGCTCTTACTTTTTGCACTGATAAAAGAATGTATACTTAGTCTTCCTGTTTGTGTCTTTGTTCCTGCTAGTCAGGATGACACGTTTAATCATTATGTTAAGTGTTTAGATATTATAGGGGTTTCTTAATAACTAGATGTTTTTCTTAGTTTGGCCACATGTCAGTTTTGGTTGTTTTTGAAAGTTAGATCTGTTTACAGTTGTTAAATAATGTTTACATTCGTTAATAAATTAGTCTTTGTTATTTTTAAAGCTCTGCTATTATTTTTTAGTCTACCTTTTCAGAGTTTAAGGGTTACCCCATATGTATCACAGAGTCAACCTCAGGGTTGGAAAAAAACATGTTTTTTTTAATAAAAAACAAAAAACATGTTTTATTTGTTTTAAACGTGTTTTTTTTGTTTAAAACGTATTTGTTTTTTTTACCCTCGACATAGAAATGATAAAAAAAATCCATGACTTTAAATATTTAAATTTGACTTTTCAAATCGAAATTAGATCAATAAAGCTATTTTTTTAAATACACCACAAACAGTTCGTTCTTTAAATGATTTTTGTAAGTTTTCACACCATCATGCTCTTTATCAAGCAATGTACTGCCTATGTCATGGCAATTTGTATCCAAGCCTTATACTTGGCACCATCTTTTCAGGTTCTGGGTGATCCGTACATGAAAATAGTGAGTTTGTTGCCTAAATTAAGGGAGCAACTTGCTAAAAACTACATGTGTTTGAAAGAATGTTTTTTTTTGCTTTGCATTAAACATGTTTAACACAAAGTGTTTTAAACGTAACAACCCTGGTCAATCTAGTCTTAAATCTACCTGTGTCTGGCAGCCGCAGAGTATCCTGAACCGCTTCTTGCTGCCCTCATAGAGCCCAAAGTGCAGGTAGCCGAGCGGGTGCTGCCCGTCCGGCTCGCACCGCACCACAAAGACGTTCTGTGTGACCCTCTGCACCAGGTGCTCCCCCTCCTCCGCCCTGGCCAGGCAAGCCGCGATCTGCCCCTTGAGCAGCTGGGGGGCCTTCAGCGCCTCCACCCCCTTCAGCTGCAGGGGCTGTGCTTCCAGCATGCAGCTGACGATGGGGTCGGTGTGGTTGCAGGGGAAGAGGTTCAGCTGCAGCGCGCCGATGTCCTCCACGGGCTTGAGGCAGCCGGGGGCGTAGCACACCGCGGCACTGCGCTTGATGATCGACACTTCCGCAGCGTCCTGGAGCGTGTCGATGCCTTCGATGGTGGGCAGGTGGACGAACGTCCGGTCCTCTTCCGTCTCCTGCAATCGAGGTATGCATGAAATAGAATTCTACTACAGGGTGTCCGCTAACCCTGGAAACAGGGAAAACCTGGAATACTCAGGGAATTCCAAAAATATTCTGGAAAAATGTGATTTTGTACGATGCGTAGCGTTTTCCAGCATTTTTTTTACGTTGTGGAGTTACCGTCTCCGGTAAAAAAAAAACATCGTCGCAACAGCCCTAGTGGGCCAAGGCCTACGATGCCCATCTTCGTTTTCGTGACCGTGGGGCCTGGGGTGCTAGGCAAATGTCCCAGTTAGGTGGTCAGTCTAACGTGAGACCCCCAGTGTTTAGTTCCCAAGCATGCTTGGCCCTCAGTTTATCGACCCACTGAAGGGATGAAAGGCTGAGTGGACCCTGCCCAGCCCGGGATTTGAACCCCAGACCTGTGGCGTGGAAGTGCAATGCACTACCACTGCACCACTGAGCTTCCTACCGTCTCCGGTATTTAGTCAAATCAACAGCATCCTAGCTCACACGAGCTAAATTTTTTAAAATTTGCAATGTAATGAGAAAGTTAGATGTTATATAAAGTTAAACTAAACTAAACTCATTGGCGCAACAGCCCTAGTGGGCCAAGGCCTACGATGCCCATCTTCGTTTTCGTGACCGTGGGGCCCTGGGGTGCAAGTTGTTAGGCATGTGTCCCGGTTAGGTGGTCATTCTAACGCGAGACCCCCAGTGTTTAGTTCCCAAGCAAGCTTGGTCCTCATTTTATCGACCCACTGAAGGGATGAAAGGCTGAGTGGACCTTGCCCAGCCCTGGATTTGAACCCCGGGCCTGTGGTGTAGAAGCGCGAAGCACTACCACTGAGCCACTGGGCTTCTTATATAAAGTTAGTGGTAGTTCATTTTTAGTGTTATGAAAGTGATAATTCCTGTCACATTTAAGTGTAGTTGCTAAAAAAATACATAACCCTGCTCCAAATTTTACAGTTACAAAAAATGCCTTAACTTGCTACAAATTTTAAGTGACTTAAGTATTTTGTTGCAAGTACTAGCTGCTACAAAATACTTGAAATATAGCAACATCCCTGCTTTCTCAGATTTAGTCTGTTTTATGCTTTGAAATTACAATTTTTATTTGTAATTATACATTGCTAGCATATGTAAGCTTTCCATCTTATCACCATTTAAAAAAAGCTTTAGTTTGACCGAACCTGGAAGATCAAAAAATTTTTTTTGGAAAACCTGGAAAACTCAGGGAATTCTTAGCTTAGAATTAAGCGGACACCCTGTACTAGGAGGATGTAATGTGATTCATCTTTACTGTTATGGTTATCTCATAAAAGTAAGGGTGTTAATATTCCGGAAGTCAATTTGAACCAAGCCATCTAACTGCAAGGGTTCATCAAGGATTTTCTGCCAGGGTCCTGTTTTAGGAATTTTTTGAAGACGAAGGGCTTTGTGTAGTACAACCACAGCAACAGCTGCTTTTAAATTGGGCTCTTAAAATCCATTGTAAAATGATAGAAACATACTTTGAAAACAATTTTCAAACCACTTTTGATCTTTAAACTTTTATGAAGAGTCCGTTTTTGGGAATTAGAAAATTGTGAAGGGTCCTTTTTCGTTGATTAGAATTATCTGAAGGGTTTTTAAAGAGACCCATTTTCTTTTTAGATGAACCCCTGTAACTATATAATACATGGATTTTAGTTCATAGATAATGGTCAGGCAGCAGTTGGTTGACTGTGGCGGATCAAGTTGGTCTATGAGGATATTGCCCCCTAAAATGCTTTTAATTAAGTTTTTTGATAGCTCTTTTTTTAAAGATGTAACATTTTTCAGAAAGAGTAATTATATTTTTTAAATTACACCAAAAAGTTCCTCAAAAAAGCATCCAAACTATAAACATTATTAACTAATGATACATTTAATACAGAATTACATGTAAAATCTCTTTAAAAACCAGGATGGTACAAGGGCCAAGTAGCCATTTTATGCCAACTGAAATGTTAATAAAAAAATCAAGTTTAATACAAATAACCCTAAATATTAGAGAATTTCTAATAGGATATTGGTAACATGCAACACTCAAACCTACCTGTAACTTCACAGAGTAGATCTGGAGAGGAGATGAGCTGACTATTTTGACAGCATCAGGAGTAGATTTCTTCTTTGCTTTGGCCTTTCTGAAGACAAGCTTGCACTCCTTGTTCTTGCAGGAGAGTCCCCGTGTTCCGTTGTATACACCACATTTAGGGCACTTACGCACCCCTCGGAGAGTGGGCCTCCCCAGATCTTCAAACAGGTTGCGACTTTTGACAGACATTTGGAGTAGAAATCCTGATCTGAAAAATATTTCATTCTCTTTTAGTTCCCCGAGTTTTCTGACAGAGTATAACAAAAAATAGAAACAAACTTTACTATAGAATTAGAGTTAGAAATAGGAGTTTCGAATTTATACAAAGGAAAACTGAATTTTTTAAAACTACTCTTGAAAAAAAATGTCCCATCCCCTACGGCACAGCTATGATAAGAGTCGACCAGCTGCCACGTTTGCCCGCAGCTCAAATTAGATCTATGGGGCCGTTCAAATATTACGTAAGCACCTCAGGGGGGAGGGGGGTTTGCTCTTTGCTTATTTTTGCTGACAAGGGGGGAGGGGGGATATGAGTGATGCTTACGTAAGATGGTGTATTTTTCGAAAATCTCTTGTTTCTTGCATAAATAATTTCAAAACTCAACCAAAAATTAATTTAACAAAAAATTGAATTAGGAAATCTGAATTGAATTAGGTTCACTTTCTTCAGGGGATGGACCCCCCAAACATTTTGAAATTTTAACCCCGAAAAGTAGTGTTCGACTCATTTTTGAACCCTTAGGGTTACACCCAAAAAGAACAGCTTCTTGTACAAGTCACCTAATTTTCAAGGAGAAAAAAACAGTACATACTAAAAGGGATGTCAAAATTTCGGGGGGGGGGGGGTCCGGCAGTTTCTTACGTAATTATGGTGGGGGGGTTTGAGGTTTGCTTATCTTTGCTGACAAGGGGGGAGGGGGGGTTAAAAATGACCAAAAAAGTGCTTACGTAATATTTGAACGGCCCCTATATGGTTGTGTCATCATTTGAGCTGTGAGTAAACATGGCGGCTGGTCGACTTTTATCGAAGCTGTGCCTCCCCTACTCTACTTTAGTCTCCCCTACAGTTGGACCTGGAAAAAGTTGTAACCTTCCCCGAACCTAACCAAAATTTACCCAAACCTTATGTATTGCACCCATAGAAGCTGGGAGTGGCTTCCCCCAAACCAGGTTCGGGCACTTTTTCCAGGTCCGGCTACAGTTTAATAATTATTGATGACAATGAATATTTGTCCTTCAAAACAGCTTGGCAATTTCTAAGAAATGTGATTGAAACTTTCCCACTAAATATCCCCATACTCTTTAGAACGCTATATATTCAAATACTGACACATTTTACTGATTTTGATTGATAAACTGAACAGTTATTGAACTCAGTGTTTCCATTCCAACCCACCAGGGGGCAATATGATTTTATAGAGGGGCAATTTGGAAATTCTCAACCAAATTGCCCCCCTAGATTCAGCGTGGATAACCAGTATCTATTGACTTTGCAAGAAGGATTTTTGAGAAAAAAAAGACGGGGGGGGGCATGGAAAATTTCAAAAGCCTTTGGTGGGGCATGGACCGAAAAAGGTTGGGAAACACTGATCTTACTAATCATTTTAATCTATGAGTTTGAAAATATTTAGCAATATTTCTACTTTTTGGTGTCCAAAAGAGCATAGCGATATTTAGTGGGAACGCTAACGGAATTGAACTGAAAAACCTGTAAACAAGTGAATCCTAAAAGCTTGTAAAATGAATTCCCATCAGTGAATTATGAGGGGAAAATTACAAAACAAAAATGTTTATTCTAACGGAAAGGGTAATATTTCCCATAAAGCTTACCTTCTAATTCAATGAGAATCAAATAATTTCTTGACAGGATTCTGCATTAAGATAACTCACATGATTATAACTTAACAAAGAGACGAATTCTTGAGATTCATAATACCAACGCATTTCAGGACAGAAGGTTACAAGAAAAAAGTCATAAAATTAAAGGTAAGAAAAACTTCCAGAATTTAATGAATGTTTAACGCGGCGTGGGAAAATTAAACGTAAACAAACATTGCAGAAGAAACCAGACAGAAACATCACACAGAAACAACTCAACTAAAGAAAAGATAACGATAAATTTTTTCAAATTTTCATAAAGAAATTTTAAAAGTAAAAAAATATTCAAAGGGAGATAAAATATGAAAAGCTATTAATATGTAGATAAAAGTAATGAATTCGTTTAAAACGGCATAAGTTCTATTTGTTAAAACAAGAATCTGTAGTCCTTTCCAACCAATCCTCATCTCTCTTCTTATTGGTCAAACGAATTAATTTGGGCGCAAGTTCAGAGTTGCGTATGCTTGGCGAATTTTGGCTGTTTAACGGCACATTTAGAAGCCAAATGGTTCTTTTAACATGAGTTCGGGTTACCATATTAGTCATCTTTAACGCTAAAAACTTGGCGCATACGCAAGTCTGAACTTGCGCCTTAATTTGATGTAGTAATTTACAGAGAAAAATCCTAACAAAGGGTCTGTATGATAGAGCAGCGGTTCTCAAACTGTGCTCAGCGGAGCCCTTAGGGCTCCGCCAAGCATTTCCAGGGGCTCCGCGAAGAAATTTGAAATAAATACATTTTTTGATAATTTCTAATTTGCTTTTCTCTGAAATGTTATAAATAACTTTCTGTAAGGTGTTGGTAAGGGGTCTGCTTATTTTTGCCTTTTTCAGGTCTTTTTTGGTTTACGAAAATAAGTTAAAACCCTGTTTTTAGGGTCAAATTTCCAAAACTTTTCTGAGGGAGGAACCCCCAGGATGGGACGGTTTGGCCCTGGCCGTTTGGGCGCCGTTCCCGTTTCGGCACCAAATTTTTCTTCTTCTAATTTTTAGAAGAATTATTAGAGTTCTATTTACTTTCATTTTATTTCTGCCGCTGAAACGGCCGCGCCGAAAAGAAGCACACCAAGGAACCCCATTCCCCCACCTCTCAAATTGATTACTCAGCACCTTTTTTTATAAAGTCCACCAAAACCAAGGGAAACCTGTTTTTAGTAGAATCAAATTTCCAACATCCCCTTTATAGCATTTGGAACTTAATTACACAAAACGTTTCTTATATTAAGTTCTTTAAGATGTAAATTCTGCCGAAAATGTATAAAAAGCTAACATTGATCCTATGGCATGGGAGGGGATAAGGAATGATTTTGGGCCCACGTGTAAATAAATTTCGATATGTACCTCTGACGTATGGTCTAACAGCCCCCCAAAACAGCTCTCGATTTCAAAAGAAGTAACTTTTAAGAAAACAAAATTTACATATGTATAGATTTCCGTATGAATCCTTTGTTCATGCATCTCCGGCATAATGATTAAAAAGTGATAGCTTTAATATTCAGAAATTTAAAATAAAGATTTACATTGTATCCAATGATAAAATATAATTGAATCGTCAGTTTGAAGAGGGGAATAAGTCCAAAAATAAAGTTTTGAGAAAATCGAAAAAAAGTAATGGAATTTTCATTGTATGGACATCAATTTCACAACTTCAAGGGGAGATATCTCCCTTTAGGAGTTAGTTATTTCCCCCCTCTTTTCACCCATGTGTAGGGAAAAGCTTGGAGATTGTTTTGAGCACAAAAAGTCAATTTGTCATTTTTTGGACTTATTCCCTTCTTCAAACTGACGATTCAATTGGTAAACAAAATTTTCCATATATCTCGGGGTGTATATCAAAGGGGCGAGGGGGCCCTGCCTCTCCCCCGGAAAATCGGACTACGCATAACAAAACAAGTTAAAACCATGTTATTTAAGGTCAAATTTCCGAAATTCTTTTGGGGGAGGACCCCCAAAACCCCCTATTGTACTTGAAACTTTATTATTGTCAATTTTTATAGTAAGTTCGTTAAAATTAAAATCCTACCTAAAAATGAATGTCCAAAATTTGGACAATGATGTACCTAAAACGAGTTAAAAAAAAACTGTTTTTAAGGATCACATTTCACAAAATCTTCTGGGGAGGAAGGACCCCCAAACCCTTCTATTGTACTTGGATCTTAATTCGTCATAATTTTTCTTACAAATAAATTATCTTACATGCAAATTATACCTAAAAATGTTTTTAAAAGCTACGTTAAACTGTTTAATATGCATGGGAGGGGCTTAGGAATAATTTTGGACCCCTCCCGAAATAAATTTCTATTATGCTTTTATTTCTAGAAGCAATGGGTTTTATATAATTTCCTTTTATACCTTGAAAAATTTATTTCGGAAAAGGGCTCCGCGAATAATTTGTCTGTTGAAAAGGGCTCCGCGATATAAAAAGTTTGAGAACCCCTGTGATAGAGGGTAGCACGAGGGAGGAGGGAGTTCTCAGGAGGTGAAATATACCACTGAGCGAATGAAGTGGCAACAAAACTTTTGAAGCTGCGGGGATTTGTCCCGTTTTTCTTTATTCGGAAAAACTTTTCTCCTCATGCTCTATTTCATACAATGATAAAATATAAAAGATCAGAAGATTTACAATAAGTGTTGAAAAACAAACTTACCGCATTTTAAACTCTTGAGTGATTGGTACGAACCAGTGGCGAATCCAGGATTTTTGTCTGGGGGGGGCTGAGTTTCACAAATAACTTAATTGCTACTATGGGCTGTTCAAATATTAATGTAAGCAACTGAAAGGGGGTTGCCAGTGCCGTAGGGTGATTTTTTTGTTTAGGGTAGTTACTCAACATCTTTTCTGAGGTTTAATCTTATAGGAATACAAAGTTTCAGGGGATGTGACTTCGTGAGGATTTAATTTTGGTGTTCTAAATTTCATAATTGTATTAAAATGTCAACTCCAAGGAAAAGGGGGGTCTGAAAAAATTTTGAAGATTTGGCCCTCAAAATAGTGTTTTAGCTCATTTTGAAGCCTTTTAGATTCCACCCAAAGAGCACCAATCATTGTAAGCCGGCAGAATTTTCAAAGAAAAAAGTTTATAGTATTATGAATTGGAAAAATTCTAGGGGGTTTAGGGGTTCCTATTCCAGAAAATTTTTGGAATTTTGCCCCTGTGGCATTTTAACTCATATTGAGTCATTAAGTGGCATTTTAACTCATATTGAGACACTTTAAGGAAACATCAAAGAGGATCACTCCTTGTTAATCCCTAAAGTTTCAAGAAAAAAACGTACTTTTTAGATTCCAAAACTTCGAGGGGGTTTGGGGGTCTTCCCCCAGAAAATTTTTGGAATTTTTACCCTTAAAAGTAGGGTTCCGATTCATTTTGGAGACCCTTTGGGTAACACCACCGAATGTCCGCAACGTTTTGAAATCTTTTTTGGCTTTATTGCAATTACAAAAACTTGGAGGTCTTATTTCTGGGGGGGGGGCTGCAGCCCCACAGCCCCCCCTACTGGATTCGCCACTGGTACGAACGAACTTTCAATAAGACAAACTAGAGGATCTGTATACGAGACAGAGGTGACAACTCGCTTAAAAGCGTCTCTGCGCATCCAGTTCTGTCCAAACTGTATCTTGCCGCTTGTCTCGCGTCCCATGCTAATCCTATGGAGGGAACCGCCTGTGGCGAACAGAAAACTTGTTTACCGATCTGCACCCACTATCCTGCACCCGCTATACTGAGTTGTCGCCTCTCTCTCGTATACAGGATCTCTAAGACAAACTAGCCATCAACTTTTGAATATATCATTATCAATTAAAAATCGCGGTGCGTTTTTTTGCCCCGTGCGTGTTTTTACCCCCACCTAAAACATGTTACACGGAGTAACAATTAAAAATCTTTTCTCTGGAAACCATTCACCAAAAACTTTTTTTTAGAATAGAGAGATTATTCCGTGCTTTATAATTTTACCTTACATTTTAAGCTTTAGTTCTGACTGATTAAAATGTTATGCATACTGAGTATCTAAAAGTTTTTTAAGTATTAGGGAATCAGTTTATTCAACAGAAGGTTACTGATTCAATCCCAAATAGTATATATGTTACGGGCAAAGTGATTAATTGGGCATTATTAAAAATGCCCAGAGTTGAGGTGGACAAAGTGATACATTTCATTGATAAATGCCATTAAATTTATCACATTGCCTTCTTCCACTTCGGGCATTATTAAAAATGCCTGATTTATACCATTGCCCGTAACACATACAGGGTGTTTCATATTTTCTGGAGATAGTAGACACCCAGACGAGTCAGAATAACATAGGATTTGTGGATTAGGGGCACTCCCTGGGATTTAGACCAAATCCCAGGGAGTTCATCTGTCGTTTTTCAACGGTTAAGCTAGCAAAGTACAGGAGTAGTGGAGCACGTTCAACTCCAGGTAAAAGGCCCGCAACACCTGCATCTTCTTCCCAGGGAGTTAAAAATGGAGCGACACCCCTAAAAAATTATCGAAATATTTAATTTGTAGAACTACTATTGGTAAAAATTTAATTATGGTCTCAAATTTTGTAGTTTAACATAATCTATAAAATTATCTCAAAAATTTTGACTTTGAAATTTGTTTTATTAGGGGACATCCATAAATTACGTTAGGTGTTTTTTCCGAAATCTGGACCCCCCCTCCCCCCTTGGTGAGATTTTGCTGAACCCCCTCCCCCCAAGAGAGATTTACCTACAACTTTTAAAAATAATTTTCTATCCAATTCATTTGCATTTTGTGTTTCACAGCACCTAAAACTTTTCCATTATTAATGATGTGGCAGAAAAGGACATTATTCCGCCTAAATATCACCACGGTATCTTACCTGTGGGTGTTATTCCTTTCTCAAACTTAAAAAATCGTTTAATTTCTAACTTAAAAAGTTGACGGGAGATTTTAATCGACCCCCCTCCCCCCTTGGTGAGATTTGGTGAGATTTTTCCAAACACCTCCCCCCCCCTTTTTGACCTCACGTAATTTATGGATGACCCCTTAGGAAAAAAGTTAAAAAAACACAAAAAAAAGTGAAAACTATGCCAAAACCTTATATTGTATTTGGAAATCCTTTCTTTTCATTTGATAATCTAATCTGAAAGATCATAGCTGAAAACCCATAAGTCCAAAGTTTCATGTAAATAGGGGAGAGTGATGTACCTAAGGACGGTTGTACAACTCCCGCAAAAAAAACGTTACAGTAGGGTTTGCGGGCGAACCACTTGGGTCAGGAAGACAAAAGAGGGGTGGTAAATGGTAAAAATGTGATTTTACCTGTCTTAGAAAAATCCAAACGGGATTTTTGTCCAAAGGTACAACAATCAATTAATATTAAACGCTTGAGATCTTGTTAAAGTCTGTTTTTTGCGTGCGCAAACAGTTTTCTAGAGCTGTTTCCTGAAGGGCTGTTTGCGCCAGGGTTGGCAAAAACCCGGGTTTTCGGGTTTTTTCAATAAAACCCTGAAAAACCCATTTAAAACTGTTTTTTTTTCAAAATTAAGTGGTTTTCTCCTATAAAGTAAATAGTTTTTTTTTCAAATTTTAGTGAGTTCTTGCTATGTTAAATGTGTTCTGTCAAAATAATGACAGTTTTTCCACAGTTAAGTGGGGTTTTCAAAGTTTTTATACTTTGAAAAAACCCACTGAAATTGTAAAAACACCCCTTAATAACTGAAACCTGGTTTAAATTTTGAAAAAGCTAAATAAAATTTCAAAAAATCTTATTTTTATACCTAGTTTGAACTTTAAACGTCCTAAATTTTGTAAAAACCCCATTCAATAATGAAAAAACCCACTGAATAATGGAAGAACCTATTTAACTTTAAAAAAAACTCCCTGAAATTGAAAAAACACCATTTAATTTTTAAAACCTAGTTTAAATTTTGAAAAAAAAACCCATTAAAATTTTGAAAATATCCTAAACTTTGAAAAAAAACACATTAAATTTAGAAGGAACTGCCAAAATACTGATTTTTCTTGAAAAAACCCCAAAATGTGTCAAAAATGTGGGTTTTTCACATGTTTTTTTAAAAACCCATTGAATCCAACCTAATTGGTCAAATCCAGCCAACTCTGGTTTTCGCACGCAAAAAACAAACTTTAACAGAATTTCAAGCGTTAAATATTGATTGTATTTAGTGAAACGTTGGACTTACGGGTTTTCAGCTATGATCTTTCAGATTATCAAATCTAAAGAAGGGATTTCGAATTACAAAATAAGGCTTTGACAGAGTTTTCACATTTTTTGTTGTTTTTAACTTTTTTCACAATAAAATAAATTTTTAAGTGAAAACTTTTAAGAAAATTTTAAATATCATATTTAATCACAAAATTTGAGACCATAAATAAATTTTTAATAATAGTAGTTCTTCTACAAATTGAATTTTTCAATAATTTTTTTGAGGTGGCGCTCCATTTTTAACTCCCTGGGATTTGGTCTGGGACCCCCAATATTCTGTGTGATTCTGACTTGCCTAGGTGTCTACTATCCCCCTAGTTAAAAAATCCTATCCTATCCTATCCCCCTGAAGTTATGAAACACTTATCTGAAACACCCTGTATATATTCAATTGAGCTTTAGAAACAAGTGAAGAAAATAATTTCCTCATCAATTTTTTAATTCGAATATACTAAAGTTTTCTTTAAAGTATTATTTGTGATTTTTAAATGTATAATGTACTATTTAGTGGTATAAATTGATATTAACAAAGCTTCTATACATTGTCTTACCAAAATAATCTATCAATATCAACTAACTTTTTTTCCTCTGCAAGCTTTTATAACTATGTTTTGAATACACCGGATTAATTAAAATAAAAAAAAATACGTTTACATGTGTTTTCAGGAGAGTATTTCTATAACTGATTTAATTTGAGAACCAAATACTGGCAGAAAGAAATATATTATTCTATAACATAGGTTCCCCACTGTAAAAAATAATCCTGCAAAAAAACAGAAAATTTCTGGCAGCAAAAGTTGACAGAAAATTTCTGTAGGCCGAAAAATCCTGTAAACAGAAAAAAGCTGTTACCTACAGGTAAATGCTGTAAAAAGAAACTTTCGGTCAAGTGAGCTACAGATTTTTCTGTTGCCTCTCAATAATTTTCTGCTTGTGCGCATGCACTTATTTTAGTAGAGTTTTTCTAATTTTAATTAATTAATATCCGGGGATAGAACCCACGACCTACCGCATGCTAAGCACGCACGCTACCACTGAACCAACAAAGATTCAGTATAATGTTGCCAATAGCTGTATTAGTTTTCGATGCAGTAAGTTTCTGTTTAAGTACAGATAAGCTAAAAAACTAGATAAAAGCTGTTATTTTACATAAAATAAGTAGAAGTGCGGTGGGAATGTTACATGACAGAATATCTCTGTAAACATAAAGTCATTGTTTTTGAAAATTTCTGTTTTTCTACAGTTTTTTTTACAGTGCCGAACTTTTTGGGACCACCACCCCTTTTTCAAGAAGAAATTGTTCCACCGCACAAATTTTTGCCTCTGATTTGCTTATATTTTATAGAATTTTATACAAACATTTTGTAATAAAAATACTTTAATTTATAACCAAATAAAATTTATAAAAAAATTAAAAGCTTAGTATTCGGACAATATTCATAAGTTAACTTTTCTATGCACCTTAAAATTTTATTCCAAAATATTAGGGGATATATATCTACCTTTTTTTAAGACTATTACTTTTTTTTTAAAAGCTTTGATTTAAAAATAATTCAAAATCATTCAGAACTGAAATCATTTACTACGTGCAAGGGAAATTTGGAACTAAAAATATCCTGTATTCTTCTTAAAAGTTATCAAAATTATTTATATCTTGATCCATAGAAAAAAAGGGTGGTCTGGGGGAGGACCCCCAGGAAAACTTTGTATTTTTAGCATGCTATAAAGGGATTTAAAGCTACTTTTACCTGTATTTTTAGAGTTTTTAACTCATAAAAATGACATTAAGTTACATAGTTTATGTGTCATCAACGGCAACGCCCCCCTTTAACTCTAATAACGCGGCCCAATTTACTTTCAACTCATCACCTAGAATTCTTCAGCGCCTCCTGGGGGCGGTACCGCCCCCTTTGGAAACCACAAACCACTGTCTATAACAAGAAGCTATTCTAAATCTGTGGGGTAAAAATTGTCTTTTAACGGAGAAAAAAAAAACAATATTTCATCGATGTCTATATACACAAGTGTTTTTATTTGATTACCTACCATTAATACTTTCGACATGCATATTCCTTTACTATATTAAATGTAGATCGAAGTTGACATTTTAATTAACAAAGAGGTTATCTTGCAACATTTTTAATCCGGAATTTAATAGAATACACATTATTATAAAAAAATTAGGACTTGAAACACGAGATGAAAATGGATGAATGAGAATATAAAAAAACAAATAAGTATATGAGAGCTACGACAATGTAGAAACAAAATATACAAGTAGGTTTAAAGAGGATACAATTAAAAAATTGCTGATACTTTTTTGTGTAAAGGAAACCATATAGCTCTTATGATGAATGTTCCGATAACATGCCAAATTGTAACAATCTTAGTAATTGTTCGCTTCCGTGATAAGTAGCTAAGTTGCTCGCTTTAAACAAAAAAGTAACATTTCACAAAACCTCGCACAATTTTGTATATTTTGTTCGATTTAAACATATATTTACAAGAGAAATTTAATCCTCACAGAAAGTTTCTTAATACATTAAAAGAACTATTTAAAAATACAGTCGAATCCCGCTATACGCTAAAGTGATCCTGCGGTATAAATAGTACTACCTCTTTATCGATGGGGGTTCCGACTGAACGACCAACTTATTATCAGAACAGCTAAAGTAAAGCATTGGGTTCCATAGTGGTTCACTATAAAGAGGTTCTTTAAAGTTTTAAAAGAATGTAATATGAATAAATCCAAAATTACACATTTTTAATTAAATTCTAAATTTTAAAATATTTAAATAAAATCTCAAAAACTAGGCTCAGTTATTCGAGAGGAATGTCAGAAAATAGGATAAAATTATTTTAAAGCTGTTTTTTAAAATCTAAAACTCTTAAAAAGAGTAAAACAATTTCCATCCCACAATCAATAGCGATAAACCATGTTTAAGAATGTATCGATAACCATGTATCGATACACGAATGTATCGATAACCATGTTTAAGGATGTATCGATAACGTGATGTTATTTAGCCCTATTCCCAGTCTTTCAGATTAAATGAGTGGGCTGCTGCAATTTAAAAGAGATTTTAGATTGAGACTTCTCATTGGCTCTGAAAGACTGGGAATAGGTTTATTTAAGTACTTCTGTATCGATACATGGCAGATCCTATGCTAGTACTTTTAACACTTAAGTAATTTATTGAACAGAGAAAATATTCTTATCTTCAACTTCTTTTCCAATCCTTTAAAACATTTGGGTGCTTTTCCAGTTGTTTAAAATAATTATCATCGAGTTTATTAAAACAGGAATGGAAATTAAATTACACATAAAATGAAAATTTGCAACTGGAAGTATGTGTCTATAAGGTAAATTTATAAAACGTTAGTCAATGGGACACAAAAATCGTTCGTTTGTAAAGGATTGTTTCACTGGCATTGAGGATTGTTTCAGACAGTGGATAAGAATGTTTTCTGTACATAAATAGGACATTCTAAAAGGAATATTGCTTAAATGACTAGGTTACACCTTAATAACTTTAACTAGGAATTCACATCATAAAAACAGACGACATCTAACACAATAGGAAATAATAAATACTTCATCCTTACAGGTATGGTATTAACAAGAAAGTAAGTAGTTCATTCAAAACGACTACCAACTTTCACATTGATGACGATATGATCATTGCTCAAGTTTATATTACTCGTAATATAGATAGCTACCACAAAAAATGACCTGAAGCGACTGAATCGCTAAATGCATAAGAGGGATATTTCTTTGGGGTGTCTCTAAATGCAAGGGTGAGCGAACAA
Source organism: Tetragnatha versicolor (assembly GCA_024610705.1). NCBI lineage: Eukaryota > Metazoa > Arthropoda > Arachnida > Araneae > Tetragnathidae > Tetragnatha > Tetragnatha versicolor. The sequence continues at coordinate 611,049 of JANDEH010000005.1, read as the reverse complement.
TTCATAAAAAGTCAAATTCAAAAATTATTGGAGCAAAAGGATCGACTTGTAGGGGTAAAATAACGCACACGTACTTTTCCCCCAGAGACAAATGGAATTTTAGCCCCCAAACGGTCACTTTTCACTTATTTTAATGAGGCAAATGTAATTTAAGCCACAGAAATTTAAAGTTCAGAAGAAAGTTATCGAATTTTGAAATATTGAAATGAATATCCATAACACTTCTCTGTTGAGTAGTTAGGAAAATATTAGATATCATCTTCTATAAAGACTCTTTATTTTCTCACATGGTAAAAGAGATATCACTCTGAAATTTCATCCGTTATAAGATCATTAATTATTCTAACTACAGTAAGAACAGGATCACCGATCCTCTAAACTTAGAGAATGTATGTCATGTAACACTAGGCATCTCTCCAAAGTGCCCCGTATATACCATCAAGGTTTAGGTCGTCAACCAGCTCCCAGCCACATTAAAAACCATTTTTCAAAATTTCTTCGGAACGAAAATCTGGTCTGGATGGGAATAAAATTCTGAAAATTACTTGTATTGCGTTTGGTGACCTTGTGATTTTTTTTGTTGAAAAAAGGGTTTCCGTAAGCGCTTAGGAGCTGTTTCCATATGTTTTCATCAAGACCATTGCAAGTAAAAATTTTTGACCTAAAACGCAAAGAAAATACAATTATAAATGACCCTTCCTCCATACTATATGGAGCTTAAACGTCCTAAACTTTTCTAAAAACACTATACAGAGACAAATTTTTCTATAAAAACGCTTTCTTTTTTAATGGACATGAATGAAACAGAAAAATGAGGATGCTATTTTGGAAACAATTATAGCATCTGTTAAGTGTTAGTAGATAAATATTAAACATTATAAATAAAATAATTTATTTTACATTAAGCATTCTAAATGAAATATTTATTTATCATTACAAATTTGAGTATGAAAAACATTTTTCGATGGGGTGCAATGCATTTTTTAAGGCAAAAGCTTTGTTAAAAATTGAAAGAGTGAAAATACGCCTAGCTAGTTTTTAGAAGCATGTTTCCGATTTTCAATGCTTGAAATACGCTCTCAGAGGCGTTAAAAATATCTCTGAAGACGTTTAAGCTCCATATAGTCATATAGTATGAAGGAAAGGTCATTTATCATTGCATTTCCTTCGAGATTTTTCATAAAAAATTTTACTTTTTATTAAATTTAAAGAAACAAATCACGTTCTCTTTAAGCACCAAATCCCCCGAAATTTGATACCTTACACGACCTTTTATGATGAAAAAAAAATTTGAGTGTTTCTTCAATATGGCGGCCAAAAAAATCATTTTTGTCCCACTAGTACGGATGTACATTTTTAGTATGTTGATAAGGACCATACCACCTACCATTTCCAATAGGTTTTGCTTTTGTTCCAATTTGTTCACACTCAAGCCTTTTATACGCCTAATTCAGGAGCAAACAATCAAACCATGCTTTCTCCTTCAAATCCAAATTTTCAGGAAACACAAAAAACTAATAACTTAAAAAATAACTAATTTAAAAACCTAATTATCGTTTGTTTAGTTCTATAACGAGTAACTGAGAAGATTTGTAGTCATAATTTACCTAAAAACGTAAAATTAATTATTAAAAAATGCATTTGAAATTTGGAGAAATCACGTTTTGATCGAACACATAGGAGGAAACATGGTTTGAATGTTTCCAACATGGAAAAAACACTTTTTTAATGAAAAAAATTAATCCTACTCTTCTCAAAAACTATTCTTTTTATTTCTGATATACAATGTAAATTTTTAAAATAAACATTAGGTGATTTCGTACTAAAAAGTCCCCACCAATATTTTTACATCACCAACTTTACGCTGACAAATGAGTGGGTCACGTGACGAGTAAGAACAGCTATGATTAGCTGTGACTGGAGGAATCACTGTTTGACTGAAAACAGGCTCTGGAGGAAACACTTTTTGATTGAAACATCAATTTTCCAAGTAGTTTTAGAATAGGTTAAAACTTGTTTTAGTTGAAGATAATAGCATTATTTTGTGCAGTTTAATGTAGAGATCATGAAAATAGCAGTAACTCATTTTTTTTATTTTTTTTGGAGAAAACACGCTTTGATTGTTTGCTCCTCAATTGTACTCTACTGTTAGGAAAAATTAAATTTGAAAAAGTGTTTTCTAGCCAATTAATCCATTGGTTCTGATATTGCATTATAAAAGGCAATGGATAAACGAAATTCAGTCTTTTTTACCCCGAATGTAAGTCCTGTAATACAAACAAGGAATTGGGTGAACCCTATTGTGCGTTTAGCGATTCAATAACTAAGTCTTGATTAGTCGATGGTGCCTCTATTTGCTGATGCCGAATCTCAGCGACTTCCCCGTGACGCGGATCTGTCTTTGCCGCCTGGCTTTTGCTAGAGCTTTCAGCATGTTGACAAGTTGGGCGGCGGTGTAGTCTCTTTTCTTAACACCACCTGCAGAAGAGAAATACAGTTTTTTGAGGTAATACTTTTTTGTGGTTCTTGTGTTGTAAAAAAATATTTTTTTAAGAAGCATCGTCGTTATTCAGCTTCGTGCTTCTGTTAAATTGGTGACGACACCAGCGACGAGAAAATAAATTTCACAGGTAACTCAATTAACTCGTTTGTGCCGTTAAAGGTGAAAATTCGCAAAGCACTGAAAGTTTAAAAAATTTTTGTAGTAAATTTTTCTTTTTGACGTTTTGGATAGAAGGGAGGCTGGACTGGACGCTCATACGGTTCATGTGTTTTATTATTTAAAAAAAAAATAATCAACATGTTCCATGTGCTCATAAGCTCCTACGGATGAGCCGCCACTGAACGAAACATTATTGAAAAAAGGAACAGCAAAAGCATGAAAAGAAACCGTAAAATGGGGAGGACCGATACGTTTTTTAAACCCTCGCCAAGTTTAACAACTTGCCTATTGCAAATTTTCGAGCTTTTTTCGTTTATGAGGCATAAAAAGTGCTATTTATATACTTACTAATATTAATCTTCTCTAATATGAAAGATATTTTTTTTGAAATTTTCATTGAATACTATGCAATATATTTTTAAATTTTTCTATTTGTAATGGATCTTCCGAATTCCGCTTCTGGGAGCGGTTCTGTTGATTGCATAAGGTCGGGCGTAGTCGCGACGTCGCGATTTTCAGGTAGGGAATATCCTATGCACTATACAAAGGGTGTTGTAGACGTTGGTTACAAATAGAAGAGACGTTGTGGTTACAAATAAAAGTCGTGAAACGAACTTTTGATAACAAGAACTATTAAACGAACTTTTGAACTGCATCATATAAAATTTTAATTACATTTTTGCACCAACCTTGCTGCGCTTCACACCTGTTGTTGGTCGTCAGTTTTTGTATTTGCATAATCAAAACATTCAATAATCACCTAATTGTATGTACATCCTATTTAAAATACAGTAGAGCCCCGATTATCCACGCAATTGGGTGGCAAGGGTACCGCGGATAGTGAAAATCGCGGATAACCCGAAAAAAGACTAAAAATAAGATGAAAACACGAAAAAAATATTTCAGAATAAAAACTATGTTTTATACATAAAACATGACATGTAAAACTTTTAAAATATGTGCAGTACAACAGAAACCTGTGCTCTAGATCTAAAATGTCTCTAATCTCATCTAAAATTTGCTCTCATCGTTAAAAAATTTTTTCGTGGCACTCGCGGATCATCCGCTCGCGGATAATCGGGGTTCTACTGTACTAAGGTACAGATATTACATTAAAAAAGATAAGTAAAAGTTTAATTTTTTTCCTCCTATGGTATTTGAAATTTTTTTTCCAAAGCTTTCTTGTAAAGAAGAAAACACTTGAACTTCTTCGACAGAGGGCGTAACCAGAAAAAAAATTTCGGAGGGGAAGGGATATGGGAAAGTTTTAGTGGTTTTCTATGGTCATCAAAAAAGGAAAAGGTTTATGTGTTTTTTGGGGGGTGGGATATATCCCTAAATCTCCCCTCTGGCAACGCCCCTGTACTTGCCCATTCCACACTGCTAATTAAATGAATTATTTGAAATTTACTTTACCTGTGTTAAATTCATCTGTTATAGAATCCTCGTCGTCCCCCAAGTAGGGTACATCTTCGGGGGAGTAAGGGCTAAAGTACCGCTTTTTCCACCAGTAGACGTCTTTCAGGGTTTTAAAGTCTGAAGGTACGAACCCATCTAGAAAGAGGACAAAAACAACGGAATAAATACCAAAACGTCTTTTTATCCTCGATAACAATGGTGATGTTTGTGAATAGGATTTTTTTGCTTTAAAAAATATTCAGGGATCCCTTCCGCTGTAGAGTAAAGAGGAAACTTAGGCGTTGATTTTTCTTTGTTACCTGTGTAAAATATAGATAAATGAGGTTTCCTTTTTACAGAGTTTTTATATAATTATCGTGTAACTGAGAATAAGTTACAAATTATTTTATTAAAATAACGTTTCTATTAAATAAATATGATAATTGTGAAATTATGTGGATTATATAAATTGAAAATAAAGATTATTATTATTATTATTATTATTATTATTATTATTATTATTATTATTATTATTATTATTATTATTATTATTATTATTATTATTATTATTATTATTATTATTATTATTATTATTATTATTATTATTATTATTATTATTATTATTATTATTATTATTATTATTATTATTATTATTATTATTATTATTATTATTATTATTATTATTATTATTATTATTAATTACCTATAAGATCTTGAAACCTTTCTTTATACGATGAAATGTAATCATCAGATTTTGAATTTGATTCTGAAAAAAAGAATAACTTTGGTCAGCTAAGCATTTAATCAATCATGAACAATAAGGGTAAATTCATATATTTTGTATGCAGGACGATTCTAAACTTATGGTCAAGGAGGTGTCAGAACAGAAGACTAAAACTTTTCAATCAAATTTAGAATAAGTGTGTAAAAAAATCATACGTTTAAAAAGTATATTAAGTAAAAGAAGTTAAATACATCAAGTTTTCTTCCTCACATATTTAAAATTTTATTGAAAGGTTGGCCTGATAATCGAAAAACGATACTGAAATATACCCTATAGACATGTATCATATGCCTATACTACAAAAATTTAGTTTTTTATTGCACGGTTTTTGCTGACCGATTTTTGCATTGACTGAATTTTTCTTATATATTCAATATTTTAGTTCTATCGATTATCAAATTTTTAAAATTAATTTTTAAAATTGATAGTTCAATTTTCTTTTTCAAATTGAAAGGAGTGTATTCAGCACTGAAAAATACCCCATAAATATCTAAGTCTAAATACTATTCTAATACTAAAGTCTAAGAATCATAAGTCTTAAATACTATATTTTTTAAAATTTTTGGCTTTTTAAAAAAAGTTTAAAAAATTAAATTTTCCGCGGACCGATTTTGTCCTATTTTTAGTATGCTATTATATTGAGGACATACCCAAGTAAAAACCGTTGTTGGAATATGTTATTGCTTTTTTTTATTTGCTGTGGATTAATCGACTTATTTCTTTTTCACTGGGGGGTTATGTGCTCTTAAGAACGAGCCGCTGCGGGTTATTTTAATTTCTTTCTGGAATCTCGACGGAAGATCTCTCTTTTTAGTTGACGCATTTTCAAGAAATATTTCACCTAGTACATGAAGTGTGAAAACTATCATAATGAAATCAGCGTTAGCCATTCCTTTTATATGCAAATTTGACATTAATCTACACCAACACCAAGTTCATAATCATGAAAGTAAACAAAAACTCACCACAAAAACTGGATTATTGAAATTAATTTTACGCTCGAGATAAATTTTGGAATTTAGATGACGGTATTAAAAGCCCCTCAGATCTAAGCAAAATTAAATCTTAGTTTTCATATAATCTCTAAGGGCAATAAAAAATCACTAAAGCTAGAGAGCCTGTATACGAGAGAGAGGCGACACCTCGCTTAAAAGCGTCTCTGATGCGCATCCAGTTCTGTCCAAAATTCTGTCCAAACTGTATCATGCCGCTTGTCTCGCATCCCATGCTAATCCTATGGAGGGAACCGCCTGTGGCGAGCAGAAAACCTGTTTACTGATCTGCACGCGCTATACTGAGTTGTCACCTCTCTCTCGTATACAGGCTCTCTAAAGAAAACTAATGTGCGAATGTACTTCAAACAAGTGTTGGATCACATACTAAGTAACTAAGTAGTTAAAACCTTTACAGTAAGGTAGGTCGAAAAAATACTTTTTTTCTCAAAATCAACTTGTGGTTAGCGCAAATTTCAACTCAAAAGGACTATTTCATCTGTTGCCGATTTTCACTGTGAATATGGGCGAAAGAAAGTTTTACTTTTTAAAAGTTTTGTAAAAATCCTCTTGCAGATAAGGAGGATTTTGGTTCAAATGATTTCATTAAAACCAGTAAAAAATGAGCTTCATAAAAATTTTTTACTGCTGTTGATCTATGGATATTCTGCTAAGCGTATAAGTGTTACTTTTTATTTTGTTACTTTAAGAATAATGCTTTCTAGAATCTCAATTTTCTTTGTCCTCAACGTTCAAAAACACAACTGGTGTTAAGTAGATGTTTCTTATTATAGTAGTAGATTACTACTACTACTTTTGACTTGTCTTGGTAATGATTCAAGGCTGTTTAAATAACCACTTTCATCGGATTTGCTTGCAATGCCTATTACTAGAGGGGAATTTAGATTTCATTTAGTAATGCGCATTGTATGGGTGAAACCCGCACAAAGTTTCCAACTAGAAAAGGGTGTTAAGGTTTCAAAGGAGTTAATATTTAAATTTTATACTGCCCTGGCAATGCCGAGTTTAGCACGTAATCGCCCAGTAGGAATGTATTCTTTCCTTCACTGATTTCTCACGTAACCTACACCATTTGAATAGCAGGTAGCAACAAAAGCACTCTTCCTAATAAAAAAAGGTACGGAAGAGAAACACCTCACCACTGTCAGCTTTCTAAACAACTTAACTTCACTCTATTTGCCTGTGTGAAGCAGAATTCGATTAGTTCCCTTTCCAAATTAGAGCTATCGATGACAATGTGGTGATGCGTGGCATTTGCGTTCACGATAGACTACTTACTGTCTCAACTAGTTATACGATCCCCCTACTAGATGTTATATAGAAAGAAGCTTTTTTACAAAGTTTCTCACACAAAATATAAAGAAAAAGTATAATATAACAGCTCTATCGCTCTCGGCTGTTCAAATGTTGTGACGCCTTCACTATTTTCTCATATATCAAAGTCAGTTTTTGAATTTTAAGCAAATTCCCCACTTAGAATTAATTTAACTATTTTCATTTACTACTTTAGAAGTACTTAATCTTTTATTACTGTAAAATCAAAATGAACTATGGAATAAATGCTTTCCTTTTTTAATTAACAGGAGTGAAACAAACGGTTTTTCAAGTCTGATGACACAAAATTTAACTTTCCCTTTATCACATTATGTCACACATACAAGGACCTCCCCCCTAAAAGAATAGCGGGATTTTTGGAAGGCCTCTCTTTATAAAACGGAGTGGAAGAGACACTTTGAAATTAATTACTACTTTCAAATTACTTCAAAAGTCAACTTCCCTTAAAACTTTCAATTTTCTGTCTTTATAACTTTATACGTCTGGGGTTGGGGAGAAAATTTTTGAGAAACACTTAAAAAATAAACTTTCTATGTTTCACGAATTTTGATTACATGAAGATAACGAAACTTTAACTTGAAGATATAATAACTAACTGGTTGACCGAAACTTAGCTGTCATCTTTCCTTTGAACCGCAACTGTCGTAGCAGTTTCAGTCGGTAGAGCTTAAAGGGTTTGCGTATTTGCTGGGTGGGGAGACACTAACTTCGTTTTCTGTTACAGGTAATTTAATGCTGTTACTCTCAGTTTTCCTTTGAGTTCCTTTTGAGGTCAGACGATAAATGAATTTATTCAGATGAGACTAATAGGGAGGAAGAGGAGTGAAGTGGCTGTTTACATCATTGACAAATGCTACCCGAAATCTCTTAAATGAATCCCTACGTAAATAACATTTTGGTAAACATTGCGAGGTGTATTCAATAATTGTCATTTTGAAATCTCTTTAAAATTGCCAGTTTAAATTGTTTGTCCTGTCCAGCAAAAAAAGGTAAAAACACCAGAAGTTGACATCTTAAGGATTTTTTCGGCTATTTTTCTCATATCTCGGGTTGAGTGAGTTTAAGTAAGAAACGATTTACAGGGGGCAGTACAATTTGGTGGTCACTGATGTAATTGGCTTTAACGTGATCCTTCAATCTGCCACTTTCGGAGGATTAAGTACCTAATATCCGTAAAGATTTAAATGAAACAGAGGTAAGATATCAATAATTTAAACTAATAGCATGAAAGTAAATAATCCAAGTGTAGAAAAACTTAATATTCACATCAACACATCCTTTCCCTAAAATTCCAAGATTTCTTCAGGTATATCATGTAAGAGTAATTTCAAAAATATTTAGGTCAAAACCCTTGCTATAAAGAATAATATAAAAAATATTAAACATCGTTTACTAAAAAAATTATTTAACTCTCCCCGAAATTTTAACCCCAATTTAAAATTTCCCGGAACAGTGAATAATCTGAAAGGAAAATTGAAAATAAAAAAAATTGAGCACCAATCTCCATAATCTGTTTCATCTAAAATTTCATCATCCCCATCATCATAATCTTAGGAGGGTACATTTGACCCATTCATATCTGAGGTCTATGATTCATATACCATAATGCCAACGATCAGCAAAGATGGAAAGCAGCTATCGCCTGTATTTATTTGCCCATCTTCACTGGGAGAGTTACTATCTAGTATAGCTATTCTGAGACAAAAAACTTCAGAAAAAAACCTGGCAAAATACAAAATTTAACGCTAAAAAGGTGTGGAATTTTGAAATTAGGTCATGATTTTTCAAACATTTTCAATTAATTTTAATAAAACCACATTCTTCAAATTGCGTTTAACGCCTTAACAGTGCTGGAAAGCACAAACACTATGGCATTTTTAAAATGAAAATATTGTTAGTAAGAGAAAAAATGAATATCACCTCGAATTCATAAATATGTAAAATAAAAAATAATGATAGTAGTAGTAATTTATACAGGGTGTTTCAAAATTGCGTTGCACGGCTTTTATTCGGAACCAGCGCCTCCTAGGGTCATGGAAGTAAGGTCTACCCCTAGGTTAGTGAGCCTGGAGAATCCATTGAGATGACACTCAGCACCCCTAGCGGCGAAATTAAAAAGTTAAAAAAATAATTTATAAACTAAAGGAGATAGAGCAAAAACCCCAGTGAGAGTATTGTTGCCAACGTCATGAAGAACTCACTGAAAAAATTTAATCAAAATATCTTGGATATTCGCGGAGATATTAGCATGTGAAAATAGCACTTTTTCAGGGGTCAAAAAGTAAAAAAATCGCATATTTGCAAATTTTTCAGTGTTATTGTGTAGTTTTGTGTTCTCTTAGTTAAACAACACAAAATTTAATCGAAAAATCAAAAAAAATTGCAAATATGCGAACTTTTTACTTTTTGACCCCTGAAAAAGTGCTATTTTCACTTGCTAATATCTCCGCGAATATTCAAGATATTTTGATCAAATTTTTCTCAGTGAGTTCTTCTTGACGTTGGCAACAATACTCTTATTGGGGTTTTTGCTCTATCTCCTTTAGTTTATAAATTAATTTTTTTAACTTTTTAATTTCGCCGATAGGGGCGCTGTAAGGCATCTCAATGAATTCTCCAGGCTCACTTACCTAGGGGTAGACCTTACTTCCATGACCCTAGGAGGCGCTGGTTCCGAAAAAAAGCCGTGCAACGCAATTTTGAAACACCCTGTATATGAGAAAGTAGGACTGTCTTTCAAGAGGAAGCGTGACTGTGGTCACCTGTGAACAACCCTATTCTATATGTATCAACACAAAAACAGAATACGTCACGCAGCAAATTATTTCTCTCGAGTGTTCTACCAGAGGCCTAAGTGTTTAGACACTTGAGGTTCTCAAAAAGACACTGGTCTAAGTCAGTACTTTCGAGAAAGAACAAGGCCTGAGTCATGGCTCAGTTTACCATGGGTCGGAGACTATTTTCCTCCCCTTTAGAGACAAATGTAAAAATTGTGGAGGTGGTGATAGATGGTGGCAACATCTATCATTTGAGGCTTAAATCGGACACCTCCCATTTATAGGCCTCTCTTTCTTATGATCCGCCCCCCTTTGCCTTAATTCGTGTACGCCTTTGCGAATGGTGTGCCTGGATTGGATCAAGATGCATTAGTAACAACAACACACAGTAAAAAATAATCCTGTAAAAAACAGAAAATTTCTGGCAGCAAAAGTTGCCAGAAAATTTCTGTAGGCCAAAAAATCCTGTAAACAGAAAAAAGCTGTTACCTACAGGTAAATGCTGTAAAAAGAAACTTTCTGTCAAGTGAGCTACAGATCTTTCTGTTGCCTCTCAGTAATTTCCTGCTTGTGCGCATGCACTTATTTTAGTAGAGTTTTTTTATAATTATAATTAATTAATATCCGGGGATAGAACCCACGACCTACCGCATGCTAAGCACGCACGCTACCACTGGACCAACGAAGATTCAGTATAATGTTGCCAATAGCTGTATTGGTTTTCGATGCAGTAAGTTTCTGTTTAAGTACAGATAAGCTAAAAAAAACTAGATAAAAGCTGTTATTTTACATAAAATAAATAGAAGTTCGGTGGGAATGTTACATGACAGAATATCTCTGTAAACATAAAGTCATTGTTATTGAAAATTTCTGTTTTTCTACAGTTTTTTCTTACAGTGCAGAACGCCTTAGTACGATGTGATTGGGGTCTTCGTTTATAGAACAACAGAGCCAATATAAGCATCACAGTTCAGAATATTTGTGGTTTAGAGATACAGAGAGTCATCTACTCGTTCCTGCTTAAAACGTCGGTCGTATCGGAGTGATGTTGCAGCTCCGTGTGCAGTGCAGGCCTTATTCTATCTGGAAAGTAGTGTCTAACTTAGTTCACAAACAAAAAGAATATCGAGATTATATAACATGGATCTGGGTTTAATTTTAGATCTCATGTTTAGTGAGAGAGTATTAATTTGTTTATGGAAATTACCCCACAAATGCTTTCGCCACCGACGTCGTAACAGATTCGCACCTACTGAAACTTATGTTCGGTGGACTTAGACCATTGTCGTTCTGAGTAACCTACTTGTACCTATGACAGGCGACTCCTCGGTGCGGAACAGTGAGACAAAGGGCCGAGCCATTCATCTGGAGGGTCCTTTTATGCCCCCAAAAAAGTGACAGCTCTCCCGGCGAAGACTGCGTTCGCTGTCGTAAATGTCACCAAACGAAATACGGGACGTGGAATGTCGCTGTAATTTGTAAACAAACGGGTGGTTTTTGTTTCAACTAAAAGGTCGAGACTGAATGGACTTGTGTAAGTTTTGAACACTGTAAAAACCCTTACCTTACACATTTCCTGAGCTGGGTTTGTGTTGGAAGAAGAGTACTCAACTTTCCCAGGTCGAGTTTCGAACTGTAAAAAGCAGGGCCTTACTTTATACACTTCCTGAACTGGGTAGGATGAGTGCTTCCCAACTTCCCCACATCCTTAATTACACTGATACGTAGTAATAGGTTTTTCAGTTTTCTAAGTAAGGAGGGTGAAAATTTGTTTCTTTAGTAACAAAATAACACAATACTTTAGTTCAGTGGTTCTCAACCTTTTTGAAGCTAGCACCCCCTTAAGGTGAGGAAAAAAGTGATTTATAAGTAATTTAAAGTATATTTTTAGTAAACATGGCACCAAATTTGTTAAAATCGGGACTTGGTGACCCACCACCAAATAAAAGTACTATCACTACCAATATGCTTCCAAATAAAAGTATTCATTCCTACACATTACAATGTCTACTGAATACAAGTGTTTAGATTCTTTTTAGTGTGTTCTCGTTCCCTACGATAAAACTGACAATGAGCTGCTTGTAGTAGCCCAAGTTATACTATGTTCATTTAGAACAGGCACCTGAGACGTTATGTATTAGAAGCAGTTACTACTGTACTTATCATCGAAAATTTTTTCTTGTGCAATAACAAGACAGCCGAAACAGAAGTAGTTGAAATACTGTAAAAAAAGTACTGTCCCTGAAGTTGTGTGATGAGCGTTATTAGGCGTTTTTGAGCGTTTTTGATCCTGCTTCAAGCGCCAATTCTAAATGAACAGACTATAGTGGTAAAAATGTGTTGGTGATCGTGTCCCTCAGCCAACTTCTTTTCAATAGTCTTTTGCATCCACATTCAGAGGTCCCAGGGATTACCTGAAGTCTGAATAAGACCACCAGTTCAAAGTTCATCAGTTGGGGGTTCTCCCTCAGAATTTTTTTATTTTTAGCACGAAATAAGTGAATTTATGCACTTTTCATACCCTTTCTGGATCCGCCATGAAGTTTAATGCCAAAATATGCTCAATGCTCATCCCTCCCTTACAGCCCAAAAAGTCTCACCACCCCCTACTGCACACTATGAGTTCACCAACCCTCAAGGGGCGGTAGCGCCCCCGTTGAGAATCACTGCTTTAGTCGAAATTTGACGAGAAAGGGTTACAGCTGTAGTCTGTAGTAAATCTACTCGTATTGATATTAAAAATGGGTGCATATGAAAATTGGCTGGCACTGTCATACGTTCTTATAACACACAAAGACACATTATTCTATTTACATATTGATTCTGTTTTATTCCGTTTAGTTTAGGGCGAAATTCTAAATCTTTCGATAGATTTTCCGGGTGGTTTATTTTTAATTATTAAGAATTAACTAGAGAATACACACGAGAAGCCACAGATAAAAATTAGTAAGTATAAAGATAAACGTTTTTAAAATGGATGAAAAATTATAAAATAATTTTTTGTAAAACGAAAAACGTGGAGCTTAAGGTGGTATTTAAACTCGGAGAGCTATAATATTTACCAGCTACTAGTGCATGATCAAGACCCTCTATATAACTCCTGTATATAGAGGGTCTTGGCATGATCCCCACATTTTTCACTTAAAAAGGAATTGCAAAAATATCGTTTTATACTTTTTAGTCCATTTAAAAAATGTTGTTTTTAAAAAGTTGTTTCTATCAATTAATTATTAGTACTATTAAAATGGAAAAAAAATTGTACATTTAAATATTGTTTACTTAACTTTAGAAATACGCGCCTCATTTAAAAAATTATTAATTTTGAGATTTTTCCAACTTTTCCCCAGTTACGGTTGGTATGAAAACAATGTTACCATTAAAGGATTATCCCAAAAATGAGAAAGGAAAGCACTTAATAAAGCTCTTGTAAAGTGATTTAAGTATGTATACACTCACATAATATAAACCCCCCCCCACACACACCATTTACGACCTTTCTCATTTCGCATAACTTGCATAATTGAAGATCCTCCCGACATCTTGTGTTTTCAGCACTTAAAACGACTCAGATTCGCTAATATCGCTCTTTCCCCACTAATTAAACTAATCCTTTTGAAAGTCTCGGGTTTCTTTCATTAGCGACGAGTCTTTACTAGATATGGAAAGGCTTTTAAAATTAATCTAAATGAAAACCACAGGAGGGGGCCCTTAAGTGGATATTGAGGAATAATGAGGAATAAGAGTATTGGCATAAAGGTAAATGTGGGTATAGTGGCCACTTTTATAGGAAAATTTTCGCTTTAATTCTTAAAAAATTTTAATCGATTTGCTTAGGAACGGTTATCATCCCACGTTCAGGTTAACTGGATCTTCTTTTGATTTTACAAGTAGAAATCCTATCCAGATCGAGGAAATTATATTTTATTAAGAAAGTATATTTTATTATTTTACTCTAAATTCCAAATTGTTGCTATATAATGGTCCCTATAGGCAGTAGGGGGGTCCTAGGGCAGTAGTGTTTGAGTAATTTTATGTGACACCCCAATTAATTTGTTCCATCATACGAGTAAATGATTTTTACAAATATTTAGCTCAATAAAAAATATTATTATGTTTCAGAAAAAAAAAGATATTTAAAAAAACAACTAAAAAACCAAAGATTAAACCCTCACATCTTGTTCAGGATTTTTTTACGAGAAGCTAATGTAGTTAAAGATATAATGTTCCAGATTTCATTCTTCTATTACCCCTCTTTCGGTAGTAATAATTTTGTAATGTAAAAAAAAACCTATTGTAAAGTTATTTTTTCTGCATTTTTAAACCAGCTAATAACGCCTAGAACTATACTGCTTAAAAACCTGAAACCAGTCCCATTTTTTTCGTAATTTTATCCTCTTTTATTTGGGGATTTTTTGACAAGAAAAATATCCCATTCTCCAATTCTAACCTCGTTTTTTTTGCTGCAAAATTAATTAGAAGTTTTTACCAATTAGTCCAATATTAACATTTAATCCAGAAAAGTACTTAATAAATAAGGTATATCCAAACTTATCTGCTTATTTAGTTAATTTGTTAGTTAGTTTTTTAAAATTAATTATCGGTATTAACTTAAAGTGAAATAGTTAGTTTAAAAAAATTGAAACCTGTCCTCTTTTTGCTCTTTTAGCTATCCATTTCCCCCCTTTTCTTTCGTAATGATATTTATAACCATGATAATCTATGAGCCCATGGAAGAGCTTTTTGGCTCCTTTGGGAAATCACTTACAATTTCCATTTCTTTTTTGTTTTTATTATGTTCAATTATGTGATGCCTTTATATATGTATTTCGTATTTTTGTTATGACTTTCTTTTGATAATAAATTTGAATTTGATATTTGAATTTTTAATTTGGCAGACCAGTCATTTTGGTTGAGGACCAGTGAGAGTTCACTAGGGGGTACGCTCGTCGCCGAACTCTGCTCAACATTTAAAGAAACACTACCACAGAGGAAAAAGATAAAAAGATTTCTTTATCATTTCTAGAAAAAAATTATACATTCAGTAATAAAAAAGAAATGAAATGAACTTAAAAAAAAAGAAAGAACATATTTCTCTTCCCGAAATGAAGATCTTGAATTTTCATCAGCTCCATTACCAATCAATTACTTTTTCTGTAAGGCGATCCTGAAGGCAATCCGAAATACATCTTAAGCTATACAGTTCCTTGCTAATTGAATCACGATACCCTGGAATTCGTTTTTGTTACAACGTTTCTTGCAATCATCCCATTGCCTTCGAGGAAAAGAGAGAAATACAGAGAAAACGTGCGAGTCTTTCTCTTACATTCGTAGCATTTCGAAATCTAAATCACTTAACGATTTCTTAACGGCATTTTTAATGGGTAAATAAAATTTAAACTGTTTTATTTCCTATTAAATCGAACGATTCATTTTTGATCTCAGCTTCTATATAAGTACCAATTTTCGTTTTAATGACATAATTTTACTATATTTTATAGAGGCGAGACTGCTGTACCCAGAGACATTTTTAACGCCTCTGAGAGCGTATTTCACGCATTGAAAATCAGAAATACGCTTTTAAAAACTAGCCCGGCGTATTTTCACTCTTTGAATTTTTAACAAAGGTTTTGCTTAAAAAAATGCATGTTGCCCCACCGAAATCGGAAAAATTATATATTTTCTACTCAAATTTGTAATAGATATTTAATAAATATTTCATTTAGAGTGTTTAATAAAAAATAAATTGTTTTACTTATAATGTTTAATATTTTCTACTAACAACAGATGCTATAATTGTTAAAAGCATCTTCATTTTTTTTCTATTTCATTTTGTCCATTAAAAAAAGAAAGGGTTTTTATAAAAAAAATTGTCTCTGTATAAACAGTTTATGCTATTTCCGTATTTCACTCCTCATAAATGAATTTCATGCCTTGTTAAAAAATCAAGGAGTATTTTTACTCCTCCAAAAAATCCTTAAAATAACACTGGTTGTACCTAAGGACACGTGATTTTAAAATTCAAGAATTGGTGATCGATTTTGTACGTAAACGGATGATATCTGTTGCTTACATGAAATCAGTTCTTTGAATTAAAACTTAAAGTAAATGTAATAAATTTACTGTTTTCAGATGATCAAAGTTACTTTTTTAGAGCATAACTACATCAATATAATATTTTCCTTCCCATTAAATGATCAGATTCCGGTATGATGATGACGAAAAAATTAAAACCAATTATACCAAAAAATTTGCGAAAGTTACTATCACCAAATATTCGCCAAATTATACGTCGAAGTACACTGTTAAAAAAAAGTTCAACCTTTCACCACAAACTGGGTTAAATTTAGTTGCAACCTATAGTTCGGTAAAAGGTTTCACCAAGCACCACTAGTGAAAGCACCGAAAACTTGGTGAAACCTGTTACCGAACTATAGGTTGCAACTAAATTTAACCCAGTTTGTGGTGAAACAGCCCAACCTTTCACCACAAATTGGATAAAGGATGAACTGTTTTTTTAACAGTTAAATAATTTTTTTTGAGTTTTGTAGGATATTAATTTGTATCACTAACTGTGGAAATGAACAATGCCATCTATGGTATTTGGAACTATTATAAGCGCAATTCATTGATGAGATTTTTTTAAGTATTTTTCCTTTTTTGAATTCGTTTTTTACCCTTCTTCAAAAGCCCCCAAATAAATTTTCAGGTCATTCTGTCCAATGGTTCTGGTTTTAGATTTTTAGATATTTCAGTTTAATTATTATCACCCTGTACTAAGGAGACCCTTCGATTTTCGAATAAAAATAGAAAATATCACTACTATAAGATAAATTAAGGTTTTTGATGAGACATAAGTTTGGTATTGTTGGTTTAAATCCTTTTAGTACGGGAGCTGGCGTTAGAATGAAAAATTCATCTGCTCGTACACGATTTTAATATGACAGGATAGTGTTAGTTTTGCTGATCACGGAATCCAGCGTCAGCTGGTCAGGTAGCGGTGGGTTGAGAGTGGGGAAGGGGTCAAAGTTACAAAAAAAGTGAAAAATAAATTCATCTGCTCGTGTATGAAACTTGGTGGAGATGGTAGTTTAGGCCTTCCTGATTACAAAAGTGACCGTCAGCTGGCTGGGTGGCGGTGGAATGACCGTCAGCTGGTCACGTGAACTTGCAAACAAAAAATTTATCTGACAATGCATGGAACTTGGTAGGCTTGTCAATCTCTGTTACATGAAGTAATAACGAGTTACAAGTCTTCAACTTAAATATCTTTTGTACCAGTTACTTACTCGTTATTATTTCTGCAACAGAGATTGACTTCCCACCAAGTTTCTTGCTTTGTTAGATAAATTTTTTGTTTGCAAGTTCAGGTGACCAGCTGACGGTCATTCCACCGCCACCCAGCCAGCTGACGGTCATTTTTGTAATCAGGAAGGTCTAAACTACCATCTCCATCAAGTTTCATCCACGAGCAAATGGATTTATTTTTCTTTTTTTGTACCTTTGACCCCCTCCCCACGCTCAACCCACCGCTACCTGACCAGCTGACGCTCGATTCCATGATCAGCACCACTAACACTATCCTGTAAAATTAAAATCGTGTACGAGCAGATGAATTCTTGAAATTTAACGCCAGCTCCCGTACTATTTTAATCATGAACATTTTCTTGCATAGGAAAATAATTAAGTGTCAATTATTTCACATCACTTCAATTATAAGTAAAAACTATTGAAATGTTGAAAAAAAATACGCTTAACTTCAACTAATCATCAACCTTTAGCTTTCTATAAAACTCATTGTTTCTCAAACAATAGATTGAAAAGAAACTCATGTAAGTTTTTTAGAGTAAATAAATCTTTCTTTAAAATAAGCATTTTTTTAATTGATAAAAAATGAAACTGCTAACTTAAAACCAAAACGGCTTAAAATTTAAAGAAACGCTGTTCTTATTCCAAATAGGAAACTAATTAAAATTCGTACGGTACAAGAAACATGTTATTATAAATTTAACGCAAGATTAAACCCATCTAGACGGTTGTAGTTGCTTATTAAGGAACCTTAATTAAGGACCGATTGTCTGAATGTAGCAACCATACTTTACAAAAGGTTAAAATAGTTCCCCCAAACTTATATTTCTACTAAATTCGACTTTTCTAATTGTGTTATTTCTTTTTTAGTATTTCAAAAAGCTGGAATTGCCAAACCTGATTGCAAATACCCTCATACTCCCAAAATAGTTAGTATTATTACATTGAATTGAAAAGAATGAAAGGTTAACAAAATAATGCAATATTATCTTTTGAATTGTTCGAGAATTATTTTATTAATTGTGTAAGTAACAGAAAAATCTCAAGAAACTCAAAATTTTAATCTCCAACCTTTTTTAGATTGAGGCACACGTGCAGGACCTTCTAAACCACAGAGTATTGAGCTTAACAGAGGATTTATCTCCATAGCCACTAATGGCAACTTTTTTAACAAGGGTTTTCCCATAGACAACAAAAAGTACATCAGACCGCCTCCTTTACCAAGTCATTCTTGCTAATTACACTGTTCAACATTGAAAAAATTTCCTTGATGAAAATAGTCATTTCTTATAGATTTTGGGTCGCTGAATACGAAAATCCTTATTAAAATTCTCAATTGACTCAGAATTTTCGGGGAACAGCACCTCCCCCTTTTTAAGTTTTTCGACGACTTTATAACTTTAAACTCGATTTTCAGGGCCAAAAAGCATTGCTTTAATCTTCAAATTGCCCCCCAGGGGACAAGAAAGGTTCAAATTAATAAAATATTATAAATTTATAACAAATGGATAGGTTTAAGGGGTAATTACCCCCCTAAAAATGCAAAAATATAGCGAAAAATTATAGAGGTTTTAATACGCAATTTTTTCCTCTTTTTTTTACGCAATTCACGTTTGAAGGGTCCTAACCCTTCCCCAGGGACACAAATTTGATTGCAATATGCAGCAATAATTTTTACTAAAAGCGGTTGAGGTGAGAGCGCCCCCAAAGCACCCACGGAAGGGTTCAATGTCGCACTTAGAGTTAAACTGTGCTGTACAAAAAAAATTGAGGCCACTAACTGAATTTCAGCTGATTCTTGTATAATATGATCTGCTGAATTCAAATATGACAACCATTTTCCTCCATCACCCTCAGTTTGTAAGGGGATGTCCCCTAATTGTCATCCACAGCCGTGCATGTATTAACATCTTGAAACATGGAATCCCCACTCCCTAAAACCGGTCAGTTTTTAAAGAACTGAAGAGTTTCTACTTAGGATAGACCCAAAATATAAGAAAAACGTCAGTTGTAATCTTTTCAAAATCATCAATATTAATTCCCGAGCTCGCGAGCGCCTTCGCGATTCTGGAAGTCTTCAGAAACCTTCCGCGGGGGCTTCTGCGGGAGGCTAACACCTCAGCCGCTTTTAGTAAAAATTATTGCTGCATATTGTCATCAAATTTGGGGCATCAAATTTGGGGGAAGGGTTAGGACCCTTCAAACGGGCATTGCGTAAAATATAAGAGGACAAAATAGTGTATAGAAACCTCTATAGTTTTTAGCTATTTTTTTGTATTTTTAGGGTGGTAATTACCCCTTAAACCTATCCATTTGTTATAAATTTATCCTATTTTATTAATTTGAACATTTCTTGTTACCTAGGGGGCAATTTGAAGATTAAAACAATGCTTTTTGACCCTGAAAATCGTGTTTAAAGTTATAAAGTCGTCGAAAACGTAAAAAGGGGGAGGGGCTGTTCCCCGAAAATCCTGAGTCAATTGAAAATTTTAACGGTGATTTTCGTATTCAGCGACTCAAAATCTATAAGAGATGACTATTTTCGTCAAGGACAAAATTTTGAAGGTCAAATTTGTTGAACAGTGTTATCTGTCATTTGCCCCACTGAAGCTGTCACTCAAATCCAAATTGGAAGTGGAGGGAAAAGATCAGCACCGATGAAATTAAAATACCGCTTGATAGAAGTTCCATATCCAATCAGGAATCACTTTCGCATTTCAACTTCTCTGATTTCTGCTAGGGAAATTAATTATAATCTGGGAGCAGGAATTAAGTACCTATAGAGGAAAACTGCCGTTTGGAATCTATGTAAGCTCTATACTCTGTATTCTAAACGTGGTGTGAAATTTTGAATAGCCCCTAAAATTTGTTCAATTATACAGAAAAATGACATCGGACAGCATAACCACACACCAATATTTAACTGCTTGGATTAGACGACTTTATCACGAAAAATCTTTCAGATAACAGCATTTAAATATTATCCACGAAATTGAAAATAAAACTTCAAGAACTCGAAATTCCAAAATGACACAGAAACCATGCTGTATAAATTCATTGCTTGGAGAATTTGTTTTCCGTCCAGGAGATGTCGGGCATCCCGTCTTTTTTGTCATGCACGAGTGGCAGGGTCGAATGAAAACTCGTCGCGTATGTTCTTTATTTATTCGTTTCTTCCCAGTCCCCATGTTATTTTCCTTGTAAGCAAACCGTAAATACCAAGAGAGATATGACAAGACGGGTGGAATTTTGAAGAACCGCAAGTGTAGTGCTTTTAATGAATGCTCGAGTGGTCCCGAATCTTGTATGTTTGCAAATATTGAAATGTGAAATTGTGTTTGGCATGATAGAGTTGTTTGATCCCGAGGTTATCAAAGTTTTCAAGAGGGGTTAAGCTTTAAAGGGAGTGGGTTCAGATAAAAATTAAATAGTTTTTTATTTAATTTGAAATTGAAGTAAATTTGTCTTTCTTTTCTTAATTCATTGTGCTTTAAACTAACCCTCATTTTTGTTTTTTATTTGAAATTGCTTTTAAGTTTTTTCATCAAGTGAATGTTGAACTCAATTTTAATAAATGTCAAAACTACTATATAATACTTTTGACATTTATTTGCCCATGTATTTCAATACTAGAAAGCAACTAAAGTTGAACCTACTACGTCACTAACAAACAAAGTAGTTCCCATCGCGGTGTCTGAATTTCGAGTGAAACAAAGAACGTCAATTTTAAAATATGATTATTTCGTTGAAACCATGTATAAAAAGTGTCTTTTTATCACAATTCGCGTATCGAATTCCCTCCTATCAACCCAACAGTATATGTGTTTACTCACTTTCTTCTTCCGAGTAGTGATGTACTGGTTTCAGGAAACTTTGCTGTGAAGTTTAGTATTAAGTTTAGTTAAGTAAGTTAAGTTAATAATAAGTAAGTAAGTAAGTTAAGTTAAGTAAGTTTAGTATTTCACACTTTTGCGCTGTTTAATAAGCAGAATTATAAGTTATTTGTCAATTTAAGTGGATTTTAAGAAAGGGAATACATCAACTTTTCAACTGTTCAATGTTTTGAAATGTGCTTATATTTTTTTTCAATGATTGTTCCGTATTCTTTGTAGATTAGGGTCCTGATTTAGTAGTAAAAATTTGGTGGTTTTGCAAAGAAAATTCTCTTACCTATACAGGTTTTTTTCTCGCGATTATCTCAAAACTTGGTTTTTGGACTTTTCTCTCTGTGTGCGGGCATAAAAATATGAAACAAATCACTGAATATCTTCAAGACATACTCTATATCCCATGAAAAATTTATAGTTTTAGAATGATCATTTCAGTGAAAAATTCCTGTTTGAAAAAATCAGGTCAGCAAAATCATCCACCTAAAGTCATGCTCTTTCAACTATTTCAATTTATCTTGTTTTTGTTATTAAATTCTTATGGAATTTTATTAGTGAACTTTTAAGGAGGTTAAACGGGCTATATAATTCACCTTTTTTTCTTCAATTTAGGGTTGGGGATCATTCTTAAGAGTGCCCTGTTTCTTATTACCCCATTTAATCAAAATTATGGGGTAATAAGAAACACTAGCATTTTATGCATGAAAATTAATTTATCGAATTTTTCTCTTTATTATATTAATATTCCATTGTTCTTATTTCATTGATCAAGTTAAAACTTTAAATTCAATTAATTTAACTTTTACTCACCACTGTAAAGTTTGTTGAAACATTTATAAGTAATTTGAACGACTTATTAAGTAAGTAATTATACGTTTTATTATTAGTAATATTACGTTTTAGTTTAAGTTATGGTGAGCAAATTAAAATATTAAGTCGGTTTTTTTATATTTAATTTTCCGTGAAATTAGTTAAAAACAATATTGAAACGCAGGGGGTGGGTAGTAGGTTCGAGGGTGTCTTCATAAACTTCCTGAACCATTCAAACTTGAAAAAATGGGGTAGCACTGAGTTTATACAGAGGAAGTGAAACCGACTTTAAAAAACTGAGCCTGCAAAAAAAATGAGTTGATTTTGGGGGAGAATAACCAATTAGTATAACAAAATGAAATAAGATCAATACCATTTCATTAATTTTGTCATGATTTTCAAATATTTTGTATAAAAATATTGCGTTGCTTATAACTTTCAACTTGTACTTTACTTAAGACTAATTTTTAACTAGGGATATATCGAAAGGTTTTTAATGAAAATTTTTGAAAATTACTGGCTTGTTTCCTATTACCCCAAACGGGGTAATAAGATACAGTCGCTTGGGGTAATAAGAAACAAGTAAAAAACCACCTTCCCCTTTTACTTAAGAAGTTCATTTTTTTCAAAGAAAGCTTTTAATGATGCAAACATTTTGTAAAAAAATCAGCTGGGAGAATCTTGTGGAATTTTTAATGTTTCTTATTACCCCATTTGAATCTTGTCACCCCACTCTCCCCTATTCCCAATAAGGTTGGCCACTAGGGTGGGCCAAAAACACACTTTACTTTTTATTTCTGTTCTAATAGCGCGGAAAGGGTGCCACTTGGGTCCAATAAAGACGGTGTAAAATATTTTTTCGCTTTTATAATATCTTCAGCTCTCGCATCGCACTTAAAGTTTGAAAAAATGGATGACTTTCCTAAAAAACAACTAAAAAACCAAAGATTTAACTGTCAAATATTGTGCATGATTTTTTATGAGGAACTAATATACAGACATAATGTTTCTGGTTCCATTCTTCTATCACCCTTGTTTCGTCTGTTATAATTTTTTAGTGTTAAAAGAAATTTTGTTAAGTTGTTTTTCTTGCATTCTTAAACAACTAATAACTCTAGAACTAGTATACAACCTAAAAACCTGAAATTAGTCCCATTTTGTTCGTAATTTTTTTGTCTTTAATTTGATGAGCAACATGACCATCATTTTCAAAATTTAATTTAAAAAAAGTAAAAATAAAAATAAATTAATAAAAAATTTGTTTTTGAAACGTTTTTTTAAAAAATATTAAAAGCCTTTTAACACTTAAAATGAACATCACTACCAAATTTCAAGTTGAAAATAAAATTTAATCATGTATAAAAAAATAAAAATATTCGAAATTTTGACAAGTCCCTAAAAACTATCCCTAAAATTATACATCAACAGCTATTCACTCATGGAAAATTCATAAACTCGCTTGACGATGTTCATTTGTTCATATGACTTAAAACATGAAAAATGTGTTTACATTTGATTTTTTTATGTTCTAAAACTTTTTATTTACTTTGATTTGACTTGTTAAAAGTAAAAACAATTCGATATAAACATAAATTGTAGGAATTTTCATGAGAAATGCATGCAAATTAAATTACCTTTAAGTTGGGGACTAGCACTTAACTAATTTTTAAATTAGTTTAAAATTTAAATTTTTGAAAAATATTTTGTGTTTTTTATTTCTATTATTTATTACCAAATATTATTAAAATATTTTCTGTGTTACTTGCTTGAAAGATTTTAGCTGTATTTTTAATGTTAATTTTAATAAATTAATTAATTAACTTATGATTTAATCCTCAATCGTGGTTTTTTATGTTATGTAGGTCTACAACATTAACATTCATGGAAAAATGACCTTGGCAAATTCCTCAAGCACTTTGATAAGAATTTTTAGAAAGGTCAATTTTTGAGGCCAAAAAAAAAATTCAAATTTGAAAAAGAAAAAAATTCCGATTTTCTTCTAATTTTAGTATGTTTTCATTTAAGTAATTTCCAATTGAAATCCGTTTAAATTACTTCTTTTGCAATTATTTTGTAGATTTTAACGATGATTTAATTTTTTCGAATATCCAAATTTTGAATTAATTTTAAAAAATTTATATTTTAAATTTAAAGGGTATATTCTTATTAACCACTAAAAAATAGTCTTTAAACAATAAACATGTATCATAAGACTCGATTACTACAATTAGATTTTTTGAAACTTTTTTTCGGACATTTTTTTAATAAAAAAATAAACTTTCTGTGGACCGATTTTATCCTTCGGGATCGGAGGGTCCCGAGTTCGATTCTCGACACTACCAAAGACCCACCGAGTATATGCGGAGTATGTGCTCGTTAAATCTGTGGGTCCGAAACTCCTGTGGTCGGTCATGGTGCAGTTACCGTGGGTCCAGGTCTCTGGAGACAATTTCCCTCCCTTTCAGAGACATGTCAAAATTGTGGAGGTGGTGATAGATGGTGGTAGCATCCGAGGCTTAAGTCGTACTCCTGCCATTCATTGGGCCTCACTTTCTCAGGAGCCGCACCCCTTTGCCTTAAATCCTGTACGCTCTGCGGATGGAGCTTGGATATTCCAAGTGGCATAAGAAACAACAACAACCGATTTTATCAGATTTTTAGTACAGTCAAACCTGTTTTTATGTGAGGAATAGGGACCGCACAAAAAAATCGCATAAAAAAATTCGCACTAAACTTCGCGAGTAGCTATAAAAAATAGATTTCGCAGCAAATTTAAAAAATCCTTTTTTATGCGGTGAATAAGGACCGCATAAAAAAAGTTTCGCGTAGGACCGTAGCGAGAATCCATCAGCATAGCTGAATTGAAAAACTCTTTCTGTTCGAACCGCAACGCAATCCCCATCCTACAGCTGAATTGAGAAACCGTTTCTATACCTACCGTAGCCTTTTTTTTCAGTTACCATGTAGTTGGCGACGACTGTTGTTTCATGAGACCCATATATGTCTTGGTAGCCAGATTTACAAGATTATTTTTTCTAATTTGAAATTTTTATACACAGCATAAAAAAGTCGAAGGGAAAAATTGCACAAAAAAGTCGCATAAATAAAAAATCGCACATAAAAGGTTCGCATAAAAACAGGTTTAAGTGTTTGTTATTATTGAGGTCATACAAGTGAAAACCGTTAAAAAAAATGTTTCAATATTTTGCGTTTGACCCTTTTTTTCAGTGTCTTGAGAAATTCAAAAAAATTGTTTATACTATTAGAAATTTTGGAGTAAGATAACCACCAAATTTGTACTTGAAATCCAGGACTAGAAATCCAGCCCAGTTTCAACTTGAAAACAGAATAATCATCGTAAAAATATATTTTTATTTAAAAAATATTGTACAGTTCAGAAATGTTGATGGAGTAAATTGAATATCAATGGAGTAAAACATTTATTGGATAAAAAAAAGAAAATAAATCTTTTAAATTAGAATCAAATTTTAGTAGGTAAGTTTACATTAGAAAGAATAAGAAAAGTGAAAGAAAAAACTTAAAATTCAATTTTAATGAAAAATACAATGAAAGGACATCGATTTCCCAAATTCTATATGTGCAGATAAAGGGAAGTTATTTTTTCCCTCTTTACACTCATGTGTAGACCGAAGCTTGGAGATTTTTTTAGCACAAAAATTTGCACTTATTCCCTTTTCCAAACTGGTGATTTAATTTATGTCCAAATATCGGGGGAGAGGGATGTTGAACACCCCTAGCCCCCACTTGAATACTGCCCTGCATTTTCCCGAACCACTTTGCACTAAAACCATAAAAATCAAAGTTCTATTCAAAGTTTAGAACTCAATGTAGTGCAAATAATTACAAAATAAAAGGTTTAAATAATATTTTCACCCTTCTTTGTTTCATATTAATGTAATTAATTATTAATGTTAAGTATTAAAACATTAATGCAATTAATTTTATCCGAAGGATTAGGGCCCCTTAGAGAACGATATTTGTGTTTAATTTTCTGTTAAAATACATAATAATAATTATTATTATAAAATGACTCACCTGCTGCCCAGGGATGAGGGAAATAGCCGATGGGGGTGGGAGGGCGTGCACACACAGTGGTTACCATAACCAGACTCACGACAGCCAGAAATGTCGCCATGTCGAGTGGAGTGCTATAAAGAAATTCGTCCCGCAAATTTTCGCTTTTATACAGTACGCGTCACAAGTTGGAGGAGTGGGTGGGACTACGGCGCGCGCTTTTGACGTCACAGGTACGCGGCTTGTTGGGGGAGAAGTCCGGCGTGAATTGAAAACACGACTTTCGAAAAAATCATTTGGATTAATCAAAAATCCAAACGGCTCCGTTTCTTGATCCATTCTTGTTTCTTAATTGATTTCTCTCTACGGTTATTGCGTCTTGGCGAAAATTCCACTTTAATAGTGTTATTAACGTTGATTGTCGGTGGGTTCGAGTTACAATTATCTTCTTTGATCGAGAAGTATCTAGAAAGATGATGTCTAATGAAAGTCCTTATTACTTCCTAATGGGGGTAAGGAATTTGGGGATTTGAGTTAGGAAAATGAAGCTTTGAACAGGGCAGCATCTGCGAAAGTATTATTGATTAGTATGGACATGGATAATTTAAAAAAATTTTAGTTCTGGGCAGTCCATTATTATTTTGTGACTTTCTGGAGATATTTGGCTTTATGGAGGTATTTTAGAAACTAAACCATCTGGGATTAGAAACAACGACAACAAAAATTCTTAACGAAGCAATTTTTTAAGAAATTTCCAGTTGCTTTCTTTCGAAGTGTGTGGTTCTCCTTAAAATTTCTTTACCTTTCTCTCCCCTTGTTTTTATTTTAAATTTGTTAAATATAAATAATTTGAAGTTATTTTTAATTGAATTGTCTTTTATGTTATCTTTCTTCCCCTTACTCATGATAAATAATGTGTAAAATTATTATTAATTTTACTAAACCTTTTCAGATTATATTAAAAAGACGAAGCTCTCCAAGCTTAACTGGTGATTACTTCGACAAATTAGGGGCCTATAACATGGGGGCTAGGTGTGTGTGTAAGGGTGATCTTTATTTTTAAACTTTGAGTAATTTTATGCGATGCCCCCCCCCTAATTTGTTCCATCATACTGATAAGTAATTCATGTATAATTTTAGCTCAATCAAAAAAATAATAACCCGCGTCGCAAAAGCCTTAAAGATTAAAAAAGTGCTGATTAAAAAAATAAACTAAAAAAAGGATTAAACCCTCATATTTTGTTCATGATTTTATATAAGGAATTAAAAAATAGTCACAGATATAATGTTCGTGGTTTCATTATTCTGTCACCCCTCTTTTGGTAGTAATATTAATTTGTTTTAATATCAAAAGAACTTAAGTAAAAATTAGCTTTTTTCTGTATTTTTAAACAGCTATGATAACTCGAACTTTAAAAAAAAAACTTGAAAACAGTCACTTTCTGTTCCCTATTTTATTCTCTTTTAAGTATTTAGTGTGCATCATCAACAACTTTTTCAAAATTAAAAAAAATATATATTTAAATAAGTTTTTTTGAAAAATTTTAATAAGAAGTTTTTAAGTTTTTTATTTTTTAAAATAAATATTTCTACCAAATTTCAAGTTGAAAAGGAAATCTGTAAAATTTTGTACCGAATCTTCTAATGAGGAAGTTGCATGATTTTTTTTTATTTTTTTAATCGATTCCTCTTGCAAAAATAAGCAACTACCCAAAATTTGAGGCCGATCGAGAAATTTTTTGATTGTCAAAAAAATTAACAAAAATCCCCTTTTTAAAAGCGCGCGAAAACGCCAAGAGTTTGGATGTGACGTCATCTTATACTAAACATTGTTGTAAAGCAATGGAGTTGATGGTTTGATTGTTGACGTCATCTTATAGTTTAAACAATAAACGTTTTCAGTCACGTGTTTTTTTCTCGACTTTTAAATTAAAATATTTAATTACCTGTACATTTGTTTTGAAAAAGTGACTAGATATTTCATTTTACCATACAAAAAACCATACGGAACACTTGTTTGTTTTTTGAAAATCTGACACATGCAACTTCCTTATTGTTGCATTTTCTGAAATTGATGTTGAAATTTTCGCATGTTTTGAATCATATGAACACTCAAGCGATTTTACGAATTCCCCATGAGTGAATCGCTCTAGTTGTATAACTTGAGGGAATGTTTAGGGGCTTGCCAAAAATTTGAAGTTTCATATTTTTTCTACACGATTTAGTTTCATTAACTTAAATTTGGTAGAAATGTTATTTTTAAGAGATAAAAATCTTTAAATTATTAATGTCTTTTTAAAATATTTTTTTTCAAAAATCAAAGAGAAAGAAATTACTAACAAAATGTGACTGATTTCAGATTTTTCAGTTGCATAGCTCTAGATTTATTAGCTGTTTAAGAATACAGGAAAAAAAACTTTACAAAAGTTTTTTTTGACACCAAAAGAGGGGTGATAGAAGAATGAAACGAGTTAAAACCATGAATTTAAAGTCTAATTTCTTTATGTTTTATTGAGTAATACAAATTAATTAATTGTGTATTAATTAAAGACAATTGATTATGGAATAATGGGAAGTTTTAGGCCAGACCTCCCCCTTTTGCATTTGGATCCATTATTATTCACAATTTTTTATATTAAGTTCAAAAATAGTCTGTTGAAATTAACTAACAAGAAGCTTAGGGTGTAACCCAAAAAGTATCAAAACGAGTTAGAACACTACTTTCAGGGGTAAAATTTCAGAACATTCTCTTGGGGAGGACCCTCATCCCCTTTCGAAATTTTGACTTCTATTTACAACTTTACCTCGAAAATTATTATGTGGTTACAAGGAACCATTAGAATGTAACCCAAAGGGTCCTAAAAGACTACTTTTAGAGGCCAATTTTCAAACTTTTTTCTGGGGTTGATCCACCCATATCTCTATTCTTACTTGGAGCTGATAGTGTAAACTTTTGACATTACGATCAACATAATTGAACCTACTACTTTTATGTTATCTAAAACGTAACGTATAAATGTACTCGTTAAGGGGTCCTTAGAAAAAAATCTAACCCCAAACCTAAACAATCGCTTGACCCCTTCCTAAAAAATATGGGGTATACTCTTCCAGAATCCCGGCGCAAGCTATAAAGTCGCCAATAATGATGCAACCAGCGCCAAACGGAATATCTGTTTCGGAAGGTCATGTGTGAGCTGTCACCAAAAAATTTGCTTGGTGAGATTTGCGCCGGGATTCTGGAAGAGTACCAAATCTG
This sequence comes from Tetragnatha versicolor, assembly GCA_024610705.1. NCBI lineage: Eukaryota > Metazoa > Arthropoda > Arachnida > Araneae > Tetragnathidae > Tetragnatha > Tetragnatha versicolor. The sequence continues at coordinate 581,787 of JANDEH010000005.1, read as the reverse complement.
GTTATGGTTCAGCCCCACTTAAAAAAATCCTTGCCCCAACCAACCAAAAACTGAAACGACGCCAGACGCAACTATTTCATCATGAATTCAAAATACAAAAAAAGTCTCTCCTGTGTGTATGGCACGAAATCCGTTCGAACGTTAGTTTCTTAACCCACAGTCTGTGACCGTCCCAATTAATTTACCCACCTGCTGATTACGGTGAACGCATCACGCACGAGGACCTTGTTTAAACGTTTAAACCAACATCTTTCCCTTGGACGTGGACAAAAGAGGGCAGCTGTGAAGATGAAAGGCACTACCGTGTATTCATTTCCGTTGTGACATTTCAGGGATAGAAGATGTAAGGAAATAATCATGAATGGGCGAAGCAAACATTATATGTCAAATCCAAATATGACGTTGTTGCCGAAAGGGCACAAAACGTAATTTCCGCAAAATGTTAAAAGGAGTAATCTTTGAAGTATAGTAATTTTTGTTCAAGATATTCATATTGGTAAATTAATGTCAACAACTCAACAATTCATTATTGTTTTTGTAACGACAAATGTTCAGGGCGTCCCACGAAAAGTGGTCCAACCCTACCCTTTTAACTTTTGAACCCCTAACAATCATGAAAGTGGGGTCTAAGTATAGTAAAATGACCTTGCCCTATCCGATGAGACAATTTTCAACGCCCTCTTGCCAAAACTTCAGGAGTTATAATTTTTATTATAAAAACTATTTGAGGTATGTGAAAAAAGTCAATGACTAAGTTGTAGAGCAGCATCGATTTAGTAGGATAAGACACCTAAAGCAGAAAAATATCTTGAATAAAACCCCTAAAATTTACGCTCTATTACAGGGATGGCGAACCTTTCTCGATTAGTGTGCCATTTATAATACGGTTTATGATTTTCAGGTGTCGAGTGTGCCACTTGTTATTTTTTTAATAAATTATCTTTAAACCCTTGGAAAAGGAAATCCTCGCCTTTGAGGGTCGATAGTTCAGAACAGAAGTTTCCAACTTTTAAGTACTCAAGGGCTCCAATCGAAGGCACAAGTCCAGTGGTGGGCCGTAAATTCAGGGTGTATATAGAAATTTATTTCGGGAGGGGCCAACAATTATTCTTCAGTCCCTCTCATTCATGTTGTCAATAATGAAGTTCCGACTTAAGTCGGGTCCATCCCCAGACAATTTCTTGGAAATTTGCCCCTAAAAGCATGGTTTTGAACTAGTTTTTGGTACATTTAGTCCGAATTTTGGACATACATTTTAAGTTAGGATTTTGATTTTCATGAGTATTTAGAAAAAAGTTTGTGAATAATAAAGTTTCATGAAAAAAAGGGGGGGTTTGGGGGCACTCCCCCAGAAATTTTTTGAAAATTTCACCCCAAAAAACTGGGTTTCAACTTGTGTTGGTATACCTTGTCTGAATTTCGGAGGGAGGGCGGCCCCTTTGCCCCCCTTATATACCCGCCCTTGTGAAAAGTAATCAGGCTCCTTTGCATCCATGATTTTGTTTTCTAACGGCCAAATGCCAGTTTCCTTTATAAGGGCAGTCATGATTTGCTTACCTTTGCTGACGAAAGGAAAAAGGGGGGTCCAAAATGACCAATGTAATGAGGATTTAAAAAATTATTATTGGTTGGGGTAATTATAAAAACAGTATAGTGGTAGTACATGCATCACAATAACAACAGGATGCCTTGAGAATTTTATGTTTGATATTAAATATTGCAAAACTTTAAAATATAAGAAAAGGCCGTGGATGTTGAAGTTAATTATATAATGATAAAAGGCAGTAATTAAATATGATAGAAGATTTCTTGATGATGATGAATGGATATTGTTCAAAGTTTATAGAGATGGAAAGGACTTACATTTGGATGCGAAGAGAAGGTCTCGTTGTTATCAAGAAGAAGAACGGACACAAAGTCTGAATAAACACTAATTTCTTGAGGCACACAAACTGGTTTATTAACGAGGATTTTAGCAACACATTTCACATGATTGGCAAGCTGAGAGCGGGACGATTCTTCTAATACGATTGTGGCAGATGGATCGCACTTAAATATTGCACAAAAACTGTACTTAAAACATTGCACTTGTAACTGGTAGAACACACTTATGACGGATGGAGCACAATAGTCGGCGGCACAAACAAACGGAACTGAACACGATCCATTTTGTTCAAAAATGGTGAACACTGGAACAAATTATACCACCAAAGAGATAAACACACGGCACAGATCGGGAAGGCAGGTCGAAAGGAAGAACACACACCACAAAATTTTGGATGAAGATGAGGAACTCAAAGAATTGGGATGAATCGTAGCACAATCAACAAAATTAACTATTATCGGTTTTTGTTTGATGATGACCCACTCTCCTCAACCACCGTTGGGTCGGTCAGCCGATGACGTTGCTGAGGTTGGGGACACATACCGCAGCGTCCCGCGCTGGCCGGACGGGAACGCCGCAGGACGGAGTCCTGATGTAGGTGAGAGAGGAGAGGATCATGCCGAAAACAAAGGGTCTGCCGGTTTTATACCAGGGTCGGTCAACAACCTAACAGAGCCAAATCCCAAGACATTGGCTGAAAAATTCCTCATTAGGAGTGACGAACACCTCCCACGAAGCAATGCTAACACGCCAAGTACGGGGAAGATGTGGCGGGGTTAAAGGTCCGTGGAGGGATTGTCTCAAATCTTCTAGGCTCAAAAACAAATGAAGGGTTTGAGATGGAAATTTAGTTTTTAGGTCTTTAGAATCAGCGTCTGACACTGAACAAAATGAGTGGAAGTTTTACTAGGTTATTGTTATTTTTATCAATTTTGGAATTAAGAAGTTCAGGGGTTTAATTTATTGTACGTCCCTCTATGTGGGGGGTTGGATACAAGGAACTTTTCCCACCAGCTGTAAATTGACCCAGAAGATCTTTGGGGTGTCGGTAAGATCTCCCCAAAGAAAGGGGCTTAGCAGTGGTGATATTTTTATGATTTTTGTCTGGCATTTGAGTTTTCGCGAGGACTGGGTGATCTTTTCCCCAATAAAGAAATCAAAGTTTGGGGCCGTTGGAGTTTCGTATTACAAATTATTTGACACTCATGTCGTGAAAGAGAAGGAAATAAGATGCTTTGCACTTTCAAATATTGTGCAGGTGGTGTTTTCCAGTGGTTTAGGAATTTTGTCTGGTTTAAGGGGGACTGTGCTCAATTGCCAAAGGAAACTAGAGATCGAGAACGAATATGTGATGGATCTACATCACATTCTCCCCGAAGACAGAGGTTTTTTTTTTTTAAATTCTCATCATCAAGTTATGAAAAATTTGTATTCAAAACCAAAAAAATTATAAACATATCAATTCAACTAAATAGTCTAAAAAATGTGGCTTGGAAACAGTTTAAATATCAAGTTGGCAATTCCGCTCATATACCATAACATTTTTTTTACAAACCACCCAAATAGCATAAAATTTTTTTTACTAACCGCCCTCAGCTGCCTTAATACATGATTTCAAAATTATACATAAACATTTTTCTCATTATATCAATCGTATTATTCAATCAGGCTCGTTCATAAGAGCAATTCCATACTGTAAAAATATAGGACATACATGTTACTTTCAAAAAATACCAAGCATCATTTATATTTAAATTTCATAGAGCAACAAATGATACATACATGTACCTCCAATAAAATATGAGCACTGTTTCAACTTTTCAATTCGTTTGCAAGGTAAACTGCTTAGAGCATCATCTTTTGTGTTAAAAAATACATGGAGAAAACATAATGGAACACTCTCTTTGATGTGATAGCAATATTTCATCTTCACATAAGCATGATCATGAATACAACTTTCAAAACCTTTGTACGTTAGTCGTAATTATTTGCATACAAGTCATTTCTTAAAAACAATATTTGAGGGAAAAAATTATCAACTTTCACCACTCCTGGTGAGTGTCCACGCCGGCATGGAAAACTCATTACTATGTGCACTAGTAATTCCAGGAAGAGCAAATGCTGACAAAAATTAATTAGTTAAGCTCTATCCATATTTATATAGAACATACAAGATGAGCAAAAAAAATAAATTCTTCATAGTGGTTATAATCCCATAAACAAAAAATTTCATATTAATTCTAAGAAAAGTGTAAGTTAATACCATACAAATTTCAATATTTTCTTATTTTATGTATATGTTTCAATTCCTTATATTTTTTTTGTAGTGCCCATGCATATATCACATCTACATTTCAATAAGTTTCAATTTACTAATAACTGTTTCATTTTCTAATTTAAACCATTTTTGTTCATTTCATGCATAAAATCCAAGTAAGCTCATTAATACATCTTTAACAACATTTACCATTTATCATAAGTACTCATTAGCAAATCTCAGTGCAATATTACCAACATTATATATAAGTATGCTTTTTAAACAAGTATGTCAACTCTACATGTAGTAAATTAAGTATGTCTCAAAATTTTTGATGAAGTGCAATTTTAAGTTTAAATGCTTTGCCCTTTAAAAATTATGTTCCAACACGAGGTAATAGTTATAAAAAATCTCATGGGTTAAATCCATGTAAAATATTTAGTGATTATCATCGTGAACTATAATGTTCATTCTTATCCAAATTAACAGGGTGACTAATAGCTTATCAGTGACTAGTGACCTAAATATCCCAAAAATTGAGTGACCAAACATGGTTCAGCTTATAGCAACCATTACAAGTGAGTAGGCAATATTCCTCTACTCTTTATTCCAAGTGGGCATTTTCCCTCCACAATTATTTTTATAGTGCACTTTCAAGTGGGCATTTCCCTTCCACTGCAATTTTGGTCCCGTGCTATTTTTTATTTTTCATTTTTGTTGCTTATCTACACTCATTGGAAGATCTGCCATCCCTGACTAAGTTTCCCGCTTAGATTTCCTATGTTACTTATAGGTGTGCTATTGGTTTCTTTGCACCATCAGAGATATAGGGCTTATTCCCAACCAAAAAGGGGTTTTTGTAAATAAACATATTTTTTGCACGCGGTAGCCAATTCTCTAAACACATTCTCAAATCTCAATAAATTTAGTCACTCTTAATCATCAACAAATTTCTCTTAAATTAAGTCACTATCACTTAACTAACAACTCAATATCAAAATCATTATAAAAAGAAGTCACATAAAACTTTATACCATAATCATCCAGGCTTAAAAAATTATTCACTCATTTGATTTTGAAAATTCAAAATCACCATTTGATTAAATTCTACCAATTAATTGATTAATTTATGAAAAATGATTCAAATAAAAGTTGGAACCAAACAAATATGTAAATATATCAAATTATACTCAATAACATAGGGCAAAAGCAAAAAAAAAACTGTTAAGAAACTTTTCAGCTAGTTTCAAATTCATTCAAATCAACTATATTCAAATAATAACTTTCAAATGGTATTATTAAACCATAATTAAACTTATCATAAAATTCACCAAAATATTTCAAATCAAAATTAAATAGATAGCACTTCAAAATTAAATCATCAAAAATACCTCTACTTGATACTACTCAACGTATCAATTACTCTCAAACATTCATTAATCTCTTGGGTGATACGGAAATCCATCAATATTATATTAAAAACCAGTATTTTTAACAAAAGACCACATTCAATTATCAATTTAAGTATGAGATAGACTTTGTATGAGTTAGACCCAATTATTTTTATGACAATAATTCTGACAATATCATTTTCATATACTCAAGATGTTATATTGGCCACAAATAACATTCATAACATTCCATCTACATCATAGTGCCCATTTTAAAAAGTAATTTCACTTTTCAATGTATGTGTCATCCCACAATTTTATGTTAGTTTAATTTTGAATAGGCCATTTGATTTCCGAAAGAAAAAATAAACTCATAGTTTAGAGTTTATTTAATAATATGCATTAAATGGGGTTTTGCCATTTATACCCATTTAAAAAATAAGTCAAAGTCATAATCGAAGTGTACGCGAGCCCTGTTTGTATATGTTGTACGACGACAAGAGTATCTTGATGTAAATTAAATTTAACATTTCCTGTACTACATGTCATGTACATCAAAATGTGTGTTGAATTTTATATCATGTATTCAATCAACACTTTGTGTAAATTCATTTGTTTGTTTGGCAAATAGTAGTGGGCTAGAAGTCCTTTTCTATCAGGAAGGTATAACCTGTAAATGACCTAGTGGGGAGTGGGGGCAATTATCCTTGTTTTATCCCGGGTAGGCATAACCCGTACGTAAATATTGGCCAAAATGATATGAATTAATGGGAGATAGGGGTCCTTTTTATGGTAGGTATAACCAGTTTCATTTTCATTTCCCATTAATAAAATTTGATCTTCATATAATATAATATTCAGAAATGATTGGGTCCAATCAAACAAAAAATTTAAAAAATTCAAATAGATACTTTAGATTATCACATGAAGTAATCAAGAAAAAAAGATTTGGCTTTCCTTTCAAAAATACAAAAATGGTCATTAAAAAGATTAAAATCATGGCATTAAATTCAAAGTTTGTGGTTCTATTTCAAAATGTATACAGCCAGTGGTCATCAATAAGTGTAAATATTCCATTAAAAATCAATTAATCTTCAAAATATCATTATATATGACCAAAAACAAGAAAACAACACTTCTAAGTTGAAAAAATATCATAACATGAACCACGCGCGTTACCAAAACCAAAACAGAGAGAGAGCGCTGGTTTGTTTACATAGATAAGGGGATGTTGGGGGGGGTGGTTGTGCAGTTCGTTCGTAAAATAAGGAGATGTCCCGTTCGTTAGTAGGGGGATAGAATTACGGAGTGCGCCGAGTTGGTTGCTCGGAAAAAATGATTCCGTCTCTCATCATTTTTTGGGAGGGGTGAAACGAGTTTCGCGGAGTCGCGAAAATGTCACTAGCACATTTGTTTTGCTTATTTGTTTTTGACACAGGGTTGTAAACAGGGGTGTTCCTTTCAAGAAAGGAGAATGATTCTCCAGCACTTTTTTTATAGGTGTGCCAAAATAACGCCAAATGAAGGCAAAAAGAAATTTCATACACAGGGTTTATCAATGCAAATTATGCTACAGTGCCAATTTTTAGAATAGTTTTTAGAAACATGTGAATCAAAAGGAAGGGAATTCAGTATCAATATTTTCAAATAAGTAAGTAAAATCCAAATGCACTAATTATTCAATAAATTCCGGACATAATGTATTGAACAAATGAGCATTCAAAAATTAGTCTCCAACCAAAAATATAGCTTTCAATAAAATTATAGCATTCACTCATCAATTAAGAAGACTGTTATAATTATTAAAATTAAATATATGCATAAATGGAAAAACTATAAACTCTTAAATAAAGAACTGAAAATGCGAATATCAGTAATAAGGATAAAAATCTCAAACCAAGACCTTCAATATTAGTTAATAAATTATCAAAATGCAATATAAACCTTTGTCAGTTAAAAATAGTCAATCAACCATGATTATATATATAAAAACTGTAAAAAGAATGACCAAGAACTAAATTATATCATATAAAAAATTCAAAACAAATACCTTTTGTAAAATATTTTTCAAGAAACAGTTGTATCAAAATTAAAATCAAATGATACCTTAAAGTTTATAAGTTGCAAATATTTTCAAAAATGATGATAAATCAACAGAGCTCAAACATCAAATTAACAAGGCCTGGTTACGATGCACCAAGTGTAATGAGGATTTAAAAAATTATTATTGGTTGGGGTAATTATAAAAACAGTATAGTGGTAGTACATGCATCACAATAACAACAGGATGCCTTGAGAATTTTATGTTTGATATTAAATATTGCAAAACTTTAAAATATAAGAAAAGGCCGTGGATGTTGAAGTTAATTATATAATGATAAAAGGCAGTAATTAAATATGATAGAAGATTTCTTGATGATGATGAATGGATATTGTTCAAAGTTTATAGAGATGGAAAGGACTTACATTTGGATGCGAAGAGAAGGTCTCGTTGTTATCAAGAAGAAGAACGGACACAAAGTCTGAATAAACACTAATTTCTTGAGGCACACAAACTGGTTTATTAACGAGGATTTTAGCAACACATTTCACATGATTGGCAAGCTGAGAGCGGGACGATTCTTCTAATACGATTGTGGCAGATGGATCGCACTTAAATATTGCACAAAAACTGTACTTAAAACATTGCACTTGTAACTGGTAGAACACACTTATGACGGATGGAGCACAATAGTCGGCGGCACAAACAAACGGAACTGAACACGATCCATTTTGTTCAAAAATGGTGAACACTGGAACAAATTATACCACCAAAGAGATAAACACACGGCACAGATCGGGAAGGCAGGTCGAAAGGAAGAACACACACCACAAAATTTTGGATGAAGATGAGGAACTCAAAGAATTGGGATGAATCGTAGCACAATCAACAAAATTAACTATTATCGGTTTTTGTTTGATGATGACCCACTCTCCTCAACCACCGTTGGGTCGGTCAGCCGATGACGTTGCTGAGGTTGGGGACACATACCGCAGCGTCCCGCGCTGGCCGGACGGGAACGCCGCAGGACGGAGTCCTGATGTAGGTGAGAGAGGAGAGGATCATGCCGAAAACAAAGGGTCTGCCGGTTTTATACCAGGGTCGGTCAACAACCTAACAGAGCCAAATCCCAAGACATTGGCTGAAAAATTCCTCATTAGGAGTGACGAACACCTCCCACGAAGCAATGCTAACACGCCAAGTACGGGGAAGATGTGGCGGGGTTAAAGGTCCGTGGAGGGATTGTCTCAAATCTTCTAGGCTCAAAAACAAATGAAGGGTTTGAGATGGAAATTTAGTTTTTAGGTCTTTAGAATCAGCGTCTGACACTGAACAAAATGAGTGGAAGTTTTACTAGGTTATTGTTATTTTTATCAATTTTGGAATTAAGAAGTTCAGGGGTTTAATTTATTGTACGTCCCTCTATGTGGGGGGTTGGATACAAGGAACTTTTCCCACCAGCTGTAAATTGACCCAGAAGATCTTTGGGGTGTCGGTAAGATCTCCCCAAAGAAAGGGGCTTAGCAGTGGTGATATTTTTATGATTTTTGTCTGGCATTTGAGTTTTCGCGAGGACTGGGTGATCTTTTCCCCAATAAAGAAATCAAAGTTTGGGGCCGTTGGAGTTTCGTATTACAAATTATTTGACACTCATGTCGTGAAAGAGAAGGAAATAAGATGCTTTGCACTTTCAAATATTGTGCAGGTGGTGTTTTCCAGTGGTTTAGGAATTTTGTCTGGTTTAAGGGGGACTGTGCTCAATTGCCAAAGGAAACTAGAGATCGAGAACGAATATGTGATGGATCTACATCACAACCAATAAAATATATTTACATAATATTTGAACGGCCCAACGGCACCTAAGAGGTGAGTGGGGGGTTCGGGGGTCCTCCCCCGAAAAAATTTTGAATTTCAGCAGGCTAAAAAGTGTTCTGAAGCTAATTTTGATTAGTTTTTAGGTAGTAGGAAATCTCTGGGGTCCAGAACTAAAGGTTTCTTTTGTGTCATTTTTAAGGAATGTCGCGTGCCACCGTTATATCAGTCGCGTGCCACCCAGTGGCACGCGTACCATAGGTTCGCCATCCCTGCTCTATTAGGTTGAATTTACGTAGATTTTACGTCTTAAAACGCTCCTCACAAGGCGAAAATGAGAAAATTTTAATATAATGACTTAAGTAAACGATAAAAGTATTCTTAGCTCATTATATTGAAAATTTCTCATTTTCACCTCGTGAGGAGCGTTTTAAGACGTAAACTCTATTCGAGATATTTTTTTACTTAAGGTGTCTTTCCTACTTAATCGATGCTGCTCTACAACTTAGTAATTGATAAATTTATCAAATCTTTAATAGTTTTTAAAATAAAATTTATAACTCCTAAAATTTCCGGCCAGAGGGCGTTTGAAAGTTGTTGCATCGGATAAGGCATGGCCACTTTACTATACCGCTACCTTAATTGCATAGCTTTAGCTTGCTCCGTTAGCAATTTATTTCAGGGTTAAGGGACTTATCTATTCACCCTGTATAAACTAGTTAAAAGGTATCAATTAAATCCATAGCTTAGGTTAGACACCACCAAGTTTTTTTTTCTGTGACAGAGCTAATTTTGATCTAGACAACCCTAAAAAAAATTTCCTTACCTTGGAAACTGATTCATCCCCAAAATTTTTCCTGCAAATGCAAATATTTGGGGAGAAGGAACTCACTACTTTTTCTAGGTACAGACTGAGCTGTCAAATTTGCCCAGTTTTAAGCTCTGAACTTGGTGATACAACAGTAAATATCAATGAATATCTCAGATTTTTTCTCCATCCGCTTACTTTAATATAAGTCAGTTTATCTTAAAATGGTTCACGTAGACAGTGTCAACTTGAGTTGTAATTCCAGAATTAAGAGAGAAGAATTATATTTGATGTCGTTTATAATCCAGCAAAAAAAAATAACATAGTACATTTTTAACTTTAAAAATTTGAAGAGCAAAAAGTTGCATTTTAGAAAAGATAGTTCATTAAATACCACCACAATTTTCACAGTTGAATTGTGCTTATTTCAATATAATCACTACATTTTTGTGCTTGAATAAAAATAAAGATAATTATATTTTGTGAGGTTTGTAAAAACTTCTCAAAACTTGTTTTTCATGCCAACTCAATCTATGAAAAACAACTTGGATAATGTAAAGCTTAATGGGCAACCCCCCAAAAATTTTATCTCCAGAACTTGGAATTAAAAATGGAATTAGTAGGAGTTTTAAGGGAATTTTTTTGAAACTATCCACGTTGCATTGTAAACAATGTTTGGTTACAGGTTCAAAAGGAACGTAAGATAATTTCTTCGCAGCGGAAATTCTTGAACTTTTTTGATGTAAACTTAATTTTCTTTTTCATTTTAGAGAAATTTAATTTGTGTTTAATAGAGCCTGCTGAGAAGATAAATTTGTTTTGAAAATTCCTTTTGAGTTTGTACCTTTAAAATTTATCAACTACTTACTTGGAGTGAGAAATCGCTGGCAAAGCTCCCAAACAATCGTATCAGTCGGCTGCTGTAGATAAACTTCGATTGATCTCGATGGAAAAAAACAATTCTTTTCGCCTTCGCGTGAAAAGTGAAGTGGTGATCATGGGACCAGACGACACCTTTCCAAATTATGGTAAGTCATTTGTTATTCTTTTGTTCCTGCTGGTTTCCTGTTTTATTTCTCCCAAATTTTTTTGTACAAATATATACAGGGTGTCCCACGAGAAGTGGCCCAACCCTTTAACTTTTGAACCCCTACAGATATAGTCATGAAAGTGGGGTCTAGGTATAGTAAAGTGACCATGTTCTATCCGATGAGATAACTTTCAACGCCCTCTAGCGGAAAATTTAGGAGTTATAATTTTTATTTTAAAAACTGTGTGAGGTATGTGAAAAAAGTCAATGACTAAGTTGTAGAGCATCATCGAATTAGTAGGAAAAGACACCTTAAGCAGAAAAATATCTTGAATAAAATCCCTAAAACGCACGCTCAAATAGGTTGAATTTACGTAGATTTTACGTCTTAAAACGCTCCTCATGAGGCGAAAATGAGAAATTTTCAATTTAATGAACTAAGAATGCTTTTAGTCATTTACTTAAATCATAAAAATAAAAATTTCTCATTTTCACCTCGTGAGGGGCGTCTTAAGACGTAAAAACTACGTGAATTCAACCTAATTGAGCTTGCGTTTTAGGGGTTTTATTCAAGATATTTTTCTGCTTAAGGTGTCTTTTCCTACTAAATCGATGATGCTCTACAACTTAGTCATTGACTTTTTTCACATACCTCACACAGTTTTTAAAATAAAAATTATAACTCCTAAATTTTCCGCTAGAGGGCGTTGAAAGTTATCTCATCGGATAGGGCATGGTCACTTTACTATACCTAGACCCCACTTTCATGACTATATCTGTAGGGGTTCAAAAGTTAAAGGGTTGGGCCACTTCTCGTGGGACACCCTGTATTTTAAAAAGCATCTATTTGGGAATCTTTGCCTCGAGATTTCATCTATATTTACTTGGACACAACGAACATAAAATTTTGGTATCATTCTGAACTAATTTTAGTTGAAATTTCCGTTTACCTTCAGTTTAGCTATTCGAAAAAGACTTCAATGCATGATCAAGTACGTTGGCAAAGTAGATCTCTCATAAATAAACTCATAAGGTGCAATGGCTCATAAGGATCAAACCCAGTGCCTGCCAGCTCTGGTTTTCATTAAGTTTCTAAAATTTTCATTAAGTTTAAAAATTATATTAAACTAATCCCCCTTACCCTTTCAGTTAAAAAATCGACCTTTTTTAAAAATTCTTGTTAAAAACGATGGAGGCATTTTCCAAGGTAATTTTTCTATGGATATTGTAGTTCTATAGTTGTATAACATAACACACAATGATTATTAAATCATTAGTAAATAAATCAATTTGTTGAAATGAACATTGGAAATACAGGTAAAATCTTTCGATAAAATGAAAGAATATATTTTAACAGTATTCAGTTATAAATAATTCAAAATATAATTAAACTTAAAAAAAGACGAAAGACCTTTTTAAATTTATCTCAATTTTTGAATTTTGTAATATATGCATGTAATACATGTCTACAAGCTATATTTAAGGCTACAGGCTATATTTTAGTGCTGCTTATGAATATCAGGCCAAGCCAACAAAAGAGTGAAATAATAGTTGAAGCATTTATGTTTTTACCTGTTTTAAATGCTTCAATTTTTCCACTCTTACTATAACTTTTATTAAAAAAATTAGCCTGATATTCCCCCCCCATAAACAGCATTAAAGTATATACTACAGACATGTATCACAAGCATAAATAACAAAATTTAAAAACTTAAATTTTTTAAATTGGTTAAAAGTTTTAAATTTTAAAAATGATTTTGTTTTTTAATGTTTTTATTATTAATTATTAGATTAGATAAAGAATAAATACAGAGATTGGGGCACTAAATTTTCAAACCCTTTCTTAGTTATGGACATAATCATAAAGGCATCCATATTGGTCAACACCGACGGAATGGTCAACATATCTGAAGTCATTTATAATTAAAATTTTTATTTAATCCTTCAGATATCTCCACAATGGAGCTTTGGTGCTTTGAGTCATCTCAATAGATTCTCCAGGGTCATTTACCTAGGGGTAGACCTTACTAATGAGACCCTAGGACACGTTGGTTCCAAATAAAAGCCGCGAAGCGGACTTTTGAAACCCCCTGTATATTTGGGATTGAGACATTAATCCTTTCAGACCTTAAATTTTTTAAGAAATCCATTAGAACTCTAAACCTATGAAACTCTGGAGCTTCATCTACCCCCCTTTTAAGCACCCCATTGAACCCCGAGGGTCTATATATCGACCACTTCGACCATCACTGATTGATGAATAACCCATTTGATCCAATCCTGACATGATTTCCAAAGCGAATACCCGATCACAATCTCCTTGGCCCCACAACAACCCTTTCCTGAAATCTCCCCAAGAATAATAATCGCATTCTGCTCTCCGTTTCGGATGCTCCGTTTCTAAATTTGAACCGTGTGCCACTTTGCTGTGGGCGGACAGCTCACGGAAGAGCAAAAATCGGTCCAACTGTCATTCTTTCGCGGCAGCTACGATTCTCCCCATCTTCTCTCTTTTCTCCCCGTTTGCAAACAAGCTGCGATGTGACGACGAAGGAGCACCATGGTATTTATCTCCGTCGATTCTTCCACTGTTTTAACCACCCTCGATTTAAAAAAAATTACTATCGATTCCACACGTATCAAAATTTAACTTTGAAGTAGTATTAAACATTAAAAATTATTTTTTTTAAGTTTAGAGTTATAACATTTACCTCAAGCGATGAACTCGAGTAAAGGCGAGGGTAAAAGACCTTGAATATACCTTTTATAAAGACTTTTTGTAAAGTTATAAAATTTACTTCAATCAATGAATTATAGTAGAGCCAAGGGTAAAAGACCTGGAATTTCTTTTAGAATTCTTAATTATTTTTAGAACGAAAACGAAATGGTTATGGTTTAGGTTTTATGGTTTTTGATAAAAAAAATATAGTACCTACTTGTATAAAGCAATAACTTTTGTGCTGTGTTAATGCATTACGTGCGATGCAATATTAAAATTGGATTTTTTTTTCAAAATTACATTTCTTTTATTTTCCTCTTTGGAATTTAGCTCATACATAAAACATACTTAATACTAATTTTAATATCTTTGATTTATCTTTATTCTGATGAAGCAGGAGTTTGTAACTAAAATACAGTTTTGAATTATTAAAAAATATTTGGAATAAATGCGCCTTATGGCGAAAATCTTAATAATTAAATGATACGATATTGAAAGATTGACGATATTGTAAAAGTAGAAATACTTATGAAAACTATAAACTCGATAAGTGCTAATGGAGCTGAAAATGAACATTATATTTTCCTTGCGAATAATGAACCAGGGTTTCAGTTTTCAGGCATTTAATAGGATAGTAATTGGAATCTCAAAAATAGGAAGGAGAATTAATGATTGAATATTGATATCAGTTACTGAAGAGTAATGGATAGTTTATTATGTACATTATATGGAAGATTTATTAAATTCGATTTATTTACACCTTCCCATTACAAACCATGAAAAACATTTTCAATTATATTTATTATTATTTATACTTGTAATTGAATTCCTTAGGCTTCACTTGGACTTAAAAATACACTCATACAGTTGTCACTTGAAATTTGAGTTTTAAGACGTGAAAAACATTTCGATTCCTTGAACTACCCGAGACAGATAAATATTCATCACTCCCTGGAATGTGTCCAGCCAGGTAAACCGTATAACAAGTCCCTTTCTCCCGATGATAGTGTCAGCGGAAATGAATGGGGGGTTCCAGTGCATTTAGCGTTCCATCTTTCGAAGGAAGTATTTACGGCAGGTTATGCTCTCTCTCTCGCCATCTTCTTGCCAAGTGGCCCGCTGCTATTCCTGTTGCATCTAGACTCGCAAAAAACGAGCTGATTCGGATGACGAATATTTTAACTCCTCCACTCGTAATGGGTTACGCGCTTTGTGTTCAAACCCCACAACCGAACAAGTGTCGCGCTCTTCAGTGTCACCCTGACCCTGGACTACCCCGTGAAGTGTGAAAACCCCCCGGATCAGGAAAAACGGATACCTCGTTGTCGAAAGACCATCCTTCATTGAAAAGAATTGAAAAGAAGGCTTATTGGTTCAATCGAAACCTGACGAGTTGTAGTGTTTCATCGAGTTTTGGAAGCGAACGTTCGATTGTGATGTTTGTGAGGTGAGGTGGTTAGGGGAATCGGTTTTCTTTTTTTGAAAAATTGTCGTTTCGTTGGAAGGTTCAATGAGTGTGGAAAAATTAGGTGACGTCACGCTGAAAACGGAGAATGTCGATGATGGAGCGTCGTCCTCTAAGGTGCGTTTAATGTGTTTCTTTTCCGAAAAGTTAAAAATCATCCGGTTTAAAAAGCGATGAATCGCCAGTTTGAAGAAGGGAACTAAGTCCAAAAAACGGCAAGTTAATTTTTTGTGCTCAAAAAATTCTCCTTTGCTCTACATGTGAGTGTACAAAGAAGGAAAATTAA
The DNA here is from genome assembly GCA_024610705.1 of Tetragnatha versicolor. Classification (NCBI taxonomy): domain Eukaryota; kingdom Metazoa; phylum Arthropoda; class Arachnida; order Araneae; family Tetragnathidae; genus Tetragnatha; species Tetragnatha versicolor. The sequence goes on along the minus strand of JANDEH010000005.1, from coordinate 566,093 downwards.
TAACTACCCCTATTGGGTAGGTATAGCCCCTTGATGTTGGCAAAATCGAGGTTCATTCATTGTATTTTGTTATTTAGTTTGAAAAGTTTATGTGTGTGGGGGAATATACTTATATTTCCTTAAATGTGATTGCTCTTTTTTCTAACAAAGTCCTGAATTTTCTGTAAACATTTAGTGGTTATGCAATGAAAATTCCATTAATTATAGATCCCCCCCAATTTTCTCAAAATTTGGGTTTTGGACTTAATTTCTTTTTCAAACTGGCGATTTAATTATGATAGGTTGTATGGATCGAAATAAAACTCGATTAACTTATATCGACTAACTTAATTAACTGTATAACTACTTACTTAATTAGCTAATTACGACTATCTCGTATAACCTAAGGTAAAATCAACACTCTTCATTCAAGAGAGTAAGTATGCTTTGATTGAAACAATAAACTATCGGGAGTGTTTGTTTATTTCCCACGTTAATTTATTTTATATTATTATGTTTATTTAAGAAAGCATACATGACAGTTTAATACGACACGCTCGATTCTCTTAGATAGAGGAAATTTTTCAAAAAGTCAAGAAAAATTATGATCTTTTATACGAAATATTATACGCCCCATTGCCCATAGTTTTAATGCAAATACAAATACAAATACAAATACAAATTTTGTCGACCAGCTACAGGCTCGAAGCCCAACAAGGCTGGTCCATTTTTTATTAATTCACCCATTCCCACTGACTGTCTAGTTTTAGCTTAAACTCATATACACCCTTCGAATTTACTATATGTTCTGGCAATGCGTTCCATATATCTATTACCCTATTGAAGTAGTAGTAATTTCTTAAATCCCGATTGAAATGAGTCTTATTCAATTTGTACCCATGGCCCCTTGTTCTGTTATCCCTATTAAAGTCTAAACCTTCTGTATCCCCTTGCTTTACGAACTTGAAGAGCTGAATCAAATCCCCCCTCCTTCTTCTTCTCTCCAGTGTATACATGTTGAGCCTACTCAAACGCTCATTGTAATCTAGGTGTGCCATTCCCTTAATTATTTTTGTAGCTCTATGCTGAACCCTTTCAATTACTTCTATATCTTTTCTCATATATGGAGCCCAGAATTGTACAGCATATTCAAGGTGAGGTCTTACCAAGCCCTTATATAATGGCAATATTATATTCTTATCCCTTGAAGTTACAGTCTTTTTGATATACCCCAATAACCTATTTGCCTTTTTACCCGCAGCAGAACATTGGTGACCCATTTTAAAGTCATTGTGTATTATCACCCCAAGATCCTTGACCGTATCTCCCTCCTTAACCCTTACTCCTTGCAACCAGTACTCGGCTCCATTATTCTTATAACCCATATGCAGTACTTGACATTTCCCCAAATTGAATGACATACCCCATTTTACAGCCCATTCAGAAATCCTATCAAGATCACCTTGTAAATTTTCAATTTGTGTCTTGGTATCCACTGTCCCCCATATTTTTAAATCATCTGCAAATATACTGATTCTATTCTTAATCCCCTGACCTATATCATCTATGAATATTATAAATAAAATTGGTACCAAAACAGATCCCTGTGGAACCCCACTGAGTACCTCTGTCCACTGTGAATAGCTTCCTTTTACCTGCACTCTCTGTTTTCTACCCAATAACCAATTCTTAATCCAAACCAATGTTTTCCCCTGAATCCCTAGTCTTTCCAATTTATACAGTAGTGCCTCATGAGGTACTTTATCGAAGGCTTTTTGAAAATCTATGTACATGATATCTACACTTCTCTTCTTATCCAGCTCCCCAGTTATATTATCATAGAATTTTAATAGATTTGTAGAGCAGGATCTTCCCTTCCTAAACCCATACTGGTTATCAGATAGCAATCCCCCTTCCTCCAAGTATAACATTATATGCCTTTTTAACAATGATTCGAATATTTTGCAAATTACTGAAGTTAAGCTTACTGGTTTATAGTTGCCCGGATCACTTTTTACTCCCTTTTTAAATATTGGTGTTATATTGGCCAACTTCCAATCTATTGGTACCCAACCCGTGCTATAAATAATATTGAACATCATTAGAATTACGTCCCCCAGTTCTTCCGCACATTCCACCAATACTCTCGGATAGATCTCATCCGGCCCAGGTGCTTTAGTTGGCTTTATACTTTTCAGCTGATGTACTATGTCTTCCCTGTTAAATTTGCAATCCATCACGTAGGAAGCGGGGGCAAAATCGTTCGATTTCGTCATTTATTACATAAAAGCAATTTAAGAACTGAAATTCCAGTTAATCAAACCAATCATAATTTCTTAATCTTAAGCGCTTAGTAAATCAATGATTATTTTAAGCCTAAGACCAGAGAAAATGTGATTGGAATTTCCACTCTTAAATTGGTTTTGTGCAATAAATGCCTGAATCGAACGATTTTATTTTTCTAATCCAATCTTAAAAGGTTAAGTGTCAATTTCCCTCAAAGATTATACATTTCTGACTCCTCTTCCAAGCAACTCCTTCCAAGAAATTTCACATTTACACCCTGTATGTTTCCATAGTTAAAAGAAAAATTGACTTTTTTAGTAAAATATACGTGAAATGTTTGTAATTCAATGATTTACACAAAAAAGTTATCAAACATATATTATAGTTTTGCTTTTAAATTTACCAATATAAAGTTTTTTCTCTCTAGAGTACACACAAGGGTTTATCAGAGTCACAAATCTGTGGTAAGTTTCCCTTTAACTATTTTTATTTTTAACTGATCGTTTTCAAGTGTTCATTAAAGACAGTAAATTTGTATTGAATTCAAGCCTACAAATTTAGATTTTTCTACTTGCTGATTCAAAAATTTATAAAACTACCATTGCTCTCTGGATTATTATACCATTGCTCAATTTCAGCCGGAACGGCGTTCCGGAACCTCTTTTTCGATTAAAAATTTATATTTTATTTCCGGGATCTCCTATAACTGCAGCCCGCGAAACCCTTTCTATATGTACGAAAAAAATTCCTAAAATGAATTAAAACCCTGTTTATGGGGTCAAATTTCGAAAAATTTTCTGGGGGAGGACCCCCAAACCCCGCCTTTTCTATTTAGAATTCAACTTATCACATTTATCTTCTGATTAATTTCATAAAAGGGCAAATCTTACGAAAAAATGTTGTATAAAAAACCTGTAAACATGCGTAAAAAGGGTTTAGTCGAGTTTTTCCCCCTGTGCAAAAATTTAATTTGGGGCCTGATGTTGATTTAATTTTCTTAAAGGATATTTGGGCCCCTCCCGAAATAAATTTCTACATACGCCACTATGATCCTATATATATGTGTTAAAAAATAATTTTCTGTTGTTACTATTTAAACTTATTTTCAACGATTCACTTGTGCATATTTTAAATGTAAAAAAATTTTAAATGCATTTTTATCTTTTTTGCAAATAACAATAATTTTGTGATTTAATATAAATGTTACATTTTAATTATGTTCTTTTAAAACATAATTGTGAACCCTAATTTGAACTATCCACACAATCCGCTCTTGGTGTTGATTCTTTTTTTTTTATCTGAACCAGATTTTCCAGATTGCTGGTCAAATTTGCCAAGAAAATTTGCGACATCTTAAATTCTACCGTTTAAGGACTTTAACTACGCATTATATTCCTTAAACTGGCAAAATATACAACACTATTGATTCATTGATGATATACCGTCCCGCCTTCTTCAAGAGGCGCCCTGTTGGGAAAAAAAGTACAACGCACTGTAAAAAAAGGTGTTTTAACAAAAAAATTGCTTGAATAGTTCATCGTCTTATACAATTATTAAGTTAGAAAATTCTTCCTAATCTAGTAAAACACACTTGAATTTATTTTTTAAATTTAAATTAAAAAATGGATTGCTTAAGTTTTAGTATTAAAAAGTATTCGCTTTTTTTCAGTTTTGAGACCAATAATTTTTGAATCCAAAAAAATCCCAACTTAACTGTGGTAATGACTGGCAACAATCTTGAGAGTACATTGAATATTTATCAAACTTACCAACTTTTCTCGCAAACTATTACTGGTGACTAACTTCGAATTCCATGAAACTTTTACTATGTTTATTTCGCACTCTTCAGAAGACCTCTTACCTCTGAATAAAACATGAATAAGAGGGATTGAAGGGCAATAATTTAAAAGGGATGCAAATATTTTATTTGAAAACTTAGGTTAGTAATTTTATATTTTAATCCAAAATAAATAGTTTCATAGAACATACTAATACACACCGATAAAAGTACTTTTTTTCTTTTTTAAATATATGTAAGTTACAAAATGCACTACTCAAGATGGCAACAAGACTTCACGGTTGCTTCAACTTGAATAACGAAATTCTATTGACGATGCTCCCTCCACCTACTCCTAGCTCCGTGTGCACCGCTAACCAAACCGGCGATTAACAGGGAGTCAAACCTCTGATTGGTGGAAAACTATTTGTCCTTCTTTAACACGTCGACTGCCACAATTAAAACAAAACTAGGGGGATATCGCCCCCTAGTTTGTTTATAAAATTCAAGGGTACTGTTGCATTAGCCAAGAAAAACCACCATAAGCAGTATAATATATCAGATAAGTACTATTAACATGTACATACCTGCCAACATTGCCATTATAAAAAAGGAAGATTTTAAAAATCAAGGTAACCATGGCATTTTTTTCTTAATCTAAGTCAAGACTATCTACCATAGTTACTACACCTAAGTTAATAGGTAGCATGAATGGATATCTTTCAGTTCAAAAAATCAAAGAAAAACAAATTTAATATCAAATGAGCACACTAACCTACCTAACTTTACATACACATTAAAAAACTTATTTCAGATCAGTACAAATTTATTTCTTTTCAAATATTATTCTTAATCTTAATATTTTTAAGCCTGATATGTGCAAGATTCAGCCTTTTTAGAAAATTGTTATCCAGAACCATTTCAAAACATTTCTGTCCTTTGCAAAAATAGGCTGCTTAAATTATTTGGTCAAAAAACAGAAGAAATTTATTGAAAATCGGATGACGGAAGATTCTCTTAAAAAACGGAAATCTTCCGGCTAAAGCGGAAGAGTTAGCAGCTATGCATCTCTCTATATTAAAAAAAGTAACAGTCACCGCCGCCGCCGCCGCCGCTGCCGCCGCTGTTTCAGAAAATGATATTTTTGAACACTTTGAATTATCACTACGCAAAAACTATTTGAAGGAATATTATGAAATTTTGACCATTGATAGACAAATGTATGAGGGTCATTTCAGTTTCCAAACCTAATTAATTAGATAATTAGTTCTGGAGTTATTTAATGTCAAAGTCGAAAATTATTTTTTTCGGCTGCGAGTTCGCCCCCAGCAAAATCTATTTGCAGCAGAAACATGATTTTTTGCAGACACATACTCTTAGGTATGAAGTTGTGCACCTCGTCGCCCTTTTTTCGAATTTCGAAGTATTTTGGGAGTAATTAAATTCTAAAGTTTCGAAATTTTTTACCCTTTTTCGGTTTTTTCGTTATAATAGAAAAACTAATCACAGTAGAACTATGATATTTTAAACACGCATACAAATATTTTTTATAGAAAGATTGGCGTTTCATTTTTAAAAAAATTCGAATTAGTTTTAGAATTATTAAGATACCAAGTTTCAATTTTTTCTTCTCTTTCTGGTCGTTCACTAGAGAAACAGGCGATTATTTTTATGAGTCTGATTTCTTATTCCCGATGATTCACTAGATACAGACGTGCATTTTATAAATTTAAAAGCTTTTTAATGGCATGTGTTTTTTCTCTAAGATGGTTGATGATAATTAGTAGACTTGCTGGATATTTTTGAAAACATTTCGGTTAAATTATTGGTAAACTAAAAAGGAATATTTTAGTAACAGTTTTATTTTGATATTTTTGTAGTTATGGTCCGCATTAAGTTATTGGTAAGTTAGAGAGATAAAAGGTTTCGATTTTAAAGGATCATTAACTAAGCAGACAAGTTCCAGGTTTTACTGGATAGTTGAGATGAAACAAGCGAGCTCTGCTCGCTAAGATCGCGAAGCGATCTTCATAGAACTGCGAAGCAGTTCCGGGGGTTGGTGAGCAATAGCGAGCAGGGGGCAGAGCCCCCTAGTCATGTATATAAAAATAATAATTTAACAGTAAATTAATAAAATAGTAACATTTAATCCCTCTTAACATATTTGAACAGCTAATAATATCATTAGAGACTGAAATCGGAAAAAAAATCAAATCCAAAACAAATGCATTCATTTTGTAAACAAATTTATTGTTGCCAACCGAGTAAAAGAAATACAACGAAATCTGGGAGTTAAGTAAGAGAATTATATATAGATTGTCCGTGTAGCCAAGAAAGAAAAAGTTTGAAAGAAGGTATATTTAAATCATGAGACACAAAAGGTGTGAGTTGAATGCAACTCATATCGAAGTAGTCAACGTGTTAACTTCCAGTTAGCCACCGCACCGGTCAAGTTACCGGGGGATACAGCCGGTAAGAAATCGTAGGGATGACCACCCCCACAGAGAAAAATCCTACCGGAGGGTCCAAAACGATATTTTCAAAAGTTGGATGGATGTGAGGGCGCAACGAGGAACTAGAAATGATTGACAGAGAGATCAACAGTAAATTTTGGTGACCAAACCTGTGATTGTCTGCCACTCAATCTGCTATTTTCGAAGGAGAAGGAAAAAGCTTTTTTCGTCCGATCAGGCTTTTTTCCCGTCTCCAGTGACGTAGATGCGATCCCAGCGCCAAAAAAGCCCCACATCCATCCAACTTTTCGATTTCCATTTAGCGCCTATGGCTACGAACTCTCTGTTCTAGTATGCCCACCCCAACAGCCATCACATATATCGAAAAAAGTAACTTCCACTAGTGACAGAAGACAAAACAGATCTTCACTACTAACATTCAAAACTGACCGTGTTATTTGTCTCTCGCTCAGTGGGTGCGGGTGTTTTTAGATCGCTCTTTCTATTTTGAGACGGATCGTATACACACTTTTCACACCATACTGAGTGCCAAAACTAACGTAAGGTTTGACGAGAACTTGGAAAGACTTAAACAAATTTAGGCATCTAAGCAGAGATTCTTGTACTAATTGAATTGAATAACGTAAGAAAAAATTAAAAACCATAAAAACGATTTAACACTGTACAAAAATCGTCTTTTTAATCTAATCTTTCATAGTATTTCAACGAAAAATTTCTGTATTCCCACTGAGGAGACACAAGTTTGTGTTTTTAGCTCAGTGTGTATGCCTAAGAAAACTTGCTTTTTCTGTGAATCCTTCCACCAGAAAGAACTAAGATTTAATAAAATCCCCACTAAAAGAATAAATTTTAAAAACAAGTATGTACTAGTCAAATTGGCCCGTGCTCTACCATTAGTGATATTATTTATTGAAAGACATTATTAAGTTTGTAAAAATTGTTTTTAACTTTAAAAATCTAGCTTTAGAATAAATACTAATCATCACAGCTTTTATTTTTATGAGTACTTAATATCAAATTTTAGTTAAAAGAATTCAGTTTACATTTTTCTTTCTGAGCAGAGTTGAAAACAGCATTTTCCATGCTGGACAAAAACCAAGATGGGAGAGTGAATTTAAGCGAGATGAAGGCTATGCTGTGCCATTTAGGCATCAAAATTGAAGATTGTGTGGTCGAAGCGCTGATCCAACAAGCGAGTGAAAGAGGTAAGTTTTATACTTTAGCTTAATTTCTGAACATTTTTAATGAATCCATTTTTTTAATAAAGAAATGAAACCATTGCACCCAGTTACTAGTAATTTAAATTCGACACTTTTAATTCAGTTTTTGAACATGGGTTTACGAGAAAATGTTTACCTGAAAGAACCATTTATAATTTGGAGTAGTCTTTGGATCATTCAAAAATTAAATCAGTTTATGGAAATGAAAGGTTCGTTCAGATACGATATTTTCCCCTATTGCAAACCACACAAGTTTGGTGGAAAATTGAAGTTTCTGGAGATTTTTTATTCTTTTGCAGACGACGGATTAGTGAGCGAAGAAGAATTTTTGAGCTGGATGGCGAGTCAGGAAGAAATAGTAGGCGGCAACGAGGACGATTTGATGGACGATCTTCTGGCGGCGTTCAGGGTGTTCGACAAGGATGGGAATGGATACATAACGAAAGTAAGCTTCTTCTCAACTCTGAAACATTTAACTGAAATGGGAAACCTCAGGTTTGATTTTTGAAGTTTTTTTTTATTTCCCAAGTTTTGTTTTTTAAAACTGTAATAATTATGTGAAATACTTATCATAAGGCTATTAATTTATCAGGATGTTTGAGAGAAAAAATTAATTTTATAGCATTTCATAAATGTATGATCCACGGACAGCAACTTCTCAAATTTCTAGAAAATCACCCATTAGTGTTTTATAAATTAGGGTGAAAATCTTACGACTGTACCTATTAACCTAAATCGACTGTACCTATTAACTTTTGTTGTTACGAAATCTAGAACCAGAGTTTCCTAAACCATTCCAAGCAATAAAACCCCGTAAGAAATTTTCTTAAGACTTCCTTTCGTATTCAGAGAGGTAAGCTTAAAACAGGTGCAAAATAATGCGTTTCTCATTGATTTTTTTCTTTAAAAGGATGAACTCAAAATGGCAATGGATTTGATTGGTGAACCCGTTACGGAATCTCAACTGGAAGACATGTTGAAAGCCATCGACATCGACCACGATGGACGGATAAATTACGAAGGTAAATTTTCGTTTTTTTTTGCATATTGATATTGTTACTTTTAAAAGACCGATGAGTTTTTATTATCTCTAAAGGTCAACTGCGTTTTCTGTGTCATAAGACAAACCTATATTTTGTACGTTATTATTGCTTTGCCACTTGCTCCTCCAAGCTTCTATAACGCACTCTCATATTTTTATATGGAATGCCACAAAAGTTATTAACAGATTTGGTCAATGCACATTTTTATTACTTTTTTAAAATAAATTTTAGTTTGAAAACCCTTACCTATACTATACTTCACAGCAACGTTTCCTGAACCTAGTACGCCATTACGCGGAAGGAGAAAGGGGGTAAACACAAAGCCTCTTGAGTTGCAAGGAGGAGTTTCGTTACGCGAATAGGGATAAAAACGAAAGAATCACATTTTAAAATTGAAGTTCTTTGTTTCACTTGAAATTCATACACCGCGATGGGAACTATTTTGTTTGTTAGTGAAGTAGTAGGTTCAACTTAAGTTGCTGTCTGGTATAGCATTTAATCGTCAACAAGAATCCTAAAAGCTATTAGTTTTGAGTTTTACCAGTCTTCTTAAGAAATTAAGCATATATAGTAGGGTGTATCGAAAAAAACTTTTTTTCGATTTTGATGATGCCTTAGTGCGGAAAAGTTGTCTAAGGTGGCAGAGAGTACCTGTGAATTTTTTCAGAATTTTCGGATAATATCTTTAGGTGCCGCCAAGGCCCTGAAGGTCCCCATGTTAATCCAATGGAGCGCGCAAGCCAAGAAGGCCGAAAATTGGTTTTTCGCCCCTCATTTCTACCCTAATCACACGACGAATGTCTTCACTCGAGTTATGGACCCTATATGATCTAGGCTATCCGACAAAACTTGAATAATAGCCTAAATCTCAATATTATGTTGATTGTGGGATCTGATTTGAACGAGGAAATAAGCGATTTTCGACGAAATTGGAGCATACAAAGAAACGTAATATAGAGATTTAGGCTATTATTCAAGTTTTGTCGGATAGCCTAGATCATATAGGGTCCATAACTCGAGTGAAGACATTCGTCGTGTGATTAGGGTAGAAATGAGGGGCGAAAAACCAATTTTCGGCCTTCTTGGCTTGCGCGCTCCATTGGATTAACATGGGGACTTTCAGGGCCTTGGCGGCACCTAAAGATATTATCCGAAAATTCTGAAAAAATTCACAGGTACTCTCTGTCACCTTAGACAACTTTTCCGCACTAAGGCATCATCAAAATCGAAAAAAAGTTTTTTCGATACACCCTAATTCTAATATATAGTAGGATGTCCCGAAAAAAACGAAATTTCTCTGATCGCTTAGCGGTAGTGCGGAAAAGTTGTGAACTACCATCACTAAGATGGGTGTGAAATATTAAAACTGTGGGTTGATATCTTCTGTTGCCTCACGAGGCCTAAAGTTCTGAAAATTGGACTAAAATGACTAAATTTCAAAAATTCATAAAAAATTGCGAATTATAGCCATAAGTTTGGGGCTGCACTTAAAAGGTACTATTATTAACCAACTATAACTGCAAAAATTTTCAAAGTTTTAGGTTAATACCTTCTTTTGTCTCATCTCTTTAAAATTTGGGAAATTAAGGCAAAATTTCGAAAAAATGCACAAAACACCATCATGGTGTCCCAAAAAAACCCTTTCGTTAAAAACACCTCGCTCCCTAGGGATTTTCCCTATTCTTTTGGTCTCAAAAGATGGTGCGTGAAGTTTTAGCTCCCCCGGTAAACTATAGGGTTTACCGGTAGGGCCCCTAAATTTGAAAAAAAAGTGAGAAAAATGACCATTTTTCAGAATTTTTGAAGGTAAATTTCAAAATTTATATTGTGATAAAACTGGTTCATATGAGTGTTTTAGGACGTATTTAGAGGGATTTTATTTATTTACGTTTATTAACTGTGCCCTATAGAGCCTACAGTTTTTGAGAAAAAAGTACTACATTTAGTGACGCTGTGCTCATCAATATAGGCGCTATAGGGTACAGTTAATAAACGTAAATAAATAAATCATCTAAAAAGTCATATGAACCAGTTTTATCACAATATAAATTTTGAAATTTACTTTCAAAAATTCTGAAAAATGGTCCTTTTTTCACTTTTTTTCAAATTTAGGGACCCTACCGGTAAACCCTACAGTTTACCTGGGGAGCTAAAACTTCACACACCATCTTTTGGGACCAAAAGAATTGGGAAAATCCCTGGGGAGCGAGGATTTTTTAGCAAAAGGGTTTATTTGGGACACCATGGTGTTTTGTGCATTTTTTCGAAATTTTGCCTTAATTTTCCAAATTTTAAAGCCGATGAGGCAAAAGAAGGTATTAACCTTAAGTTTTGAAAATTTTTACAGTTGTAGTTGGTTAATAATAGTACCTTTTAAGTGCAGCCCCAAACTTATGGCTATAATTTGCAATTTTTTATGAATTTTTGAAATTTAGTCATTTTAGTCCAATTTTCAGAACTTAAGGCCTCGTGAGGCAACAGAAGATATCAACCCACAATTTTAATATTTCACACCCTTCTTAGTGATGGTAGTTCACAACTTTTCCGCACTATACCGCTAAGCGATCAGAGAAATTTCTGTTTTTTCGGGACACCCTAATATATAGCACAGGTTTTCCAAGAGGTTTATAAAAAACATGCGTTAAAATATATAATTTTTAAAGTTATTAACTCTTATTTCATTATTCATTACAGAATTCGTAAAAATTCTTCTTTGAATGTGTTCTCATTCTGAAAATGTTGGAGCTAAGAGTTTCCTTCGTACCTGATGCTGCTCTCACAGGATGTCATTCAGACTTTACGCCAGGATCAGACCGGACCTTCCGAGTACTGAAAGACCAGCAACCAGCATTTAGTTGCTTTTCGGCTACTGTGTCGTCAACTATGGTCAACTTATTGGTGACAAATTACGTTTAACTGAGACTAATCAAATGTCAGTTTCTCACGTTAAACTGACTTGTAGTTCATTATATTGTGATTTGTTCTATTCAAAAGAAGAATTATAGTATTATCATCGTTATCATCTTCACTTCGTTGGTTTTCATCTGTTTGGATATACACCGGTACCATGAACGGTTTTAGAGTACATAAAACACTTGAGATTTTTAGACATTGTGTGTGTTGTGTGATTGATTACTGCAATGTAATTAATTTGTGAAACTTTTATGTTTTGATAATGTATGTACTGTACAATCATGGGGAGATAAAGTGTCGATATTTGCCTTTTGATTCTTCTTTTACGTAGGTTTTATTGTAGGTAATATACTTTCAAATTCGTAAATGACCTTATTTTAAGAGAACATTTAGGATAGAGATCCTCTAATAGAGCATTTGATGATATTATAATAAATTGGAGGGCACAGGAATACTTGTAAACTACATAGGAAGCTAAAAATATAGCTCTATGATAGGAGTGTGAAAGAAATTTTAGAAATTATAGGCTTCAAGAATAATATGACTTTTTTATTTAATTTGTAGTTATGATTGATACAATTAATATAAATTTAAAATAATGAAGCTGCAACACATTTCACTGAAGTGTCTTGTATTGCAGTCTTATTACAATAAGTAAGATGCAAGAAAGTGAAGGAGGTTAACATAATAAAGTGGAGTAAAGTTAATTGAAGAATACATATATTCTTTAATTACTATAGTAATTTCAAGAAATTAATTTATTTTAAAGCAAATTATTGTGTTTATAATTTTTTCTTATGTGTTAAGTTCCACCACCATTTTACACGCATGTTAATCACTGATTCTGTAAAGTACTGTGATGACTTGAATATAGAGGAGCTCTGGCACTCCTTCTGAATGGAAACTCTGCACTTCATCTTAACACGTTTTTCAGGATGATGAGCTATGAGCTACTCTAATCACTCAACGATTGTGTAATAACATAACACTGAAAATTAATTTGATCCTGTTCTAAAAATGCCAAATTTCAGATAAAATTTCTGGGGGAGGACCCCTAAACACTCCTTTTCATTGAAAAATTGTACAGGCAATTCAGAAAATTTTTAGACAAAAGTTAATTAGATGATTCAGAACCTTAAAATAATTAAATGGGGGCTTAAATGGAAAATATTATTTTTGAAGTATTTATCATGGTTTTATGAAGTCCTTTTTGGTAGGAATCCCGAAAATCGCCCGAAATCGCCCCCTCCCCAATTTTCAGGGGTTGACGGCTGACGACGCCAATTATTGGTGTCTTAATACATCTTGGTGGTTAGTTTGTGAATTAGAATTGTATTTCTGTTACTCTACTCTAATCAATAACGGATTCAAGGAAAGGCACTCCAGAATGTGCCCCAAAAGGAATTAAAAATTTTAAAGAAATTAAAATTTTAAATATCCTTTAAAGTTTGTTTTTTGCGTGCGCAAACAGCCGTTCAGGAAAAAGCTCTAGAAAACTGTTTGCGCACGCAAAAAAAACAAACTTTAACAGGATCTCAAGCGTTTAATATTAATTGCATTTACGTGAAACTTTGGACTTAAGGGTTTTCAACTATGATATTTCAGATTATCAAATCAAAAGAAAGGATTTCGAAATACAAAATTAAGTTTTGACATAGTTTTCCCATTTTTTTGTGTTTTTTTTAAAACTTTTTTCATAATAAAACAAATTTTAAAGTGAAAACTTTTAAGATAACTTTAAAGATCATACTAAACCACAAAATTTGAGACCGTAATTAAATTTTTACCAATATAGTAGTTTTTCTATAAATTGAATTTTTCAATAATTTTTTTGGGGTGTTGCTCCCTTTTTAACTCCCTGGGATTTGGTCTGGGACCCCCAAATCCTATGTGATTCTGACTCGTCTAGGTGTCTACTACTATCCCCCCTAGAAGTTATGATATTAAACACTTTTCTGAAACACCCTATATTTAGTTCTTTTTTAGTTTCACTTGTTAATGTTAACGACTGTCTAATTATATTTCCTTCCAACCTAATTAAGTATGCAAAATTTAAAAAAAAACATTAAAATGTTCTTTTAAAGATATATATTCAGCCCTATTAAGTTGTCCCATTAGCTCGCACTTTCCCCCACTCTATTAAACATTCGGTATATGGCATGTCATATTTAATATTTTGAAGTAAAGCAAGTGTACACTCAAACCTGTTTTTTTGCGAACCTTTTATGTGCGAATTTTTATTTTCGCGACTTTTTTGTGCGATTTTTCCCTTCGACTTTTTTTGTGCGGTGTATGAAAATTTCAAATTAGAAAAAAAAATCTTGTATATCTGGCTACTGAAACATACATGGGTCTCATGAAACAACAGTCGTCGCCAACTAAATGGTAACTGAATAAAAAGTCTACCTTAGGTATAGAAACGGTTTCTCAATTCAGCTGTAGGATGGGGATTGCGTTACGGTCCGAACATAAAGAGTTTTTCAATACAGCTATGCTGAGGGATTTTCGCTACGGTCCAAGTGAAACTTTTTTTATGCGGTCCTTATTCACCGCATAAAAAAGGGATTTTTTAAATATGCTGCGAAAACTATTTTTTATAGCTACTCGCGAAGTTTGGTGCGAATTTTTTTATGCGATTTTTTTCGTGCGGTCCCTATTCCTCACACAAAAACAGGTTTGACTGTACAACACATCGACAAATAAGTGGTCCTTCAGCCAGCATCCGTCCCGTTGAAGGTGACGTTCGAAGACACCGACTCCGTGAGCGGCCGCTCGAAAGCGAGCAGCCTAGGGGAGGCGGCGTGGTGCATCTGTACTATGACGGCCACGTAGCTGATCGTGAGGCCGGCGACAGTGGGGACCACCTTGCGGGTGAAGGGGAAGAGCCTCCAGGCGCTGAGGTGCAGGTCGGCGGAGACCACCACCTTGGCGAAGGCGAGGCAGGCGGCGTGGAAGCGCGTGCGCCGCGGGGGCTGCAGCGCGCTGGCCGCGAACACGGCGGCCGGCAGGCGGCGCGACTCCTCGGGCACCCCCGCCGCGAAGCACGACACCGCCGTCAGCGCGATCAGGTCGAAAGACACCTGTGGGGACGGGAGAGAGCATGTTTGTAACTAATTAACATCAAGGCATACTGTAAAAAAATACGGCACTTAACACATAAAGTGGTGGGTAGAAATACAGAAAGAAAGTGGTAACAGTGAAAGGATACAGGTAGAAAGTGGATACAGATAGTGGATACAGGTAGAAAGTGGTAAGTGTCGCCCGAACTGAGCTCGGGCAACTACTACGTTCAGAATTTGTGATGCCCAAACTGAGTTCGGACTGGAGAAAAATCAACGTTTCCGTTTTATGAAGCCCAAACTGAGTTCGTTTCGATGATGATAGTGATTTTTCTTCGTTTAGAGATTGGGAGACATTATGTATGATGGATAATAATCTTCCTCATAATTGAATAAGATGTGTATGTAATCCAATACTTTTTTATGTGTATGTTAAAATAATTAATACACTTGTAATTTCATTAAAATTTTGATTTCTGTTATAAAAAACTATTTTCAATAACACTAATAATAATAATATAAAGAACAAAATTAAACAGTCAAAAAAAAATTTCCGTTTTTGTTAAATTTTTCTGAAATAAATGTCACTGCTAAGGTGGTAAGTTTCATACTACAACCAGGCGCTACTTGTTTTTTGAGCGTTGCCAACTAAAACCACTTTATTTCCTAGCAGACCAGTGGATTTATTGAACAGTGGATCAATAGTGCCAAAAAATACGACAAGAATAGTGGAACCTGGTTGTAAGGCACCGGAGTGGCACCCCTGTATATTTGTAATATTAGTGCTATAATTTTTTTTCTAATGGGCGGATATTACTGGACATTATCCTTAACCACTTAACTGCCCTAAGAATGCCCTACTTAGAGTTACCCAAGCAGCACTTGATGACCGAAGCCACGGAGGTGAGGTACTGTTACCCGCGCCACACACCATTCGCTCGAACAACCCCTTTTTGCAGGGGGGGCACATTCATTCATCACACAATGACAGAAACTAACATCCATGCCAAACGGGGATTTGAACCCCAGACGTACGGCTTCGCGGTCAGATACTCTAACCACTAGACCAGTTCGTCGGCATTAGTGCTATAGTAATGTAGCACTCCCTCCATACATGGAGAGATGTTACACCGCGATAAAGGAGGGACCCCCTTTCTAGACTCAGAGGAAGGTCCCTCCTTGGTGGAACCTCCCTTCCCGGAGAGGGACCTTTCTCCGAGTCTAGGTGGGGGGTCCCTCCTCATCGCCTTCATATATGGAGGCAATTTCTACCCTTTTAGGCCCAAGTCAGACCTAGCGTCTATAAGACGCTACTGCAATTAATCAAAGAGGGTAAAAAGCATGGAGTTCAGCCTCAGACTCCCCCTATTTTGACAGGAATCTTCATTCCTGTCAAGAGAGGGGACTAGGCTTTCTCCATGCCTTTTTTATGGAGATTGATTGCAGTAGCGTCTATAAGACGCGGACCCTACTGTGTAAAGTGTCGTATCGAAAGTTAGGATCGAAAGAAAATAGACAGGCCATCCCTACCTGCAGGATGAGAAAGGACCAAGAGTCCTTGAAAGGGGACTTCATGTTGAGGTAGAAGTGGATGCAGGAACAGGCCCTGGCGAACACGCTGCCGAGCCCAACGAACCCGAACAGGGAAAAGAGGGAATCCGCCCTCTGCACCAGATCTGCGGAGGCGATGAACCTCTCCTGCGACCCGCGCAGCAGCTCCAGGGAGACCTCGCGGTGCAGGTCGGCGCAGATGCGGCGCAGGACCTCCTTCAGCAGACAACACACCAGGCAGAAGAGCATCAGGTGGGACACCACGCACCCTCCGCAGGTGGCGAAGATGAGAACGTGCGCGATGGGCCTCACCGCGGCCGTGTGCAAAAAGTCCGGCGGGGTGTGCTCCGACAACGCCGCGTCGAACCAGTGGTTGGCGGTGAAAGGGAACATGCCGGAGCAGGTCAGGACGTAGGCCAGGAAGAGGGAGTAGAAGACTACCAGGCGGATCGCGCAAGCGGTCCCCACGTCCGGGGTGGAGGACATCACCCGGAAGAGCCGCTCGCTGAACCCTCTGAACTGGCGGTGGTGGATGAGGACCGAGTCGGCGATGCAGGCGCTCACGGCTGCGTTGATCAAAGGGAAGGTGTCGTAAGTGAACTCGCGGTTGGACACCAGCTTGTAGGTGCGGTAGGCCACGTAGAAGTTAACGAAGGACAGGCCGAAGAGTCGCACTGCGCCTAGAATCAGGCGCCAGCACATGGGCTGTCGGGGCACCGGGAGGCCGTGGAGGGCAAACAGGAGGTTCAGGGTGAAGAGGGTCACCTTCTGGCGGATGGAGATCCACTTCCGATTCCCCTCTCCTTTTTCTTCGACTTCCACTTCAATTTTTAGGACCTCGCAAACCATATTGGAATTACAGAGTCGTCTCCAAAATTAACCCAGATGGCACAGTGTATAAAGTTTTATAAACTTTGTTGTAACCTAACGGCGTAACCCATTTAGGTTGCCATTGACAACCTGTTACCTTGTGACAATGTTAAAAGAACCTGTTAAGTTAGCAGTAACCTTAAAACAAGCTTAGGAACTGAGGTGAGGGGTTTCTGAGAAGGTTTTTCTATAACTTCCTTACAACTTTTCAAATAGGTAATTATCCATAGTAGTAATTCCACTAATAGGTAGTTATTCCGTTGTAGTAATTCCACTAATAGGTAGTTATTCCGTAGTAGTAATTCTACTAATAGGTAGTTATTCCGTAGTAGTAATTCTACTAATAGGTAGTTATTCCGTAGTAGTAATTCTACTAATAGGTAGTTATTCCGTAGTAGTAATTCTACTAATAGGTAGTTATTCCGTAGTAGTAATTCTACTAATAGGTAGTTATTCCGTAGTAGTAATTCTACTAACAGGTAGTTATTCCGTAGTAGTAATTCTACTAATAGGTAGTTATTCCGTAGTAGTAATTCTACTAATAGGTAGTTATTCCGTAGTAGTAATTCTACTAATAAGTAGTAGTAGTTTATCAGATAACAAATAGTCCGTAAAAATACGATTGGAGGGGTTCATATGAGTCTCTTTACTCACGAACTTTGGCAGTTATTCTTTTGAGAAAATCCAGTTCCAAGAAAGAAGATTTCAGCACAGCACAAATTCAATACAGTATAGATTTATCAGATTGGCACTGGCTTCTACTACTCCAATTTCTAATCCTAAACACTTGAAGATCCTCTGCCAACATTGAGAGGATGAAAGTTCTCATTCGAAACTGAACAAAAATCGTTGAACAAGGGGCGTGGTCACTCCTCTGGGTATAGAGGTGATGACTGCTTGCGAAAAAATTAACAGAGATATAACAGGGGGAGGGAGGGGATCCTTGACGAGCCTTCGATTAAAGTGGCTGTCAATCATGCAAACGAGGAAGGCACCTTGGATGGACAGCCCCATTCCCTGTCCAAACAACCTGTTAAGTACTCAATTTAAAACACAGCTTCGTAGAGTCTGGATGAGGAGGGGGTGCTTTGAACGTCGTATAGTGACGGTGGTCATCGTTTCAGACTAACTAATGAAACAAAAACTAATAACAAAGTAAAAACTTAGAGCTCAGCATGAAAGGCAGACCCCGCTCCCAAAAGTTTCATTCACCTTGATTATAAATGAATCGTTAATTTGAAAAAGGAATGAATCTAAGAACCTTATTTAGAATAGAGACCAAACATCGAAAAATATGAGTGTATTGAAAAGTAGTGTGTACTTAAAAAACGTTGATGGACTTAATTCCCTTACAACCTTATGGAATTTCAGCTTAACAAAAATCTTAAAAACCGCATTTAAATCAGCAAATAATTATTTTTTTAGAAAAAGAAACATTTGAAAAATAAAATTTCAAAATTTACGAGACTGAGTCAATTATGCAGTTTGATGAATATTACAGTTTAACAATTACGGAATTTAAAAAAGGGTAAAAAATACGTTTGAATTAAAAGCAAATTTTATTTTTTCCTAGTTTACGACTAGTTTTCGCATAATGAGAGTTTCAAAAATAAAAAGTTTCTGGAAAAGCGGTGTGGTAACGCGGTAACTTTTTTTAATACAGAAAGGTAGCTAAAAATGACAATCTAATGAAAAAAACTAAAAAGCAATAGAATTACGATACAAATTTAAATAGAACGACTTATGTAAAAAATCAACTTTTTATCAGTTTTAAAATCCAAATGCCGGCATTGTGGGGGTACAGTGTAATAAATATTTAATTTTCAAAAATTTAGGAAAGTAATGAAAAGTTCTTGAATTGAGAGTGATCATAAGCAAAGCAGTAATTATATTACATTTTTAAAAATATAGAGAATAAAATTTCATTAATAATGATAAAATTTATTTTTTAAGTTAAATTTTGTGATTTCTTATAGAATTAAAATAGTTAAAACGTCAGTACTTTTTGCACACCTTTTGCTACTTCTAAACTTCTATTATAATGTCCATTTAAACTTTTACAGCAAGATTTAGAAGTGATTAGAAGGCCGAGGATTTACATTGTTTCGATACTGAATGTTTTACTAGTTATGCAACTAGAAATTTATCTGAATAAGATCAAAGATATCTAAACAGTATATAGATATCGAATTAATTCTTATCTCAGATTCCCGGAAAGACTTAAGTGCCCAACTAGATTAGTTGCTATTTTCACTTATAGTGATGCATTAGTTTGAAAGTTAAGGAATATGTTTCACAAGTCAAAATAAGGTAAACATTTTCTTTTAAAATTAAAATATTAATAAACCTAATATACTGTGCGATATATCTTTTAATTATCGATTTTCTTTACTGTATTTTATATTTAAACTTGAGACACGATACTGCTTTAAAGTAGTCATATTGAGACTAAATTAATTTTGTTTTAGGAAATTTCAATTTTAAACTATCTTGTAACATTTTTTCAGTATTGTTATATAGATCTGATAAATTTGTTTTATTTTCATTCACTTTAGTAACAGTTTTAGAAAATGATTAGCGGTTAAAAAGATTAACGGTTAAAAAGATCTTTCATTCTTTAACTTAAATTATTATTTGTAGATACGTGTCTCAGTTAGAACTTTATACTTTAACCCTTAGATACAACTATAGTCTGTTCATTTAGAATTGGCGCCTGAAACAGGATCAAAAACGCTCAATAACGCTTAATAACACTCATCACACAACTTCAGTGACCGACTTTTTTACAGTATTTTAACTACTTATGTTTAGGCCTGTTATAACAGTTAGGTAACTGTTATGTTATGTTTACTTATGCCTTAGTTTTTTGATGATAATTACAATCAGGGTTGGACCCAATGGGTTTTTCAAAAAAACCCATGTGAAAAAACCCACATTTTGGACCCATTTTGGGGTTTTTTCAAGAAAAATCAAGATTTTGGCAGTTCCTTCAAAATTTAATGTGTTTTTTTTTCAAAGTTTAGGATATTTTTAAAATTTTGATGGTTTTTTTCAAAATTTAAACTAGGTTTTAAAAATGAAATGGTGTTTTTTCAATTTCAGGGAGTTTTTTTTAAAGTTAAAAAGGTTTTTTCATTCTCAGTGGGTTTTTTCATTATTGAATGGGGTTTTTTCAAAATTTAGGACGTTTAAGTTCAAACTAGATATAAAAAATAAGGAAGATTTTTTAAATTTCAGTGGGTTTTTTCAAAGTTTAGGATATTTTTTAAATTTTAGTGGGTTTTTTCAAAACTTAAACCAGGTTTCAGTAAATAAGGGGTGTTTTTACAATTTCAGTGGGTTTTTTCAAAGTATAAAAACTTTGAAAAAAAACCACTTAACTGTGGAAAAACTGACATTATTTTGACAGAACACATTTAACATAGAAAGAACTCACTAAAATTTGAAAAAACCCACTTACATTATAGGAGAAAACCACTTAATTTTGAAAAAACCCACACTTTTTCCGAAAAAACCCAATTTTACATGGGTTTTTTCAGGGTTTTATTGAAAAAACCCGAAAAAACCCAACCCACTTGGGTTTTTTCAAAAAAACCCGGGTTTTTGCCAACCCTGATTACAATAGTAACTGCTTCTAATACATTTCGTCTCAGGCGCCTATTCTAAATGAACAGAGATACTGCCTTAAAAGTGTATCGCTTAGTTAAGTGCATTTTAACATATCATGCATTTAGAGACACCATTAGAAGTTTCAAAGTTTCAGTACGAGTTCGTCTTGACTATTGTGTGTGGATGTCGGTGAGTTGGCGAACTTCTATGCCCGTTAATTACCGTCTATGCCTGCCATATTCAGGGCGTATCAATAATAATGGGGCAAATTTCAGGAGGGGTAGACGACTCAGAATCACTTACGAATGGGGGTGGGAAATCCACCCCTAACGACATAGAAATGTTGTAGCAGGCGCGGGAGGTTCAAAAATCCCCAGTTGAAATTGGTACTAACTTTTGAGATTGGATTATAAACCCCAAAATCAATTGATTCAGTCATTTATTATTTAGGAGGCCGCAAGTGAACAGAGCCGCTGTAATTAGAAAGAACAAACTAAAGAGCTGAAATATAATTCGTAATTTCTCAGATCTTGGACTTCAAATAAGTTATAACTTACCAGATTGAGAAATTGTCTAGCTAAAATTTATTAAATTTTCAGCACTTAAATTAGTTTTTATATAATAAATGCCTGAATCGAAGGATAACGTGAAACCATAGAGGATAAATAGAAGTGGATTAGTAAGCATTCCCATTAAATTGACTCCGAAAAAAAGAGTACCCGACATGGAGGAAAGAGCTATAATGGAAACTGTTAGGAGTGATTAAAATAATTTCCAAAAAAAGCCAAATACTGCAAACGAGTGACCGCGGTCATGTGACGGTGGTTTTAACTGGAAAATGTTTTCACTGCCGAACTTCTGTGCCGTGCAGTGTTGCCAAATGCATGCATTCTTGGCGTCGTAATTTGCAAACTTTAGCACATGTCTGTATTAGTTATTAAATTGCTAAGCAAGCGAAAACTAGAGATTGCTAGAGAAGCCCTGCTAATCAACTCTTTTTCGGAGTCAATTCAATAGGAAGCTCTTTAAGATGTGAAATTCTGCCTTAAGGGGTCATAGGACTGTTAAAACGCAATGCAGTGAAAAAAACTTTACATTTTCCAAAAAAATTAATATCTTTTTTTCTAATTTATGAAAAGACTCGGTTTAAACATATTTTTAATCCTTATTTATTAAACTTTATGTAAAAAAATAATTGAATACTTAATAGACATAGTTAAGTTTATACATTGAGTCGAAAAAAAGCAACTTTGACGGTTAAATGTTAGTATTCAGTGGCTTTCATGCAAGATAATTAACTAACTATTAAATGGAAATTCAAAATTTCAATTCACATATATACTATATGAGTATACAATCAAGCCCTACCAGATATTTTGAGTTTGACAGTCAATTAATATTTTTTATTATAATTTGAACTTAGGTGTCAAAAACACAAAAAAATTATAAGTTCACAATCTCAAAAAATAATGAAATATAGGTTCAAAACTCTAAAAAGAGGTAGGGCTTTATTGTCACTACTAAATATTGATGCTCTCAAAGATTCAAGGATATATTCTTATTACTTCAAATTTTATCATGCATGGAACACAAAAAAATCACATTTTGAGAAAAATGACCTTAAAGTTCTAAACTTAGTAATCTCCTTGGGTTTCTTGTTTCAGAATTTTAGCCATAACTTCTGAAATAATACGAATTTTTGCATGCGGATTTTTTTAAATTGTTAAGAAATAACTAGGCTATCACATATATTTTTTTCAAAAAATAGATTTTTTTGATGATTTAACAGTCCTATGACCCCTTAAAATGTATTAAAAACCTACATTAGACCTATATCAAATATGCTTAGGAGAAGGTGAGGATTAGTTTTGGGCCTCTTCCGAAATTAAGTTCTTTATACTGCTCGCAGGTTGTAAAAGTCTAACATAGCCTAATGGGATTCTGAGTCGTTTAGGTTACCTAAACGGTGTACCTTATACCCATTTTAACATTTTCCCTCTAGTTTGTAATCGCCCTGTCCTGTAGGTTTGTAGTCCAACACGTTGTGAAACAGTGATTTCTAGAGAGAGTAGCAGTCATATTTCTTTACCTAGCTAAGAATTCGAAATCGGTCATGAGTGAGAGGACGTTGAAATCAGTTCGCCAGTTCGAAAAGCATGCGAAGGAAGTCATGAGCGAATTCGCTCGGCTCTACTATTCGGCAGACGCAAGCGACCCCCTCACCTCCGGAAGCAACGAGGAGGCTTTCAGCAGGTATGTAATTCCAAAATGCCCGAACATATTCATCTGATTGAGAAAACTGATTAATCATAAATTCATGAGAACTTCAAGAGTTATATTTGCAAATATACCCCCAAGAGTAAACTAAAAAAGGAATAAAGCGGAAGAGTCCATGTCCAACAATGTTTGAGCCAGAAACACAAAAGTCAAATGCCTATCTTTATTAAACTTAATTAAATTTAACAAAAAAGACCGACTTTATATAAAAGGTGCTTAAAAGTGAGAAATAATTTTTATGCAATAAAACAACAATGCTACTTTTTTTCGTAAGTTTTAAAGTCGAAACGACAATAAATAATATTCCTCGTTAACAATAAAAAAACAGGTTTGAATTTAACATAAGACAAAAGTTAATTTACAATCAAATCAGCAGCACATTACTTAACTTTTTTTACTTTTCTCGTTTTAATAATAGCAATATAGAAAGAACATAAACCCTAAGAAAAAAGAAACCAGGTGAGACCTCTCTGGTTGTAATAAACAGAGTGTATCAAAAGTCCCTTTCTAGAACTAATGTCCTATTATTTGGAACCAATGTCTCTTAAGGTCATTAAAGTAAGATCTAAGACATTTCTGCACGCTCCAGCCCTGCCCGTATTTGAACTTCTTCTTTTATGTAGGAACCCACAAATTTTCGTTTTGTCATACCTACTTTATCTCTCAGGTACCGTATCTGTCCCAGAGTTCTCCGGGATGTGTCCGGCGCGACCCTGGACTGTCACATTCTGGGGGTGCCCTCTGCATCCCCCATCGGAGTCTCCCCAACGGCCATGCACTCGTTAGCCCACCCCGACGCCGAAAGGGCCACGGCTGCAGGTAAGGACTCGGAGTCACCACTAAAGTGTCATTATAACCAAATTTTAAATTTCATACTGGTACATTACATTAAGTCATAGAGGAACAGTCGATGAAATTTAAAAAAAAATTGTTTTAGTTGAGATATCTGGCCAAATACTTGGATTATGAAGAGAAGTAAGGTATCATTTTACATGGTTTGAAGTTTCTGATAATAACTTAAAAATTTTTAGACGGTTATTTAGGCCCCTCCCAAAATAAAAATTTCTGTATACGTTGCAGGGTGCGAGGCGGAAGGCTGCGTGTTTGCGCTGAGCTGCATGAGCTCGGTGCCCCTGCAGCAGGTGAGTAGGGGAGCAGGGAGGCGCTGGCTGCAGGTGTATGTGCAGCGGGACAGGGCCGAGACTCTGGCCCTGGTGAGAGGGGCGGAGGAGGCCGGCTTTTCAGCCCTCGTCGTCACTGTGGACTCGCCCAACCCTGGTCTCTGGAGGAGGAACCTACCCGACGCCTTCTTCCAGGAATGCCCCAAGCGGTGAGGATGCTAGAGTCAGTCTATTCTTACTAGGAGGTTAGTGCAACCCTAAACAATACCTTTTTATATCCCGAAATCCTATTTCTTTCAGCTTTTCTAATGTGTCTGCCCTACCCCGCCTCTTTCTCGATGATAGCTTGACATTCACCGATTTGGAATGGATGGTGCAAAATACTCAGCTTCCAGTTGTAGTCAAAGGCATCTTAAATGGTATACAAATATTTTTTTTTCATTCAGAATTTTAATTGCTTTGTGAACTGTTTTGAAAAAATAGTTAAACTGATAATAAAAGAACGAGATTTTGAATTTCTGTCGAATCTCCAAGGACCGGCATAATGTCTATGCAGAGTGTTAGCAACTTTTCTTCCATAGTTTTAGGCCCAAAAGCAAGAATATTAGATATTGGTATAAAGCATTGTTGGTAATGGTTATTACCATTTTGGACATAAAAATACAAATAGAAAGAAATATAATTGCTAAATAAATTTAGGGAGTACCTTTCTCATTTTTCAAATTGGAATTGGCAATACAAAAAGTATGTGCTTAATTTATTTGGCTTTCATGCGCAGTTGCCATATTGCTCATACACTCTGCCTCAGAAGTTAATATGCATGCGATGTGGTTTCAATTTAATATAACTTTAGGTCCTGTTTTTATATAGGGGAAGATGCTAAAAGAGCGGTCGAGTGTGGAGTTTCAGGTATTCTGGTGTCTAACCACGGAGCACGTCTGATAGAAAAGGTGGTGTCAACGGTAAGTGGCACAAGCGTGTATAAGTAATAATCTTTTAAAGACGTTAAGGTTGTTTATGAGTTAAACCACCAAAAACTAAATTAACGATGTTTTCAGCAAAATGATGCAAAAAGATACAAAATAAATAATAATTTCACATGGGACGAAATCCATTGTAGAGGGTGGGGTGAAAAACTGGATAGGGTATTGAGTTTCTCCATGATTCTTATCCTTTTTTGGTCTTCAATTTTACAGGTATTGGATCCAGATTTCTCTTGATAAATATCACTCTGTAACACAACCCAGATCCATGTCAATGGCAATCAGTTCAGAACAGAATACAGAGCAGCAATCGGTATTCCTGCGTTTGAGAAATATTTCTTGTTGTTGTTGTTGTTGTTGTCGTGTGCATTTTGGAATACCCAAGCTCCACAAGGATTCAAGGGAAGGGGGTGCGGCTCCTGAGAAAGTGAGGCCCATAAAATGGCAGGAGTCCGACTTCTGCCTCATGATATGATAGATGCTGCCACTATCTATCGCCACCTCCACAATTTTGCCATGTATCTGAAGGGGAGGGAAATAGTCTCCAGACACCTGGACCCGTGGTAAACTGCGCCATGACGGACCACAGGACTTTCGGACCCACAGATTTAACGAGCACGTACTCCGCATATACTCGGTGGGTCTTTAGCGGTGTTGGGAATCGAACCCGGGTGAAGAAGAAATATTTCTACTTCACCAAACTTAAATGACCCGTTTCATCAGTGTCTTATTGAACCTCTGAAAAATATATAACCTCCTATCGCCAGTGAAATGTCTAAATTTTTAGATTGAAATACCTGGTCACGTTAGAGAACACCCATGAAGGGAACAAGTTAACTACCACTTCCCTATAAAATAAATATTTTCAGAGAAAAATCCACAGAAAGCGTTGCTAAATCTAGCTGCTATAATACCGATTTCTAATACCAATCAAAACTTTTCTTTTGTTGTTGTTGTTGTTTCTAATTTCCAGTTGGTCTAGCAAAAGCTAGACCAACTCCATGAGTCCAAAGACTTTCAGAAAGTCCAGAAATAAAAAAGGCTTAAGTAAAACGTCGTCATAAGTAAAATCCAGACAGCTCAAAATATGCTCGGGAGAGGCTGGGTCAGATCTGCATTTGGTACATGTCTTAAAGATTCTCTGCCCCTGTTCATAAGAAAGGCCCCTTAAATGTCCACTTCAGAATCTAGATAAACAGGTTTGTTGAAGACGAGAGCCCCACAAAGGTGAGGGCACTACCAGGAGATTTTCTCCTGTACCAGGCATGTGACGGAGGGGTTTTCCATACTTGCAGATCCATAAGTTTTCTCTTAGAGTATATTTCTAGGAATGTCAAATTAGCACGTGGGGCAGAAGGGACATTAGCACCCTCTCTGGCCAGGACATCAGCCGCCTCGTTTCCAGCAACTCCTATATGAGACGGCACCCATTGCACGTAAACATCCCGCTGTTGTGTGAGATCCCTTAAAATTTCCAATATAGCAAGTGAAGCTCTGTCTCCAATTCTCGTCCAGTCCATCAGATGTTGGATGGCACTGCGACTATCTGTAAGAATCGAAATATTATGGCAGGATGGTTCGTCTTTTATGGATTTCAGCCCTTCCTCAATGGCTATAAGCTCGGATCTGAAGACTGAGGAGTTTTCTGGATTTTTAAACTTGAGTTGTTTAGAGGAGGAAGGAGTTTTGATAAAAACTCCACTGCCGCAAGCATTAAATTCGTCTTTGCTGCCGTCGGTGTATATCAAACTTTTCTTTTTCATATTGGTTAAAGAATCTTTCTTTCTTGTTACCAGATCGACGTGCTGGAAGAAGTGGTTTCTGCCGTGGCGTCGAGTGGAGTTGAGGTGTTTCTGGACGGTGGCGTGAGGAGCGGGAGTGACGTCTTCGTGGCCTTGGCTTTAGGTGCAAGGGCGGTTTTCGTGGGGCGCCCCGCACTCTGGGGGCTGGCCGTAGGGGTAAGTGCGATTTGTGTACTTTTATAGTCTATTCATTTTGAACTGGCGCTTGAAAATATTTCCTTCCCCCACCACCGATCGGTAACCATAGCAACTATTCAAGTCAAAGTGACGAAGAAGGCTTACTATTGGCTGCTCGAAGAGCGTACGCTTCTAGTGTGGGGGAAAGCACTATTTCTCAAGCGCCAATTCTAAATGAATAGAGTATAGGGTAGTATCATCAAGTAAGACTTCGCAATGGTATCTCCAACAAAATATACAGGGTGTTTCATAACTTCTAGAAGGGGTAGGACACACCTATATGACTCTTAATCAAATAGGAATGGGGGGTCGGATATGCACCCCTAACGACCTATGGGTTTTTATAAGCGGACATGGGGGGAAATTGTAAAATTATCTGTGGAAATTGACACGTAACGTTTTAAGTTCGAATTAAAACCATCGATTCAGGTATTTATTCCATAAAACCAATTAAAGAGCTGAAATGTTAGCTCCTAAATAGCTTTTTATGTAGCAAATGCCGAAATCGAACGATTTTGCAGATTTTAATCCAATCATAAAAGGTTACGTGTCAGTTTCCACTGTGGATTATAACAACCTCCCATGCCGGCTTATAAAAGCCCCTTGCTCGTTACAGTTGCATTCCTAGGTGATTCTGAGTCACCTAGGTGTGCCCTACCCACCTAGAAGATAGGAAACACTTATCTGAAACACCCTGTAAAATAAAATAATTAAGAAGAAAATAACGAGTGAAAAACATATCTTTTATACAATCATATGCAAGATGCTAAAAATCATATGCAATCAAAAATTTAAAAATAATATGCAATCATATACAAATCGTATGCACAAATTTTAGAACTGAAGCAGCCCCCCCCTAAAATATTTCTAGATCACCTACGCTCTACGCCCGCCGTGCTTCCTGGACCAAAGCCATAGTTTAGGTTTCGGTTCAGAGACACGTACTCCTCTTTCCCTCTCTTAGAGCCAAGACACACTACGAGCGACACTAGTCGCGAGAACGATCAATCTCCATAAAAAAGCATGGAGAAAGCAGTCCTCTATCTTGACAGGAATCTTGATTCCTGTCAAGATAGTGGGAGTCTCAGGCTCAACTCTAATGCTTTTCCTCCTATCTTGATTAATGGGTCGCGCGGTTATAAGCCGCGCAGTGTGTCGCAGGCCTTAGTATCACTTATCACCACCAGCAGACCCCCTTTCGAACTCTTCCAGTGAGGTAAACGTAATATGTTCCACTGTCAATAAATGCTACTTTTAATTTCTTGTTAAATTTGAATTTTAATCTTCCCACCATTATCTCAAATCACAACAAACCTTTTGTCGAGAGTGGATAAAACTTAAATAACTATGTGTAATAAAATTAAATCATATGAATAATGAAATCTTTCTGTTTTCTTCTAAGCTTGTATGAAAATTGAACAATTTTTATCCACAGGGAGAAGAGGGTGTGAAGAAGGTTTTGCAAATTCTAAAAGAAGAGACTTTGCTAACGATGCAACTTGCAGGTAATTTAAATGCAAATTTTTTGAAAGAATTTAAATAATTTAGTATTTTTATTGAATAGATATGCTGCCTACTTGTCAGCTCCAATTTTTTTCTGATCATGGAATTAAAATAAGGATTCTCAAATTTAATGTCAGATGGCAGCACCACATAAAATGTCACCTTGGGCTGTATTTTTTCAACGGTTTTTACTCAGAATTCCCTAAGCCTAAAATAATCACTAAAAATAGAACAAAAGCGGTCCTTGTGAAATTTAATTATTTTTTAAGTGACGTAAACAATTTAAAAAAAACTTATTTGCAATGTGATGTATTTAAAACCTATGGGCGAAAACGATTGTTGATAAAAAACGTTAAGGGGATTCAAAATTCAGATATAAGGGTTGGGGGTTCAACCCCCTTCTCATTTGAGTTATATTTTTATACGTAAGTATAAATATATAAGTAGAATTCTACTTTCTTGGTTTACAAGGAGCGGTTCTCTTTGGGTAAGTTTAGACATTTACGACTACGCTTTCTGGCCATTATAGAGGTCAATTATATCGAACAAAAGAAAGACCCTCACACAGGAGTCGGGGGGAACCCCCAAACCACACATAGAGTTCCTTTTGTTTGTTTGTTGTAGTATGTACCTTTTTTCTTTTTCCCCCTCACTTTTGCTAATTTCACGCAACGCAACTATTTCAATTTAATTTTACGTTAATTACAAGATAAAAAATTATATTTACCAAAATAAACTATAAGATAAAACGAAAATCCAGAGACATTTAAAAAAAATTAAGTCGTAAAAATATCCGTATTAAAAATTGGTCTTAATTTTCGGCGTTTGGTTGGGGGATTATTTTTTAGACAGTAAAAATTTTAGTTTAAAATTATGTTAATAGATGCGTGCCAGCATACTAAATTACTGGGTTCAGTGTTGGATTCCGGTTTCCATATCGAGGAACCGTGGATTATATTAGATTATAAATTGTATAATGAATTTATTAATGATTCTTTTCAATGCAATTAGAGCGTCATTCTGCCGGACAACAAGGTGGGAACGAAACCCCGTGAATTATGTTGGCTCCATCAATTAACATAATTTTGAACAAAATTTTTTATGGTCTTAAAAAAATACCTAGATCAACCAATGCCGGAACTACAGACCGCTTTTTAATGCGTTTATTTTTCTATGGACTTCGCCCTATATACTATAGAATTATAACTGTATTTTTCTAAGTGTCTTAAATTGTTTTAGGAACTTCCAGCATCGGGAACATTGAGAGATCCATGGTTGTGAAACAGTGAACGAAACTATATTCATACTTTTCTTTGTATACATCTTTGGTATTAACAAGTCGACTGCATTTGCCATTGAAAGGATCAAAGAAATGTCGGATCGGCAACAATAGAACTGGTGGCTTACTGCAGAGTTTAGGTTCTTTTGTATCGGAAACCGAACACAAAGTGAAGCAACACAAAGTGAAGAGGACCCTAAATTTTAAAAAAATCAGCCATTTCAGATTCTGCCAAAGGAATTGTTGATCTAGCTGTTTATATGAACAGTTAATCTAGATCCAATATTTGTATGCTAAATTTTATTCGGTCGTACTTACGTATTATCCCGTCGACCGTTCAGTGTCCGTGAAATTTAGCGGCATGGTCATCGGGATAATACGTCAGAACCATTTATTCTTTTTGTATTCTATTACAAATACTATGTTTTTAGTTTTCTTTACTTGAGAGAAAAAAAAATAAAAGTGATTTTCCTCGTTTAAGAATTTAATGAGGTACAAGCAATAATATTGATTTATAAAATATCTCTAGAAAATGTTATTGCTTGAAGAGGAAGAATAAAAAAATGTTTATACCATGGTAACCGTTGTTGTATTGAGTGTTCGGATTACTCACGAGGGACAACACGATGGATATTTACATTTTACACAAGCTGCGTGTGTCTTATGGGTATTTGAAATAGATCATTACCAACAGTGCGACAGAGCGAGAGAGGCACAGAAGAAATGTCACTGAGCGATTCAGATGGATTCTGTTCTTCTAAAGGTTAGTCTACCGTTGATATCGTACGAGATTCAATTAATTATGGCTATTTTTATTTATCAATATTTTTTAAAATTTCGCTTGAAATGCCTAGACACATGCATGATCGAGAACTTTCTTTATTTCTTGATGCAAACGGGCTAAATTTTTTTTTTCTTTTCGCTATAAAAGTCACCCATAAAATTTTAGATCATGTGTGGAGCACATTAATCCCTGACGAACTTCAAATTAAGATTCTTCCGCTTCATATAACTGCTTGATTGCATATTACGGTACTTACGCATTATACCGTCGACCGTTCAGCAGCCGTTTAATTCAGTGGTACAGTTATAGAAGAGCCAGTAGGATTTGATAAAGTTTTAGGATTAAACGGCACGGTCGACGGCATAGTACGTAAGAACCCATTTTACTTATTATTTTCAAATAAGGATTTTTTAAATTGCCAGTATATTCCATTTATTTATAGCAATAATTCTCCATCATAAAACTCTGGGATCTTTTTTTTGATTCATTCTAGTGCGTATTAATTATTATTTGAAATTAAGGATGTTTGATGCTACAAATGAATTAAAACTTTAAGGGGACGCGGTACTCTTGTTATAACAAATTAACGAAAAACAAAACTTAAACGAAATTAATGAAAACTCAAACTAATCTATAGCATCCGTCCATCATCCTATGAATTTTCAAAACTTTCCAGTGAAAAATATACAAGTTGTAGTTAATTTTATGCTTGAAAGAATTAAGGTCTCTATAGCTAATATAAATTTCAAATTTTTTTTACTCAGAACCATTGTGTCATTTTTTAAAATGCTATAAGACTTTTTTAGGTACTCACGTATTAACGCAACCAGGCCAAAATTCGCATAAATCGCCAAATTTGGCGACTTTACTTACGGCAACCCGACGTGGCCAAAATTCGCATAAATCGCCAAATTTGGCGCTCCAAGTAACGGCAACCCTACGTGTTACACGTGGCTCTTCGTAAAGAAAATATTATGCTTACTGATTAGATTGAAAGTCATGGGTATTTGGGATCTGCCTGCTACTGATAAAGATGCAGTTCATTTTTTTCAGGGATATGGGATTATACCAAACGAACGTACTTGTAAAAATTCTCATGAAATGAAACTTTATTTTGGAAAGCAAATCTTTTGGAAATGTAACGTTGAAGAGTGCAATCAACACTTCGGTGTGAGAACCGAAAATTGGTTTGAAGGTAGCCGAATTTCATTTGTGACAACGGTGCGCTTCATTTATTGTTGGTGTAAAGAGTTAACCTCGATTAAATTTTGTGCAGAAGAGATAGGAATTGCTGACAAAACTGTTATAGATTGGAATAATTACATGCGTGAGATATGTGCCCTTGAAATGGATGAAAAAGAAAGAAACCAAATAGGCGGCAAAGGACTTATTGTGGAAATAGACGAAAGTTTATTTGTAAAAAGAAAAAATAACACTGGGCGTGTACTACCCCAGCAATGGGTTTTCGGCGGAATTTGCCGAGAAACAAAAGAGATTTTTTTGGTTACTGTACCTAACAGAAGCGCAGTTACCCTTATGGAAAAAATTTGCGAAAATGTCAAGGAAGGAAGCATTATTTATTCGGATTGCTGGAAAGGATACAAGACAAGTGAGTTGAAAAATGCTGGATTTCTGCATGAAACTGTTAATCACAAGTATAACTTTGTGGATCCCGACACGGGCGTTCACACACAACATGTAGAGCGCATGTGGGGCTCAGCGAAATGGCGCAACAAAAAACAGAGAGGAACAGCCCGTGATCATCTTGACTCATACCTTATCGAATTTATATGGCGCCAAGCTCAAGCTGTTAATGGCGAAGACGCTTTTCAATCAGTGCTTAAAGCAATAGCCAAAAGATTTCCGCCGAAAAAATAATTCTGCAACTTATTCTAAACTGTATTAAAAATTATCTGTAATTAATAAATGTACATTTTCTTTCTATTCAAACTTTCTTCAATTTTGATCTATTTTGCGTAGTGTTTAAAATGAAGTGAAGTAATGTAATAACGTTCCTGTTTTGACGTTTCTTTTTTATTACGGGTTAACTACGTCATGCGTAGTTTCAAGTTGTATATAAGTAACTCTTTTCTTATTCGAATTTTCATTTCCGAATTATGGCCTTATCGTTGGAAAGGAGAAATTTGATGCAGTTAGCAGAAAGAATAATTAGAAATGCTATTTGTAATTTAAGTAAAGACCATTTTAACTATAGTCAGTTAGGGGAACCAGCCTCTACAAGAGGCCGGATGATCACGCTGGCTTTACGAATTTTGCGTCGCAAATACACCAGCGTGAGCTCTTCGGCCTCAGAGGCTTTACTGACTAACCAGACGACCGATTTTTTGAGTTTTGTTGAAAACTTATCGGAATTATACAGATTCGCTGTTCCGTTTGAAAAAACAACTTACCACCCTCTACGCCAAAACATGCAATGTTGCATGGCGATAGCGAGGCGGCTCTTAAAAGGATTGTAAACACTGGGTGAGTGGAAAAGTTATTTTCTGACGTTTTTAAGAGTGTTTTATGAGGATAGTAATTTATTTTATTTTATAATGTACTTAACATGCGTTATATAGTCTGGTAATTCAAAACAATGAAGTGTTTAAAATGAAGTGAATTAATGTAATAACGTTCATGTTTGGTATCGTCGGTATCGTAATGTTTGCGTGGCGTAAGCGAATTGTTCGTAAAGGTACAAGGATATTTTAAAGGGTAAATACATTTTAATTTATATTGTGCTGTAAAATTATCCTGTTTTATACAATTGTATCATTGCTTAATTTATCTCATAACCTATAAGATGCCGGTAGTGTATTTTGGATATCCTTTTATTATAGTATTACCTAGTAGCATAGCTCATACCAAATATGTAAAGTTTACGTAACTGCAACTAGAAGTAAACAAAATTTCGCCCTATATGACTAAAATTCGACGAATCTTAAAAATTTGTGCTGCTTGGAATTAGTCGTAGAATTCGGTCAATTGAGTAAATAATACTTTGAAATTATGTTATAACAACCTTAATTTCTTCCCTATTTAAGTTTTAATTAGTTTTGTCTACGTTTTTAACTTTCCGCAGCTTTAAATTTGGCGCGTTTCGCTCTTGGCGACAGAAAAAAACTTGGCGCCAAAAACGCGCCAAGGCGCCAAGTTGGCCAAATTTCGCCAAGTTGGAGCCGACCTGGTTGCGGTAATACGTAAGTACCCTTTTTTATCTAATTGTTTAGGATATGGTGATTAAAAAAATACTAAATTTGGAATTTTAAAACTTTTAGCTAGTGATTCAAGGAAAAAATTATTTTCAGAGTCAAACTTGTTTTGGTGGGGGCCCTTTTTGTGACTTTTTATTTGTGCGAATTTTTTTAAAAACGATATCAAATTTTGTTGCACATGTTCGAAGTATTTGAACTCTAGATTTTATGAGTGAAGGTCAATTATTGTAAAAAGAGTAGCATTTTAAGTTTCTTTTTTTTAAACTCATAAAATTAAAATTTTTAGGTTTTTCAAATTCTTAACAAGTTTTGTATCAGTAAAATACATACAATGAATATAAAGATTTTGAACAAAAACATACCATGTCCCTTTAGAGGTGAGTGTTTCATAGCCAAACAAAAAGAATAATCTGCATGCGTTAACAAACAAGGGTGTTGGACAAATATGGGACTCCCCACTCTAAATAAACTGCACTACTCTCCTGACCAATCTGTCATATAAAGATGTCAACGTGAAAATCAGTCTAATTCATCCTCTAATGTCATAAATTGATAGCCTCAAGAAATAACTCCAGCAACACAAAATACATATATATATTACATATATTTCTGCGTAACTGGAGGAACCCTATCTAAGTTCACAAATCGCAAAACATCATCCCAAAACATAATCTACACCCAATCCCCGAGGTTCTTGACTTATACCTTGTACTCATCAGTCCATAAACCTTCTCAGAAGAAAAAGCACCGTCTCTGTCTCAATGGTTAACAACGCGCTTTGAAGCAATGACTCTTCTCTTATCGGCAGGGGGCGCCAGTTGAGAGATCGTAATTAATTGGAGAGGAGAGGGGCCTTGAGAGCCCTCGCGCGCGACGGCCAGTGGTCATCCCGGTGTGGAGGAGTTCGAA
Source organism: Tetragnatha versicolor (assembly GCA_024610705.1). Classification (NCBI taxonomy): domain Eukaryota; kingdom Metazoa; phylum Arthropoda; class Arachnida; order Araneae; family Tetragnathidae; genus Tetragnatha; species Tetragnatha versicolor. The sequence goes on along the minus strand of JANDEH010000005.1, from coordinate 531,262 downwards.
TGGCCGCTTTCAGAGGGAGGCTGGAAGTCCACAAAGGACTCGGAGAAGGCTGAAAGAGATGACGAATCGGAAGAATCTTTCGACGGCTCAACAGTTGACGGTAGATTATTTTCTGTTTTTTTTAAATAAGAGTTATCCTCTCCTCTCATAGCAGTCTTTTATAAATTTCACGCGTAGATACACTTTGTTTCTCCTATGTAGTAGCCGGGCATTGTAATATTAAATTGACTCTATATACATAATATTGTCATGGAGGTATCGTTTTAATCATATGTTCTACTTTTATCATCCTCAAATTGTGGGGCGTTCAAATATTACGTAAGCACTTTTCTGGTCATTTTAACCCCCTCCCCCCTTGTCAGCAAAGATAAGCAAACTTCAACCCACCCATAATTACGTAAGAAACTGCCGGACCCCCCCAAAAAAAGTTGACATCCTTTAAGTAAGTACTGTTTCTTTTCTGATTGAAAATCAGGTGACTTATACAAAGAGCTGTCCTTTTTTCGGGTAAATAAGTCGAAACACTACTTTTCGGGGTTAAAATTTCAAAATGTTTGGGGGATCCATCTATTACAGAAAGAAGTGCTTATGTCAGGTTTCTTAATTCAATTTTTTTAAGTTTTTTTTGTTGAGTTTTGAAATTACTTATGCAAGAAACAAGAGATTTTTGAAAATGCAATATCTTACGTAAGCTTCACTCCCCCCTTGTCAGGAAAAATAAGTAAAGAGCAACCCCCGTTAGGTGCTTACGTAATATTTGAACGGTCCCTTGTGAAATCTCATTAAAATTAAAAGTGTGTATAACATTTTTTTAAAAATTTACTAAAAGCTTACTTTGAAGAACACCTCAATTTCAAAAATATTTGAAGAAAGACCCCTTATGTTCAAATTTTTATAAAATTAAATCAGAAGTTCGTATTAGGTCTTACTTAAGTAAGACGGTCCTACGCAGTATGGTTACTTACTTATTAAGTAAGACGTCCGTATTGTATAGAATCTAGAGAAGTTATATTAGTATGATAGATTCATTGAAATAAGATTTGTAATTATTTTATCATCTAAGACGATCAGCGTTGATAAACCAGTAATAAAAATCAGTAGATCGTAGTGTAATTAATAATAGTCAGTAGATTAATATAATTATGATCAGTTTATAGTTAAGGTATATCAGTATGATAGATTGGATATATCAAATTCATTAGTAAATCAGCTCCAGGGCCGATTATTTTTAGAGACGTAGGTAGCTAGAAAGAACTGCGGAGAAAGATATTGTGATTTCGGAAGGAGAAAACGGAGTCCTTTTACTAGTTTTCTGAGGTCAAAATTATAATGTCTCAAAACACTAAGAAATATCATCCCCAACTGGAAGTCTATAAACCACTTTTTACATTCCAAAACTCCTCTATCTCAATTTTTAAATTAAAAAAAAAATCCAAAATCTTTCACATGCACAAGTTGAATTGAACTTTGTGGTTGTGTCAGATAAGAAGCAATGAGACTTTTTGTGATAAAGACAGAAAAAGAAATAGACTCATACATTTTATTATGTTTTAAAACTTTTCAACTCATCCCCCTTCGAATGATATGACATTTAGCATAAGACAAATGGTGAAGCTCGTGTGTTGGTGAAGATGGTCACGTGGAAAACTTATGAAACACAGTAAAATGGTTAACTTTTTTTGTCATTATGGTTAATATTCACTTTTCTGGACCATTAACAACATCCCGTATAATCCAAAAACCTTTTCAACTTAATTTTTACGTTATTAATTTACAAAAGTTTTCGAAGGTAGCTAGCTCTAAATATAAATTTTCATGATAGTGTTGATTATACCATAGTTTTGAAACAGTTAGATTACTTAAAAATACATTATATTCACTCTCTAAAAGGATTATTTTTTTTAGTTTAAAAATTTATTTATTTATTTACAAATTTATTTACATATTGGCAATCAAAATAAAATATATATACATTTTTGTATTACCTGGAATCGTATAACGATCCATGCAGGTGTACGAATATGCATTAAATAAATTACAAATAGGTACCAAAAAATAAATTTAAGAAAAATTTAAGCTTGAAAATTACAAACATAATTAAAACAACAAGAGAACAATATAAATGCTTTATAAATTAGAAACATTAGTAGTAGAAAACAGAGTGTAATAAATTGTGTGTTAATGTCTGTCGTTAGATGCTAAAAGTTCTAAAAAAATAATAAGGATAGTTAATAATTACGGGAATAGTGCAGGATTAAACGAAAAAGTTTTCTGTGTCTCCAATGTGGAAAATAAAAGCATTTAAATGCATATTTCCGATTTATTTTTCAGCTAAAAAGCTTTGTAATATTGTCCTTGCCAGTTATTCTAAATATTGAGCTGATGAGCTGCCTTTGTTGACACTGGTCAGTTCTCCCTTTTTATCACGTGTTGGTTAGCTCTGTCTTTTTCTTGTCTCTTCACATGTCAGTCTATTCGGTAGGAACTTGGAAGCGATTTTTAACTCCGAGGATCTTAAGACGTGTGAACTTTGCACATAAATCAAATATGTATGACAAACATTACCATATTACCAAACTTTTTTATTTAGATAGGGTCTGGTGGGTGTGAAATGTGTAACTCTTAAAAAAATGTTTGAAAAAAAAAGCACAAAAATAGAAGAATAAGAATTTCTTCCCTGAGATTTCTTCCCAAGGCCAGGGTTACATGCTTTTTTCCATTGACGTTAATTTTTGTACTCTAATGAAGGTAAAATGCCATAGTTTTCCTAATAAGAAATTTACCGTTTTTTAGGGTGTTAATTATATTACTGATTAAACAACAAAGAAACCATGAATCAATAAATGATTTATTGGAAGCTTACATCTTATTGTTTTATAGAGTGAAATACGGGGAAATTAAGACTTCTTAAGCGATAAAATTTAACAAAACAGAAATGATCTACAAAACAAAAAACTTATACCTTAAACCCTTAAAGGATAACTTTACCTTAAAATTTCCTTACCTTTTATGACATTTTGAGAAAAGAAAAACTCATAATAAAAAACTCTTTGTTTCTTTATCAAAGGCCTCACAAAGTTATGAAAGGTCATACACAAAATAGTTCCTATGGACGAGTCTTCACTGGTTACGGCCGGCCCTTTAACTTTACATGGGTCATTGGTAGGGATTGTTTCCCGGGATCCCGGGAAACCGGGATCCCGGGATCCCGTAGAATTTTTAGGCCGGGACACGTCCCGGGATTTCCCAGTCTGTCCCGGGATTCCCTCAAAATTTTAAATTTCTTTAACGCTGCTACAAACGCTTAAAAATCGTTCCTGTTGGCATGAACAAATATTTCCTTTGCTTGGAAGATACTTTTAAATTATTGGAAGTGAGGTGGTTTAAGTCAATCATCTGCTGAATTAAATTATCTCCCACTCCTATAGAACTTTACAGCTAAAAAGCAATAAACAAGTATATTCCCGATTTGTATAATACATTAAAATGCTCGCATGTTGACATAAACGGTGAAACTTGGTTACTCATCAACGATTTTTATTCTTTAGTATGTTAGTGATAAGAGATACCAAATGGTAATAAGATACCCAGAACCATCCAGAACCCAGTAATGAATAATTATTTATGAGGATAGTTTTAACCCTATTTCAGAATGAACTCGTGATCTCATTAAGTCGTCAGCTTTTAAAGAGATTATACGTTTTGAAGATCGGGCTGAGAATATTCTGATTTTGTATTATGGCAGAAAAAGCTAGTACATGTGCATGGGAGCACTCCATAAAAATACCGAACTCTGAAGCAAAATGCAAAAAGTATTCTTTGATAATTAAGTGTAAAGGAGGTTCCACGAGTGGTTTGATCTGACATTTAAAAAAACAATACATTCAATTGAGAAGCCGAGCCTTGCAATACATGTATATAATTGAATTCAAAAGCATTTTTAGAGTAAGTAGTAAGTACACTTTCAACTTGAGTATTTTTAAAACAAATTTGAAATATTATGTTCGTGTAATTTCAAAAGGTTTTATGTGATATATGTGTGTGTACTATTATAATGAGCAAATATGAAATCGGAAAAAATATTTAAATATCATTTAAGAAATTTTTAAGCCTGGAACTGAAAAATTGTAGCATTAAAAATTAATAATTTCTCCCCATATTTTTTGTTTCTAATTTCATCTTCATGCAAGTTTTGATTTTACATCCAAAATATATTTTTTTCTTGAAATTCTGGCATTAATTAAATTTTCGGGATTTCCCGGGATCCCGGGATGATGTCGAATTTTATCCCGAAATCCCGGGATGACCAAAATGCCCTAAAACGACAATCCCTAGTCATTGGTAAAAATTAACTATTAAAATTTTTGAAAATGAATAAATACATTAGAAAAAACTCCCCGAAGTCCAATGAAAAATAATTTTTATGCTTAAAAGTTTGATAGCTTTAGATGTACTAGAGCTAGATTGTAGTACTATAGAAGATTAAGTTACAATTTTAAAAGTTTGATAAAAACCTATATTAACTATCTAATGCCCACTACCAGAAATATCCAGTCGTGGCTAGTTCACAGAAGAGGTTGTATGGTTTCGAATAATAAATCGTAAATTTCATGATCACGATCATGAACAATCATAAATTTGTATTTTTATGACATAGTTAAATGACTTAAAGTGTAAACTCACAACTTTCAAGCATCGCCTCCAGCCGGGGATCGGTTTCGTCCTTGTTAGGACTCATCAGCACGGCATAGGAAGGCAACGCAAGAGGGCGAAGGTCAAGTACTACTGACATACCGCCAGAAGAAGAGCTATTGACGTCATACGATGATGCTGCGGTTGTTATAGAAACGGATTATTCCACTGAATTTTGGGGGTGATGATGATTCTTTTGTCACTGAAATAAATGTTTTGCGCCAAATCTGAGAGGCTATTTTTCAACTTTGTACTTCTTTCGATTCTGGAGTCACGGATGGGAATTTCCTTACATTACTAGATCTAATCTGATTTATTACACCTGATAAGATCTATTTCAACTGATCAGATCTATTTCAACTGATCTTTCATATAATCTGATCTATTTAATTTAATTTTATATTATCTGATTAACATAATCTTACCTGATATGATTTTGGATATTTTGTAATTTTTTTGGTTTTAATCTGATCTATATCAACTGGTCTGATCTGTTCTATATCTGATCTGATTTGATCTTAGATATTTTGTTAAATTTTTATTTAAGTTCAGTTTGCAGAGAATAAGTTCAATGAGCAAATCTTTGTGAGGATTTCGAAGCGATCCGAAAGGTCCTGCATACGCAGCTTGGTGAGCGGTAGCGAGTAGGGGGAGGTAACTCCCTAATCTTATAAAAAATATCAAAACGATAATGAATACATATATTTTATATTTTGTCACTTCACAAGTTTCTAACGCCTTATTTAAATTTCACAAGTATGATGATTAAGCTATAAAATTTACAACTAAAGTTATATCAGCTATATAAAACTGAAAATAACTAATTCCCTCAAAATAGCAATATAAAGGTCTAACTAAAGGCAAAAAGTTTTCATGTGAAAAAGTATTTCCGATCTTTTTATTGACGAGAAATTTCAAACATAATCAATAAAAATTTAATGTAGTTTAATAAAGGTTTTCTCATTCGCCAAGAGTACGCTTAAAATGCCAAATATTGCAGTTCAATTCATACCAGCTTCCCTCTTCTTTTGGACTCGTCTACTCACGGCAACCCTGTTCATAGCTCTTCTCCTCGCGGTATGTCAGTAGTTTAGCCGACTCTAACTGAAAAGTGGGGACTATTGATTAGTCCTCCACTCATCTGCTGGAATGACATGGCATTCCTAGAACTTATTTAATTCCAGAAAGGCAAGGTAAATGAAAGGAGTATTTCACCATTATCGCTGGATAACGGACAATAAGTGTAAACTCACAACTCTCATGCGTCGTTTCCAGCCATGGACCGGTTTCGTCCTTGTTAGGACTCATCAGCACGGCATAGGAAGGCAACGCGAGAGAGCGAAGGTCAAGTACTAGTCTAGCCGACTATAACTGAAAAAGTGGGGACCATTGATTAGTCCTCCAATCATCTGCTGGAATGACATGGCATTCCTAGAACAGATACTAAAAGAGTTAAGACTAAAAGTGCTCAGTTCATAAGAACAATTATTTCTCATTTTGACCTTATGACCGCTCCTGTGAACTAGCCACGACCGAAATAACCATGGGAAAAAATTAGGCACTCTCTAAATCTACGAAAGTAACAACTCAACTCTAACTAATTTCGCTAATACTTTAGCGTGGGTCAACTTTCGTGGATTTAGACACTTCGAAAAAATTATGTAGTATGGATCCAAATAAAATAAATTTACCAAAATTGTTTCTTATTTTTTTAGTTCAATTTTAAAAAATTTAAAATCGGGGACTGATCATAAACTTTATAAATTATTGCTGCAAAAACTTATCAAACATGCTGATAATTGAAGCTAATAAACTAATGGTAGCATATTTGCCATGGGCAGTAAATGACAGTACAGGGGTAAAAGCATATTTATTCATACAAAACTCCCTTCGTGAAAGCTTTAATTAATCCTCTTACATTTTTCATCGTCTTTCCTTAAAACATGGTGTGTTTTTGATGCTTGTTTAAAAATAATGAGGTGTTTATCATACAATAAGAAATACAAAATTCCTCACTAAATGAAGTTCTGAATAAGTAATCAACTTCGAAATTACTTTGACTGGAAATTTTCGGTTTTGCACCCAAACATAAATTTTTCGTTTTATCATATCTGAGCAAAAAGCGTTACCTTTTGTGGGACGTGCTGAAAGTAGTTCAAGGTTAATAAGAATTTCTGAGAACTCTCGTGCTGGATTGATTTAATGCACGCATAAATTGTATGCGAATGTTAAAACAGGAGAAAAGTCCCAATTATAGTTTTTCCGTGCTTCGTATGAAATGTCAAGATTTCTATTTTATTTATTTCACGACACCCACTAAATTTCTAAACTTTTATAAGTGAAGTTAAGGTTTTTTATTGTATTATCAATTTTACCTACAAATTAGTAAAATATGATTGTTGCATTCAAAAGTTGAGAAATATTGAGCGTTTAAAAATGATGGTGATTTATATAGATTAAGATTCAGTTTTTTTTTTTGAAAAATAAAGGTTTTCACACTATTGTAGAAAGGTTTTAGAGGTTCATCTTTAAAAGATATTTTTTTACTTGTAAAAAAATCTTAGATAGCACTAGTCAACAAAATTGAACTTTTTTCTGCCCGCAGAACAAAAAGAGAAACAAAAGATAACCTTAGTAGAACTTTTTACGTTGAATTCAAATTGTCATGTAATTAGTGATCCATTGATTACAATAGATCTCCATCCATGATTTATAGAGTGTGTGCCAGCTTAGAATGACAATTTTAGGGAGTAAGTGAGAGATGTTGGCTCTATCGTCTCTTAAGGTAGATTCTGGCTTCTGAATCGCCTTTGGTGGTTGGGATAAGGACTGATAAATCCTTCTTACGTGTGATATGAGCACATGAGTACATTCATTGAATTTAGGTCTTAAAATCATTAAAATTAATTTATTTATTCAATATCTTGACTCTCAAGATTGCCACAGTATGATTGACTCATAATTGTCATCTTTAGAAAGGAAAATTAGACCCAAATTACCTTCTAAAGCAGGTAGGGATAAAAAATGTTAGAAGATATCAATTAAAAAATCAATTAAGTGATCATAATCCTCAAATAAATCATTTAAATTTTAATTTCGAAATTATTAGTTATCATTGAAACAGTTACTAAGCACTACGAAGCATGATATGTATAACACATTTAATTCCGCAAAAACTGTTTGTGATGGAAAAATTCTGATAGCAGATTTGAAATCAGTGAAATAAGTGTAAAAATTTACTTTAGAAACACAATAAAAGGATCTTTCTTGGGCCAACCTTACAGGCACTCTTTTTCGGAGTCGATTCAATAGGAACACTTTATCCACTTCTATTTCCCCTCTTCCTCTATGGTCCCAAAAGTAAAATTAATGAATCTTGTCTCAACCTCGGCTCTTTCGATTTAGCAACCAATCTATAAGTATTGCGGCATGGTTCCCCAAAAAGTAAAAATTTTCACATTTTCAGTTGCGTGCTTCTTCCTCCAGATATTAAAAAAGCCTAGAGGTATAACAAAACTATCACCAATGTGAAAAAGCGATAAATGTTTGTAAAATAATGTAAAGTAACTTATTTTCTTTTTATATGTTTGCAGGTGGTAGTTCGAATTCGCCCCCTCTTTGAAAATGAACTGGAAAAAGGAGCGACGCAAATTGCAAGGAAAGCAGACAACAGGGTAAGCATGTTTTCTTCTTTTGTTTTGGTCAGAGTTTATTATTTTTATTCTCTTAAATATTAAGGAATTTGTACCAACTTGAATGTATGGAATACACATTATACATATTAAAAACTACTTATTTGTATTCTTTTTACCTGGGATGATCTTTAAAGGATGAAAGAAATGAAGTCATATCATACCCTTATTTTATTACTAACAAACTGGATTTTTTTATTTTTACTATTAATTTATTACTATACTCAGTTACAACTAAACTTGAGCCTGTAGAAATATGCTGAGATCCACCAAAGAAAGTAGTTCCCCGTCCGGTGTCGGAATTTTGAGTGAAATTAAGAGATTCAATTTTAAAACATGAGTAGTTTTTTAAATCCATGTATATTAAGCGTCTTTTCATCCCGATCTGCAAAATGTTGAGCATTGTTATTTTTTCAAGTGGCCCAGCGAGTAGTAGTACATTTGTTCGAATAAAACTCGCCTGCTAATAAGAGCTTACAAAGAGCCCAGCGAGCTTTCTGTTCACTCAGATTTTCTTCCGCGCGGTCGTGACGTCAGAAGGCTCAACTTAAGTTGCACTCGAGTATAGTGAATGTCCTAGACCAGGGGTTCCCAAATTTTTAAACATCTGAATCCACTTTTTATAACCAGAGTAAACCGTAACCCACCTCGTCTTCATAATTTTTCAGACTCTAATTTTTTATACAAAGAAACATTTAAATCATCATTGTTGTTCTACCTTATTTCCCATGATGCACCAACTTAAGTCCATCTAATTTTCTTACGGCCATACGATCTCAGCGTAATTTTATCCGAAACATTCAAAATTTTTATGAGCAACAATGAGTCCTACGTTAAAAGGGAGGAGGTCTGAGGGTCCGGAAAGATTTTAAATTTAATAAATTCTTAAAAACTTATTTCAAATTATTTTTTAGTAACTTGGGGTAATTTTAAATTTTAACATGTCATTAAAAATTCTCAAATATACCTACCCACGATACGGTGGAAAAAATGCGCCCCATATTTGAGAACACTTTTTTAAAATTTTATTTGAATAACTGAACAAATTTTCCATCATCAGCACATTAAAGAGACAGTTTTTACTTGCCTTTATTTGTTTTCGACCTTAAGTAGGGAGTTTATCAATTATTGTGCTATACAGGGTGTTTCAAAAAACCTGTAACGATAGGCTATTTCCTAAAATATTTCCCCTAGACCCATACTTCCAATGGCGAATTTTCTTCAAATGAGGTGAAGAATTATATGAGACCAGTTTCAACTCCATGGGGGGTCTATTTTAGAAGATGCAGAAAATAACTTTTTATACGGCCCCCGTAGACTGAAACTTCCAATCGAAAAAATTTTCTCCATTCACTTCTTAATAAGATAGAAAAAATTATGTCTCGATATCTTCAAAATTCACTGAGATATGCGGGTTTATATTTTTAAGGGACCATCCGCAAATTAAAAACCGCGTCATTCTATTAAACAATAAAGCAGTGTTAGGCTAAATCGGAACTTATAGGTATTGATTCCTGAGTATCAAGTGTTTCTGGGAGTCACACACTCGTGCTAAGATTATTTTTTACGTAGCTAATAGGTATGAAGGAGTACCTAATTTCGGGGATCCAAGAAATATTTTTTATAATCTTTTCGATAACTCAAGGTAATTTATAAATAAGTATTGATTTAGGTATAAGTATTGATTGGTAGGAGGGTTACTTTCAAGCCAATGACGTCACAAATCTGAACGCAAAAGGAGAGCTGATGGGCCCCCTCTGGGCATCGCTGATATGAGTAGCAATGACAGGTATCTGGGTTAGCGTAGTTGAGCGAGCTCAACACCATGGCTGATAGGAGGAGTTTTTCATGTAGTCCTTGTCACCTCAAAAAATCAAAGTTTTAAGGTAGTTTGGACTTCGGTTTCTAAAAGGTTCCACTGTCGTTTGTGGATGGCCCCTATTTTGCAGTAAAAGTATGTCATTCATAGGTATGATAAAGTGGTGTAAGTCACGAATTTTAGCTTTTAATATCTTGGTGAATTTTGAAGATATCGAGATGAAATTTTTTGTATCTGATTAAGAAAGGAATGGAAAAAATTTTTCTCACTGGGGGTTTCAATCTACGTGGGCCGTATAAAATTTTTTTTTCTGCATCTTCTAAAATAAACCCCCCATGGAGTTGAAACTGGTGTCATATAATTCTTCACCTCATTTGAAGAAAATCTTCCATTGAAAGTATGGGTCTAGGGGAAATATTTTAGGAAATAGCCTATCGTTACAGGTTTTTTGAAACACCCTGTATATTCTTTTTACAATATGGTTGGTTGGGATAAAGTAGTTATACCGGGTTAAAATAAGCTTAAATGTTTTAAAAGTTTATATGAAATTAAATGTGTTTAGCATGCTGATCTTTATTAAGGCTCTAGAAAAATCTGCTAGCCAAAAAAGCATTAATTTTAAAAATATAAACTGTTGAAATCCCTACATTCATTTTTCTTACTACACCAGAACCAGCCTATTAATTTAAATAGGCTCCTGAAACAGGATCAAAAACGCTTAATGACACCTAATAACGCTCATTTCAGTGACAGATTCTTTTACAGTATTTTAACTACTTCTGTTTAGGCTGCCTTGTCATTGCACAAGAAAAGTTTTTCGACGATAATTACAATAGTAACTGCTTCTAATACATTTCGTCTCAGGCGCTTATTCTAAATGAGCAGGTTTAATCTGTGGATAGACGTCAAAAGCCACGTTCAGGTTTGTAAAGCTAATAAGTAGATCGCGACCCACAGTTTGAGAAACTCTCTTATAGGCAATCTAAAAAGTAATTCATGAAACTATAACGTTTTTCGGGTACCTGAAAATTTCAAACACAGTAATATGCAGACTTTGACAGTAGAACCTCGAAACTGAAGTGGTTGGGATCGGACTTCAGGAGATAAAATCTAAATTTAAAATAAAGAGAACCTTTTAAAACCTAGGTAAGTGACTCTGGATAATGCAGAGAGATAAGGGAACGTACCCATACTACGTGACCCATTCAGGGGAGGGAGGGGGGTCTTCAAAATACCACGCTCGGTCACAGGGGGGAGGGGGGGGCTTAGGGTTTCGTCACGTAGTCAATTTCTTCAAGTCAATACGACAAAATTAAGCCAAATTAATTATTGAAATTTGCCAAATTAAGACTAATTAAGCCAAATTAATTATTAAAATTAGACAAATTAAGCAAAATTAATATTTTTAAACCTTCTGTTTTCAAAAAATGAGGGCAAACCGTATTTATGAATTACTACGTGAAAACTAGAGGGGGAGGGGGGGGTCTGGGCATATACTACGGATGGTCACCAAGGGGGGGAGGGGGGTCAAAAATGGCAAAAAATGGGTCACGTAGTATGGGTATGTTCCCTAACTTACTGTGTCCCAAGCGGTGAAATAATAAAGTTTAAGAAATAAAAATTTACATGTATCAAAAATATCAATAAGATTATTGTTGCCAGTGTTATGAAAAACTCACAGAAAAAAATTCATGAAAATATCTTTAACCTTTCTACCCCTTTGGGGTCTTTTAGTACCCCAAGCGCACTTTGACGTGTGATATCTCCAGTGGATTTCAGCTTTGAGGATTTTCGATGCTAGTATTCTTCAGTTGCGTGCATTTGTACAATGTGTTAAAATTTTGGAATTTTAATACAATTTTTAAGAGTTCTGGAACAAAAAGTCACATATTCCCCCTCTGGGGTCTCCTGCGACCCCAAGCATGAATGGCTGTAAAACAATATCAAATAAAGCTTTATATTTTATTTTTTGTTATATTATTGATAAAACATGTTTTTTATGATTGTTTAAGCCGTTTAGAGATGTATTAGAAAGATATTTTCTTAGAAATTGTCATTTTTTTTATAAAAAGAAGATTGAAGCAAAGTACATTGAATTACTCACTATTTCTTAAATTTTTCAGTCATATTCCAAGAAAAATATGCTATTTATAGAAATCTTTTGATTATCTAACAGTTGCAACAAAAAAAACTCAGACAACTGTCGCCATCACTTCCTGTTGAACGAATTCTTTACAAAAACATTATAAATTCATGGCTTGTAAATATGTTTTTTATTTTCAGTTTTATTGGAAAAATAAGAATGCTTTCAAAGATTTATGAGTATTTACTGAAATTCAGAATGTGATTTCGAAGAATTAGAAAGAAAAATAACCAATTTCTCTTTGAAAACTTATATAAACAAGCGAGAAACCTGTTACACCAAATCTGAACCGATCATTTTTTTATAATATTATTTCAATTTTAAAAAGGAGTAACCACATTTCGCATGTTTCATTTTACTAAATAAACTATTCTGGGATGACAGGTAGCTTATAATACAGAAAAGAAAAGATTTTCAGCCTGATAAATCACTAAAATTAACTGATAAATTCTACCCGTTCAAGGCCGGGTGTGTCAGCTAGTATACTTTAAGCAGCACTGATTATAAACACTTATAGTAAAACAACTTCATTATAGTTTATTTCTGTAATTTAATTATTGTTTGAAGGTTCAGGTGTTATAAAAAACGTGTATCGAAAGAAACCAAATAACGCCTTAATAGGACCAAAAAATGAGAAAAATACCAAAAAAATTAGAAAAATTACTCTGAAACATCTTTTTAAAAGTAAAAAAATGTTTATTATTTTCGATTTAAAAAGGCATTTTTACCCTTTATTTAAGTCATAGGCACATTTTACGCATGGGGTACTATTAGACGCCACGGGGGGAATATGTGACTATTTTTTCAAGAGGGTAGGAAGGTTAATACTCGTGGAGATATTAGCATGCAAAAATAGCAAATTTTCAGGCCTTTAAAAAATTTTTTATTAAATTTTGTCTCCATTTAACTAAAAAAAGCTACATAATAACACTGAAAAACTGCATATTTGCCAACTGCTTTCTCTAAATTTTTTTTCAGTGAGTTTTTTCACAACATTGACAACAATACTCTCTTGAGATTTTGCTCTATCTACCCTAGAAGAGACGTTGGTTCAAAATAAAATCCGAAAAAGGAACTTCTGAAACACCCTGTATGGATTCACACGGCATATCAAAACTGTGTGCCTTAAAAAATTTTAACCAACCAACCTATCACTGTTCAAAAGTAAAAAACACTTCGATAAATAATGGTGAATTACATTAGTATAAGAACTCAGAATTGATGATTTGATCAACAATCGATATGTGGTTGAAAATATTTTGATCTCATGACAACGAATCTGCTTCACTACCCGTTGGGGTTTCAGGTTTGTTTGTAATAAGGCGAGACGCAAAAACACGTAAATATCAATTATTGTATTGATAGATTTTGAAATTGAGGTTACAGTAATGGGTCATGGAAAGAGAAAAGTTTTTTTTTTCTGTTCGATTGCTCATTCCATTTTAGTTCTTTTTTGCAATATCCTAATTTATTGTAAACAAGTTAAAAAAATATATTTGTTAATTGTTGTGTTAGCATATAAATATGAACTTTCATCTATAGGAGAGAGGGGCATATTTGAGCAAAAAGTACTTTTACTATTTCGCCATATATTTATAGGATATTGACATAAAAACTGATTTATTCATAAGTTCACAGCATGACTGAAAATTAAGTATCCTTTTTAGATACATTTATCAAAAGTTTCTCCCTGAAATCATCTTTCTAAAAATGGAGAAATTCAAATGTGCCCCAGTGGAGGGGGGCTTTGGCACACACTTGTGGCAATTTTGTTATCGTTATTTTTATTCACCTTTATTTTCTTCATTTTTTATTTATACATCTTTATTTTCTTCATTTCTTAGTTATCCATCTTTATTTTCTTAATCTTTATTTATTACATAACACAATTTTTCGTCTTTAAGAGATTAAAATTGGACTATAAATCTCTTTTTAAGTAGGAGGGAATAAATAACGGGGTTCAATATAGTAGATATCAATGCAACTCATCTTTATAATCAAATAATTAAGTAAAAATATTGTTATTAGTTATCCTTGAAAACTGTTACTATGCGCTACTTAACAATTTATAAAAATATGAAGTGTTCAAAAACTGTGGGTGATGAAAAGATTCTGATTACATACTTGAAAGCAACCTAAAAAGTTACCTTAGAATCACTATAAAAGTATCTTGAACCAAAAACCTTGCTTACTAGTGTTATCAATGTCAATTTATATAGCTAAGTCGATAAGTGAAAAATTATTGATAAAGGATCATTGATATATTTCTTAAATAATACAAAAACTTGGTTTAAAAATAATACTCATACTATTAAATGAAGTATCTCTCAACTTGTTTTAAAAGAGCTTAGAAAAACAAATGCATAAAACCTGACCATTCAAGGCAAAACGGTGCAATTTGATAAAAGGGGGCATATTGATACACCTCAAAAAATATATCAAAAACTTATTTGGGTGAAATTTTTTTTCGAAAAGTTGCCTTTAGATGTATAAACATTGCATATGAAACCATTAAAATTTGCAAATTGAAGGAAAGGAAAATATTCTTTGAATAGAGTGTTGAGAAGTTCTTGTTACCAAAAAGGGGATGTATTTAAATTTTAAATAACCTTTTACCTATTTTTTTTATAAAAATGTTTTCGTTTAAAAAAACACAACAAAAACTTTTCACAAGATATATTTCAATTTTAATCAAACTTAAATATTTTTACTTATTGTTTTCATAAATTTAAGTCATTCTTAGGTATCTTGTGTAAAAAAATTTTCTGAATAAGTCATTTTTTACTTAAAAAATGGATTTGAATTTGTTTGTACAAATAGTCCCGCTTTCCTTTAATAAATAAAAGCGTGTTTAAATAATAATAAATAAAATGTCCCTTTTCAAAACTTATGCAGCTTCTATCATATAAATTAAAACTTTGAATTTTAAGATTAATACTAGAAATAATTGAACTTTAAAATTAAGAAGAAATTTTACTTTGCACCTTTAAAGCAGCCAATTTTCAAACACTAATGGAACCAATGAGCCCACTGCTGTGAAAAATAAGGCAAAAATTATATTAATACAGCTACCTATTGTTTTCATAATATTTCTAAATTTAATTCAACTCACCCTCTTCCCTATATTTCCCCAGTACTATCCGGGATGTAAAAGACGACGGGATGACAGATGACCCCACACTGTAAAAAAAACTGTAGAAAAACAGAAATTTTCAATAACAATGACTTTATGTTTACAGAGATATTCTGTCATGTAACATTCCCACCGCACTTCTACTTATTTTATGTAAAATAACAGCTTTTATCTAGTTTTTTAGCTTATCTGTACTTAAACAGAAACTTACTGCATCGAAAACGAATACAGCTATTGGCATCATTATACTGAATCTTCGTTGGTTCAGTGGTAGCGTGCATGCTTAGCATGCGGTAGGTCGTGGGTTCTATCCCCGGATATTAATTAATTAAAATTAGAAAAAACTCTACTAAAATAAGTGCATGCGCACAAGCAGAAAATTATTGAGAGGCAACAGAAAAATCTGTAGCTCATGCACTTGACAGAAAATTTCTTTTTTACAGCATTTACCTGTAGGTAACAGCTTTTTTCTGTTTACAGGATTTTTTGGCCTACAGAAATTTTCTGGCAACTTTTGCTGCCAGAAATTTTCTGTTTTTTTGCAGGATTATTTTTTACAGTGCAGAAAAAAAAGACACCCGAATACAAGTTCCCCTTAAAATTATTGAATAACCTGGCGGAGAGGTTAAAGCTCTATCGGCTGAATAAATCGAAATCATTTTATTGGAACTCTCAATCGGGGGTAATCTTAGGTAATGTCCTTCAGTTCAGTGACGGGACGTTCGCGCAAGGACAGTTGTTTTTGGTCACGAATGACTATTGGTCATGACCCACTTTTTCCAGTCATCGATTTCGATGAAATGCCAGGCCGATCACGTCCGACCCTCCCCCAAAAAGATGAGCTTTCAACGTAGCCCTGTGGGCTTTCAACCTTTAAATCTGTTTTAGTGGCTCATAATACTAAGTTATACGAGATATGAATAGTGAAATTGCTAGAATGGCTAATCACTTGGAGTCGTTTTAATGATTCAGTTGGAACGCCATGTTCCATTTTAAATTAGATTATGTGGTGCCATATTTTTTCACTCAAATCACTTTTCTGTAGTACATTTAGAATCATAATATAATAGCTGTTTAGGCTGAAAACTTCAGCTATAAATTTCTGCTCTCCGTCTTTCCACGTCAAATCCCTTTTTTGTAGCACAATCTCGGATTTTCTTGAAATTTAGGACACATTTTCCTTTAATATATTAGACTTGAAAAAATATCACATTTCATTGAAAATAATTAGGTTGTTCTGGAATTATAAATGCGCAAAGGGGTGAAAAATTGGTAAAAAATGGACAAACATGAGTGTTTTAAGTATTTCTCTAGCATATCTCCTAATAGGATTATGGAGGTGAAATTGTAAGTAAGGGTAATCGGGGTATTTTTTGATACAACAAAATTCAAATCCATTTTTTGAGTAGAAACAATAATCTGGTAAAACTGTAGAATGCAGTGCAGACCAGCTCTAAAATATTGAACAGTGGCCAAATCACACCAAAGAGGAAGCATGTATTTAACTGAGATTTATATGGTAACCATTCTGGTCGTTTAATTGTTTATTCAAGTAAATGAAGGGTTTGGGGTTGTATTAGCTGTCACTTACTAAGCAATGATTGACATTCATCCTAAACTATCTCATCATATAGAAACAAACTAATGAATGGAAAAGGAATAATAATAGATGACGGTCAAATTTTCTCGCCTATAAATTACGATACGCTCCGTGGTTTGAAAGCTACTCCGAACGATAAATACTAGGGCCTTATAAATATTATCGCAAACCTACTCTTTGAACCATGAAAGAAGTGTCAGTGTACTCTCCTTTGGAGTTTTCTATTTGCCGTACTAATTTCATGCTTGGGTCACTGTATCATTAGGATACGTTAGATGGATTAAATGCATGTTTCATAACAGTGGTAAACACGGTTCTTGGTCTTATGCAACTTTTTGAAGTATGCGATAATAATTCAGTTTTTGCTATTTGGCATTTTAAAAATATTTCTTGGGGGTGTTTAGAAATTGATTTAAAGACGACTAATGTATGTTAAATAATGTTTTAAATTATTTACTTGATGATTATGATGATTGTATTGAAGAAGTCTTGCTCATTACTTCTAGCTATGGAACATTCCAGAAGATAAGTACCAATGGCGGCCCGTGAGTAAATTAACAGGGGGGGTCAGGGCAACCCCCTCCAAAATTTTGACATAAACATTTCAAACATTAAGATTAACATTAAGATAAACATTAAGATTAGAAGTTAGGGGAACTTTAATCCTGCAGTGTTGAGCTTTGTTTGTAAAGGGAATTAGGTAGTTAGTTCTGGCAGTAAATCTAGATAAAATAATATTTTGTGCTTACTTTTATGATCGCGTTCGACGGTGTCCTTGAACATTTATTGCTGAACTAATACTTTTATCATATGTCCTTGATGTAATTAGGTTTTTCAAACTAACATTCGGGACAATTAACTGAAGAGGGGAGGTAATATTTTTTAAATTTTTTTTCAGTCTCAAAATGTCACTAAAACGGAAGATTTTTAATTTTCGCATAAAAAATAAATTTTGAACGAAACACACCAGGATCATAACTGTGCCTTTGCTTCGTAATGGATGTTAATCAAAATCAAAATTAAAAAAAAACATACTTAGAAAAATTCATTTCTTAATTTTTGAGAAAAGCATGAACAACGAAATTTCTTCTTCCTTACTCTTTCTTAGGACTTCTTTCTTACTCTTTCTTAGAACTCATTTCCTTTATTGTATTTTTAAATATTTTTCAGTGTTGACAAATTTTAAATTTTTTCACTTTATCTTCAGACAACTGAAATATCCAATTCGTACAGAAATTTTTGTAAACAGGTCAAACAGGTATTTACATTTTTTTACATTTTGTACAACAGGTACATTTTTGTAAACAGGTTTTTAAAAAGCTGTCATCACGTAATCTCATTTTAGGGTAAAACCTTTTTCCCCAAAAAAATTTAAATAATATATATCATAAAAATTTTTTTCCGAAATATTTAGAAATAAAGAATGAAAACGGGTAGGCAGCGGAGGTGTACCGCGTTCGAATATAAATGGATTTTAATGGACATCATATTTTAACAGTGCTATTTCTGTTATCCTTGAAGGAACAGTTTCTCCGATGAACAGTCATTTAATTCTGTTTTTGTCACGAACGTTTCGCTTCCCACTGATATTTAAGGATCTTTTCGTGACCTATCTATGCATCTAATTTAAACAAGAGCTGAAAAATGTTCTGGAGTAGTGATTCTTCAGTCTTTTTTTTGTACAAAATCATTGTTTAATAGAATAGAGAGTCATTATAATCATGAAGGAATATTAATGATGACATTTCTTTTACTTAAAAAAGTCCAAGGATCTGGATTATGGAGGTCAATTAATGTTGAAAATGCATGGATGTAGCCTGCTTGTCATGCAGTTAATCCTCTTATGCAGGGTGGTCATAAAATAATATCTCTTAACCCTACTTTAAAATTACACTGTTCAACAATGAAAAAATTTCCTTGATGAAAACACCCATGATGATATGACACCCATTTTCCTCCATCACCCTTAGTTTTTAAGAGGATGACCCCTAATTGTTATCCACAGCCGTGCATCTATATTAACATCCTGTAACATGGAATCCTCACTCCCTAAAACCGGTCAGTTATTTAAGAACTGAAGAGTCTCTATTCAGGATAGACCCAAAATATAAGAAAAACGTCATTTGTAATTTTTCAAAATCATCAATATTAATTCCTGAGCTCGCGAGCGCCTTCGCGATTCTTGGAGTCTTCCGAACTCTTCCGCGGGGGCTTCTGGGACGCTAACACCTCAACCGCTTTTAGTAAAAATTATTTCTGCATATTTTCATCAAATTTGGGTCCTTGGGGAAGGGATAAGACCCTTCAAAGATGAATTGCGTAAAAAATAAGCAAAATAAATAGGGTATAACAAACCCTACTATTTTTAACGATTTTTTTGCGTTTTTAGGAAGGTAATTACCCTTTAAACCTATCCATTTGTTATAAATTTATCATAATTTATTAATTTAAACCTTTCTTGTCCCCTTGGGGGCAATTTGAAGACTAAAGCAATGCTTTTTGACCCTGAAAATCGAGTTTAAAGTTATAAAGTCGTCGAAAAACGTAAAAAGGGGGAGGGGCTGTTCCCCGAAAATCCTGAGTCAATTGAGAATTTTAATGGTGGTTTTCGTATTCAGCGACCCAAAATCTATAAGAAATGACTATTTTCATCAAGAAAAAAATTTTGAAGGTCAAATTTGTTGAACAGTGTTATCTACAGACCAAACTATTCGTTAAAAAAATTGAAATTTTACATATAGCATTTTGAAGGGAGTGGAATTTTTTAAACAAAAAATTAGTATATTAATTAATTTACTTAAATTTTTGCCTGGACTTCGGACCATCACGAGAAGTCATTAAAACTATCACAAAATAAAAATTCCCTTAAGAAAAAATAAATAAATAACTATCTCTTCTGCTCAGCAAAAGTGTGTACTTTTTAGGAATAGTTATAATTTTTTCTTAAGCGTCTGAGTTTATAACTTGAAAAAACATTTACTTTTTATGCTTCTGGTGACGGGACGGTTAGAAAACTAAAGCAAAATTTTGGGTAAAGGCAAATGAGCTATTTTTGTGTTTAAAAAATATCATTCCTTCCAGAATGCCTTCTTTAAAATTTCAGATTTTTTTACCAATAGTTTTGTCTGTAGATCATTTTGATGTAGGTATACGATTTTTTTACCACCTTGCCCTTAAAGAGTTTGGTTTTCATACTGTATTTTCTCCTAGAGTCCAAGAGAGGACAAATCCAACGGAGATTATTAATTATTAATTTAGTTTTTAATTTATTTTCGAGCGTATTTTAATTGTATGACGGAAAAAACGGACGTTTCCTCAAACGAAGGGAAATCAAAGACGGAAGTTTCCTCAAGTAATGGAAATGATCTGGCATCAACTCTGTCTGGCAATATCCGTTTTTTGAAGAAAAACTTTCTTAGTGTACTACATAGAATACCATCAAATTTGGAATTTTAGAATTTTTCTTCCTCTACACTAGAAAAATATTCAGTTTGCTTATAAAAATATAAAGGAATCTTTAATAAAATAAAAAAACTGATCCCCAGATCTACTTTTTGCATGCACCTTCACTTTCCAAACCTATATACCAAGCTTTCAATAAAGGGACATTGACCCGAGCTGACGACCTGCAAGACCATTTTCTTTGCGTGACTCCAGCTTTACCGCACAGTGGGCAGTCACGACACGTGTGGGGTAACACAGTCCCCACCCTCGAGTTGTATTATATTTCTCAGGCAGTAATTAGTTGCCTATTATTCACCACGTGATGTTCCTTACAAAGAGCTACTACAAGCTCGGATGCTGTCACGTGCGAATGTGTGTTAAGTGAAGTAAGTCTTCAGGAAAACAGCTTCTACGTTCTTCGACGGTAATTTTCTCTCTTTCGGATATATGCAGGGATAAGCCACATCCATTTAGACCAGTGGTTCCAAACTCAGATAAGTCCGTGGACCGCTAAGTCTAAATTTGTTACCTTTACGGACACCCTTTTAGATTAAGATCCTTATCATCCCAAAATTGCAAGATGAAAGTTTATTACCAGCATCGAAATTTATATAATGCACTGAAATATAACTATTTTAAGAAACAATTAATTACATTTCACGATAATTAGTAATTTTCATTTGGATATAAGTAAATTTTCGGAACCCACAAAAATGTGGCCGAGTGTTTTTTTTCAGAACTCTTCATTTCTCGTTAAATATTTAAATTAGAAGAATGTATTGTAAACAATTTGGTAGTGACTGTTATGCACACAAATTACACAGACAAAAGCATCTTTTCTTGTTCAATTTATTCAAATTCTTATTATTTATTGGAAATTTTTTATGTTCCTCCGGGTCCCTCCACGGACCACTTCCAAGACTCTCATGGACCACCGGTTGGGAACCGCTGATCTAGGCATAGAGTAAATTATCTAGAGAGTATTCTCTAGATGGCTTATGTTATGAGCCAGGGCCTTATCCAACTTATTTTACTTAAAAAGGGGATTTAGGGACTCAAACCCCCTTTCCTAAATTTTGTCATATATTTTTAAGCTGTATTTAAAAAAAATTTATATGACCTAAAAGGAGTGGTCCACTTTTGGTGTCACCTTAAGTCTCGAAATGAGTTATAACATTTGATTTTGAGGGACTAATTTTCAAAATTTTTCTGGAGAAGGACCTCCAAACCCGCTTCGAAATTTTGCCATTTATCTATACTGTTTTATCCTATAGAAAATTCTGAAGCTTAAAATAAACTCTTTTAGTGCAATCCAAAGCCGAAGCCCAGTGGCGCAGTGGTGGTAGTGCATCGCGCTTCCACACCACAGGTCCGGGGTTCAAATCCCGGGCTGGGCAGGGTCCACTCAGCCTTTCATCCCTTCAGTGGGTCGATAAACTGAGGACCAAGCATGCTTGGGAACTAAACACTGGGGATCTCACGTTAGACTGACCACCTAACTGGGACATTTGCCTAGCACCCCAGGCCCCACGGTCACGAAAACGAAGATGGGCAACGTAGGCCTTGGCCCACTAGGGCTGTTGCGCCGATGGTTTAGTTTTAGTGCAATCCAAAAGGTATCAAAATGAGCATAAGCACTATTTTCAGGGACAAATTATAAAAAAGGAGGATTATAAAACCTCCCATGGCCCGTTTAAAAGAAAAACCCCTAGGTCTTCAAACGTGCAGATTCTGAGTCATCTAGGTGTGATCTACATCTCTCCAAGAAGTTGGTATAATTTACACTCTGCTATTCACTTCGCAGGAACATTTGAGATTAGTGGTAGGCAACTCTTCTTAGCCACTACAATCCCAAACAATAGCAACAGCCTCATCTATATCTTCGCAAAAGGTATATTTATCTCAACGAGAGAGAGAGGCAAAAAGTTTATTTTATTCATCTTTGTTAAGTTTTTAATAATTACCATAAAGTGAGTGAGTGAGTGAGTGAGTGAGTGAGAGAGTGAGAGAGTGAGTGAGTGAGTGAGAGAGAGTGTGTGTGAGAGAGAGAGAGAGAGAGAGAGAGAGAGAGAAGAAACTATCTATCTCGGCAGAAAGTCAGTTAGTTGAATGTCATTTCCTTCCAGGGCTGCGATGATGTCCTACCTCTGCGTGTAGTCACGAATGTCAAGAGGCACGGAAACCAGAGTGGACATTGTCCAACTATCTTTCTCGTATTGACCATTTTCTATCGAGTGCACTCCCACTTTGACCACATGTTAAAGAGTGGGAAGCGTTTGTAACCGTCAACTAATTGGATTTAAACTTCATAATTTTTCTAAGATAATGTACCTATATTCTCTCGATGTAAAACTGTTATTGGATTCATTTCTGTTGTGTACATCTAAAAATGAATAAAATAAAATTAAATTAAATATTCCTTAAAATGTGGGCTTAGTTTCATATTTTTATTATACCATTAGTTTAAAAAAATAAGTTTTTAAAAGATGCTCGTTAAGTTGTTTTTCCTGCATTTTTAAACGCTTAAAACTCAAAAATTAAAATTGACCGAAAGACTGGTGTCCTTTTGTTGGACACTTTATTTCCTTTAAACTAATGGGGAACTTGACCAACTTTTTTTGAAAAACAATTTCAAAACTAAATAAAAGTATATAAAAATGTTATAATGTTATGAACTTAAAACTTGGTTGCTTTATAACTTCAAAAGGAAAAATTTTAAATGAAATTTTAAGTTTGAAATCAATTTTAATATCAGAGAGAAAAAAAATTAGCGGAAAAAAAATAACTTAACGGATATGTGACAGCCAACGTCAAAGAATCCCTGTGAACGCAAGCACTATTGGATGGAGTCACAAGTCACTCACTGTGGAGTGGAGTCATTCACTGTGGATGGAGTCACTCACTCTCTGTGAAGTCACATTTTAGTCACATTGTGACATGCCACAAATGTGATAATTTAGGACGTCGCGGTTGGCAGAAATCACGGCACTGTGACTTTTGTGCTGTAAAGGTAAATGTGTGATATAATAGTGAACATGTTCCCTTCCTAAGTTAAGTAATTACTTCGCTTTGCTACTATAAAGAATTCACCACACATCCACGGCTAAAGTGGACATTGTTCTCTCTTTTTTGGCATGATGCCGGTTGTATGTTTCAATGAAGAAAAGAAGCTTGCTTTAAAACCTAGAAGCACTTTTTCTGCTTTTTATATTGATGATATAGCAAATATACTCATCCAGATATTTTGCATTTCCATCATTATTCTAATACAGAAGAAGTTGGGTAGACAAAAAAAAATATAAATATGCATTGTATTTGTTTATTTTTTTGTGATAATTGTGATTACTTGGAGGTCGGAACTGATAAGTTGGAAGCTTGAACTCTAAGAATATTTTAGAAACAAAATAATAATAGAAAAAAATTTCAATTTATAATATAGTTTTGGGGGCTACTACTTAAAGAACATACTTTTAATAATATCTGTGGCCTAAACATATCAAAGTTAAGGATACAAAAACTGGATATAGTATTTTAGTTATTCTGCCTAACAAAACTGTTTCCATTAAAAACATTTTAATTATCATTTAAAATTTTTAAGGTTAATTTATAATTGATACTAAAAGAAATTTCTCTCATTTTAAGTTATTGATAAATTCCTAATTTACTTACTAAAAACTAAGTCAAAATTATTTTAGAAAAGAAATTAAAAAAAATTTCAAATGTTCCTTGTGCAAGATTTCTTGGCAATGCGGAGCTAACACCATTATTAGAATGCTAAGTAACTCCTTACAAATTTTATACCATGTAATATACAAGTTTCTTTTTTATTTTTCGTAATATTTTAGCTGTGGTCGTTCTCCCGTGTCTTGAATACGAAAAACATTAGAAACAGTAATTAGTTTTATAACCCAGATTTTTTTCGGCACTACGTAACTTGTCTTTCGTTAGTAAATAACTGCTTGACCGAGGTCCTAGTACATCTGAAGAGTCTCCTTGCGTGTTATTTGGTACTAGAAAATTATTTAGCAATTCTAATTACTAAGCTTCGGGGAAAAGTGCATATGAGACTAGACTATCAAATCGCAGAATACATTTATTTTTTTGTTTACGTTCTCTGAAAGGTTATTTGGCATTTTTAGTCGATATCTATTCAGCGAGTTACAGAAATTATTGACGATCATTATTTACTCATCCAATAGGAATTGCCTTCGAGAATAATTGTGGTTCTAGTGATTTCACTAAAAAAACATCACGAAACTTGTTTGTGCACCCAACTAAATATTTTATTCATGTGTTTCTGCAGATTTTTGATATCATAGTTGCGATCATAAAAAGCAATTTAAATTGCATTTATTCTTTTAAAAAATTTTCCTTTTAGAGGATAGTTCATCTTAATTGGTAAAAAAATGAATATGTAATCTTATAACTAAGTTAAAAATGTGTATTAAAATAAATGTGTATTAACATGTATTAACATATTTAAAGTCGTCTAAGATTTGAAAAACGACCAAATAACGACATGATTTTTACTAGGAAACATAAATAATAGATTTGGAAACATATCACAGGAAAAGGTCGTGTACCTCGGACCAATTTTTACTTTTTCCCAGTATTTTTTTTATTTATTACCGATTGACAACGATAAAATATTCCAAGAGTTTTCTGAACAAAAATATTTTACTCTTATTAAGCTTATTATACTATGTTTATTTAGAATTGGCACCTGAGAAATAGTTCTTTCCCCCTCGCTAGAAGCGTAACCATAGTTACGCTCTTCGCGCAGCCAATAGTAAGCCTTCGTCACTTTGACGAGGATAGTTTCTATGGTTAACGATTGGTTGTGGGGGAAGGAAATATTATCAGGCGCCTATTCAAAATGAATAGAGTACAATTAACTTATTAATATGTTACTCTTATTATTATCATCATCGAAGATTGTTTAAAAGCCCACTTTTTTCACAGATGGTGCTACTGCAAGACCCGACCGCTGGAGATCCCGTGGACATCCTCCGTGCCAAAAGAGCCCAAGAGAAGAAGTTCATCTTCGATTGGGCATTCGACGACGAATCATCTCAGGTTACCATTCAATTTCCTATGATTTACTTGCCTCTTCTGTCTTCTCCCAGTGATCACTTTTTAAAAATAGAAACCCAACAATTGAGGTGCATGCAGCAGAAATGATCTAAACTTCAACAGCTTTTCATTGGAGTTACTGTCAAACCAAAGATAGTAAAAGGGTCACGTGATTTTGACATACTCGGAGGGGAGAAAGGAAGAAGCTGAGGGGCAGTTGATCGAAAGAGGAAGATACATTTACTCCCTCTAACCTTAGTTATACCCTCTATATACATAAAATATCAGTATATTTTAAATAAAATAAAAAATACTGAACAAAAAATCACGTGACCATTTTACTATCGTTGGTTTAGCTCATTGTTCCCGCAAGTACACTCTTCATCAATTTATTGACCCAAGGGGTTTGAAAATGTGACGTGATGATTTTCGGCGTAGTTAAAATTTAATTGATTTTGTAAATATGAAGTAGGGGAGAGAGGGGTAATAAGATGCGAATGGAGTAATAAGGAAAAAAATTCCACAGGAAACTGCAATGTGAAATTTCCTTTAAGTTTTTGAAGCTCATTTTTTTTCAGAATGTTTATATATAATTACCAGTTTTCTTTTAAAAAAAATAACGCACTTGATAAGTAGAATGGAAGGGGAATTTTTTACTTGTTTCTTACTACCCCAAAAGCGACTGTATCTTGTTACCCCACGACAGGAACTAAGAAACTATCTAGTTATTTTACTATAATCTCTAAAGAGTATTATATAACCCCAGTAATTTTCAAAAAAATTCATTGAAAATCTTTTGATATAAACTCCCAGTTAAAAATTAGGATAAAAAAAGTTACAAGCTGAAAGTACAGGAAACCCTATATTTTTATAGAAAAATTAGAATATCATGACAAAATGAATCAAATAGTGTTTATCTGATTTTATTTTGTGAGACTAATAAGTTATTCTCCTTCAAAATGAACTCAATTTTTCACAAACTCAGTTTTTTTAAGGGCGGTTCCATTTCCTCTTTATTAACTTAGCGATACCCCTTTCCTTCAAGTTCAAATGGTTTAGGAAGTTTATGAAGCCATCCTCGAATACATTCCCCACCTCATGATGTTTCAATAGTGTTTTTACTTTATTTCTAGGAAAAATTAATATAAAAATTAATCTAATATTGTATTTTACTCACTCACCATAACTTAAATTAAAATGCAATCGATTGAATTATTTTTTAACTTTGAAGCGGTGAGTAGTAGTTGTCTTACTACCCACCCACCGTTTTCTGATTTGGTTTGGTTTAGTTTGGTTCTTGCGCCATAAAACCACAACAACAACCAATCACCGTTTTCAGGAAAATAATGTCAAAATAAAATTAATTTAATTTAAATTTGTAACTTCATAAATGAGAAATAAGGACAATAAATATAGAGAAAAAAGAGAAAAATTCGATCAATAAAATTTCGTGGATAAAATGCTAGTGTTTCTTACTACCCCATAGTTTAAACCCCTAACCCCCCCTTGAATACAACCCAGGATTACATTCTTTTTCCAATTTCCCCACTTTTTCTCTTCGCCAATTCATTCCTCTTAAATAGTTCAAAATATAACGTTCTTTTTTCCCTCTTTTAACCCAGGAAAAGTAAATTATTTATTCCGCTAAACCGACCCATTTTTTGGTATTTAGAGAACTACTTATTCCTTTACAACATTAGAATGAAGATGAATTTTTCGCTTTCGTAACCACTTTACCCAAGGTTTGAAGACTTAATGGTTAATACTCCTTTTTTGGAAAATAAGAGGCGGGGCAAAGATCTTTTAGTGATATGTCGTTGACCAACGACATTGTCCCTGACTTCCTTAAAATTTGGGTGGAGTCTCGCTGTCACGAAAAGCCGATAAACTGAAGTTCTTGATGTTCGTTTGGGTGTACTTGGTCACTGGTTTGATCCGTTAAGGCTCAAACCGTCAGGCTTTTCAATTTTTATCTTCATTTCGGAGGAATCGTCCAAAGTGAAAAGTTTGAATTGCCGTTTCACTCTTCACTCTTTCACTTTTCTTTGAAAACCACTGATTCACAAGAATGAATCACTCAGGATAAACAGTGAAAATGAACAGTTTGAATGATTATTAGATCAGGCATGCATACAGAGAACGGTGATCCAGTTCATTATTAATGACCCGATAAGTTTTTTAAGTTTTTGAAAACTGAAAAATAATATTTAAAGCATTTAAATGCATCATTTTTTTGTAAATCTAAAGAATTCTCAAAATTAAAAAATATCAAATTGTTAAATATAAAACTGTTGAATTGGGTTTTTCTTTATCACATTCCTTCTAAGTCACTAATTTCATTATTGGACAAATATATGAAGCTTAAATTGTTTGTTTGGTCAGTTTTGTGTTTAGTACCCACTCTTTTTTTAGTTGTTTCTTCTTATTCTCACTGATTCCGTGTATCTAATAAAGTTTTTTTTATGATAAATACACTTTTAAGGATTTCCATAAAACTTTCTTCACAACTCTGTTACAATTTGCTGCTTTTAAAATTGTGTCCACTCTTAAGCTGCTAAAGTAATTTCATATACACAGCCTGAAAACAGAAATACCCAGGGGAGTAGTTGCGTTAGATGTTGTGATAAATAGCACAGTCTGAACGTATATAAAACGCACGAATCGCGTGCACGCGTTCCACAAAGTAGGATACTAACGGATGATTGTCATCCTTGAAAATTGAGTTTCGAGGTTAAAATGGTGTTACCCGGACGTTTTAGATTCGCATCTAGTATGGATTCAAGCAAGGTGTAAAAAAATTTCATTTACGCGGTGCATCATTATCAATAGGCAAAGTTCTAGGGAAGGAAGGGCACACCACTCTGTTACTAGGAACTCTGTTACTCACAGCTTTTTTTGATAATATCATCCGATTTTTGACAACTCACCTGATAATGACTAATTTTTTCAGAGTATATTTGGAACCCTTCCGAAAAAAATTTCTATATAAGCCACTACACTTAGTATATACCACTGCCGCCTCTTAGATAAGTCTCATGAATTCGTTTTAAGTTTTGTTACTTCATTCGATGGGAGGATATAAAAACAAATCGATACCTTAAAGGACAGGTTGCATGGGATGAATACTTTCCCCCCGAAAGACGGAAATACCCACTTAGAAACAGAGCACGCACATAGAAAAATCAACAATTCCAATTTCCGTTACAGTTGCAACACAGAAACAAGGTAGTATTGAAAAAATACTTTAAGCGCCAAATATTTCGGGGGGGATTCGAAGCTTTTGTACTTTGGACTAATTTAAGCTAGACAAAAGAAAGTATCAATGATACGAAAACTGAAAGTTGACTGTAAAATATTTAATTATTGCAAGAATTACTTAATACTAGCTGAAGCCGCAACCCGATGCGTTGCGCCGAGTAAAGTCTTAATTCTATGTTTCACGATGTATACTTAAATATTATATTTTTAGAGAAGAAAAAGGTATGAAAAAGAAAAAGTCAATAATTTTTTACATAACTTTCTATCTTTCCAACATAAATAATAACTCAGTTTTAACTCTATTTTATCTGTTGTGGCCACTTGTCCAACCTTTTCCACAGCCTTGAATGGGTGCAGTGTATAATTTTTTTAAAGTTTTCTAAAAATACATTTCTACTTTTGTAAATCAGCAATTACCACTATCATCCCGGTATCCCAGGCGCAATTTTCATATTCCAGTGTTCCCAGTAAATTTTCCTCTCTCGGTTTTCCCCACTTCTTAATAAGTAATTAATTTGAAACGATAATGAAAGATATAGTAATAAGATATAGTAGAAAGATAAATTAGGGGGCTACCGCCCCCTGCTCGCTGTCGCTCACCAACCCCCGGGGAACTGCTGACGCAGTTTCCCTAAGATTACTTCGCAATCTTGCTCGCTTCGCTCGCTATAGCTGATTGGAAGGGACTATTCATCTCCATTAATGCAAATTACATACATGGAAGTAGAGAAGCTCTAATGGAATCGTCTTTTCTCCCAAACCGGACCCATTTTGTGATACCTTAAATATTTCGTTGGTGTCACAGATTGGTATCATCTACTTATTGTAGCGTAAATATCACTTATTGTGTTAGAGGGTGAATTTTTATTCCGTAATTTTTTAAAAAATCAATTCAAACTAATATTACTATTTAATTTATTTTGATATATTTATAACTGAAAATAGTTTTTATAAACATTTATATGATTTTTTCCCATAAAATTTTTATATCCCAATGTTCCTGGTAATTTTTCTATTCCGGTATTTTTTTCTTTCCCGGTGTTCCCAGTAATTTTCAAATCAAAGTGTTTCTGCTAATTTTCAAATCCCGGTGTTCCAGGTACTTTTTCCAATCCCAGTGTTCCTGATGATGTTTAATATCTTTGTGCCTTTATAAAGTACCAAATAATAAACTGAAATATAAAGTCTAGTAAATTAATGAGCCTAGTGAACAAAGTAAAAAAATTTAGAAACTGTAATAAATATCTAGTAAACTGAAAAGTCTAGTGAATCGTCACATTTGAAACAATGTTTTATTTTTAAAACTCTCATTCCATGAAAAAAAATATTTTTCTATAAATATTTTTATTTTAAAGGAATTATCTTAAAATAAAGGTAAATAACGCTTGAAAATAAATTATTTGAATTTATTTAGGTTTTTACACAGCTGATGGAGTTTTTAAATGAACAATTATCGAGTTTTTCCTGTAAAAATATTTAATTTTGTGGTTTTCGCCACATTTACAATAGTGAGTCAAGCAGGTGTAATCAAGTGGAGAAATGGAGAAATAAGCGTAAAAGAGCAGAAAAACGCAAATAATTCGAAAAGTATTTCGAATTTCGGAACGAACATGGGCTACTCCTGGTCCCTGGGTCATTCTGCGTCTTTTGGTACCTCTGGCGCCCTTCTGCGTTCAGTGGTTTCGGAGGAGATAGATGGACATACACACACACACACATACACACATACGTTTGTTTACTCTCGGATTTTAATAGTGTAGACTAGCTGAAGCCGCAACCCGATGTGTTGCGCCGAGTAAAGATTTAGTTATAGTTTTCATGATGCATACTTTAATATTATATTTTTAAAGAAAGAAAAGATATGAAAAAGAAAAATTCAATAATTTTCTTACATAACATTCTTTCCAACATAAATAAAAACTCTGTTGTAACTCAATTTAATCTGCTGTCACCACTTGTCCCACCTTTTCCACAGCCTTGGACGGGTGAAGTGTATAAGTTTTTAAAAAGTTTTCTCCAAATGCATTTCTATTTTTGTAGATCAGCAATTACCACTATGATCCCGGTACCCCAGGCGCACTTTTCATATTCCGGTGTTCCCGGTAAATTTTCCTCTCTCGGTGTTTTCCCCCCTTCTTAATAAGTAATTAATTTGAAACGATAATGAGAGATATAGTATTATGATATAGTAGAAAGATAAATTAGGGGGCTACCGCCCCCTGCTCGCTATCGCTCACCATCCCCCAGGAACTGCTGACGCAGTTTTCCTAAGATTACTTCGCAATCTTGCTCGCTTCGCTCGCTATAGCGGATTGGAAGGGGCTATTCATCTCCATTAATGAAAAATATATACACGGGACTGGAGAAGCTCTAATTAGATCGTCTTTTCTCCCCATCAGGACCCATTTTGTGGTACCTTAAATATTTCGTTGGTGTCACAGATTGGTATCATCCACTTATTGTAGCATAAGACGAATACAAACATTTATATGATTTTTTCCCTTTAAATTGTTATACCTCGATGTTCCTGGTAATTTTTCTGATCCGGTATTTCCGGTAATTTTTCTTTCCCGGTGTTCCCAGTAATTTTCAAATCAAAGTGTTTTTGCTAATTTTCAAATCCCGGTGTTCCTGATGATGTTTAATATCTTGGTGCCTTTATAAAGTACCAAATTATAAACTGTAATAAAAAGTCTATTAAATTAATGAGCCTAGTGAACAAAGTAAAAAAATTTGAAACTGTGATAAAATCTCTAGTAAACTGAAAAGTCTAGTGAATCGTCACATTTGAAACAATGTTTTGTTTTTAAAACTCTCATTCCATGAAAAAAAAATATTTTTCCATAAATATTTTTATTTTGAAGGAAAAAATATTAAAATATACGTAAATAACGCTTGAAAATAAATTATTTGAATTTATTTTGTCGTTTTCATGGCTGATGGAGTTTTTAAATGGACAATTATCGAGTTTTTCTTATTAAAACATTTAATTTGGTTGTTTTCAACTAATTTACAATAGTGAGTCAAGCAGGAGTAATCTAGTGGAGAAATGGAGAAATAAGCGTAAAAGAGCAGAAAAACGCAAATAATTCGAAAAGTATTTCGAATTTCGGAACGCACATGGGCTACTCCTGGTCCCTGGGTCATTCTGCGTCTTTTGGTACCTCTGGTGCCCTTCTGCGTTCAGTGGTTTCGGAGGAGATAGATGGACATACACACACACATACATACACACATATATATATACGTTTGTTTACTCTCGGATTTTAATAGTGTAGATTAACTGTTAAACAATTATATTTTATTATTATTAATTACTCCAGATACTGTTGGATAGATGCTAATTTAATGTAAAATAATGAGCTAATGCAGGAAATACCCTAAAACTTAAATAAAAAACTTGACTAACACAACAAATTCAAAGCATTAGGAAAGCTATTTCAAATTTCTCACGGATATAGATTCAATGAACCCACTCGTAATTTTGAATGAGTGCGCTTTGGCTCCGTCACCTGCCTGAGATCGATACGAGAGCTGTCATTGTTGAGTTGAGAGCCCGCTAAATATTTTGCAGTTTCCATGACACATTTAGTACGCCCTTTTCGTCTAATCTGCGTCGTAAAGGGGCTTAATTTTTCGTTAATAGCCGTAACTGAACAACTGAATATATGTTGTTTTACGATGTGATCCGTGCTAATGTTTTCCTTTTCTCACCAGATATTTAGTGGGTCTAAGCATGAAAATGAAAATTAGGGGTCCACGAGACCCAGATAGTATTTCTCTCGAGTTGGATCCCCAGATCCCCCTTTTTTACTTGGGCTCACATACTGTACAAAGTTTTGATTCTAAGTGCATCAAGAGATCCACCTGTAAGTGATATAAACTTATTGAGATAAAAGAACTTGGTCACACAGTCTGTACAAAGCCCTGAAATAAATAATTGATGTTTCCATTTTAAGTCAAGCCAGTTTCATCTCTCTGGACATTTAATTTAAAACTTCAGGAATTACATATTTATAACTGTGTTCGAAAATGAAAAAATACTGAATTTGTAAATTAGTTTGAAAACTATTAGGATGTCCTTTCACACTATATTATGTCCTAGCTTATTATTATATAGGATATATTCTTTTACAGGAAGAGGTTTACGAAAAAACGACGAAAGGTTTAGTTCAAAATGTTGTTCAAGGCCTTAACGGGACTGTTTTCGCCTATGGTGCTACAGGTAATATTCGAATGTCAAAATAAATTTTTAGCTTCTATATTATACTTTTCTATCTTATATTAAAATAGAAACAATAAATAGGTTTTTGCAAGCCAGTTCATTTACAACTTCTAGACCAGTTTTTTTCCTATTCTACTATTGAAATCAGCTTAACTTCACTTTATCCCACAAGATCCCGAATGAGAAAAGTTTTTTGTGTGATAAAAAAAAGTTTCGCAATAAAATTAATAAAAGAAATTAAATTATTATTTTCACAACCTATTTCAGTTACGTTGTAGAGACATTTAATAAATATAACTTGATGTCAGTAAGATAATTGAATTTATTCCTAATTTTTCGATAAAGATATTGTTTAAATATTTTTTCATTTAAGGTTGAATAATGACTACAATAAAAATATTCCTATGGTAAATATTTACAAAAAAAAAATTTACATTGTTTTAGGATCTGGGAAGACTCATACAATGGTTGGGGTTGAACATGACCCTGGAATCATGGTGCGAGCTTTGAAAGATCTTTTTAAGGAAGTTGACATGAAAAACAATACGTATGATGTTACCATGTCATACCTAGAGGTAAGAGTTAAAAAAACGCAATTTTATACACGTCTGCAGGCCCGTGTCCAGACTTTTGTTTCGGGGGGGAGGGCTGACTCCACATCATTTATTCCCAGGTATCCCCCCTGACGAGTACTTTTACAAGTTACAAATTTGAAACCATAACCGAAGTAAAAATACTGTCGGGTCCTCCCCAGAAAAAAAAATGAAAATTTTCTCCCCGAAGTAGTCTTTAAGCTCATTTTGAGACACTCTGTATTAATACACTTTGGGAATTTTATGGGACAAATAGCATATAAATATTTTTAAAATTTCAAAGGATGGTTTTGGCTCCTTTCCCAAAAAAATGCTTTAAATTAGCCCCTAAAAAAGTAGCATTCCATCTTTATTTATAGAGACCTTTTGGGTGACCAACAAAGAAGACTGCTTTGAAAGCGGCAGAATTTTCTAGAAGAAACTGTATCAACGTGAAAATTTTGAGGGGAGTTTGGAGTCCTCCCCTGGTATTTTTTTAAAGTTATCCTTAAAATTAGTGCTTTAATCCATTTTGAGATACTTTGGGGAGCTAAATTAAAGAATTTTTAAAGGAAAATCAGTATAAAAATTGATGTCAATTTTTTGGGGGGGATGAACCCTTAATTCCCCTTGCCTTGCACTAGTTATGTTAATCATATTTCAATGGCCAAACTTGGCGTAAGCTCGTAAAATGATTATCTCGAAAGCTGAAGATATGACGCAGGAAAATCATATTCATGAACACATGTTAAGATTAAGTAATCCTGTGATGAAAATTTTCGTTTTAAAATATACCATTTTATGAAAATAATAACATTATGTTTTTAATTCTTTTTGTCAGATTTACAACGAAAACATTCGTGATCTTCTGAACCCTACTCCAGCTCATTTAGAACTCAGGGAAGATGCCAAAGGAAACCACCATGTAGCTGGTCTATCAGAGGTGGATATAGCTTCTTCAGAAGAAGTAGGCATTTTTACTATAGAGTTACATTTTATCCCCTTTTCTGAAAGTGACGTTGTTCATATTTTTAAAATATTAGTATAAATCGTATCTTTAGTTGCAAAACCACCATATTTTGATTGAAATATACGAGTCCTTAAGGATCTTTTATACAATATTATATTATTCTGATGATCGTTAAAAAGGATCTACCTGTTTCACGTAAATACAATCAATATTAAACGCTTGAGATCCAGTTAAAGTTTGTTTTTTTTGCGTGCGAAAACAGGTGTTCAGAAAACAGCTATTGAAAACAGTTTGCACATGCAAAAAAACAAACTTTAACTGGATCTCAAGCGTTTAATATTGATTGTATTTACGTGTAACTTTGGACTTAAGGGTTTTCAACTGATCTTTCAGATTATCAAATCAAAAGAAAGGATTTCAAAATACAAAATAAAGCAGAGTTTTCAAATTTTTTTTGTGTTTTTTAAAAAAATTTTTCATAATAATAACACAAAATTTTAAATAGAAGACTTTTGAGATAATTTAAAAGATCAGATTAAACCACAATTTTAGAGACCACACAATTTAAACCACAATTTAGACGAAAAGGAAGGCCCTACCCACAAGAAAGTGCGGTGGGGAATCCCCAAAACCAAACAAAGAGTTCTTTTATCTACCGGGACCATAAAACCGGAGGTTGTAAAACTCTATTCTTTGTCGCAGGTGATGTCGCTGCTGACGCGAGGCAACAAGCGTCGCACGCAAGAGGCGACGGGAGCGAACGCGACGTCCTCCCGCTCCCACGCGGTACTGGTGGTGCAGGTGCGGCGAAGGAGCCCCGCCCATAGTGCTCGACAGACCCTCAGCACGGGACGCCTCTACATGGTGGACTTGGCGGGCTCGGAGCGGGCCGCGCAAACACAGGTACACTACCCTAGAGAGCCTGAAAACGAGAGAGAGAGGCGGCAACTCAGTATAGCGTGCGCAGATCGGTAAATAGGTTTTCTGTTCGCCACAGCCGGTTCCCTCCATAGGATTAGCATTGGACTCGAGAAAAGCGGCATGATACAGTTCGGACAGAATTTTGGACAGAACTGGATGCGCAGAGACTCTTTTAAGCGAGTTGTCGTCTCTCTCTCTCTCTCTCGTATACAGGCTCTCTATCCTACCCTACAGAGAAAAAAACTTATAGGAGGGTCCAAGACGTCCTAGTGGTTACGGCTTCGGGATCAGAGGGTCCCGGGTTCGATTCCCGAGTACATGCTCGTTAAATCAGTGGTTCCATAAGTCCTGTGGTCGGTCATGGCGCAGTTTACCACGGGTCCAGGTGTCTTGAGACTATTTCCCTCCTCCTCTTCAGAGACATGGCAAAATTGTGGAGGTGGCAGTAGATAGTGGCAGAAAAAATCATTTATAATGATGTTTAAGTCGGACTCCTACCATTTATAGGCCTCACTTTCTCAGGAGCCGCACCCCCGCCTTTGCCTTGAATCTTTATGGAGCTTGGGTATTTCAAGTGGCACACGACAACAACACCAACAAAACGCTATTTTCTAAAGATTATATTCACAAAAGGGTAGAAAGTGAAATTCGGAGATCACAGCTGTGATTGGATCATTCAATCTGCCACTTTCGTAGGAGTTTTAGAATATTCGACAATTGGGATTCTATTTCTCCACCTCTCGTGACGTATGATAAGGGAGGCTTGAGTTTGATGCAATCCCCAGTGCCAACAAGGCTCCTATCACAAGTCATACTCCTCGTGCTTACAATACTAATGATATGCAATACTACAAAATAAGTAAAAAAATCCGTTTAAATTTGATTTACTACATTGAGTTGAGTTAATATAAAAAAATTTCATTTTACCCCGTGTCACACTTTACCCCACCTTACCCTAAAGTTAATTTTTTTTTCAGAACACCGGGAAGAGACTTATGGAAGGAGCTCACATCAATAAATCTCTTCTTGCCCTAGGAAATTGCATCAACGCTTTAGGTGCGTGCATTTTTTTCATTGAAAAATCTGCTAATCAAATTATTACCAGCTACATTTTGTCTCTCTGAACACGTACTTTTATTCACTTACTTAGCTGAAAGGAACACAAGGTACGTGAATTTCCGAGACAGCAAACTGACTCGAATCTTGAAAGAGCCTCTGGCGGGGAACTGCAAGACAGTGATGGTAGGACACATCAGTCCTTCTCACTTTCACTTCGAAGAGTCGAGAAACACGCTCGCTTATGCAGACAGGGCCAAAAACATCACAACAAAGGTATGGTTCATAGTTATGGGTTTGAAGAGAGTTCTTCCTTTTAACATCCCATTGCTATAATTTCCATCAAAAAATGACGATACAATTATGTATGAAAGCGACAAAATACTTATATTATAACATATTATGTGTAGTATTTTGAGCAATGTTTTAAAATTTGCAATATTTCATCAATTAAAAGAGCATAACATGGCTTTCTCTGTAATTTCGTTACCTAGAAAATGAAATTTTACCGTGACATATTTTCCACCAACTTTACCAGTGTATTCTTGCGCCTAACACAAAATGTAGATTTTTCCTATTGAAAATACAGATTTGTTCACTATAAAAGTGTGATTGCTTAAGATAAAATTTTTTTTTAAAGTGAAAAACATTTTAAATGGTCTTAAATTACAGCAAAAATACACAGAACAGCTTTCTCCTTACGTGCATGTGATGTAATAACTATTTTATGATTAAGACCATAAAAAAATGCATTTGCCAAAAAGTACCTATTTTTAAAACGATTTGGAAATTCATTTTAGCTATAATTAATTCATATTAGTTTGTAATTAGAATAAAGTAAACAGTTTCACATAATCTTAAAACCATGAAAGTAATCTAAACTATTAGTACTGCTTTTTTCAACTACTTTCTTACAACTATGCGAGGCAAATTTTTTTTACTTTGTAGTTACCTCATTTAGAAACTTAAAATATAAAATTATAATATGTTCCCATTTTTCAGCTGAAAAGCAATGTTTCTGACGTTGCATATCATGTTGCTCAGTATCAGACAATCATTAAAGAACTTCGTCAAGAAATAAATTCCCTCCACAAAAGAATCCATCAGTCAAAGAATTTTTCTCATGAAAAAGATGGAGAACTCACAGGTAAATAGGTATTTCATAAAAATATACACTCATTGCCATAAAAAATAGCGCACCAAGAAGAAAAAGTGATATCAAAGCCAAATTTATTTCTATGATTACCCATAGTATGAAGGTTAGTTGATAAAAAATTCAGCCTTCCTCGATGTTAGGGGGCCGAGAAAATCGGTAAAAAGTGTTGACTCCATAGGTGTCCATAACCGCGGCCACAGGCCATGATATTGGGGGAGAGGGGATCTAAATGGACTTTTGGGGATTGCAGGACCATGCTGCCTCCCCACGTAGTCAAATTTCATCTGGTGCACCCGCGGACGTTGCATACCAGACAATGCATGCTTTTCCTCAAGACCGGACTTCTTTTGTGAGCATTGGTTCTAGAGAACGGAAAGGCTGGGGTAAAAATTCTACATAGGGGGTAAGAAAAAAGCTTGGACATTGCGTGCAACAGGTGTTTGTTTATTTTTCTCTTTAAACTTGTCCGCAGGCCAGACCTGAAGGTAAAACGGACAACCAGCTGCAAAACCTCAACTGTTCAGCTCTGGTTGGTCAACGTACTGGTAAATCATACTCAGGAGTTGCAGAAATAGAATTCAATGCACCACCATTCCGTTAACCTTGAATCACCACTCCGTGTGATGATTAGAAAATCCCTAGCTGAGCGCACTCTCTCCATGTGTCTTCGAACTCATATCCAACCATAGTGGTGCTTCAGAACGAAGCAGGATTCTCTCATAAGCACAATTTCATAAAATTGAGGTGATAATTCCCTTATTTGGTGCACCATTTGAAACAGAAAGGCCTATGGTCAATCCCATGTTTACAGACAAAGATGTACGAAGCTATGCGGACCAAACGCGCAGTTCACAGTACTGCAAACGACATCCCTTCCACTGCCGTATCTCCGTAGTAGTATTTACAGGTACTTTGACCAACCAGAGCTGAACAGTTGAGGTTTTGCAGCTGGTTGTCCGTTCTTACCTTCAGGTCTGGCCTGCGGACAAGTTTAAAGAGAAAAATAAACAAACACATGTTGCAAGCAATGTCCAAGCCTTTTTCTTACCCCCCTATGTAGCATTTTTACCCCAGCCTTCCCGTTCTCTAGAACCAATGCTCACAAAAGAAGTCCGGTCTTGAGGAAAAGAATGCAACGTCTGGTATGCAACGTCCGCGGGTGCACCAGATGAAATTTGACTACGTGGGGAGGCAGCATGGTCCTCCAATCCCCAAGAGTCCATTTAGATCCCCTCTCCCCCAATATCATGGCCTGTGGCCACGGTTATGGACACCTATGGAGTCAACACTTTTTACCGATTTTCTCGGCCCCCTAACATCGAGGAAGGCTGAATTTTTTATCAACTAACCTTCATACTATGGGTAATCATGGAAATAAATTTGGCTTTGG
Organism: Tetragnatha versicolor; assembly: GCA_024610705.1. Classification (NCBI taxonomy): domain Eukaryota; kingdom Metazoa; phylum Arthropoda; class Arachnida; order Araneae; family Tetragnathidae; genus Tetragnatha; species Tetragnatha versicolor. The sequence continues at coordinate 492,118 of JANDEH010000005.1, read as the reverse complement.
TATCTCTTTATCTTCCTTGTGCGCTATTTTTTATGGCAATGAGTGTAATTACCCCTTTTAGAGAGGTTTTGGCTGAAAACTTTAAAATTTCCAGAAGAAAAGAAGTTGACTGATGAGGAAATGAAGAACGTCAAGAAACAGTTAATAGAATCTTTCAACACGCAAATGAATGTCAGGTAATACTCATTCATTATACTATAAGGTATAATGATTCATTTTATCTATAGCAAAATGTAGTTTCTTTTATGCGGTAGTTGAGATAGCTTTTATAAAGGTCATACTTCTATTATTTTACAGGGTGCTTCAAGAATCCTGTCCACCCCCTTAAATTTTGAACCATAAATGGAGGGTTTGGAATAAAAGTGAACCAAGTCCACTTTAGCTACTTTTGAGCTACAGACGTTTAAAGTTAAAGCTTCATAGCAAAATTACATGTTAACGCAACAGAACTTGCTGCTGCCAAGCGGATATTATCAGAATTAGGACTTGGTTCACTATTGCACTGAAATTTTACATAGTTGGTGCATGTTATAGCGTTGCTAACTCAAAAATGACAAAAAGTGGACTTGGTCCATTTTAATTCTGAGCCCTCCAAATGATAGTCATAAAAGTGGTATCTTGGTAAAGCGACTATGTCCTATCCGATGAAACCACTTTCAATGCTCCATATAATCATAGTTTTATTTTTTAACTATTAGATATTTGCTTGATTAGTCAATTACAAAGTTGCAGAGCATCTTTTTAGTACGAAAAGACACCTTGTACATAAAACAAATGCCTTGAATTTAATGGGGTAGGTGCACACCTTTCGACCAAAAATCACATTTTTCAATTTTTGCATTTTCGTTTAGTATTACATTTTACGCTTCAAACGACACCAAAATTATTACTCTACGCGGATTAGAAGTATTTTTAATTATTTTTTACGGAAATAATTAATGTACTACTACTATGCAAGATTCTTACCTAATTTCCATTTTTCTCAAAACTAAATTTTTACCGTAAAAGGAACATTTTCTCAAAATCTATTATAGCAAACAGCTTATAACTTGGTAATCTTATTAATGACGCTATGTTACATACTTTAACATGAGCTTTTAGGGCTATTATGTCTGGTTATTTTAAAAAAAATATTATCTGAATGAACTTAGGTTTTTTCTCAAAAAGACTGAAATTTCATGATGTTTTATGCTATAACTTCAGTTTAAAGAATTTTTTTGAGAAACCCCTGTGTTAAAGTGTGTAACATAGCGTCATTAATAAAGTTACCAAGTTATAAGTTGTTTGCTATAATAGATTTTGAGAAAATGTTCCTTTTATGGTAAAAATTCGGTTTTGAGAAAAATGGAAATTTAGTAAGAATCTTGCATAGTAGTAGTGCATTAATTATTTCCGTAAAAAATAATTAAAAATACTTCTAATCCGCGTAGAGTAATAATTTTTGTGTCGTTTGAAGCGTAAAATGTAATACTAAACGAAAATGCAAAAATTGAAAAATGTGTTTTTTGGTCGAAAGGTGTGCACCTACCCCCTTAACCTCCAAAACGTACGTTCAGTTAGGCATCAGAATTTCCAAGTTTTTCCTCTTAAAACGTTGTTTATGAACAAGTTTTTTTTCTAACCTAACATTATTAAACGTCTAAAAGTGTTTTTAGGTCTTAAAAAAAGGAAATATTCTCCTTTTCAGGTTAGAGAGCGTTTTAAGAAGTAAAAACTTGGAAATTCTACCCTAAGGTGGCAGCTGCCTAATTGAAAGAGCGTTTTACGGCCTTATTCACATGCTAACCTGATGCGGTTAACCAGCCGCTAAAGAGAGAAAAGCAGCTTTTCGCTGACTTTGATTGGTGGAATGCTTTTTTGACCGATGGTTAACAGCTGGTCAGATTGCAGTGAATACGGTAATTAAAAGGTTCCATTCAAGACATTTTTCTGCAGAAGTTATCTTTTCGTACTACATACATCGATGCTGCTTTTCAACTTTGCAGTTTAATAATTTTTAAGCAAATCTATAACAATAATTTTGGCTCTGTGGTGTAGAAAGTGGTCTATTGGGATAAGGCATGGTGATCACTTTACGATACCTACATACCACTTTTATGACTCTATCTTTCGTGGTTCAAAAATTAAGAGGATGGACAGGACTTTTGAATCACCCTGTATATTTAGCCATTTATACCTTCCTGTTGTGAACGCTTTATTTACACAAGAATTTTTACAAACTGAATATTCCATATTTTTATAACTGTTTAACAATGAATACTTATTTCAGGAGGCGAATGATGGAAATTGACAATTCCCTTCTCGCACAGAGCATTGAATTTGACAAAATTGGAATGATCATTAGCGAGTAAATTGTGATTTTTTGACATAGTAGTAGTTAGAGCAGTAGTTTTTATTGAGTAGTAGTTAATTCTAAATTTTTTTAAAAGACTGAAACATTTATTCATTGTTCAATTTTTCTGATTTTTTTCAAGGTGGGAAACTGAAAAAGCTGTATCTGCCATAGAAAATGAAAATAATGGTTTGCATAGTTTTTATAATTTTTTATGAGTTTTGTTTATATAAAGATTTTACTAAAAATCTAAAAATTTTGGAATACTAAAACGAACACTCGAAATCCCCCTATTACACAATCTTTTAAGTTTTCCAAATTTCCATAACATAAAGATTTAAACTTATTCTACCTTTGACTTACTTATCTAACCTTATCTTCTTGACTTACTTATCTTACTTACCTTACCTTTGACTTACGGTTATAGTAACCTGACATAAATAAAAAATAAGCAGTGATTTGTTCCAAATTTTTGCAAGTTCTGTTCTCCTATCCCCGTAAAGTGATACATCTTGTTTAATGAGTCTAATGCTTCTCTAAATTCTGAATAATATTTAACTTAATTTCCAGAGGAAAATTTCGAAAACAATCTAAATAAAAGTGACGATGAAAGCCAGATGCCAGATCACGTACGTCAAGCTTTTGAAGACCTGCAGTTTATCAAAAGTCAGCATGAAAGGTAAAAAGTGAATGAATCTGTGGAGACTTGAAGTACTAAGTACTCTTGAACCCCTGAAATGCCCATGGTAGCAAATATGCTATCAAAAGTTTAGCTTCAATTTTTCAGCATGTTTTTAAGTTATTTCAACAATAATTGCACCTTCAGGCGGCATAATTTATAAATTTTAGGTTCAGCACCCCGGTTCAAAGATGTTTTTAAATATTTTTTAAATATGTCATTTTTCCTTCTAATTTGACCCTAAACTACATGAATAAAGCAGAGATAACTGTTTTCCTAGTTATTTCTGGAAGTGAGCATCAGAAGGCTTAAATATTAATATTTAATAAAAATGTTTTTAAAATGTAAATATTTTTTTGTTACAAACAAATGGACATATGGAATGGTTTGTAACAAATTTGTTGCTTCTTAAAATATAGTTATAATTGGTCGTTTTAATTGGATGGATAATAAGTTGTTTGACAGTCGTTTGCTTTATATTTGCAACCATATCCGTTACTTAAAAAATGGAAATATTTTAAAATTGATAATTTTTTTAGAATTTCCAAAAATGTGTTATTTAGATCAGTAAATAAAAAAGTATCAGGCTGTCGTTTTCGCAATCCACAATACTGAGCCTGCGTTTAAAGTAAACCAAATAAGAAAGATGTGATTAATAAGTTTTAAAGTTACTTAATTCGCACTGGAGCAGTAGGAAGATGATTGCTAAGTATGCGGCACACAGTTCCTGAGTTCTATCCCAAGTTATTATTTTATATAAAAAAACTTTTATACCATTTTCCAAAATAAATTTCAACCAGCCAATCAGAGCAGACTCGGTTTAATTGACGGATTGCGAGTAGAATTTTGTCAAAAACTAATCAGTAATTGCTTATAATTCATTCAATTTTCGTTTAGATATTTAGAGATGCGAGATGACTGCGAAGCGGACTACAAGAGCTGCAAGCACAAAACGGTCGCAGTTACAGATTCCCTGTCCGAGAAGGGAAGCTCTAGAGAGCAGAGGGAGCTTTTGCATTTGCTAACCAGGGTTTATGAACTGGAAATAGAGAGTATCCTTTTTAATCGAATTAGTTTAACTTATTATTTTAAATAGTTGATTTGGCTGCTTATAAAGGTGGTTTTCTCTGGGTACCAATGGAGATATTAAGTGTTAAAAAATTCGAATGCATCCTAGGAATTTCTCTTAATTCATACGTCTAGAGCTGGAGATGCAGTCGGCTCAGTTGAGTAGGGAGCATGAACTGAGATGTCGAGACCTGATGATCCTCCGCTACGACAGACAACGACAGCTCTGCGACGAAATCATCACTAAGCAAAGGATTCTCATAGATGGTAAGTGTAGGCTATGATGATACGCAAATGTGATCATAGATGGCTATGATGATATTTGCGTTTATTAAAAGAAAAACAAAAAATTCAGTGGGGAACCCGAATCCACACACACAGGGGATAAAACTTGTGATGCAGTGCTTTGCAGATATCTCTGTTTAGATATTTTGATTTGTCGGCTCTCTTGCTGACCAGAAATCATTATTTGGAATGGTAATGGAAGTAATGGAGAGGAAAAGGAGAAATTTAAGCAAAAATTGGATATCATTGACTCTCAAAGAGTTCTTTTTAGTATAGTGCGAATAGATATACAAAGTAAGTGATTATTTTATTTTCTCATTAACTGTATTACTCTAATATTTTTGACCCCCAAATATAGTACATAGAAAACATTAATTACGACTACATAGATTTGATTTTAAAGCAAACACCATAAGTTTATCTGTTTGCCGCTTGTAATTATGGAATCGCTTATTATTATCAATCGAATAATGCTCTAACAATTTAATCTCCACCTATAATGATCACATTAAGCGCAGGGGGGTGTATTTTAAAAATCTTAAACAAATTTGAACTCATATTTGATACTAAAACCAAAATTATTCTCACGCAGCAATATACCTTCATATTCAAATCCTTTAAGAGAGATATTTATTAGTTTCCTAAATTTTAATGACATTTTTTGTTATAGCTTTAGCTACCGGAGAAAAATCCAAAAATAGTAAGTCAGATTACTTTTTGAATTAATTGTAACAACGAAATAAACTGTCAATATTTTCCAATTGCAAAAATTATCTTTTTAACTTTCTTAATTACCTTCACAGCAAATGCCCGAAAGGAATTAAATGAACTTTATCGGATTTACCAGCAAGAAATTCAAGACTTGAGCAACGGAAGAAACTCGGACCTGGGACAGCTCAGTCTTTATGATAACATATACAGAGTGAGATTAAATCAACGTTTAAAAAAATTACGTAAATATTTTAATATTTTTCAGAAATAATGAACTAAACAGATGTAACATTTTTTATCTCTTTTTTTAGCCGGCATCCAGTTTGAGGCCATTGGGTAGTAGCGGTAGCATGCTGGAATTACACCAGTTGGAATCAAGCAAAATGTCCGATTCAAATAGTTCGAGGATGCAGCAAAATCCTCTACCACCTATTGGAACTCTTGGGTACCCATAATGCATTTATTTCATTATTAAGTTACTTTGGACAAGTAGGGGTGGGTGTGGTTTCAAGTTTTTTTTATTTCTAAAATAAGGTAAATTATAACACAATTTTAAGCGGCATTTATATCTTCATCAGGGGTACTACTTTTCCGCGGGATGACCCCAAAAATCCAGATTACTTAAAGTAATCTAAACAAAAAAATTTATCTTATGCAAAATTATCTTTGGCATGAGGAAAATAAAAATAATGAAAGATAGTAGTTGAAAAAAAGCCATCTTGTGGGGAAAGACCAATAATAAGAAAAGAAAACTTCATTTAAAACCACTGTGATTACATGATAAACACCAGTCCATCCTACTACGAGTAGACATAAACACCCATGGAGGAGTGATAGGGGTGGAGGGAGTAATGGTAACCCTAAAGAGTGACTAAGATAATTTTCAGAAAGGGGGACCTCCAAAGACCACAGTCACGTGACGGCTGCCTTACTGGAAATAGTTTTCACTGCCATACTTTTCACCGTGCTAATTCATGCATGCATTCTTGATGCCTACGTAGTTTTCAAATTGCTGAAAAAGCGATAACTCGCCAAATTCATCGCCAGAAGCCCTGCTAATGTTGGGTACTCGAGTTCGATTCAATGGGACTCCACTTCTATTTCTCCTTTTTATGACACGGTGTATACTGCTGGCACTAACTTGTTTCTCTTGGTGACAGGGATGGCTGCGAGAATGACGGACGGCTGTTTCTGAGAAGAAAGATACCCTCTTTCAGAAGGGGTTCGGACGACGACAGCATTGGCCACCTGCCTCCCCTTTCGGATCTCAAGACGAAGAGGGCCAACTCCCGATTTTCAAACTCCTCCTCAAACTCGTCAGTCTCTTTCACAGACAGAGGGTGAGTCTATTCTTTCCCCGAGATCTCAACATTTTCGATACCTTTGGTGCAAGGTGTCTCCAATTTCCAATTCAAATTTACTTCAGAAGATTTTTGGCGTGCTTTAGGGTTTCTGTATGAACTTTGCGTAGGATAGGGTAAATACGAGGATCAAAATAGCAATCCTTATTGTATTCGTTTTATGAGGCCTCAGTGAATAAGAAAGTTTAAGTTTGTTATCGTGTTTTAAAAACTTCAATCGGACGATATAATCTCCCTCAATCTTAAAGATCTATTACAAAACAGTTGCTCTGTTCTTCAAAACTGTCGTTATTGTTGTTGCAAATCTGAATTCTAATACAACAATGATTGGAGGTGTATTGCACCATTCGCGATTCTAATTTTGAATAAAATTGGTTTGTAAGAGGAGAACACATTAGTCTTGTCCCAAACGTCCTTAAATATAGGGCTGTTCAAATAACGCGACCGGGACGTCCCTCATGGGAAAAACAGTCGAAAATTTCCTATCACTTTCCTTATTGATTTAGATTCTGGTTTACCATTGGTTCTAAGGGCTATGATTTAATAGTTACGTCATCATTTGTAGGGAATACATATAAGGAAGTTTCAATCAGTCGCGACAATCGCGTCGCCTGTATCATTGCATGTAAATGTGTAACAAGTAGAAAAATAGGTTAGTATGCGATAATATTGTATTTTTTACGTAGATCTTGGTCCACATCTGGCAGTCCTAACTATCAGTCAAACGGCAGCTCAAATGGTGGAAGTGGGGATGCTTCTGATCAACTGAGTCGGGTGAGTAAGATTTATTCATAAAAATGCGTACTACAAAAATTTAAATAACCTATGATCATCCTTTGCTACATATAGGAAAAAGGGCAAAATTTAGTTAACCGTCTCGTTAAATATCTTCAAGGTGTTTTCAACGACAAATATTGAAATAGTGCCAAATGCTTTATGGTTTTTATGTAACTGTATATTTTAATTGATGAGTTTGCTATTTTTGAGCAATATTTTTAATATTTGGTGTCCAAAACAGCTTGGCGATATTTAGCGGAACATATAAATTGAAATTGACAATCAATACATGATTAAAACAAGTTCTTGTTGAATTCTAAAACTTGATACAAATCCCAATAAGTTCTAAAATTGTCACACAATCGACCTAAGGTGGCCTTCACGTAAAACATATTTTTAACCCTTCAAATTCTGTTTGGTCTTTCTGTTTAATTTGTTAGTATTTTTTAAGAAACCTAAAATTAATTAGATGTTTTTATGACAGAACCTATTTAGGAGCTCAAAATCAATCCATTTTTTTAATGTTCAGGTTTAAAACTTGCTTAGTTTATGTGTTTTAGAAGCTGAAGAAAGTAAATGAATACGAAAGACCATTGAAGAAAAGATTCGGAATTTTGCCTTCATTGAGAAATAGAAGAAGAGGAACAAGCTCGGATTCGGAAGTCTTGGTCCACAACAAGCAACAAAGTAAGATAAAAGCAATAAAAAGCTTGTGCTAGAATAATAAATTGTTCCAGGGTTATATTTGTGCAGACAAAGGGACTTATAATACTTTTTTGTCAGTACGCAGGTGACTAAGGTGCTCAAATTTATAATTAAAGTAGTATAAGGGGATATAAAAACAGTCCAATTAATCGTAAACAAGAAAACAACGGTCGAAATTATAAGTTACAAACAAAATAAATGAAGAAATTAAAGTGACAAAATGCTTCCAAATAAAGAAAAGAAATAATAGCCCGATATCTGGCTACAAAATAATTTTCCCGGAAAAATGTATTTTATTTTGTTGAAGTTACCTTCTTAGAATAAAAAATTCCGTAGGTCGCCTTTGAAAAACGGCTGCGTCATTTAATGGATTTAATGGTCATTTAATGGCTTATTAAGCTGCTTTCTTTCATAAATTGAAAAATTTGAACTTTATATTTTCACTACATTCAATAGGTTCCTACCATAAATTTAACCTTTTCCATTGTTGTTAATAATATTTTAAACATTTTTATAGTTAAAATATTAAGCTCAACTTCTAAAGACGCAAGGGTGAATTGAAATTGACCTTAAAAGGTTTGGGAGGAAATTTATTTCTTTTAATAAGATTTTTAATATTGTCTTTTATCCCAACGAATATATTGAAAGTTAAAATTTCCTTTCATTGAGAATTCTTCTGGAGGGCAATTCCCAATAAATGTGCAATTTATTGTTCGTATATGTTACGGGCAAATGGATTAATTGGGCATTATTAATAATGCCCAGAGATGAGGTGGGAAAAGTGATAAATTTCATTCATAAATGCCATTGAATTTATCACATTGCCCTCCTCTACTTCGGGCACGATTAATAATGCCTGATTTTATCACATTGCCCGTAATATATTGTGTAAAGGTACTATAGCAATGAATCTCCTTGGAGGATTATTTAAAAATTATGAAATTTATCGACTATAACAGGCAATTTGCTTCCTAAGAAAGGTACTTTAAAATACATTTTTAAGAGCTACTCCATTTTATGATTTTTTATTGCTATCTTTAATAGAGAATTCATATATCTTTCACTCCACCCCAATTAACCACCTTCTTGCATTTTTTTTGGGGGGGGGCATCGAACAAAACTTCATCAAGCAAATATTTTATCGTGAATTTAATTGCGTTTTTTACCCTTCATTTCAGATTTCGAAGCCGATCAGAAGAGCTTTTCTAACAAGAAAATAATTCCTCTGGATAAGAAGCTACAGGAAATGAACGACCCTAAAAGGACTAGGCATTGGAACACTGGAAAGACGATTGGGTTCTAAAACTGAACGTTTGACAGTTTACTGGAAGTACCTTGTGATACCCGCACCGTCCTGTGATTTCGAAAACTTTTTATAACACCGAGGGCTGAGAATCCTGAAAATATACGATCTCTAACCTTTGTTGCATACTGAAAAGAATATGTAATAATTGTAGGGTCATGACTAAAAAATCAGCACTTTTTTATTAATATTTTTTATGAAGTTTGATCTATCTCTGATATTAAATTCATTGCAAAAAATATTAATTTCGCTATAAGTGGAAATATATCTGTATGTTATAAGTAGTATTCAAATACATATGCTAGTGCCAGAAAATAACATTCCCCATCTGAAATCACATTAGAAATATAGTATGCGTTTTCTTAAAGTCGGCTATCAATTCGGGTTTGAAGAATATATTTTGAACTTAAAATAGTGGCTTGTGAAAAAAAAATTTGACTATTTTTTAGCCCCGACCCTCAATTGTTCCTTAAAGTATCCTCTTCCATAGAGGGAGTAGAGATCTCTCAACGAACTCAAAAAAGTGGAAGATTTGTTATGTGTTTTGTCCACATTTTCTGCGTACTCTGTGTTCTGAAACCTAAAGGTGCTTCCATTTTGATTTTAAGTCAGGTTAATGGAGCTCTTGTCAAAAGTTAATTTCAGTGTTGTGATATGAAGTGAATTTGGTGTGTTGTGTGTTTTAATAAATGTCGTATACCGAATTCAGTTTTCATTCAATCGGACATCACTGGTCGGAAGTATGCAGTAGGTAACAGGAAATATAGTCCAGTCGCCATGCCATGTGACCTGGAAATAGAGTCCAACTAATATTTTATGATTGATTCTAGTACTTTTTGATGTACAGAAACATAATACGGCGGGTGCCAGAGTGGCACCTTTGAGCAATTCCAAATATCGAACGGCAAAGTTCTCGGGGTGAAAAAAGTAGAAATCGGGTGTTATTTTCAGGAAAAAAATAAAGTAGTCGTTTTTTCAACGGATTTTTATGTTTTTGAGGGTGCTTAATCCGAATTAGACTTTTTCAGCCAAATATTCGAACGGCTTCTTTGAGAATTTTCGAGATTTTGTCAAAATTTCAACCCTTTCTACGGTTTTATGCTTATAAAACAAAAGTTATGGGTTTTACAAAAAAATTTTTAATTAACAAATTAAAGTTTAATACACAAGCTACAAAAAAGTCAATTGAAACATTTTTGTCAGACAAATAGTTTTGCCGCTACAGCACGCCAAAAGAAGATACAATTTTGGACGGATTGGGAAAAATTCAGGATGTAGTACCTGCATCTCGTGATTGAATGAAGTTTGGGAACCTACAAAGGAGTGTTTTTTTAATTCGTATGATTGATACTAGTACAATTTTATATACTGAATCATAATATGAAGGGTGCCAGAGTAGCACCTTTTGTCAACCTTTAAGTATCGAAATTCAAAATTCACTGGATGATGAAAAACACCTATTTTATTGCTAGTGAAAGGACCAAAATTAAATATCAGCAAATGTTTATCATGGGGATACTTTGTGATATAACGGTAAACTATACTTTTTCAACATGATTAAAAAGAAATTCAATATAAAATATGTAGGAAGTGAGAAACCCCAAAGGCTAGTGGCAGCGGTACGAGTGGTGACGTCACGCCAGCTATACGTCAGCAGAGCTGCTTTTAAAAGATCGGCTCGTGGAGGCATCGGGGGATTCGCGATTGGTGTTTTTGGAGAGAGAGACGCTGGGGAAGGAATCGGCAGACGGCCGATCGAATCAGACGCCGTGAGAGTGTTTGGCAGAAGGCCGATAGAAGTTTATCCGGCAGAAGGCCGCGATCGGGAGTGGATTGTCAGCTCAAGGAGACGTGGATTTTAGCCTTTAGCATCATCAACCAATTCATCATTTTAATCATCGTATTCTTAACTTAGTTTTATCTTCAACGTTGTTTTAGTTCTTCTAATAAAGCTGTTTTTACTACAAGTGTTTTAGATTACTCTCCTCAGACCACCGGCCTACCACAAGTGGGGGCTCGGCCGAAGGAGTTTAGTAACCTCGACAGAAGAACCGGATGATTGGAGAGTTCAGGTGACGGTAAGCTGGATCGAGGTCTGGAGTGATCTTTTGGGAACGGTGATCCGGTGTGGAAAGTAAGTACTTTTGTGATCATGGCGTACTTGTCGAGAAGTAGGAAATGCGATCTAGTGAGTTTGGTGACTGAACTGGGGTTGAGGCTTCCTGATCCGTGTACGATCACAAGTTTGGCAGGAGTAATTTTGGGTGCACCAAAGTACGACGAGAATGTTTGTAAGGAGATGCTGAAAAATATTACATTAGAGCGGGAGGAACGGAATCAGAAAGATCGCGATCAACTTCGGCAAAATGAAAGGGATTTTGAATTGGCTAAATTAAGGTTACAGGCGGAAACCAATGGGAAAAGCACATCTACGTATGAGCCCACTAGGGATCTGTCCAAATTGATTTCAAAGTTCGATGATAAACAAGACATTTCCCTATATCTCTCACTATTTGAAAAGCAGGTGCAGAGGATTGAAATAAAAAAAGAAGATTGGGTCACCTATTTGGTGGGACTTTTACCTTTAAATATAGTAAGTTTTGTCACGAGAGAACCGGAAGAAAAGGCTAACGATTATGATCACATCAAGAATATACTACTCAAAAGATTTAAACTCACCCCCGAACAATTTAGAATGAACTTTATTAACACTAATAAGGAAGAAAAAGCGTCTTGGAGGGACTTTGCGTTCAATTTAAAAGTTTACTTCGACGAGTGGGTTGGTGGTCTGGGCATCGATGAGTTTGAAGATCTGAAGGAGCTTATGATAGTGGACCAGATCAGGCGTAAATTACCATCGGAAGCTAGAAGCCATTTTTGTGACGTGTTGCCGTCAATCACCAAAATCGAAACGTTAGTCTCAAAATTGGATGACTTTTTCATTACCCGACAGTTTCTTTACAGGGATAGAAATGAGGCGAGGTCCCAAGACGTCAGAGCGGATTTTCGTTACCAAGGTGATAGAGACAATGCAGGGGATAGAGCGAGATTCAGCAATAGCCGACAGAGGGATTCCTATTATTGTTTTAAGTGTTTGGAGAGGGGTCACAGGGTGAGTCAGTGTAAGTACAGAGAAGAGGGCGTGCGATGTAGACGTTGTGGGGTTTTCGGTCATAAAGAGAGGGATTGTGGAAACAAAGAAGTTAAGTTGAGGCAGTGCAGTGGCGATAAAAAATTCCGCAAGATGATAAAGGTTGGAAATAAAGAGGTGGAGGCCTTGATAGATACGGGGAGTGATCTAACCCTAATTTCAGAGGAGGTTTATGTTGAACTGGGTAGTCCGGAACTGATTGATAACAGAGTGTCGCTAACGGGTGCGGGAGGAAGTACGGTAGAACCGGCTGGACATTTTAGGGAAAACATTCTCATTGATGACAATTGGATGCCTGTCGATGTACATGTGGTAAAGGATCTGGGCACAAGCATGATTTTGGGAGTCGACGTTTTGTCCCAGATGGAGGTGTCTTTTTCCCAGGGGCGGTGTGTAGTGAAGGAAAGTGCTAGTGTGGGTGTTTTGCGGCTTCGTCGACGGTGGACTTGGAATCCCGGACTCTGAGGGTTCCGGTATTACGTCTACTGTAGCGGACCATATTAAACCCTGACCGGAAATTGTTGATTAGGACTTGGACTTTGTTTTGTTCTTTTTCTTTTTTCTAGAAGAGCAGTCGGGGCGCCTGCAGCATCAGAATGGCCGAGCTGTAGGAAGTGAGAAACCCCAAAGGCTAGTGGCAGCGGTACGAGTGGTGACGTCACGCCAGCTATACGTCAGCAGAGCTGCTTTTAAAAGATCGGCTCGTGGAGGCATCGGGGGATTCGCGATTGGTGTTTTTGGAGAGAGAGACGCTGGGGAAGGAATCGGCAGACGGCCGATCGAATCAGACGCCGTGAGAGTGTTTGGCAGAAGGCCGATAGAAGTTTATCCGGCAGAAGGCCGCGATCGGGAGTGGATTGTCAGCTCAAGGAGACGTGGATTTTAGCCTTTAGCATCATCAACCAATTCATCATTTTAATCATCGTATTCTTAACTTAGTTTTATCTTCAACGTTGTGTTTTAGTTCTTCTAATAAAGCTGTTTTTACTACAAGTGTTTTAGATTACTCTCCTCAGACCACCGGCCTACCACAAATATGTTTAGAAATAGGTAGTAAATAGGAAGTGTAGTTTACTTTAACTTTAATTCAAAATTATAGAATATTTTACACAGTGGACATTTCACTGTCACTAACTTTAAATTGGGCTTCATTAGTTTTCAAATTGCCACACAATTGGCCACCTTCGCACGTGCAAAATTCTGTACAAGGCAAACCTACTTGTGCACAACTGCGCCTTGCTTTTGAACATGGCTTCTCACTTGTACAGCTGCACCTTAAACTTTTCAGCAATTCTGGTGGTGCCAACCCTTTGTTATCTGGAAGTTTAACGGGTACCAAAGAGTGCGTTGCTTCATTCTTTGCCCATCCAAAATCAGTGGGATTCAAAGGTGGAGGGAACGAAGATGCTGCTGCGTTCCAGGTACAAGCTTGCAAATGGCATCGTTTTATATGAAGTTCAAATGCCTCTGTTGTCGGAGGGAGGTGCTTAATTTTAGGAGGAATTTTCTTTGATGCCCACACTTTGTATCGAACATCTGACATGTCGTAAGCCTCCTTCTTGTAGTCGTAGCAATGTGCGATGAAGCTTGTGCACTCTGTTATGCATTGTTGCATTGAAGATTCTACACAACCTAAATGCTTAATTTCAATACCAGATCTCAGAATATGTATAGCTTTAGATTTTCCAATTCCAAAAAGTTGAGAAGTGGTATCACAACCAGTGAGACAATGCACTGCTAACAATGAGTTTGCTAGGGTTCCTAGGTTGTAAACTGTTGTTGCTATATCTGTGACCTTGACCTTGTCAAATGACTCCATCCACATTGAGCACTTAAAATTGAGCTTTCTGTAAAAGTGTTCAAGAAGAATAAAAACGTCAGCGTCAGTGTCATCAGACAAAATTTTGATCCTGTTCGTTGCACACCTTGACAGAAAAATAGCTTGCTGTACAATTATGACATCTGCTTCTTCATGGAGAGTTTCCAAATCTGGGCGAGGAATTACAACACCAGGAGTTTGTAATTCAGTTGGGATTGTATCAGTGCCAGTAATGACCAATTTATGTGGAAGAAAATTTTTATGTTTTAGAGGTTTCTGGCAAATCAGGGTTATTAGTTGTATTTTATTGCATGAATTGGTCACTATACTATTGCGACTTGGGAGAGGTGTGTCGGCTGTTAGTTTCATGAAGGTACTGTCTACTCCTCTTTTTGATCGTGTTGCACTTTTAGGACTGTATTCGAAATACCTATCAAATACAAGGTATGTGTCCTGTTCTGCAACATGCTTCATTATAACCACAATTAAATTGTGGATGTAAGTTTCTACTGTACCAAACTTTGGCCAATGAGCATGCCACAAAGAGCACTAGCATCTATAATTAATGCATTAACAAATTCCACCTCTTCGGTGACACCTGAACTCTTAATAAACTCATTAATTGTGATTTCTGGGAGGAGGGATTCATGTCCCCAAATTCATTGAATAAAGCTGACGGGACTGGAGACAATTCATAACCAAACAAATTTAGAAGGCTGCATATTTCAACATTACGTGTCATCAGTTGTAGGGCTCGTGCGTAGATAGTGTCCGTGTTATAAACTCTCATATGATGTAAAATATGTGTGTAAAATATTCTATAATTTTGAATTAAAGTTAAAGTAAACTACACTTCCTATTTACTACCTATTTCTAAACATATTTTATATTGAATTTCTTTTTAATCATGTTGAAAAAGTATAGTTTACCATTATATCACAAAGTATCCCCATAATAAACATTTACTGATATTTAATTTTGGTCCTTTCACTAGCAATAAAATAGGTGTTTTTTATCATCCAGTGAATTTTGACCTTCGATACTAAAAGGTTGACAAAAGGTGCCACTCTGGCACCCTTCATATTATGATTCAGTATATAAAATTGTACTAGTATCAATCATACGAATTAAAAAAACACTCATTTGTAGGTTCCCAAACTTCATTCAATCACGAGATGCAGGTACTACATCCTGAATTTTTCCCAATCCGTCCAAAATTGTATCTTCTTTTGGCGGGCTGTAGTGGCAAAACTATTTGTCTTACAAAAATGTTTCAATTGACTTTTTTGTAGCTTGTTTATTAAACTTTAATTTGTTATTTGAAAATTTTTTTGTAAAACCCATAACTTTTGTTTTATAAGCATAAAACCGTAGAAAGTGTTGAAATTTTGACAAAATCTCGAAAATTCTCAAAGAAGGCGTTCGAATATTTGGCTGAAAAAGTCTAATTCGGATTAAGCACCCTCAAAAACATAAAAATCCGTTGAAAAAACGACTACTTTATTTTTTTCCTGAAAATAACACCCGATTTCTACTTTTTTCACCCCGAGAACTTAGCCGTTCGATATTTGGAATTGCTCAAAGGTGCCACTCTGGCATCCGCCGTATTATGTTTCAGTACATCAAAAAGTACTAGAATCAATCATAAAATATTAGTTGGACTCCATTTCCAGGTTCAAGCCTATTTTCTCATTTGGCGACCGGACTAAATAAATCAGAGTAAAAAAATATCAAAAATAACAAATTTGTATAAATTATGTATATTTCAGTACATTTCCATATTTCTTTTTTATTTCAGCTCAGTAAAAAAGCCATAATGAATTTACCATACATTGTCATTTATAACCCTTGGCTTCTCACCCATCCAAATAATTTTAAATGTGGTAGTGAACACACCATTCAAAATATGGACGGTGTCAACCGGTCACTAGTCACACCCACTGAGCTATAAAACAAACTGGAGTGACAACCTCCGATACTATAACAAGCGACCGATCGTGCCAGCGCGGAATGTTAAATTGCCACGATTGCTCAAGCAATCGGGGCAAGCTGGAAACAAAGTTGGAAAATCATTTCCCCCCTTTAATCCGCCCATGCCTGTTTTTCAAAATATTATGAGCAAAATTTAGAATGGTCGTTTCATTATGTGCATACAACAGTGCTAACAGATGGGGAAAATTAAAAGATGATGGAAATCCTTTCCGCAGTGTGATGCGGTTTCGGCACGCTAACTATAGTCACTCCAGTTTGTTATATAGCTCAGTGGTCACACCTCGCCGTTTAATTTTCCGCTTTAATCTAAAAACTCCGATTACTAGTTGACCAGATCATTTAAAATTTTAAATAAAAGTAAATAATATATCGAATTAGCAATTGGAATTTTCCGATAACTTTTATTAGTTATTAAACATAAATTTATGGTTTTTTTACCACGTTTTTATTAGGTCGCTTTGTTGTCTGTCTGTCTGTCTGTTCGGGTGGAATTTAGAAATCGGTTTTTAACTAACTTCCCGAAGAGGTAGAGGCTTGAAATTTTGACCACAGATCAGATATGGATGACAATGCAATATTATCTCGTTGTTTCGGTTAAATTTGCTTCCCCTGAACCCCCAGGGGGGTTTTCGGGTTTCTCTAACTTCCCGAAGAGGACTTGAAATTTTGAACACAGCTGGATAACAATGCAATATTATCTCTTTGTTTCGGGTAGACTTGAAATTCTGAACACAGATCAGATCTGGATAACAATGCAATATTACCTCGTTGTTATATTTATTTATCTTTAAATTATTCGATTTTATTAGTTCTACATTTTAACAGGGGATTCAAAAAAGTTTTTCGAAATATCAAATGAACCTATCTACAAAAAAAATGGCCAAAGAGACAGCCACACAACGTAAACGACGTTTAGAAAAGAAAAACAAATTTATTAGGTCGCTTTGTTGTCTGTCTCTCTGTCGGTCTGTCTGTTCGGGTGGAATATAGAAATCGATTTTGAACTAACTTCCCGAAAAGGTAGAGACTTGAAATTTTGAACACAGATCAGATATGGAGGGCAATGCAATATTATTTCGTTGTTTCGGTTAAATTTGCTTCCCCTAAACCCCCAGGGGGGTTTTCGGGTGGAATTTAAAAATAGATTTTTAACTAAATTTCCAAAGAGGTAGAGACTTGAAATTTCGAACACAGATCAGATATGGAGGGCAATGCAATATTATTTCGTTGTTTCAGTTAAATTTGCTTCCCCTAAACCCACAGGGGGTTTTTAGTTTTAATAGATTATATAATCTGCAAAACAAAACTAAAAAGCAGAAAATAATTTATTAAATAAAAAAAAACTTTTTAAAAACCACGTTTTTTATAAAATGCACTAAAAAGTATAAAATAATTTTTTACATTAAAATGCACTAAAAAGTATAAAATAATTTTTTCTAACTTCTTGTAAAACGAAAAACGTGGGGCTCATGCATTAGATTATAACCAAACAGCACAAACATTCACGATTCGTCCATTATTTTCATCTTGTATGACGTAATGTCGTTAACTTATAGTAGCATTTACGTGAACTTGACATATTTCATATAATCTGAGTTAATAGGGTGTAAAGAGCACCGCGAGAACCTTATTAAATGTGTATCAATTATATATATTTATGAAAGAAATTGTGTTAAATTCAGATAATTCATGAGCTTCTTGCGTATAATACCAAGTACCTATATAATCCATGATCCCCACGTTTTTCGTTTTACAAGAAGTTAGAAAAAATTATTTTATACTTTTTAGTGCATTTTAATGTAAAAAATTATTTTATACTTTTTAGTGCATTTTATAAAAAACGTGGTTTTTAAAAAGTTTTTTTTTATTTAATAAATTATTTTTTGTCTTTAATTTCGTTGTAAATTTAAGATGTTTTGAAATAAAATTTATCAGTGAGGCAAGACGTCACCTTAAGATGGAGAAATAAACCCTAACAGTTTATGCATTTCAACAATGCAATCGGAGTTTCCATCGGTAAGTTACTTCCGGTTGACACCGTCCATACTGTTATTTAACGAATTTTGAAAAAAATTAGTCATTGTGTTTAATTTAATAACCAAACA
The DNA here is from genome assembly GCA_024610705.1 of Tetragnatha versicolor. NCBI lineage: Eukaryota > Metazoa > Arthropoda > Arachnida > Araneae > Tetragnathidae > Tetragnatha > Tetragnatha versicolor. The sequence continues at coordinate 473,830 of JANDEH010000005.1, read as the reverse complement.
TTTTCTTTTCACATAGGTTATAAATAATTTGCAGTGAATTAAAAATTCCCCCAGTTCTCTGAATAGTACAAGATTTATCGTCCATTCAACCCCCGTTATATCCGTCTCACTAAATATTCCAAATCACAAATCACAAACGAAACATATCTGACCATTGCTCTCCAATATACAATCCCGCAATACAACCTCCTATATAACATTCACTCCCATCCCATCCCTCACATATTACACCCATACCCTCCTCCAGTTCCCAGTTGTCGCGAGTATTCCAATGGATCTATCGGCAATCACCGTAAATTGGACTCGCCCACCGCCAACCATTTGATAGAAATATCGCTGACACGGTCCAGAGACGAGGGAAAATGCTTAAAACGTCATCTGTGCTTTCTGTTGTTTTCTTCTTCCGCTTGTTATGCTGCTGGGGATTATTGGGTCTTCTAATCTGGGAGATATTGTCGATGTATATATATAAATCTTACGCAAACAAGCGGAGATCTGATGGCAATTGGAGGGTATATAGCGCTAGATTCTTCTTTTATGGAATTTGTTCTATTCTTATTTCGAAATCTATTTAGTTTTCTTTCTGCTGCTCCTGGGCAGAGTATTTCTGGGTTGCTGTTCTAATCCCTTCTGGATCTTGTATTCGGGAGTGTCTCGGATAATCTTGGGGGACTGATTGAAGTGATTTAGGCGGACTTACTCCCACCGTACGTTTGCCGAGGGTGGGAGGATCTCCTCTAGACTATATGTACAGAAAGAAAAATATTTCTGGCTGGATTTGTGTTTTTCTTTGTCTAACATATAAAACGATGGCAGTGAATGCTGGTCATTAACCTTTTACAGGCCGAATTCAGATCAAGGTATATTTTAATAAGTTTTTTTGCATAATTTACCTACTAATGCTTCAATTAAGAGATTTTATTAATATCAAGGTGATAAAAAATTTTTACATACGATTTTCAGGATGTTCCCAATTGGGAACATTGGCCACTTCTGACTATACTTCTCCCGGGGAAGAGCGCGAATAGTATATAGTGACAAATATATCAAATAATAACCCAAATTATGTGGAATAGCTTACAAATTTAACCTTACACGTCATTTATGTTTCAGTTGAAGCAGTAATTTGGTGTAAACTTCATTATTTTAAAAAATTTTACGGGAATTTCACGTTACATATCAGAAAAATACCCAAATTTTACATCATTGCTTTTAATTTTTATACACTAGCGTGAAAAATACAAATTAAGAATGGGGATATCAAAAAACTATTAAAATGTGATAGATTAATATTAATTTTAGTTTTTTGATGGTTAAAAAGCAAGTATTTTTACTACACACAAGCAAAATACTGAAGACATCATGTATTGATAAGTAGGATTAAGAAATAGATTATAATATAATAAGTGCTAAAATAATGATTAAAGTTTTGAGTAATAGATTAAATTGTTGATTTTTAATGTAATATTTATGTATTTAAATGAAAATTTCACTCCCATTACTTAACAAAAATCTTGAAACCCTTAATGCGTTTTTTCCTCGAAAGAAATCATTCCTGAATAAATATTTTCTTAACTTATTTCTTATGGTATAATAAATAATACTGAGATTGTGGGCTGTCTCAATCTAATAACTTTTTGTTACTTGTACAAGAATAAATCACTGGGAACTGTAAACTTTGAAACGTGGTTTATTCACATCCATTATTTTTCAAAGCGAAATGTTAGATTCGAATAAAAAAAACAATTACTCAATAAAAAACACTCAAACCAGCTACTTCCTCTTTAAAAGGGGGTTCCCCTTTACCAATTATATAACCTTGTTATTCTTTTCTGAAAAGAAATTGCCGAAATACATCAGTTCTATCGCTTCAATCAATGGTATAAGGCCGTACAAGAACTCGGATTCTTAGTATAGCGGCGACAGGCCAATGTTCCCAATTGGGAACATGCATGTTTCGCAAGTTACTACAAGCTTGTTTTTAATATTTATCATTAATACTGAGGATATCTATTTAAGGTAAGTCTTTTTCAATATCCTCACCAAATTTTGGAAACTTGGGACAATATTTCGATTTTTCACGAATTGTTTTGTGTGCCTCTGTCAAAAAGCGTAAAAATGACCGATTTTAAGATTTTCTGCAATTTTTTCCTATTAAGATATAAACTTCGTTTGGATTTCAAAAAATGAAGTCATCTTTCAACTTTACATAGAAAAATTTTCAACCGTATACTTATAGTAGTTAATTTTTTATGATTTTTCAAACATGATGTTCCCAATTGGGAACATTGGACTGTAAAAGGTTAACAAAGACAGATGAAGACAGACTTTTAATCTTTGAAAGAAAAATACTTCGAAAAATATTTGGCCCGATAAGGGAAAATGATAGATGGAGGAGTTTGTTTAACCACGAATTATACAAGAAATATAAACAACCTATTATTACTAGAATAATCAAGTCTTATCGTATCAGATGAATTGGGCATATTTTTAGGTGTGATGATGCAAACCCTGCCAAAAAGATAACTTTTACAAATGTATACAAGAAGAAGAGGGAGACCTCGCACTCGATGGATGGATTGTGTTGAGGCGGATTTAAAAACTTTAAAGATAAATCGTTGGCGGACCGTGGCGGCTGATCGGTTCCGTTGGAGGAAGCTAATTGAGACGGCCTTGGCCTGTACCAGGCTGTAGAGCTTTTGAAGAAGAACATATAAAACGACATCTATAGGGGAAGGTTGGACAAAATCGGGATCCAAACTTTATTAGTTGAATATTCACTTTATGTGTGATCAAACCAGTAAAAATTGGTGCTAAAACTATAAACTGATTCCTTATGAAGAAAAAAATAACAAATACATCATAACCAATAGCAATATAGATCATAAAAGCACATTTTGCCGATGAGTAAAAAGTTCCTGTGGGAACGAAGTAGATAAATCAAAATCAGAGTAACTTCGCAAAAACATTATTTATTAAAAGAATCCTTGCTGGGTATGACATTCTAAACTTATAGAATTTGAATCTTTGTAAAATTTTCATCAAATAAATAATAATTTTAGTTATACCCTTAGGGGAGAGAGGGGTAATAAGAGATTCAAATGGGGCAATAAGAACCATTCAAAATTCCATAGGATTCTCCTTTAAGTTTATGAAGCTGATTTTTTACAGAATGTTTGCATCATTAACAGCTTTCTTTGAAAAAATAATGCACACGAAAAAATAATAGTTTTTTAAGGTCGGTTCCACTTCCTCTTTATAATCTCATTCTTCAAGTTTTTAATTAATTTCACGGAAAATTAAATATTAAAAACGACTTAATATTTTAATTTTCTCACCATAACTTAAATTTAAAAGTAAAATTGATATAAACTTTGAATTGGTGAGTAAATTTTTCAATAAACTTCGAGTGGTAACCGGGAACTTCCCAGTTTTATCCGACTACGCACATCCTGGTTTGTCTGACCACGCCATTTTGAAGAAATTTTATTCTAGCGTTCATCAAACAACTCCAAGTCACCAACAAAAACTTAAAAGTAACAAGTGAATAATGAGATAGTTACCTAAACTAAATTGGATTGGTGGAGAAATGCTTTAGACGCTAAAATTAAAAGTTTTTCCGGTGAAATTTCAAAATGCTTCTCCCCTGACCCTGTGTATGGAGAAAGGAAGCTTTTTTTCATCCAGATGACAGTAATAATTCGGAAGGGACCACCAAAAAAAGTTTGAATTATCAAAACTTTTAATTTTATGTAAGAAACATTAATATAAGGAAATGTCAAGAAACCAAGAGGAGTAATCAAATTATACAAAAATTGAAATTGAATATTATCAATTTCCACTGTATTTTAATTTGGTGATAGAATTTTTATGTAATAATACTTCTAAAATTCTGTTTATCATTAAATTTTTATCTTAGGGAAGATTATAATTTTCCTTTTATTAATAGACATTTAAAATTCTCCCTAACAAGTTTTAGTGAATTTCTCTAAAAAGAGACTTATATATTTTAGATGGTTATGTATTTTTATACTAATAATGAAAGAATGATGACCCCTAGAAGCTAGTTCCCAATGGAGTATTTGATTATAGTTGATTTCAGAAAAACCCTCCAATACTGTTACTTGCGCCACACACACACAAACACATTCGCTCCCACAACTCCTTTTGAAAATACCTACTAAAATCATAAATCGTCAAAACATTAAAAGCAATTCATTTCTTGAAAATTCTTTTCTAATCAATGAATAAAATGAACCTACACCATTTTTAAATAAAAGTTTTGGGATTTCTTGCAGGAGACATTTTCGCATCACAAATCGATTTGGTTGTATTTCAGGGTTTACATAAGTGAAATAAAAGATAGGAATTACATATAAATTGATCTTAAATTATGGGAAAAAAAATTGTAGAATGCAAAATTTATTTTTTAAATTTTATTTTAAAAAATAAGAGTGAAAATCCGTATAGTATTCACATCTGCTTGATTTAAAATACTCAAATTCTAGACCCAAAGATTCGCAGATAGGAATGTTTCTATCATATTTTTACTTTCTGTTTTGCAGGCTCACGTTCAGTGTAGTTCAGTTTAATCTTTCGAGAGTTGTTTGGTCATTTATCAAAATAACAGTTTGCCAAATACGTAGATACTGTTTTTAAGCTTCTTGTTTCAAAAAATAAACAAAATTATTTCGTTCCTATTTTGGATGGAGAGACCAGACAAACCGTTATCAAATATTTATCGGGAAAACAAAAACATGTTGCGAAACATAAATCCAAATAAATATCTGAAGCCTAAGCTTTTTAAATATTTACTCGGATTCAGAAGATTTGTGAAAAATGATGACTTTAGCGCCATTTAACAGGTGAACGTGCCTTTTATCTCAGTTTGGATAAATACTTAAAAGCTGTGTAATAGTTTACAACAGAGCCATTTCTAAAATTATTCGCCTATTAAAAATTTGTTTTCCCTCTCTGAGAAAGTTTTTGGACAAGATAAAACATTACATTTAAACTGAATTATAAATTAACTACTCACGAATGTGCTATTTATAGAATATAAAACCAAAAAAAGCTACTTTTTCCACAGTCAAGAAATATTATTCATCCAATTCTTTTGTTCTAATAAAACAACTTTATTTATCCTAATTGCTTCTGACACTGCCAGAAAGTTTAATGTAGCTTTTTAAGGCAATATCAAACATTAGGTAAATTTAAAAAGTTCTATATTTTTCACTTTATGTAGTTCTTAAGGATATAATTAACGGAATTAGTTTAGAGAAAATAACGTTTATTGAACAGAACAAGGGGCTATGGGTACAAATTGAATAAGACTCATTTTAATCGGGATTTAAGGAAATATACTATACTACTTTAATAGGGTAATTGATTTATGGAACGCGTTGCCAGAAAATATAATAAATTCAAAGTTGTGTATGAGTTTAGTATGACACTCAGTGGGATTTGGTGAATTAATAAACATTGGACCAGCCTTGTTGGGCTTCGAGCCTGTAACTGGTCGACAATATTTGTATTTGTATATAATTCAAAGTACACTAGGGTGAAGAAAATAAAGAAACAAAGAAATGCATTTACGATTTATTTGATAAGTATCTCAACCTTGTCTTTTATGAGATAGAAATATTTTCTATATCCCCTTTCTTCTATCGTGTGCTTATTCATTAATACAATTACTTCGATATTGTTTACATGAAAAGTGTTTTTAAAACCAGTTTTGAATTAATATGAAATACGAATTTCTCTGTGTGGTTATCTAATTATTTTTTTTCTTTGACTGTAGGTGATTTTCAGCCTGGTGATTTCCCTCTTCACATTTTCAAGCGAAGGAAGACATCTCGGAGGGGATAGAGATTTACCTCTGGATACTCTGCACTCTCCCCTTTTCAGAAACACCTATGACAGCTTTCTAAAAACATCACATCACATAGACAAAAGGAGTTCTGATTGGTCCAAAAGGAAAAGACCCGCCCCTACTATAAACCTCCAACCAGATTCATCTCTGGAAACCCAAGCGAGTGATAAAGTTGAAGTTCCCGTAATCAGCAACAACCAACAGGTTTCTAAACAGAGGTCTTTTAAGAAACCAACGACAGCCGTCACTCCTAAAATTGAAACGGTGACGGATCTTCACACAAGCGACGAAGGAACTTCTGAAGTCAAGCCAGTAATTAATAAATTCGTCGCTCCCAAAAAAAGACGTCCTTTTACTTTCAAACCCAAACTGAAACACGTTAGTGAGACCATCTCTGGTGATAATCCAGTAGTTATTAAGTCTGGTAACAGTCCGAAGATCCGAAAACCTCTTTTTGGAAATGGATCGAACAAGAAAACTCCTCCCGACTCGTCGAGTCATTCAGAACCCCAGGCATCTAATGCGGTGGAACCATCAATAAAAGAACATGCTCCTGAAAAGGAACATCATGTAATGCTAGAACCTCAAACCAGTGACAAAGTTGAAGTTTCTGCACCACCCTCGGACATCGATACGTATAATAATAGACGGCGACAAAAACAACCTGTTCATTCCAGGACGCGCGACGAAGAATCACCAGATTCGAGAGCCATGACCGATTCGGGAACGACCAAACTCCCCCGCATCGTCCGCAAGATGAGACTTCAGAACGTTCCGTTGTCTTCCAGACAACAACTGACCGGGGGAAGCGATGACGAAAACGTCACATCGACGGTCGTCGAAAAGAACGGGAGGGTGGTTCGGGTGAGGAAATTCAAGCGGAAGACGACGACTTCTCGTCCCACTTCAACAACAACGACGACCACTACAACAACGACCATACTGGTCCCGACGACCACCAGGAGACCCCGCATTCGCAACACTCCCTCGTCCGAGTTCTCTCACATCACCGTCATCAACAAGGAAATAAGGGACCAGAAACCACGGAGAAAGAATAAGGCCAAACAGCAACCCAGCTTGTGGATCGATCAGGGGTTCGGGGCGAGAAATAGCGGTGAAGAAAGCTCATCTTCGCCCTCCTCGTCAGAAATGCCTCGTTTTAGGGAACAGAATTCCCTCGACAAAGAACCTGTCAAGCCTCGAACACCCATCAAAGAACCAGATAGCTACCTCTCCGATATCGGAAAAGACAGTGTTGAAAGTAACTACGTACCGACCCCAGGTTTTCCCAATTATGTTCGACCAGACAGAGTAGCAAATCCAGATATTCTCCTGAAAGATTCATCATCAGAGATTCAGCAGTATAACGCGTCCACAAAATCCCTTCCTAAATCCGTCGAAATCCTAACAGACACTCTTCTTCCATACGATCTCAACACACCGGAACCTCCCTATCTTCCCATGAACTCGCCCGGGTTCACGACGCTACCCCCTCTTCCGTACACCCCTCAGAACCGGCCGTTCCATCAGAACTTCGGGTTCCACTCCTTCCAAGGAGGTCCTGGGTTCGGGGACTACCTCCAGAACGATCCCTTCTTCAACCAACCCTTCCCTCAACCCCCTGGAATGTCCCCTCAACAGGGTGGCCAACCCTTCTACGGCAGAAGCGGTCCGCAGTACCCTTACCAGCGTTCGAACAGTCCAGTGTACGGTCCGGATACTTTTCACAGGTCCAGCGGACTCGAGTTCGACCCCAGTCCGCGTCTCCTTTCCCTGCGACGCTCGGTCATGGACGGGTACCCGGATGAGGTGTCGGCGCCGCCGGAGACCACCACCGAGTTCTCCATACCGAAGTTCGAAGTTCCGCCCATTGATTTCAACGACAAGGGTTGCCGGACGGTTTACAAAGAGGTGAGTCAGCTACCAGAAGGGAGGCAGGTGGCTGAGAGCAAAGCCAAGAGCTTCGTCATGACCAGGGAGTGCTTCTTTCCGGACGGGGTGCCCACCACAGCAGCGCCGGAATCGAAAGTAGAAGACGTGAAAGTGTCACCAGGAGCAGAACAGGTTTAAAGAAAAACTTGAAACGTGAACAAACATGGACGTAATGTTGGATGTAAACATTATGGGCCATATTCAGAAACTTTAACACGTGATGGAAACGAGACGGGAACGATACGTAAACGTTGAAAAATCCACGGCCACTCGGAAACAAGGGCTTTCAAGGGCTTGAACGTTCATGCTGCCATCTGTCGAAAAACGTCACAAGTAATTATATACACTGTTAATACAAATTTTAACAAACACTAGATGTCCATTACTTTCGTAATATATTAATGTCTGAGGTCATATTTTAGTAATTAATGGCTGTTTTAGATTTTTTGGAACTATTAAACGGCCCACAAAAAGTGTAAAAGCAATCGGAATGTGCTTCGAATCTCAGAATAATATAGCGGACGACATCTGTGGAGTAGAAATATCTCTCGTTTAAAATCTCTAGTTTACATCTCGTGTAAAAGTTTCTGAATACGGCCCTATGTTGCCTTGAAAAGAATCTTATAACTGGCATTTGTTTAAAAAAAAGTCAGCTACTCAAGATGTTCCTTCAGTTATTTAGTTGCCACCTATTCAATCTAAACTCTTATATTAGAGAAGAAAAATTGAGTACTCAAGACAAGACGGACAAGACTAGTGAATTGCATTAGATCACTGTGAATGCTTAAAACTCAAAATAATATTTTTGTGAACTATTATGATACCCTTAGGACTTGACTCGGTACTTTCATAAAAGACTAGAGTTGCTATATTTAAAATTACTTTTTTATTCATCTTCATTAAAACTAATTATAAAATAAATTAAAAATCAGTTTAAAATACAGGGTGTCCCATAAGTAGTGGGTCACACTTCTAGGGGGGATAGTAGACACCTAGACGAGTCAGAATCACATAGGAATCGGGGGTCCCAGCACGGTATAAGTCCGTTTTTTTCGTCCGCAGACTGTCGTTTTGGAAACGGCTATAGGAAACCAGTTTTCGCACGCAAAAAACGAACTTTAACAGGATCTAAAGCGTTTAATATTGATGATTTTTACGTGAAACTTTGGACTTAAGGGTTTAAAACTATGATCTTTCAGATCATAAAATCAAAAGAGATGATTTCGAAATACAAAATGAGGTTTGGGCAGAATTTTCACATTTTTTTGTGGTTTTTTAACTTTTTTAGTAATAAAAAAATTTTTAAGGTGAAGACTTTTGAGATAATTTTAAAGATCATATTAAACCACAATTTTTGAGACCATAATTAAATTTCTACCAATAGCAGTTCTTCTACAAATTTAATTTTTCAATAATTTTTTGGGGTGTCGCTCCATTTTTAACTCCTTGGGATTTGGTCTGGGACCATCGAATCCTATGTGATTCTGACTCGTCTAGGTGTCTTCTATCCCCCCTAGAAGTGTGACCCATTATTTATGGGACACCCTGTATATATTGATCTACACCCTATGTTCTTGAAAAATCTTGTGAAGAAGGCAAAACTACATCAGAACGAAAGTGAGACATTTTTCCTTCTTATGGCTTTTTAACAAGATATTTACAATTCATTAAGTTTTCAATACCAATATATAATTAAAGGGGGGATTCTAAACCTGTTGCTTTTGTAATAATTATAGGTTTTCACTGTTTGATTTCCACAGAATACCATTCCACAATAACGATTTTATTGCATGTGTAATGTATTACATGTATTAGTTAGTACTATGCAAAAACCTAAAACTCAAGGATCATGAACTGTTACGTTTTGTATAACATCTTTAATTGAATTAAAAATATTGTTATCTGGTGTTGTTCTTCATCGATTAACTTGAACGAATCAATGTCATCAAATGGGGCAACTTTAGCTCAAATGGAGAGGCTATTTTCCACCGTCACTCTTTTAAAGTAGCATACATAGATGAAAGGAGTATTTCACCAATTATTGCTGGTTAAGCGGACAATAAGTGTAAACTCACAACTCTCAAGCGTCACCTCCAACCGTGGACCGGTTTCGTCCTTGTTAGGACTCATCAGCACGGTATAGGAAGGTAACGCAAGAGAGTGGAGGGCAAGTACTAGTCTAGCCGACTATAACTGAAAAAGTGGTGACAATTGATTATTCATTTCAGCAGATGAGTGGAGGACTAATCAATTGTCACCACTTTTTCAGTTATAGTCGGCTAGACTAGTACTTGCCCTCCACTCTCTTGCGTTACCTTCCTATACCGTGCTGATGAGTCCTAACAAGGACGAAACCGGTCCACGGTTGGAGGTGACGCTTGAGAGTTGTGAGTTTACACTTAGCATACATAGAGTTTCAATTTATGAAATAGTTAAGATCTTCCGTACAATTTTAATACGACCTTAAATTAAAGTTAAATTTGAATTTTAATTTTGAAAGTTTTCAATTAATGGCAACTTGAAGTAAACAAAATCTTATAAATCGTAGAAACTAGGAAAGCTCGAAAAGTGGGCCAACAAAAAAAAGAGCCATAATTCGCCATATTGGCTTTAGTAGAAGTAGAAGTACTTTACTGATTTATCATAATAAAAAAGTACCAAAAAATACATTGTATACAGACTGTCCCTGAAGCGACAAAACTTTCGGGATGACCTAATATTATCCCATTCTAAGCAAATTATGAAAAATTAGAAAAAACTTCTTTCATGCTGGAGCTATAAAAACTGAAATATAATCCTAAAAGTATTTTATCCACTTTTACATAAGTTTAAATAAGAGAGTCACGTTTTATCTTTGAATATTAAATTATTAATTGTGGTTAAATAAACAGCAAAAAAATTAAAAGAGAAATCGTATCTTCTATTGTGTTCCTATAATGGATAAAAACAAGTCAAGGGAAAGATAAGCAATAGTTTTTTACCAATTTTTTTTACTCTAGCAAAAGTAACTCATTTACATTTTCTAAGAAATGTTACTGAAAAGCTTTACTTGATTTTATATGTTCCATTAGGGGAAAAACCTATAAATAAACTTAACTTAATGTTCAATAATTCTACAAAACGCAATTTTTAACTTCTTTCAAAAGTTAGTTTAAAAATATTTTAAATACATCAAATTTTACGGTAAAAATATTTTAAAATCATAACTAATATTCATTAAAATAAGAGTAAAAAAAAATATTTTATTCCAATGCACGTTTAAAACATTGAGCTCATTATTTCATTCATTTAATTCCAGCAAGGAAACTGGTTTTGAAAATTAAATTGATGTATACATTTATTGCGTTTTTTTCTCATTCATTTAAGTTAAATTAATTTTCTTTTGTTTTTCTTTGTTTTGTGACAAAACTTGTTTTCCAAACAGGTTCATTTGTTTCAAAAAAAAATGTTTAATAAGTGTTTTTACTTTTTTTTATCCAGTGAATGTTAAACTCCATTAATACTTCATTGACAGTCATTTAAACTGGCAAAATGTATGTCTCATAATACATTTTTACTGGTCTTTGTCTTTCTATTTCTCCGTTTGAGCTGTTAACTAAGCTTAAATATTATTTAACTGTCAATTTAAGTGTTTTTATTTTATTTTATTCAGATGAAATTTCATAAGTTTGGAAAAGGAATAAGTGCATAAACTAAATATGCACTGATAAGATGCATCAAGTGAGCATAATATTTTAGAAAATATATTCTTAAGTATAGGGTGTTTCAAAAGTCCGTTTCGCGGCTTTTATTTGGAACGAACGCGTGTCCTGAGGTCATGGAAGTAAGTAAGAAAAAATTAATTTAAAAACTAAAGGAGTTAGAGAGCAAAAATCTCCGTGAGAGTGTTGTTGGGGGCCATTCATTAATTACGTAAGGATGATTTTGGCAATTTTTGACCCCCCCTCCCCCCATGTAAGGGTACGTAAGATTTTTCAAACCCCTCCCCCTTATTCTTACGTAAGATTCCATTATGTTTTTCAAAACAATAAAATGTTAGAAAACTCTCCGTTCTACGTAAATCAAAGATTTTTATTTTTCAACAGATAAGTAATATTCTTGCTGTCAACTACATATTACTATTATATTATTATCTCTTGATTAGAATAATTGGAATTTGTTTATATTAACTAGGAAAATCTTACGTAAGAATTGGTTTGACCCCCCCACCCCCCAAGTAAGGGTAGGGAGAGATTTTTCCAACCCCCCTCCCCCTCGGGACCCTTACGTAATTAATGAATGGCCCCTTGCCAACTTATGAAGAACTCACAGAAAAAAAAGCATTGAAACAATGAGCGTCCTTTTGTAACGCTCTCTCACTACATTAGGTCCTAGCTCTTTAACGGTGTGGCTGTGCCCCTTATTCCTATTCAAAATATTGTAAAAGCACGGAAAATCCAGACCATCAAACAGTCAAATCCAATTTTATTTAGCAAGACAACAACGAAACAAAAACAGAGCAGCTCTTATATAGATAGGGTTAAAATTTAAGATTTAGAAATCAATAAAAGTTAAAATACTTTATCAGACTACAACTAAATAAAATTTAAAATTGAAAGCTGAAATGAGGAGCCTCGCTGCAATATGCTTGTCTAGGTCCCCTCTATCTGCCCTCATGATATTGATGAGGAATTCAGAATCACCCTGTATTTTGAAATAAATGTATTATTCAAAAATGCTACTATCCAAAACCTGACAATAAAAGTCAAAATTTATTCAGTGTACCTCTCTTTGGATAGCATTGAATTAAAAAATATTTTCATATCAGTTTTCCCCATCTGCAAAGTATAGGTTTCGGGGAATAATCTCAACCTATTGAACCAAGTAATCGATGAAGGCTGTGAAATTTGCCTATGAAACGCACTCATCAAAATTCTTTCGAAACGCAAGAAACTTATTTGAATGCTGGAAAAAATTTATTATGTGCAGAATAGATTCTTTTTCACCGATTCCTCCTTGCAAATAGAAAAAAAAGAGAATAATACAAGTCATATCGATCATCATCATGCTTAATCTTTATCTTATTTTTATTTATCTCGTTGGAAAGTAAAATTCATAGGATAAAAGAAAATATGAAGAGAAAATGAATTAATTAATGCTTCATATTGTTTTTTTCTTACTTTCTTCCGTTGTATGCAGATACGAAACGGATGTTTGCACATAAATTCAATTCTGAATTCAATGATAAATATACCTACTACTTTTTTTCCTTTTACAAATTTTATTTTTAATTGCTTAAATTTAATTAATTAATAATAATTTTTTTCTATTTCAATAGAATAGAGCATTTTCAATCAATGACTAGGACCTAGCAACGGCTTTAGCAACAGATTGTTTGACCTACAGCAGTTAAAAGACAATATTGGAGCAAAAGCAGTTCTATTGGAGAATTTGCAATCACATGACAGCAACAGTTACCGCCGCACCTAGCAACGGCCTTAGCAACAGACTGTTTGACCTACAGCAAGGAAGAGAATAAATGGTCGTGACGTCACCTGAAAACGCTCTATTGTGATGCTTATTTACTTTTTAATTCAATTTTAAAGGTTAAATTTTAAAAAGGGCATGAAAACAGCACGGGATATTCAATACTACTTTTACTTTAAAGTAGGGCAAAAACATATATGACTTTCATTCAATCTGAAACCATGTTCTTAGGATTCAAAGCCCGATTGGCGATTTTTATTTTGAAATATTGAACTAGCTTAATTTTTTTTTTATTTTTCGTGTCGATTTTTGAATTTATGGTTTGAATTTATGACATGGTACGGATCCAGGGGGTGGCCTCTGGAAAGTGCTCCCCCCCTTGGAGACCCAAAAAGGTTCTCAAAATGAGTAAAAATCCAACTTTAACAGGTCTAATTTTAAAATTTTTTCTGGGAGAGGACCCCCCATACCCCCATTAGTATCAAAATGGGATCTTCAGTGTTAATTATTAGAAAATCCCCAAAATTTTGACATTTTGAGTCAAAAAAGTAAAGGTAATAGTGTTGAAAAGTGCCCCCCTAAAGACTCAAAACGTTTCTAAAAATGAGTTAAAACCCTACTTTTACGAGTCAAATTCCAATTTTTTTTCTGGGGGAGGACCCCCATACCCCCAATGATACTTTAGCTACCTAGCCCTAGCTTAATCCAAGTGGTCAAAATTTAGGAATTAAGTTCAGTGTCCTATTCTACAATAAGAAGGCTTAAGTTTAAACATCTTTTTTATTAACAATTGTTAAGTTAACAACAATTAAAAATTTAAAACTAACGATCAGAATAGAAAATTATCAAATCCGAGTAATCTAGTGCCGTGGGGAGATATTTTAAAGTTTAATTTAGAAAAATGAGAAAGGCAACGTAAGGTTCATTCAAAAGGAAAAACGCAAGCGTGAACCGAAAATTCTGATTTATATAGACATTTCTGATGTTGCCACAAGACAAATAAGAAAGTCTGAAAATTTAAAGAAAGATCTCCACCACACGGCACCACAATACCACAAGGGGATCTTGTCTGGAAAAGTGCCCCCCTTGGAGCAGTGCTGGATCCGCGCGTGGGTCTAGCTCAGCTCTTTAAATATTCAAAATTATCCATCACAAGAGATCGTCCATCTAATAAAACTTAGATTTTTACTCTAAATTGATCTTTCTATTCTTACTTACGTAGCAGTGCATCGAAGGTTCAATCGAACGCGAGTACGATAATACGTAAATACAAAAAATTCCTTCTGGCTACCAAGTAGTACCACCACCCAAGGGATCCATTCAGTGCACAACCCAAAGAAACCTCTCTTGGCTCGATCAAAATTGATTCATGCGCCATAAAACCAAACCAAGAAAACCTCTCTTTCGAACTAATCCTTCCTCATTCTCACAGCTCTGAGAGTTCGCTTTTAAGACTACTCAATTGATTCCTTTTAATCCTCACCATGCATAATTAACTCGTTTCCTTGAAAGGGGATCCAAAAATCCCGCAAAAAGTATCTTTTACTATCAAATGGAAACATTCGGCAGGGAAGCTAGCAGATAATTGTTTGGATAAGAGGTTTTTCCCCCCACGATTTCGGGATTTTTCTCCCGTTGTAATTTGGTTTCTCGGTTTTCCTTCAGGCTACTATTTCGAGATAACATTTAAAACAATTGGCTGTGCTTGTGAGAGAATTGACAAATTAATTAATTGATAATATTACTGAGAGTAAGAATCTGAATAATGACTTTTGTCGTAAAATCAACAATATTTCTCTCCGTTTTAATTTAATTGCTCTTATATTTTTATACAGGGTGTTTTAAAAGTCGGTTTCGGGGCTTTTATTTGGATCCAACGTGTCCTAGGGTCACGGAAGTAAGGTTTACCCCTAGGTAAGTGACCCTGGAGAATTCATTGAGATGACTCTTACAGCGCCCCTAGCGGCGAAATAAAAAAGTTTAAAAAATTAATTAAAAAACTAAAGGAGATAGAGCAAAAACCTCAATGAGAGTATTGTTGCCAACGTTATGAAGAACTCACTGAATAAAATTTCATGAAAATATCGTGAATATTCGCGGAGATATTAGCATGTGAAAATAGCACTTTTTCAGAGGCATCAAAAAAAAAATTTCGAAAATCTGCAATTTTTCAGTGTTTCAGTGTTATTGTGTACTATTGTGGTTTTTTTTATTTGAATGAAGACAAAATTTAATTAAAAAACAAAAAAAAATGCAAATTTACGAACTTTTTTCCTTTTTGATGCCTGAAAAAGTGCTATTTTCACATGCTAATATCTCTGCAAATATTCACTATATTTCCATTAACCTTTTTTCAATGAGTTCTTCATAATGTCGGCAACAATACTCTCATTAAAGTTTTTCCCTTTAAATTTAACGTTTCTACTTAATTTCAAAATGAATGGATATTGAATTTAATCGTACTTACTAATTATAAAATTCATTGAAATTCCGTGAATACCTTTTACATCCTCTCAAAGTGTAGTAAAAGAACGATTAATTCATGAAGGGTTTTTCTTTAAAAAAAAGAAAAAAAAAGGGTTTTTTTACAACTAGATCTTTCCTTAATAATATTATACCTAATAATTAATTTTTTTACCCTAAGGACTCTAAAACGTACTTATAAATTTTGAAAGGTTTGGTTTTTAACAATAATACAGATGCTAATCATTTTCGCCATAAAAGGGACAAATTACCAATAAATCAATTAACCAAACAATAAATATTTGACCACATAACACTGTGAGTTATAGGAGATTTTTTTATCACCTCCATTTTGTTTGATAATTTAGCTTTTTCTGCCCAAACCACATGAAAAATGACCCACGGAAAAACGCTTAATGCTTCTCACAAATCCTTTCCATTCACACCACCAGAAGCATTCCTTAAACAGCTAAAGTACCCAATGATTCATTCAAAAAATCCAATACCACCTGTCGATTACACGCCTGGACAACCCCAGGTAACGAACCACTTTCTCATTCATGAAAATAATCTTCGGATGATAAACAAAAGAACCATCCTCCCTAAAACCGCAAATCGACCAGTCCGGGGATATTTTTCTCTTAGGCCCAAGTCAGACCTAGCGACCATAAGACGCTACTGCAATTAATCAAAGAGGGGAAAAAGCATGGAGTACAGCCTGAGACTCCCCCTATCTTGACAGGAATGAAGATTCCTGTCAAGATAGGGGACTAGGCTTTCTCCATGCTTTTTTTATGGAGATTGATTGCAGTAGCGACTATAAGACGCGCAGTGTTATTTGCACCTTACAAGGTATAATTTCCCCCTTCCATGCTTGGACGGTGCTTCCCCCCTTACAAAGGGGATTTGACCCATTTCGGACCTTGTTACGCGGTTCTGATTTGTCTCCACCATCAAAATGCTTCCTCCATTGCCTCAAACGCTGATGCCTCGCGTGATTAAGGTGATGAGAGGGGTTTTATGGAAGACTATTCGGCAAGAGTTCTTATCCAACCATTACGAGAGCTGATTCAAGTGACCATTATGAAAGACGGACTATCTGAACTAGTTAAAGTAAAACTATCGGATTGTTTCAGTCATTTTGAACATTAAAACAACACACCCATTGTTCTGTATAGTCGAGATGATTTCTGTATATAAATAGTCCTTAATAACAAAAAGAAAATACTATCGTCTACTTAAACAGAAAACATCATCATCAATTGTTTAAATGGTCAAGACAGATTAAACTGATCGAATTATCAATGGTCTGGCTCGTTTATTAATAGTAATACTAATTCGCGCATATTCAGTTACAGATTCATTTTAAGCACTTTCTTTTGGTGCCTCCTGATCCCCCCACTGTTCCTATATCTTAAATATTATCTTTAAAAAATAATAAAATTGTCAGAAACAGATTTTAAGTCTATTTCAGTCAAACATTGCATGCTGACCTTTTTTATAAACTATTCACATAGTTGATAATCTTAATGCATTAAGGAAAACTTATTTTGTCGTAGCTACCAAATGAATAAATAAACACATGCTCGTATGCCTTAATTATTTAAAGGTACAAGACGATCGTAAATATCACTTTAAATAATGAAATAATTTATTACGTGAATAAATTTTTACTATGGATTTTCGTTTTGTTGTAACTCTATTAGTTTCTCTCCCTATTCCTCATTTAAAATGAAAAACTCTAACTGCAATAAAACTGTTTTAAAATTTTTTTTAATCTCAAAAACTTCTCACTTATATTAAAGCTTAAAATCAAATAGGTAATTTACAAATTAAAACTGAAAGCATTTCACAAGGGAAGTTTTAACGTCATAATACTTTATTATAGACATTCTCTTTTCATATAGATTTACATGGAAAACCATCTTTTATTCGTGGATTTTCTTTGAAACAGTTTAATATCAAGTATTAGTTGATCCTATTATTAATGAGACAGACTTTTCCTAAATATATTGAGTAAATTAACTGAAAATACATTCTTTGAATAATAAGCCCTGTTCTTTGTTCTAATTATTAGATTCTGATTTATCGTTCCATATGCCTGCCTCATTTTCGAACAGAAATACAAATTGGGGCCTTAAGACCAACCCCTAGGTATTTCAAATATATTTCCAATACCCGAAAATTTCAACATGTAGTTGTAGAGACAATTCGATTCAGAGTTTAAATCCTTGTCATCTGCCATTCCTTTTCTTCAGACAAGAGAACTCTCTTTCTGAAAAAAAAATAGATAATATAGAAATTGAGAAAATTCACCGAAATGCATGTGAGCTTCATTTCTATCTGCAAAATAGCTTGATGTGAAAACCTTCGCAGCTATGTCACTGGGGCCGTTCAAATATTACGTAAGCACCTAAGGGGGGAGGGGGGTTTGCTCTTTGCTTATTTTTCCTAGCAGAGGGGGAGGGGGGATATGAGTGATGCTTACCCAAGATACTGCATTTTCGAAAATGCATAAATAATTTCAAAACTCAACCAAAAATAAGTTTAACAAAAAAAATTGAATTAGGAAATCTGACGTAAGCACTTTTTCTGGGGACCAACCCCCTCCCCCCAAACATTTTGAAATTTTAACTCCGAAAAGTTAGTGTTTTGACTCATTTTTGAACACTTAGACTAGAGTTACACCCAAAAAGAACAGCTCCTTGTATAAGTCACCTAATTTTCAAGGAGAAAAAAAAACAGTACTTACTAAAAGGGATGTCATTTTTTTGGGGGGAGGGGTCCGGCAGTTTCTTACGTAATTATGGTGGGGGGGTTGAAGTTTGCTAATCTTTGCTGACAAGGGGGAGGGATGGTTAAAAGTAACCAAAAAAGCGCTTACATAATATTTGAACGGCCCCACTCCCTGAAATCCAGTTCGAGTCGAAGCCCTCTCGAGTATTCAGCGGAGAAACATGGAGAAAATTTGCAAGTCTTATTCTGTAAGCAAACTCTTGGAATTAAAAGAATTTCCGTCTCTTGTTCAGATGAATTTTCGAGAACTTCGGTGACGGGCTTGAAAAATCTATTCAATTTAATCCGCCGCGTCGTGTTTAATTTTGGTTTTGAAAACACGATTTGTTGGAGGTTTTTGTTACCTAAAAAATTTTCTCCTCTAATTCACAGACACGCGTTACTTGTGATTTCGTTTCTTTTTTGGACAATTCAAGCCAAGATTGGTTGTTCTCAAAATACTTTAAAATGTTCCGACAGTAAAAAAAATTAACTATGAGTCGCAATTTTACTTAAATAATGTTTTTAAGATTAGTTTGAATTAAGCGTAATATCAAAGAATTTATTAGTACAATGTTTGAAGAATCTGAAAAAATGAATGATGCACAGGATGACGCAAAAAACTGATCCCCTCCTAAATTCTTTTTTTTATTTATAATTTCATACATTGTATATTTAATTATTTATACCTTTTCTGTGAGACTTTTGTGGAAAGTGTTTCAGGTAATTGTTTCATAACTTCTAGGGGAGGTAGGTAGGGTACATCAATACAAACAAGAATTGGTATGAGTAAGGGGGTCGCAAGTGAAGTTAAAGGGGTGAAAATCAGGGGTCAAAATTAGCATATTTGGGTAAAAAGAGATGCAATTGTTCGATTCCGGAATTTACTACATTCAACCAATTAAAATGTTTCATGTAAAATTGAGATTTGTTTATTCTAATTAAAAACAGACCAATAAATGAGTCAGGCATGCGTTGTAGGTAGATAACAATTACAATAAGGAAGTTGCATGTGTCAGATTTCAAAAAACAAACAAGCGTTCCGTATGGTATTTTGTACGGTAAAATGAAATATCTAGTCAGTTTTTCAAAAAAATGTACAGGTAATTAAATATTTTAATTTAAAAATCGAGAAAAAAAAACACGTGACTGAAAACGTTTATTGTTTAAACTATAAGATGACGTCAACATCAATAATACCATCAACTCCATTGCTTTACAACAATGTTTAGTATAAGATGACGTCACATCCAAACTCTTGGCGTTTTCGCGCGCTTTTAAAAAGGGGATTTTTGTTAATTTTTTTGGCAATCAAAAAATTTCTCGATCGGCCTCAAATTTTGGGTAGTGTCTTATTTTTGCAAGAGGAATCGATTAAAAAAATTTAAAAAATCATGCAACTTCCTCATTGCATCTCTTTCTGCACAGATATGCTAGATTTGTTTGCTAACTTTGACCCTTCATTTTCACACCTTTAACCCCACTTGCGACCCCCTAACCTATACCAATTCTTGTTCGTCTTGATGATGTACCCTACTTCTCTTAGAAGTTATGAAACACTTATCTGAAACACCCTGTATATTTCTTAGTACTTAATAGTCATCATTACCCCAATTGGAGAATCCAACATATGAGAAGGACACCCCCGAGAGGGGATGACCCTCCCCAAGACGGTCCCCCATTTCCGCCCAAGACGTTCGAATAATTAAATCGCGTAATGGGGGTGTGTTCGTGATGCTCCGCCGCACACCAATTATGAGAAGAAGTGAAGCAAACGGCATTTACGGGTTTCCACACTTTCGCTCGCAATTCGCATGAATGGAACTCGACTCGATCGATGTGTTTGTTCGTTTCATTGACGGAATGAGGTATCCTCACGTTTTGAGATTAAATCTCATCCCTCTTAAAGATTCAGCAAATTATCTTATCAACGAAAAGAAGAATAAAGTTTTAAATCATGAATACGCCCCCGGGCGTCAGCAACTCGGAAGAAAAAATGATTACGGAATCAGAAAATTATTTAGAAGTCCAAAAAAGTTTACATGACCAAATAATTGCAGGATTAAATAACGGAACAAAACAATTTGTCATCACATTTATTTCTGAAGAACCCAATACGATTAAAAGGCATCCTAGATTAATTAAAGATAGTTTCACTAAACAGTTGTCAAATGTGAATAAGATTACCGAATTTATCCACACTAAACAGGGGAAAATTATAGCAATAACTGAAGATGGGGAAACTGCTAAAGAACTGGCTGCAATAAAAGACATAGTTGGTGTTAGAGTTCAGGCGAATATACAAAAAGAAAGCAATACAATTAAATTCTTATTAAAAAATATACCTCAAGAAATCAGTTTAAATGAAATAAAAGAAGATTTTGAAGGAGAAAATGAGCTATTTATACACAGTTTAAGAAGATTTACAAGGAAGAATTATAATGAGTTCACAAAAACAAAAACAATTTTAGTAACCACATATGGAAGAAACCTCCCCCCAAAAATAAAAATTTGGATGACCAGACAAGATCCCATAAGGTTTATAGACAGACCAAGACAATGTTTAAATTGCTTTAAATTCAATCATCCAACGAAATATTGCAAGAATCCCAAATTATGTAGAAATTGCGGAGAGTCTCATGACGATAAAGAATGTAATAATCCAGATAAGAAATGCTTCTCATGTGGGAAAAGTGGTCACGTACCAGGTGAAAAAGAATGTGAGATGTACAGAAGAGAAGAGGAATTTTTGATTTATAAGAATACAAATGGCCTCACATACAGAGAAGCCCGGAAAAGATTTGAAGGGAGGTCACAAAATTATGCCAAAGTAATTAAAAAGAACATAGAAGTCGAGAAAAAATCTGAAGAACTTAACATTACTATGGAGAAAAATAAACAGGAAATAAAGGAATACATAAAAGAAACTATTAGTGAAGCTATAAACGGTATACAAAGGATGCTAATTACCATCTTAGAAAATAATACTAAAACAGATATTCCTAAAGGAAAAGAAGTTATCACAAAAATCAAAAATAAAGAAGAAGACAACCCTGAATCACCCAGAAAGAAGAAAAAAGAAGACTTCAAGAAGAAAGACATCAAACCAGAAGAAAGCGACATGCAATCATATTTTCATAATTCGGAACAAGTAATTAATCATATTAAAACAATCCAAACGGAAGAAAATAGAAATCAAGAACGAACACGAACCCAAGAGAATCAGAGAGAAACTCCGCTTTCAAATATAAGAAAGGACAATCCTTTTTTTTTAAAACAAGCCTTATAGTCAAAACTAAAGAAGTTAGTCAAGAACAGA
The DNA here is from genome assembly GCA_024610705.1 of Tetragnatha versicolor. Lineage (NCBI taxonomy): Eukaryota > Metazoa > Arthropoda > Arachnida > Araneae > Tetragnathidae > Tetragnatha > Tetragnatha versicolor. Next base: position 452,003 of record JANDEH010000005.1, on the reverse strand, counting down.
TAAAGCAACGGATTCACCAAAGACCACAAGGTAGATCTACTAAATATAAGGCAGAACCCCCAGTAAGGCCAAAACCAGTTTTCAGGAGATTTAAAGGAAGTTCGCCTGGAGAGGAAAGAAGCCGCCAAAGGTAAAAGCTTTTTATATATTTTAAAGTCATGACAAGACAGAAATCAGGATTAAACATAGTTCAATGGAATACTCGGGGCATAAAAATAAAACACACTGGCTGAAAGAGGATTTTTTTATGGAAACTGACATATTAGCATGCCAGGAAACTTATCTCAAGACCGATGAAAGATTTAATTTAACTAACAAAACCATATACAGGAAAGATAGAAGCGCGAGGGGTGGTGGAATCCTGACCGCAGTAAAATCGAATATATCTTCGACTATGATTGATTTATCAAACCTCCCTCCTACGAATAACGAAATTCTGGCTATCAAAATTTATCTGAACAAAAAATTTTTAACAATTGTCAATATCTACTCCCCTAAAGGAACGTTTGACTCAACTTTACTAGAAGAAATAAAAAAGAAAATAGATCCACCCTTTATCATTGTAGGAGATCTGAATCTAAAACACCCCCTTCTGGGATGTCAAAAGGAATCTATGCCGGCAAATTTTTCGACTGGATAGATGACATCAACGGAGTTTTAATCAACACGACCAAACACACGTACAAATCGAACCAATACACATCTCTGCTAGATCTTACCATCACCTCTACAGACATTTTTAATCAGACTAATTTTAGGGTAAAAGAGGATCTGTATGATAGCGATCATTTCCCTGTTCAAACATTTATAAATCAAAGTGACAACGGAGAAGAACAAACAAGAAAAATAATACTATGGAATAACATCGAAAAAAACATAGGAAACATTAAACATGAGAATAAACCAAATTTCCTTGTCGAATGTACAAAACTGATCGAAGAAAATACCAAACTAGTAAAGATAAAAAAATATAAAGAACCGTGGTGGAACCTAAAATGCGAAAGCCTTCTCCAACAAAAAAGAACCTTATATAAATTAGCAAAAAGAAATATGTCAATTGAATTATGGACAAAATATAAAAGAGTATCTGCAAAACTTCGCAAATTAACAAAGACCAGTAAAACCAACTATTGGAACAGCCTATGCGAAAACGAAAAAGAATCCAAAAATATATACAACATCTTAAAGGCAGTAAATAAAAAACCTTACTATCCTAGAAACCACAACTTATTAACGCAGGGAAATCAAATAATACAAGACTCACAGGACCAAGCAGAGTTATTTGCAAACTCATTTAAGAAGGAAACCGTTGAAGAACATAAACCACTAGATTTGAGTAGTCATAACGATGAATGGTATAACCATCCCTTTACCCTAGGCGAATTAAAACAAGCCATAAAAGATTCAAAAAATTCAACACCAGGCATTGACAAAATAAGTAACAAATTTTTAAAGCTTCTAGATCAAAATCAGCTAAGGGCTGTATTCTACTCGTCCACTTTGGTGAACTCACCGGGTGAAAACGCTAAAAGTGTATTCTACTCGATTTTACTACACCTTCTTCTCGCCTCTTTCGGGTGAATTCACCGGCAGTGAGTTCACCACCTCTTGGCTCGGGGAGTTCGGCGGAGTTTCGAGTGAAGTAGTCTCTGATTGGCTGAGAGGTTGTTCTGGTTTGTTGTTCTGTTTACAATCTCGCCGCGCCAATTTTTTTCTGTTCGCGTCAAGTCAGTTTCATTGAAATTAACATCAAAACTTTTTGTTAAAGGAAACTTCTAGCAATTACCAAATAAGTAGATAAAGATTAAATTTTAATTTGCATTTAAAATCAGTCAAATCTGCTATGTACATCAGAACTTTTGACACAATTTTCACAATGTGTCCTGGCCCATGAAAACCAATGCAAAAGAGGTTTTACATTATCATGTAAACTTATGTCTACAACTGAATTGTAATCATGTAAAATTAAAAATAATTTTTATTTATTTGCTCTTGTCAAAGTGGCTTCTAATTTTTTTATATTTTAATATTAAAAAATTTTAATATTTTATTTCAGGGGTCTCCTATAACTGCAGCCCGCGAAACCCTTCAAGCCCGTGAAAACCTTTCTATATGTACGAAAAAAAGTCTTAAAATGAATTAAAACCATGTTTTAATTTTTTGGGGGACGACCCCCAAACCCCCCTTTTGGTATTTAGAACTCAACTAATCACATTTATTTTCAGATCAAGTTCATAAAATGGAGAATCTTACTAAAAAATAGCATTAAACCTGTAAACATGCGTAAAAGGGGTTTAGAGGGAATTTCGAGTTTCTTCCCCCCCTGTGCAAAAATTTAACTTGGGGCCTGATAGTGATTTTATTTTCTTAAATGATATTTGGGCCTCTCCCAAAATAAATTTCTATATACGCCACTATGATCCTAGATATGTTAAAAAACAATTTTCTGTTGTTACTATTTTAAACTTATTTTCAAGGATTCACTGGTGCATATATTTGAAATTAAAAAAAAACTTAAAAAAAAACGTCTTTTGACCCCTCTCCTCCCCAGTAGCATTCCTCTTGTGGTTTATTATGGCATATTTCTTCCTAACTCTCCTTCTAAGATAAGTCCATTTTCTACGTATGTCTTTGCCTAATCGTGTGTATTTCGAAAGGCCCAGATAATTTATTTGGAGGGCAATTTTATCCCAGGCCTTTTTGTGCGCTGAGCAGTCTGGTCAGGAAACTTATTTGAAAAAGCCCCACTCACGAGCATGGGGGTAGCCAGGGTTCCACTTAGGGGGGGCAAGCAGGGTCGACTTTTATGTTTCTGGAGAACAATTTTAAAGCCCCGTGAGAGAGGGCCGTAGCCACAGTATTGTTTCGAGAGGGGTTTATGACCTTAATGAAATTAATGTAAAATTTTTTCGGGTAGCGTGGAAACAATGATGGTTATTTTTAGGTGAACATTTTTGTAATCTGTCACTAAAAAGTAGTTTGTGACTTTTTTGGACATAGGGGGCCATTTAGGATGCAATCGAGGTGGATTATTCTTTGTATATCTTCATAATTTTCAAGTAAAAAAGCAACATAATAGACATAATAATTTTGGAATGGGGGTCAACTCCTTACCTTCCCATGGGTATGGCCACGGGTGGGAGCTCTAACTTTTAATTTTGAATCAGTGCTGGTAAATAAGGAAATTTATTTCGTGAGGCGCCTAAAAATGTTATTCAGCCCCTTTCATCTATAATATATCAATAGGTTTAATGTAGTTTTTCCACACTTTTTGGGTAGAATTTGCGTGTAAGAATAATTTATTTAAAAAAATTTTTTTAGTAAAAAAGGTCCAAGTTTCGAAGGGGAGTTTGGGGGTCCTCCCCCAGAAAATTTTTGGAAATTTGACTCAAAGAACAGGGTTTTAAACCAGGGTTGGCTGGATTGGACCCAATGGGTTTTTTCAAAAAAAAACATGTGAAAAAACCCACTTTTTGGACCCATATTTGGGTTTTTTAAAGAAAAATCAAGATTTTGGCAGTTTTGCCAAGATATTGAAGGAAAACATATGACGAAATAACATACCAAAAACTGCAGTTGAGTGGGTTTTTCAAAATTTTAATCGGGTTTCAATAAGGGTTTTTTTTCATTATTGATGGGTTTTTTTAAAATTTAGGAACTTTAAAGTTCAAAGTTTAAACTATATAAAAGTTAAGGAGGATTTTTTTTAATTTCAGTGTTTTTTCAAAGTTAAATAGATTTTTTCAATATAATTGGAATGGGTTTTTTCAAAGCTTAGGATATTGTTAAAATTTAAGTTGTTTTTTTAAGTTTGGGGGGATTTTTATTATTAAATGGGTTTTTCAAAATTTAAGAGGTTTAAAGTTCAAACTAGTTATAAATAAATTAAAGAGGATTTTTTAGATTAAAGTTTTTTTTCAAAGTCTAAGGATATTTTTTATATTTTAATGGGTTTTTCAAAATTTAAACTAGGTTTAAAAAATTAAATGGTGTTTTTTTCAACTTCAGGATGTTTTTTAAAAGTTAAATAGGTTCTTTCATTAATTAGTGTTTTTTTTTCAAAATTTACAACGTTTAAAGTTCAAACTAGATATAAAAAATTAAGGAGGATTTTTTAAATTTCAGTGGTTTTTTCAAAGTTAAATACTAATTTCTTTCAATATTGAATGGGGTTTTTCAAAGTTTGGGATATTTTTTAAATTTTAGTGGGTTTTTTCAAAATTTAAACCAGGTTTTAATAAATAAGGGGTGTTTTTACAATTTCAGTGGTTTTTTTCAAAGTATTAAAAGTTTTAACTTTGAAAAAACCCACTTAACTATGGAAAAACTGACATTATTTTGATAGAACACATTTAACAAAAAGAACTCACTAAAATTTGAAAAAACCCACTTACTATGTAGGAGAAAACCACTTAATTTTGAAAAAACCCAGTTTTATGTGGGTTTTTTCAGGGTTTTATTGAAAAAACCCAACCCACTTGGGTTTTTTCAAAAAAACCCGGGTTTTTGCCATCCCTGTTTTAAACAGTTTTTTAGTACAAGTAAACCTAAATTTGAACAAACACTTTTAGGTATAAATTTGATTTAATGAACTTATTATAAAAAAACGTGAATAATAAGGGTTTAAATACAAAAGGTGACCATGGCTTCCCTCCCCCAGAAAATATTTGCAAAATTTGATGCTAAGAACAGGGTTTCAAACTGTATTTTGGTACATGTAAACCCAAATTTAGACATACATTTTTGTTAGAATTTCTATTTTAATGAACTTTTTATAGAAAAAGTGTTAATTATAAAGGTGTAAATACTAAAGGGGGTCTGGGGGCCCTCCTCCAGAAAAATGTTGAAAATTTGACCCTAAAAAACTGGCTTTTAACTTAACTAAAAGCAAAGTAAAAGTAAATTACTTAGGACTTAAGGGGGGGGGGGGCAGCTGCCCCTCCCTACCCCCCTGGCTACGCCCATGCAAACGAGGTCCGGGTTGCTCTCCAAGAAATCTATGAGAAAATCTGTCTCCTTTTCCCAAAACATTGCTTAATTACGCAATTACAATAATTTATCTTACTTTCGTTTTAAAAAACCGCGCTGATCGGGATTATTGCTGTTGATTGTTGATGGTAGTAGCACGTGGGTCTAGATTTCCGGTTTGTTCTGATTGGCTTAAAAGCATTGTTACGCAGAGTCTTGACGTCAGCCAGAACAGCTAATAAAGCGGAGATTTAAAATCTCCGCCCATTTCACCTGCCACGTTAGAATACAAGAAATTAAATCACCAGCGAATTCACCGAGGCGAGGGGAGTTCGCTAGTGTGGTGAGTTCACGAAAAAGTAGAATACGGCCCTAAATACCCTATTAGATATATATAATGAAAGCTGGGAAACCGGACAAATACCTAAAGATTGGAAGAAAGCAATCAGTCTACCTATCATTAAACCTAACAAAGATAAAGATCAAACGAAGTCTTATAGACCAATTACCTTGACCTCAGTCGTAAGTAAAACCTTCGAAAAGATGATTTTAAAAAGACTCATTAGACATACAATAAATTCGTTTAACGAAAATCATGCAGGTTTCATCCCGTTTAAAGACGTCACATATTGTCAATCAATCCTATTCCAAGAAATAAGCCAAGCTAAAAACAAAGAAGAATTTTTCATTTTGGTTGCTTTGGACATAAGTTCAGCCTATGATTCAGTTTACATCGACGGCCTCATCTTAAAATTACTAGAAAAGGGAATCAAAGGAAATGCCGCAAATTGGATAATGAATTTCCTAAAAGACAGAGAGTTCCAAGTGAGATGGAGAAACACCTTGTCCACCAGCAAAAAATCAAACCGCGGTCTTGCCCAAGGAAGCGTTTTAAGCGGATTCCTCTATACCGTCTACATGTCAGACCTTTTCGAATACCTATCCAATGCCAAAATATTAATATACGCGGACGACATTTTTGTATATTCACACCATCCTAATCTCACTCAAACAATGAATAACATGCAAAAAGCCTTATACAAGATAAGTTCATGGTGTAAAGAATGGAAATTATCTATATGTCCACAAAAAAGTAGCGCAATTAATTTCTCCAATCGAAAAGAACAACCAAATGGGAAGCTAAAAATTGAAAATCAAGAAATTCCATGGGAAGAACACATAAAAATATTAGGACTATACAGGGTGTCCCACGAGAAGTGGCCCAACCCCTTTAACTTTTGAACCCCTACAGATATAGTCATGAAAGTGGGGTCTAGGTATAGTAAAATGACCATGCTCTATCCGATGAGATAATTTTCAACGCCCTCTAGCGGAAACTTTAGGAGTTCAAATTTTTATTTTAAAAATTATTTGAGGTATGTGAAAAAAGTCAATGACTAAGTTGTAGAGCAGCATCGATTCAGTAGGAAAAGACACCTTAAGCAGAAAAATATCTTGAATAAAACCCTTAAAACGCACGCTCAATTAGATTGAATTTACGTAGTTTTTACGTCTTAAGACGCTCCTCACGAGGCGAAAATGAGAAATTTTTATTTTTATGATTTAAGTAAATGACTAAAAGTATTATTAGTTCATTAAATTGAAAATTTCTCTTTTTCGCCTCTTGAGGAGCGTTTTAAGACGTAAAATCTACGTAAATTCAAGCTATTTGAGCGTGCGTTTTAGGGATTTTATTCAAGATATTTTTCTGTTTCCGGTGTCTTTTCCTACTAAATCGATGATGCTCTACAACTTAGTCATTGACTTTTTTCACATAGCTCAAATAGTTTTTAAAATAAAAATTATAACTCCTAAAATTTCCGCTAGAGGGCGTTGAAAGTTGTCTCATCGGATAGGGCATGGTCACTTTACTATACCTAGACCCCCCTTTCATGACTATATCTGTAGGGGTTCAAAAGTTAAAGGGGTTGGGCCACTTCTCGTGGGACACCCTGTATTTTTCAAAGAACTTATCCTTTAAACAACATTTCATACACCTAACAAAAAAAACGAACAGGAAAATCAATGCACTCAAAGCCATAGCTGGAGCCTCTTGGGGAACCCGATCATATCATCTCATTCATATAGTAAACAGCACAATAAGAAGCAATTTAGATTTTGGAAGTCACATATTCAATAGCACCTGCAAAACTTTATTTCATAAACTCGAAATAATATATAATAAGGCATTAAGAATCGCAACTGGCCTTCCCAAATGGACCCCCATACCTCTCCTATATAAGGAAGCTAACTAAATGAGTTTAAAAAATAGACATAAGTTGATGTTCTTAAAATTTGGCATCAAACATATCGCACTTGGAAAATACTCAGCTCTTAGGGAACCTTTTTCAACAACCTGCGACCCTCCTCGTTTGAAACGACACCACTCTATCCAATACAGATTTCAAGAATTAAAGACGACATACTCCATAGATCCAAAAAATATAATTGAAGAAAGTATAGAAATAAATATCTATCCAAATTTAAAACTCAGTTTAAACAATTATAGTTTTCAAAGGAAAAATCTATCCAATGAGGAAATTCAATGCTATTATAACCTATGCAAAACCGAAGACATGATCAACAAAATAATAATATCAACAGATGCCTCTAAAAATACTACACATACAAAAATAGCAGCGAAAAATACAAAAACATCCAAAGTAACATCAGGTACAGTACCAAACACAAATAGCGTTTTCACCGCGGAAGCAGTTGCTATCATTACAGCGATTCAAGAATTCATCAATACAGACGAAAACTATATAATTTTAACGGACAGTCTATCAGTTTTAAAAGCTTTATCTTCCATTAATATGAAATCTCCTAAGGTCATCCTTCAATTAAACAATTGTATTAACAAAGTCCTAGAATTAGAGCAACATTTGGAGATCATATGGACTCCTGGCCATAAGGGGATTCCAGAAAATGAGCAAGCTGATGAGGAAGCCAGAAAAGCTCCAAACACCATCATCAATCAAGAAATAGCCCCAGAAGACTTAATAAAAAACATCAAGCAAAAAATCATAGAAGAGGAAGAAGAAAGTTGGAAAAATTGCAAATATGCAGCAGACTTCGTACACCTAGAAGGAGGTTCTCCCAAGGACAAACTGTTAACCCCAAATCGAAAATTAGACGTGTTACTGGCAAGACTAAGAACAAAAACTTTACTAACGAATGAAAATTTATGCAAAATAGGGAAAATTCCAAGCCCTCTCTGTACCATATGCAATGTAATTGATTCAAATGAACATCTCCTCACGCAATGTAAAAAATTTACCAATGAAAGGAAAAAGCTTATGGAAACGTTAAACATATCCTCGTCACCTTTAACCTTTACAGAGATATTGCAGACTAATAAAGGAAACATCAGAAAAAAAACAAACGCATTAACCTTCTTTTTGAAAGCAATAGCAAAAAATTTGTAGAGATAGAGAAGCAGTAGTCAAAGAGAAACAGAGAAAATAGGAAGAAGAAGACGAAGCGGCTAATTATAGTCAGCAAATGTCTCTAACTCTGTAACCTGTAACCTGGAGATAAAATTTTATTAAAATAGTAGATAAAAAACCATGAAGAATGACGTTTACATCAAGTATTTTCGTAGCCTATAGTTTCGGAGATATAATTTTTTTTGAAATTTCGTTTTTTGTTTGGGCGCGAAAACACTTTCGAATCACAATGTGAGGTCACATCCAATAGAAGCCCGTTTTCTGATCACGTGACTTTTCTGACGTTTTGGCAAAAATAAAATTGAATTTTAAATTATCACATTTTTTATCTTAAAAACCAGAAATTTGGGAGTTTTAAACCATAATGTATCAAAAAAGTACAAAATCAAGCAAATACCTCACTCATGCAAATACCTCATCTTCAATCTTCATTCACGTATAGTCATACATCGTCTAATCTGTGATGGATCTATTCTCGTATTTTTTTTTGTTCGTAAAATATACAGGGTGTCCCATAAATGTTGGGTCACACTTCTAGGGGGGATAGTAGACACCTAGACGAATCAGAATCTAATATGATTTAGGGGGCCCAGACCAAATCCTAGGGAGTTAGAAATAGAGCGACACCCCAAAAAAATTATTAAAAAATTCCATTTGTAGAAGAACTACTACTATTGGTAAAAATTTAATTATGGTCTCAAATTTTGTGGTTTAATGTGATCTTTTATAATTATCTTAAAAGTTTTCACTTTAAAATTAGTTTTATTACGAAAGAGGTTAAAAAACCACAAAATTAGTGAAAACTCTGACTAAACTTTATATTTTATTTCGAAATCCTTTCTTTTTATTTGAAAATCTGAAAGATCATAATTGAAAACCCTCAAGTCCAAAGTTCCACGTAAATACAATCATTATTAAACGCTTGTGATCCACAGTTAAAGTTTGTTTTTTGAAACAGAACAGTTTTCGAAACAGTTTTCTATTCGAAAACAGTTTTCTATAGCTGTTTCCTGAACAGCTATTTTCCTGAACAGTTATAGTATGCAAGAAGTTTTAATAAAATATTCTTCTATATCTTTTAAAATCTACCAAAGTGACCGGATTTTTTGTTTGATTAAACACAAAGGATTTCGCAATAATTTGATATTTTTTAAACTGATTTTGATATTTTTTTGAAAAGTAAAAACAATACCGATATAAATATAAATCGTTGTACCTGTAAATGGAATTAAATTGTGAGGAAATATTTCAGCATCAGGTTAAGGAAACTTAAAAAAAAAAGAAGGAACCAACAATCTTGTTTCTAAAAAGATATTTTTATATGTTTTTATCAAGAAAGTCACCGGGTTTCATCAAAAGAACTCGAGGAGGAAAGATTTTTTTACAAATAAACATCTTTCGATAAAACTCGACATTAAATGATGACACAACTATAGAAAAGGATGGCACGTAAGTACCTACCTGGAAGTACTAAAAAAGAAACTATTCTGATATTTTAACCCAAATTTTTATACAAAGACCAGTATCATGAAAGAAAAGTATAAAAGATACCAAATAAATAAACTTATTTTATAAAAGAAATAATAAAGTGCTAATAGTAAAAGAGTCTGCTGTAAAATAAAGATATCTTTAATATCTAAAACAGGTTTTCTCAAATTTTTTCATGCATCGACCCCTTGGTAGTATTTTGCCTAGGCCATCAACCCCCTTTAAAAAATCCGATCTAATTTTTTAAGAAACATTATCTATGAATGAAAATCTAACTAAAATTTTACAGCTGGTTCCACTCCAATGCCGGATCCAGGATCTGTTTTTCTTTGGAGGGGGGCGACTAAAAATTTTCAATTTATCAAATTTCAAAATTTCAAATTTTTTGGAAATATAAGTCTAAAAAGCAGATTTTCAACTCGTTTTGGTACACCTAAAGGGGGTCCTCCCCCAGAAAAATTTCTGGATGTTTAACCCTAAAAACAGGATTTTAACTCGTATTGGAGTCGCTTTTCCCATTTTTTACAACCCTGTTTCCACTTCCCCTATTTCTCACGGATAGTTCTTATTCCTTTTGGGGGGGGCTAAAGCCCCTTAGCCCCCCTGGATCCGCTTGTGTTCCACTCACTAGTAATGTACAAGTTCAATCTGGATAATTTATATGGGTGAACCAAATAATCAATAGACCACCAATGCAATGATGCATTAATCTTTCAAAACTTTGAAATTAAAAATTATGTAAAGTCCAGAGGACCAGGAAAATTCGTTGAATCATCCACAGTAATGAGAAGCTGTTCTCATCTGCAATTTTCTTTTTATGAGTGTTTAACTTTCATCGACCCCCTACCGACTACTTAAGCTTCGTTGACCCCCAATCGACCCCTAGAGCTTCACCAACCCCTTTTAACCCCCAGGGAGTCGGTACCGACCACTTTAAGAACTTACTTCTTCTTACTTCAAGCGTCCGAAGCTGACCACTTCAAGAAACCCTGATCAAAACTTCCTATTCTACTGTCCTAATATCACACAAGCATTTACTAATTGAAATGTTTATCTTCCCATTTGATTCATCAGTATTGTGAAAGAGTGGGGAAAATCTTCATTAGGGGCCGTTCAAATATTACGCAAACACCTCAGGGGGGAGGGGCACGACACGGGGGGATATGAGTGAGGCTTAGGTAACCTAGGCCTACTACGGCCTACTACGGCCTACTAGGCCTACTTAGGCCTACGTAAGATACTGCATTTTTAAAAATCGCTTGTTTCTTGCATAAATAATTTCAAAACTCAACCAAATATAAATTTAATAAAAAAAATTTAATTAGGAAATCTGATGTAAGCACTTTTTCTGGGGATGGACCCCCCCCAAACATTTGAATTTTTAACCCCGAAAACTATAGTGTTTCCACTCATTTTTGAACCCTTAGGGTTACACCCAAAAAGGACAGCTCCTTGTATCAGTCACATAATTTCCACGGAGAAAAAAAGCAGTCTTAAAATAGATGTCAAAATTCCAGAGGGGGTTTGGCTGTTTCTTACGTAATTAGGGGGGTTGAGGTTTGCTTATTTTTGCTGACAAAGGGGGGAGGGGGATTAAAAATGACCAAAAAATGTGCTTACGTAATATTTGAACGGCCCCTTAGACGTCGTTATTTAAATATTTCAGTTTAGAGTTCCGGAGAAACGCATCTCAGAATCCACGTTAATGGACCAGAGACCGAAGCAATTTACAACCACTTGCGTCAGAGAAGGCTCTCTGGTGGTGGTTAATTAGTTACATCGAATCACGACACTTTATCTTCCTGTCCAGAGTCATGGAATGATATCTATTTGTAGAAGGATTTAGATTCAGCCGATGTCGCTGTTTTGGGAATGCAAGATTATTCACTATAAGGCGATCAATACACTCCAGACATAGGCTTAACAGTGATGGAAGGGATAAAAATTTTAATCTTTAGCACATCAGTCAAATACTATGAAGTTCTAAATACATCAAGTGCATTGGTCATGTTCTGCAAAACAAATCATTATATTTTAAGTAAATATTCATCATTAATATATTTATTTTCATTATCCCCACCTGTAAATAAAAGTTAAATTTTTAACATAACATACAACTGTAACATTTATTCCTCAGTTGAGTATGCTTGTTTAATGAGGTATTCTCATGTTTTGAGATTAAATTTTATTAAAATAGTAGATAAAAAACCATGAAGAATGACGTTTACATCAAGTATTTTCGTAGTCTAGTTTCTGAGATATAAATTTTTGAAATTTCGTTTTTTTGTTTGGGCGCGAAAACGCTTTCGAATCACAAATCATGCGCTGTGAGGTCACATCCAATAGGAGCCCGTTTTCTGATCACATGAAAACAGAAAACACAATGGTTTTCATGCGCTGTGATGTCACATCCAATAGAAGCCCGTTTTCTGATAACGTGACTTTTCTGACGTTTTGGCAAAAATCAAATTGAATTTTAATGTATTTAAAACACATTTTTGAACTTAAAAATCAGAAATTTGGGATTTTTAGACCATAATGTATCGAAAAAGTATAAAATCAAGCAAATCCCTCACCCATGCAAATACCTCATTGATGGTTGCTGAAACAATGTTTAAGTAGTAATTAATTATTTACCATGAAATAAGGTTGCTTAATCTGTAGTTTGGCGTAATTTCTACCTGGAATTCAGTGGATAAGTTCATAGTAGATAGTAGAATAGGGGCCTTATATTTAGCTTCCGGTGATTTAGCTTCCGGCGGCTTTACTGATATGTGGAAAACCGGTTGGTGGAAATACGTATATATAATTTTTTTTATATTTTATTTATTTATTTATTTCAACACAAATACAAATAGAATTAACATAGTAGCGTGGGACCACTTGGTTCTTGTTGGTGACTGAATAAATGGGTTCAGTCGTACATCAAATTTATACAAAAGACATAATAAAAACACAAAGTTACAGAAGGACAAAATTAATATTAAACTACATTAAAAAATGTTCTATATTTTCTATTGAAAACAAAAAAGTCCTTAAGTATATTTTTGAATAAGTATTTTGATGGACTATTTTGGATTTCTAATAGCTAATAATATACAGGGTGATTCTAAATTACGTGGACAAACTTCGGATGGGGGTAGAGGGGACCTAGACAAGCATATTTCGCATAGGAATGGGGGGCGCATCCTTACCGTTTAAGAGCTAGGACCTAATGTAGTGCAAGCGCGTTTCAAGTGGCCGTTTTTAGGAGGCCCGTGTGACTAAACAAAACATAATAAAATGAAAAACATAACACCATGAATTCGATACAATTTGAACCACTTTCTAAACCGTGGAGTGAGTTTCAAAAGTGCAATATTAATCTTTTAGTCAAAGAATGGACTTCACTTAATGGTATTGGGTTGTCCCATATGTTCTGTTACTTTTTACGAAGTTTTGTGTTTGAAAATTTTTTATGAAAAACTGGTAATAGGTGGAGGTTTCAAACAAAGGGGATTTTGATATATGTATATTTATAAACATAATGTGGGATTTTGGTAGTTTTCGTGATATTATTTCTTTTCAAAATGACGGTTTGAAAAAAAGACCAAAAACGACGATTTTGGCGTAATTTTTTTCTTTTGCTTAAAAAACTAGGAAGAACGCATAATTCATGGCTAAAAAACGTTTTACTGCATATTTGATATGTTAAGAATAAGATGTCATAGTTTCAAGATGATTCGATAAGTTCAAGGTAGGAAATTTCGGTCTCAAACATAACATCTTTGCAAGAAACTTACCTCGGTAATTTTAGACATTTCGAAGAAATTTTCACGAAAAAAAGCATCAAAATTAATTAAAAAGCTTACGAAATACCCAAGTATTCAAAATATGCAATATATATTAAATTATATCTGAAATTAAGTTCAGAAAGTAGTGCGCAATATTCAAGCGCACAACGTTTTAGCTTATCAGAATTACACTCGCTGAACTTATGCTAAGCGAACAAAGCAATTATTTGCTTCATACGAAAACACTACAATGAAAACAACTCGTTGGGATTTAGAAATGAACGACGGTTAGAGATTAGAAATGGGATTCAACGACATTATAAAAGGAGGCTTTCAATGTTTAAACCGTTGAAACAAGCCTTAAGGTTCAAAAAACATCTGCCTTTAATTTGCTTCATACCAGCTGCTAAGCAAAACAATAGGTGTGCTTTAAAAAACACGTGAAATTACCAATATATAAAGTTTTAAAGTCAAAATTTCCTACCTTAAACTTATCGAATCATCTTGAAACTATGACAGTTTATTCTTAACATATCAAATATGCAGTAAACTTTTTTTAGCCATGAATTATGCGTTCTTCTTAGTGTTTTAAACAAAAGAAAAAAATTACGCGAAAATCGTCGTTTTTGTTCTTTTTTTCAAACCGCCATTTTGAAAAGAAATAATATCACGAAAACTACCAAAATCCCACATTATGTTCATAAATATACATATATCAAAATCCTCTTTATTTGAAATCTCCACCTATTACCAGTTTTTCATAAAAAATTTTCAAACACAAAACTTCGTAAAAAGTAACAGAACTTATGGGACAACCCAATATTTAGAAAAATGATGTTTGGGGAAGGAATTTTCAATGATCGTAACATTGATCATTGAAACTGTTTGATCATTGAAAATTCCTTTCTCGATCATCATTTTTCTAAATACCATTAAGGGAACTCCATTGTTTGACTAAGAGATTAATTAATATTGCACGTTTTAATACTAACCCCACGGTTTAGCAAGTGGTCCAATTTCTATCACATTGAGGATTTAAGTTGTATGGATACTCCTGTACCTCATGCAATAATGTTTTTCATTTTATTAAGTTTTGTTTCGTCACACGGGCCTTCTAAAAACGGCCTCTTGAAACGAGCTCGCACTACATTAGGTCCTAGCTCTTTAACGGTAAGGATGCACCCCCCCATTCCTATGCGAAATATGATTGTCTAGGTCCCCTCTACCTCCATGCGAAGTTTGTCCACGTAATTTAGAATCACCCTGTATAGCTTTATAATATGCTAATATTATAAAGATAATTTTGCTTGTTATTAAAAACGCGTAGAAAAAAATAAATCTACCTTTTTGATGAAACCTCCTAAATTCCTACTCACTTTTCTGAGATTATAAGGGCATTTTCTAAGTATTATTTGCATTCACGATTCATGAACACTGTAATTTAATAATTATTTTTAGAATTAATAACTTCCAATATTCGCCTCTCACATCAAAACACTTCAAAACTGAATTACGAAAACACTTGACAGAGTATTAAAAAAATCCCACTTTCCTCCAGAACAGTTACTATACCTTACACTTTTTTTCCCACGCCGCTCCTCATATTAAGATGAATCTCGTGGATCAGAACACGTATTAAATATTTTTTCTAGATAACACAAGGAAGGGAAAGAAAATTACAAAGAAAGAATGGTTGTTATACCAATACTTGATGCGTATTTTAATAATTTGAAATTAAATTTGCAAATCAGAAACTAATTTCTTCTTAATATTTGGCTCCAAATTTGTAGAATTTATTCTTTGAAATTCTATCTTATCTTTTGATATGCAAAAACTGGAGCATAAGTAAATGAAAGGAGTAATTCACCATTATCGCTGATGGTTAGCGGACAATAAGTGCAAACTCACAACTCTCAAGCGTTGCTTCCAGCCATTAACCTTTTACCTGCCGATGTTCCCAAATGGGAACATCCTTTTATGGAATTTGTTAACCACTTAATTTTTCATGTAGGAATTTGATACTTGGTAGAAAGCAACTCAAAGATATAAAGTTATTTTACATGCAAAAGTTTTTCACTTGCAATTTAATCCTTTTTGTAGAATTTACTTCAAAATTAGAGATTTTTGGCTCTTCCAAAAGTTGCACAAGTTTCAATTTGTGAAATTTTTAAATAAATTTAGTTTTAAATCATTTTGCTGTGTTTAGGTAGCTTAAGTACACATCTTCCCATTTGGCTTGAAAGAATAGTTTAATATTCCAATTTTGGAGAGTAATTACGAATACAACGTATATGTTCCCAAATGGGAACATCGGCGTTTGGGGTATAGTATTTGAGGGGATTTTTATAACATGCAAAAATTCAAGTTATTTCCTATTTTCTTTAATTTTTTGAACCTTTTTTGTCTCAAAGGATCTAAACAGGTTAAGAATAATGTTTTAAATTCAAAAATCTGTAATTTTTATTTTTTCATCTGATTTATGGAGAAATTAATGCCAAATCTTTATAGCAGATTCTTACACTTGAATATTTTTTTAACATGCCGATCGATTAATTTTCAGTAATTATCATTAGGGGTTATGCAAAGAGAATATTTGGAGTGCTTCTGAGGATTTGCGTACATGTTTTGATCAAGTACTTTTTTTACATAAAAATTTTAGGAGTAAAATTGAAGAATTTTGAAAAAAAGGAAAAGTGTGTACATCTAAAAACACTCTTCTAACGTAAGTTGGATATAAGAGATATGTGGTTCAGTTCGGAATCTTCCATGAGAAACACAGCTTTAATGAATCAGTGGAGATAATTATGATTATCACTTTTGAAAGCTAATTAGATTCGAATGCAATTAGATGATTTTATGCTAGATATCCGTATATAACCTGAATTAAAACTAATTTTTCTAACAGAAACGTATCTGTTTAGCTTTAAAGGGCATGGGGACACTCATATGTATTTTTTATACCAAAATATTACCCATAGTGCATGAGAAATGAGCAGAAAAGCTTTGCGTACGTAATAAACAAGTCAAATTTTTTTTATGAAAATCTATAAAATGTTACTTAATCATCCAAATCTGGGTAATACAAATGAAAAAACCCTCCACTATCATTAAAATGTTCATAATTATTGAGTAGAAACCTATTTCAGTCATTTTATTCAAATTAATTGTAAAATATGTGCCTTTTGGAAATCCCCCTAAAAACTTAACCCCAAACGCCGATGTTCCCAAATGGGAACATCCT
This sequence comes from Tetragnatha versicolor, assembly GCA_024610705.1. NCBI lineage: Eukaryota > Metazoa > Arthropoda > Arachnida > Araneae > Tetragnathidae > Tetragnatha > Tetragnatha versicolor. The sequence goes on along the minus strand of JANDEH010000005.1, from coordinate 435,084 downwards.
CAAAATCATACTTAGGAATTTTTTTCTGCCAAAAAATGACTAGAATGGTTTTAGTAATGATGAAATACGCCATTTAAGCCGAAAATCAGAACCTTTTATTCGAAATTTGAATTGCGGCGTTTAAAAGGTTAACCGGTTTCGTCCTTGTTAGGACCAGTGGCGGATCCAGGGGGTGGCACTCTGGAAAGTGCCCCCCCTTGGAGACCCCAAAAGGTTCTCAAAATGAGTAAAAACCTAACTTTTACAAGTCTAATTTTTAAAAAAATTCTGGGAGAGCAACCCCAAACCCCTCATTTGTATCAAAATGGGGTATTCAGTGTTTATTTTTAAGAAATCCACAAAATTTTGACATTTTGGTTTAAAAAGTAAAGGTAATAGTGTTGAAAAGTGCCTCCTTAGACTCCAAACGTTTCTAAAAATGAGTTAATTCCCTACTTTTCTCGTCAAATTTCTATTTTTTTCTGGGGGAGGACCCCCATACCCCCAATGGTACCGCAAGGGGATCTTGTCTGGAAAAGTGCCCCCCCTTGGAGCTGTGCTGGATCCGAGCCTGGTTAGGACTCATCAGCACAGCATAGGAAGGCAACACATTTACCTTGCCTTTCTGGAATTAAATACAGTCGAGTCCGCTTAATGTGATCACGGTTAATGTTATCAATCGGATAATGTTATCGAAATCAACAGGTCCCGATCATTCCTATTTAATTTAATGTAAAATACATCGTTTGTTGTGATCAACTATGGATCAACACTCCACTTAATGTTATCGAAATTTGTCCATATCCCCTAAAAAACACCCGCTTTCGAGTTTCATTTTGAAGGTCAATTTCTTTTTTCTGAAACTCATTATAAGTTCACAGTTGCACTGTTATGTTTCTTTGCATTGATTGTAAAAAAAACATTCTATGCTCTCCGACTTCAAACATTGAAAGAAAACAGTTTAAGGGGGGAGCGAATACATGCTTGTCATTGGATATCACCATCGCCGACTTGCAGATGTTTCAGATAAGAGATTTTTGATTATTTTTCTTGTTTAGTGGAATTTAGATTCATTTCAGTGGTTTATGTTTTTGAGCATTTTCTATGTAAAATTTTGAAAAATACCAATGATAGCTTGATTGGAAGTCGAAAGAAAACAAATTTATGAATGGAATCACATAGGTGTAGTGCTAACATTACTGAAAATACAGAGTAAGCGATTTTTTTATTTTATTAATTGACTACTCTTATTTTTTACCTCAAAAATTTTAAGTTGACAAGTTAGTGTAAAATAATTTTGAAAACATTAATTATGGCAACATAAGCTTAACATTAAAGAAAACACTGTTTGCTACTTTTTTTATAGTAAATCGCTTATTGTTATCAATCGGATAATGTTATCAGTTTAATATCGGACAAATGCGATCACATTTAAGCGGATTCGACTGTATGTTCTAGGAATGCCAAGTCATTCCAGCAGATGAATGGAGGACTAATATTTTTGAATGGAGGCTTTTGAAGCAAATGGATTTTATTCTTTAGGATAATGAATTGTATATGATTTTCATAGAAAAGCCGGTGGCATATGAATATTGGGTAGTGATGCACCTGAATATTTCGATACTTACTGCCAATGACAATGATAACTTGTACTGAGACTTTACGTGGAAATATTAACACTTCATCGATTTACACAAGATTCAAAACATTCAAATATTTTTTAAATACCGTTTTGATATTTTACTTTGCTCAGTAAGTTAAAAAATTGAAATAATTATAGTATCTGATGCCAAATGATGAAAATTGACTCTAAAATCAGGTTTTTAACTAGTTTTGGTACCTACATACATCAGGTATACATTTTCGTGTAGGATTTTCAATTTGATGAGCAGATTGTAAAGAAGTTGTGAACAATTGAGTTCCAAATACAAAAGGAGGTCTGGGGGGTCCTCTCCCAGAAAATTTTTGGAAATTTGACACGATAAAACAGGGTTTTAACTTGTTTTTGTATACCTTGTCCGAATTTCGGATGCCCGATTTTCCTTTTCTTCCTGTAATTTTTAAAAAAAGGTACCTGAGCCCAAGGGGGGGGCAAAAGGCCAGTTGCCCCCCCCCCTTGGAACCATCACTGCTTCCTGTATGGGCGGATTTAGATGATAAACCCTGGGGGTGCGTACTGGAAAACTTGGGGGTGCAAGCTCCCCCTGATGACTGTGAAAACATGATTTTTCCCTATAAAATGGAATTTTTTCAAAAAGTTGGGGGTGCAAACGCACCCCATTGCAACCCCTTAAATCCGCCCTGGCTTCCTGGAAAACACTCTGATTCAACACACTCAATAATGTTTAAACAGTTAGTTCTTTCTCTAACAATTCAAATTCCTTTTGAAAACTGAGAGAAACAATCGTTTAATTCATATGTCAATTTATCCTAACAAGAGATAAATTTCACTTTCTATTAATACATTTCACAGCGCCATCTGTTAATCAGAATCTAAACTCTAAATTGTCGGTTCATTTGACCGCTTCCTTTACCGTTGCTGGATTTTGTTCCTGTCCCTTTCAGGGTGACTTAATATCAAACAGGATATTAAAAACAAAAAAATCAAAAGCCTTTGTAATCCCAAAGAGCCTAAATAATTAACTGAGCCTGATAAAACAAATAATTTCACTGCTGAAGTACAGTTGAATTGTTTCCTCATCACTAGATGACAGCACATGCTAAATCCTCTACTCCGTATTTACGAATTGATATCATTACTAGTGATGGGCAAAATCGATAATTTTAGGTATCGAATACTTTGGTATCGAATACTTATAGGTATCGAATACTTTGGTATCGAATACTTATAGGTATCGAGTACTTTTTTTCAATGTCGGGAAATGAACCTGAAGGGACAATTTTTTTAGGGCCTATCCATAATCAGACTAATATTCAAAAAACTGAAAGCGATCCATCAAAAAGCCCCGTAGCTACGAACCTGGAGGTGGATAGAGGCGAAGGATTTGGCGGGGGAAAAACCTAGCCGCGTCAAATTTCTCTCGCGGATGATAACGACTTGGGTTTGAGCGTTGCAAAATGAAAACGGAAACAGGCTGCGTTTGATCTACAGTAGGTATTATAAAGATTACTTCATTGAAAAATTTAAAACGAAATATGTCAATAAAGTATCGATACTTTTGTGGGTATCGAATACTCTCGATACCTATAGGTATCGAGTACTTAAGTATTTGGTATCGATACCAGCCCATCACTAATCATTACTCATTTTTTACAACGAGTATGGGGGAAAAATCACCTTTGCATGACTTTTTAATGTCTTGTTTGGCGTCCTATGAACAGAAAACTAAGATACTAAAAAATAAACAAGTAATGAAAATGCATGAAAAAATCAGAAGCAAGTAAAGCTAAAACGAAGAAATTCAAGCTGAGGCAGACTTCAAGTTTTGTTTTTTGTGCGCATGGGAAGCCAAGAGTGGCTGCCGTAAGTTTAAATAGATAAGAACAAGTTCGAAAATTTGCAAGTTTTTTTTTATTAAATTTTGTCAGCATTCAACTCAAAAACATAAAACTATAGTACACAATTACAATGAAAATTTATGAACCTTTTCTTTTTTGAGATCTGAAAAAGTGCTATTTTCATGAATTTTTTTTAGTGAGTTTTTCATAACGTTGGCGAAAATACTTTCGCAGAGGTTTTTGCTGTATCTCCTTACACTGTTAAAAAAATTAGTTCAACCTTTCACCATAAACTGGTTCAAATTTAGCTGCAACCAAGGTTTGGTAACAGGTTTCACCAAGTTTTCGGTTTTTCACTAGTGCAAGCACCAATTTTTGGTATTTTAACTAGTAAAACTTGGTGAAACCTGTTACCAAACCTTGGTTGCAGCTAAATTTGAACCAGTTTATGGTGAAAGGTTGAAAGTTTTTGGTGAAAGGTTGAACTACTTTTTTTAACAGTGTAGTTTTTAGATTAATTTTTTAAACTTTTTTATTTCACAGCTAGGGCGCTGTGTCAGTCCTCTCAATATGGATTCTCCCAGGGTCACTTACCTAAGGGTAGACCTTACTTCCGTGACCCTAGGCAGTGGCGTAGCCAGAAAAAAATTTCGGAGGGGGATGTTGATATTTCGGGAGGGGATATGGGGTATTTTTAGTGGTTTTCTATAGTTAAAAAGGAAATTTCCTGAGTTTCGGGGCTGAGTTACATCCAAATAAAAGCAACGAAACGGACTTTTGAAACACCCCGTAAAACCAAAAACTGAAATGACGAGACCCGATTCTTACAACACTAGAATTTAATTTTAATGCAACAAACCTTGACTTTTAAAATTAAATAATTTTTGGAGTAATTATATTAAGATTGACACAGAATAGAAATGATTCCATTTAGAAATTTAAAAATCAGGATTTTATTCATGGGCGCCGCCAGGATTTCGTTTAGAGGGGTGCAACCATCTGTGTCCACAGATTATTTTACTAATTAATAAAACAGGATTCATAAGTCTGAGTATTTCTTTTCCTTTAATATAAAACATTTTTTGGGGGAGGGTCCAAAATTTTTCCCCTCTCGCTCCCTTTGCGTGTTTAATGGATTCAATGTAGGTTTTAATTCATTTTTAGGTAGAATTTGCGTCTTAAAGAACTTATTTGCAGGAGAAGTTTATCGTGTAATAAAGTTACGACAACCAAAGGGGGTCTGGGGGTCCTCCCCCAGAAAATTTTTGTAACCTTCCCTCTAAAACACAGGTTTTGACTAGTTTTGGTTCATCTAGTACGAACTTTGGATTTACATTTTTAGGTAAGATTTGCATTTTTTAGAACTAAACAGGGGCGGATCCAGGATTTTGTTTTTTTGGGAGGATAAGTATTTTCATAACCCCATTGAATCTTCTTGATGATCTTAATATGGAAAAGGTAGATAGTTATCCTGCTCAAACTACTATTACGGGGGGTCAGGGATAGAATTTATGGTAGAATTTTAGCGTTTGGACGAACTTAATATAAAATGGAGTTGTAATAATGGAGCTACAAGTACCAATACAAAGGGGGTCTGGGGTCCTCCCCCATAAAATTTTTATGAAAATATGACCTTAAAATAACAGGGTTTTAACTCATTTTTGTGCATAAAATGCCATTCATGTAGTGTAAAACTTTTCATTAAACATTTCATTAACTTTCACTTAAGATCCCCTTGTGTTATACCCCCTGTATGTGATTAAAAATATAATTCAGGGAAACAATATGTGTCATAAAATACACCATTGCAATCAAAACCATAGTATGTTTGAAGTATGTAAACATTTCGTAAGCAACGTATTACACTATTATAGGGAGTCTTGGGGTCCCCCCATAAAAGTTTTAAGAATTAGAACCTAAACGACTAACTTTTGATCATTGCTTACTTTGCATAAAACCGAAGTCAAAAGTAACAACATAAAATCGAATTTCCAAGGGAAAAGGAGTTTATAAATAGACTTAAAATCTCAAAGAGGGAGAGGGTTCGAAGGTCTTCCCCGTGGAAAATTTTTGAAATTTGACCTATAAAAGTAGGGTTTAAAAAACTCATTTTAATAACCGCTGTCCAGAATGCCCCCTCCCATCGACTTTGTTCGCGCCTGGTGCCGGGGGGTGCAAGTGCACCCCCTTGCACCCCCCTCCCGGCGCCCATGATTTTATTACTCTTATTACACTGCTGTTCAAAAATTAAGGACGGAACGGTTTTTTAAACATAACACCTAGTAGAATTATTGTTCATCCATGAAAATCTTACCAAAAGATGTTCAATGGGTGAGAATACAGGGCCCGAGAACAAATTTTCCCAATCAATGTTTTTAAGGGGTAAATGGGCCCTCCATTGGTAATGGAGTTCAATTACACTTTTGGAGCAGTGGCAGAAATGTCTGTGAAAGAAGTATTTAACCGAGAAATTTAAGATTTTTTTGCAATGAATATGATTATTCCTGAACTCAATGCATATTTTCAATCATTTGTGCTGCCTTTGAATGGTATTTTTTAAATTCTATTGAGAGATATCGGTCTTACCATCATTTTTGGCAAGTTTTAGCTTCAGGGTCATTTTTGGTAAGTGGTATCTTACCGTCAACCATGTTTTTAGTATTTCTCATATGTGTCTGATTGTGTTTAGGTCTGGGGACCCAAAAAGTAACTTTATTCTTTCAATATTGTTTCTTATGAAAAACTTTGAGAAAGCCAAATTGTGATTATCTGCGGATATTTCACTAATAGAGAGAAATTATTGACTCGAAAGGTCTTCTAAAAGAATCAAATAGGCCATGAGAATACAGGTATGCAATTTCAGACATCAGGGAAAATCTTTTTTGAGTATAGGGAGTGTTGAAACGTCTATAAGTATAGTACAGATTAAAAGGAGAAATTCGATCTCTTTAAACTTTATTTTAAAGATAATAGAGATATTTTTACAGATATATCTTTCTTTTTAGATATGTATAAGTCCATAAAAAGTAAAAATACTTCTTTTTTTAACGTTAATAACAAATGTTCTTTCTGTGAAACTAATGCATTTCTTTGGGCCGTTTCAGCACCCCTTAGACAGCACAGAAATTTTCACTGATATCTGCAATAGCATGTATGTGTCCTTATGTCCCTTTTACTTCTTTTGGAAGACCTCTCGGGTCAATGATTTCTCTTTATAAGTGACAAAGCTGCACAAAATCACAATTTGACAATCTCAAAGTTGTTCATAAGTAACGATATTGAAAGAATAAAGTTACTTTTTGGGTCCCCAGACCTAAACACAATCAGACACATATGAGACCTACTAAAACCATGGTTGACGGTAAGATACCACTTACCAAAAATGACCCTGAAGCTTCTACTTTCCAAAAATGATGGTAAGACCCACGGGCGTCGCCGCCGGGGGGGACGAGGGGGACGCGTCCCCCCCAATAATTGGGAACTTGGTTTAAAAAACTGTTTGTAACTTTTGGTGGAAACCGAAAATTGACTGAATATATATTTCTCCAACTTTTGATCATAAAGGATGGTGCCAATATACCAATGGCACCTAATTTAAGAGGCGTATACAAGAGGGGGACGGACACTCCATTTTTAGAACACGATTTCATTTAAAGTAGGTTGAAGCAAGTGAGAGAATGGGAAAGTATTATTACAACCAAAAATTCTGTTTCTAGCTAAAAATAATAATTTAGTGAGAATGAGACCCCTAAAAAATCCAGCTTCAGCACTGATGGTTAATGCATAAAAAATTTGATTTTGAAACTTTAATAGTATAACACTTAAAATGAGTTTAAACCTGTATTTTAAAGGTCAAATTTCTAAAATTTATTATGGGGGAGGACCCCCAGACCCCCCTTTTCAGGGAAATTTTCAAACGGTTTATAACACAATGAGACAGAAGTTAATTAGTTGATTCAAAACCACCTTAAAATTGCTAAACGAAGGCGAAACCTATTGTTTTTGGGTAATTAACCAGTAGTTTGTATAAAAAATTTTGGGGAGGAATTCCGAATCCTTGAGGCGTCCCCCCCAATGTTCAGGAGTCGCCGACGCCAATGGTAAGACCTATATCTTTCAATAGAACATAACAAATGCATTTTAAAGGCAGTACAAATGATTAAAAATATGCATTGAGTTCAGGAATAATCATATTCATTGCAAAAAATCTTAAATTTCTCGGTGAAATACCTCTTACACAGACGTTTCTGCCACTGCTCCTAATGTGTACACTGTTAAAAAAATTAGTTCAACCTTTCACCATAAACTGGTTCAAATTTAGCTGCAACCAAGGTTTGGTAACAGGTTTCACCAAGTTTTCGGTTTTTCACTAGTGCAAGCACCAATTTTTGGTATTTTAACTAGTAAAACTTGGTGAAACCTGTTACCAAACCTTGGTTGCAGCTAAATTTGAACCAGTTTATGGTGAAAGGTTGAAAGTTTTTGGTGAAAGGTTGAACTACTTTTTTTAACAGTGTAATGGAACTCCATTATCAATGGAGTTCCCATTTGCCCCCTTAAAATATTGATAGGGAAAATTTGTTCTCGGGCCCTGTATTCTCACCCATTGAACATCTTTTGGTATGATTTTCATGGATGAATACTAATTCTACTAGGTGTTGTGTTGAAAAAACAGTTCCGTCCTTAATTTTTGCACAGCAGTGTATTTTGCAAAGAAATAAGAATATCTTGTAGTTAGATAAATATCCTTGAGGATATTCGCGAAATACTTTGGGTGATTATCTAAGTGGAAACGATCCTTTCATTCAATTGTTCTGATTTATTTCTTTCACTTAATTATTTCTAAGCATTATCTTAATTTGAATTTGTTTTTAATAAGAGTAATGAAATCCTGAGTTCTTAAAAAATTAATGGGATAGTTTGCATTCAATTATTCTAAAATACTACTTCCATAAATCAAATAATTATGAAAGCCAGCGCCATCTACCCTAAATCCAGCTAACTAAACTTGTAGATGGCATAAAGAAACCATCTTTTCTTTATCTTAATCCTACAAAAAACATAAATTCCCATCCCCCCTAATCATCAAAAATAACAAACCCTCCACCTCTTTAGGTTCGTATGTGATAATTTTACCACCCCTATTCTTAACAATTCCTTTTTTAATAACACCAACACCGATCCCACCTCACCTCTATTGATCCCACCGTAGAGAGTGCAATACAGAGAAACATCTCTTCCCACTGCCTTTTGGCGCTCCGAGACTTCGCCGCTCGCCTAGCACATCCGAAGCCTTTTGGGAAATCCGGAGAGCAACCGTTCGCCAAGCTCAAACCGCCAAGCTTTTTTTCTCCGACATCGGTCACTAAAAACACAATTTCTCGCCTTAATTCTATTCAAAATGAATCGTGAATGGCTCAAATCGAACGAGAAGGGTTCATATTAGATAATGCAAAGTGTTTTTTCAAGAATTTTTTCCGCTAACAGTTTTAAATTCAGATTTAAAGTCGCTCCTTCCCGTACCCGGCCGACTCATCATCAACAGCTTCCCCACGCAAATGGCGTTCTTCTATTTGCCGATCGGGGTTGTCAATCACTGAGAACACGCCCTAAAAAATAGGCGGAGTCTAAACTCGGCTTAATTTCTCTGGTGGAAAACTCGACCAATGACGATCTCGGGCGAATGAATGGAGGACTTTTTGTTCTGAGGTCTCTCATAAATTATTTTGAATGAATTATTCAATTATTACGAATTATTTTGCCTTTTTTTTCGTTTCTTGCTTTGTAAGATACTAAGCAGGTGTCTGAGATTAATCAAACGCATGTAAAACGCAGAACGTAATGAGATAAGGGTATTTTTTATGAAATTGTTGTTTTGTTTATGCAATAAGGAATTTGTCAAACAAAAAAGCTTTTATGTTGTGAGCAGTAATTATTAAAATCGCACTTTTTAAGAGAAACGGTTTTCAAAGTTAAACGAAGTAATTAATAAAATTATTAGATAAGAAATGAAAAGTAAATATATTCTTTAAAACAATAAATTTTTAAACCATAATTCCTTTAAACAAAAACAATTAAAGCAACATCTTGTAATAACTTGTTGTTTTATATATATTATTTTTAACATCACGACCCACTTTTGAGAAACAAAATCTAACGCGACCCACCGACTTCAGTTAATTATAATTAACTGAAATGAGATAAATATATTATGTCCCCACATAGAATTTTAACTTCTCTGATTGGGGTTGTGTCACCAACTATTTTGTTACAACAATAAATTATTACATGCACGTATTAGAAGAGAAATTATTTTTGTAGAAAATTAAAAGTAAATATTGGAATTTAAGCGTATGGGGGGGGAAATAGTTTAATTGTGGGCTAACAATGATCCAGACAATAAAAAGGGGGTCTGGGGTTCCTCCCCCAGAGAAAATTTAAATTTTACCCTAAAAACAGGGTTTTAACTTTTTTTTAGCTATACAGGGTGTCCCATAAATAGTGGGTCACACTTCTAGGGGGGATAGAAGACACCTAGACGAGTCAGAATCACATAGGATTCGGGGGTCCCAGACCAAATCCCAGGGAGTTAAAAATGGAGCGACACCCCCAAAAAATTATTGAAAAATTCAATTTGTAGAAGAACTGCTATTGGTAAAAATTTAATTATGGTCTCAAAAATTGTGATTTAATATGATCTTTAAAATTATCTCAAAAGTCTTCACCTTAAAAAATTTTTTATTATGAAAAAAGTTAAAAAACCCCAAAAAAATGTGAAAATTCTGCCCAAACCTCATTTTGTATTTCGAAATCCTTTCTTCTGATTTTATAATCTGAAAGATCATAGTAGTAAACCCTTAAGTCCAAAGTGTCACGTAAAAACCATCAATATTCAATGTTTGAGATCCTGTTAAAGCACGGTATAAGTCCGTTTTTTTCGTCCACAGACTGTCGTTTTGGAAACGGCTATAGGAAACCAGTTCGCGCACGCAAAAAACGAACTTTAACAGGATCTCAAGCGTTTAATATTGATGGTTTTTACGTGAAACTTTGGACTTAAGGGTTTACAACTATGATCTTTCAGATTATAAAATCAAAAGAGATGATTTCGAAATACCAAATGATGTTTGGGCAGAATTTTCACATTTTTTTGTGGTTTTTTAACTTTTTCCATATTAAAAAAATTTTAAGGTGAAGACTTTTGAGATAATTTTAAAGATCATATTAAACCACAATTTTTGAGACCATAATTAAATTTCTACCAATAGCAGTTCTTCTACAAATTGAATTTTTCAATAATTTTTTTGGGGTGTCGCTCCATTTTTAACTCCCTGGGATTTGGTCTGGGTCCCCTGAATCCTATGTGATTCTGACTCGTCTAGGTGTATTCTATCCCCCCTAGAAGTGTGACCCATTATTTATGGGACACCCTGTATGGGATAAATTGCAGTTGCATCATTTCCTAAGAAAATTCTTAAAATTCACATTGCTACCCCGGTGTGGATGGGGAGAAACACTGAATATTTTTTTCAAATCTTATTTTTATAACCGAGTAGATTTGCATTATCGGCGCATTAAAGTGACACACATACTAGAACGTATTTACATTAATTGCAAGTAGACACGAAGTAGTTAAGTTTTTCCACAAATTTTTATTCTTTTTACTTTTTGGTAATTTGATAAATTTCAAAAGTTGAAATAATACGTAGTTTGATTAAATAATAGTTTGGACAATTCCCGTATTTTTAAAAAATTGGATAAAAATCAATATTTCTAGTAAAAGAAATGGTTTTACTTTCAAAAATCAGCTTTAAAAGTTTCAAAAAAATATCTTTAATTAGATATTTGAAAATAAAAATAGCTAAATTTGAGTTGCTGTCGAAACAGGCGTACGCAACTGGGCACAAACGAACATCAAGAATTGATGAAAGGATATATAGTGGTGTCCTTTAAAAAAAACCCACTTTTTCACTTTTCCTTCATTAAAAGCTTAAAAAATATGATAATTAAATCGAACAAAATGGTGTTGTAACGGCTCATCCTCCCCTACATTTTAGTGCTTAGTATTTTTAATTCCAACACTCCGTTACAAATTGGCAGACAATTAAGTAAGAATCCAAAAAAAACCCAATTTTCCTAAAAAAAACCCATGTACCCTAAAAAAAACCCACGCTTGAAAATACTCAAAAATTTAAGAAAAAATATGATTGAAAGGTTTATTTTGATAGAAAAGAGAATAATTAAGATAATAAAAACCAAATTCATTACAAATTATTCCTAAAATTAAAATTGTGAAAAGTTTTTATACTCAAGAATTTTGCCTTCATCAAAATACAACGACAATAGCGTTTTTATTGTTGTATTTTGATGAAAACGACCTATTAAATACAAATACTTAATACAATTTTCATAAAAAAGCTTAAAAACGGTAATTGGAACTGATATTTTATTTTAAACCCCCAACTATCAACTCTCTAAACCCATTTTCGAGTAAAACTCGGTAAAATGCTATATTTTCACGGAAAATGGCTGTTTTTGGTATCATTGAATTTTTATCAAAAATACTGAAAAAAACATCGAGAATTACTGAAACAACTATTCTATTTGAGTAACTAGTTGTATATCATGAATAATATTAAAAATTTTGCATAATTTTTTATTTATTTTATCATTTATTACAAAAGGAAAAGTGGGTTTTTTTAGGCACCCTATGGGTTTTTTTCACCCCTCATTTCAAAGACTGCCGTAAGGTCCCTAATTGTCGGACTGAGCTGAAATTTTAGTATTTTATTCTCATAATAACGGGATAACACAAAACCACGTGAAGAATGCTTTAAAATGTTTATAACATATAGTTTTACAGCATCAAAATCTGCATAAATAAATCATATTTTTAGCCCAAAATCGACATTTTCTATTTATTCAAATAAATAAGTAAATAAACGGTTCTTTGACATGCTTTCAAGTTCCCTGCCACTCTAAATGGCTTAGGAAGACAGGGGACATGAGAATTTAAAATTATTTTAATTATTTATTTAAAATATCTCGATGGGTTTTTTAGGGTACAATTTGGAGTGGGTTTTTTTTAAAGGACACCACTATACCTGATTGGATGATCGTACTGTTATTCATGCCCACTGACGTCACACAACTGTTTGTGACGAAGCAGCCGTTTTCATGCCTTTTTAAAAAAGACAAACTTTGAAATTAAATTAAAAAATAACTAAACATGGGATTTAAAAAAATTTTGCGCCAAAATTGCTTTTTCATCGATCTCTTTCGAATAAAAAAATGCGGGAATTGTCCATTCAAAAGTCAGTAACACGTTTGTAAAAATTAAAAAAAGATACTTCATATTCAGAAAAATTAAAAATCTTCTCGAAACCCACCAAAAACTGACTGATGGCGACGCACCAGTGGGTCGTGACCCACAGTTTGAGAAACCCTGATATATAATGTTATATCCCAGTGGCGAATCCAGAAGGGGGGGCTTTGGGGCTGCAGCCCCCCCCAGGAATAAGACATTCAAGTTTTGGTAATAGCACTAAAGCCAAAAAAATAAATTTCAACACGTTGCGTAACCCAAAGGGTCTCAAAATAAATCGGAACCCTACTTTTAAGGTTAAAATTCCAAAATTTTTCTGGGGGAAGACCCCCAAACCTCCTCGAAATTTTGGATTTATATGTAATTACATATTTGTTCCGGAATCTGATATTAAAGAGTGCTGTTGAATTCTATACGTTTTAAAAGATTTTGAATCGATTAAGACCATGTTTATTTTACATATTTCGGTTTATTTACATATTTTTACATGTTCAACCTATAGCTACATATTTTTAATTCATATTTATCCATTTTCAAATTTTTCAAAAATAATCACACATTTGACCGATTTTCAAATTAAAGTAACCCATAAAATGAAATACATATTCAAATTGTAGTTAAAATTAGTGCACCCAATGCTGAATTTAACTTTTAAAACGTTGTGAAATCGGGATTGTTAGATGAAACGTGTCAGGCACGCCGAACACTAACACTAATGGAGAAGAGCACTTTGAATAAGGAATTGGCATTTTTTGGAATAAGGAATTGGCATTGGATTTGGCAATAGAGCAACTGCCTATTTTTGTCTAAAACCATTTCTAAGCTAGAATCACAAAATGATCCGTTGAACCACATAAAGCTTGTTCAAACTGCAATGCAGAAATTAGAAAACATTCAAGGAATTGTTGGAAGCAAGCTGAAGGTGAAAATTAGAGATATTATTGAGAAAAATCCAGGATGGAACAAAATTCCGTTAATCAGTGATATCCTCAGTGGAGAAGATTTAACTGAAGAGGGCAACATTGAACTTACTCCTTTGGAAGTAGCATCATTTCAAAACGCCCCGATATTTATGCTACCTAGGGTTTGAATGAGAAAAAAGTAATATTCTTACAGTTAACTTTGAAAAAATTTTACAATTCAAATGCTTTTTGAAAGGTACTATAATTTTCCTAGTGTAGAGTGTTTTAATGTCTTACCTAAGCATCCTTCACTCCTCTCTGTCGGCAAATAGCGAAAACCACCCTTCCCTACTATGTGTTTTTGCGTGTATTTGAAAAGCTCCTTTAAAAAATTACTTAACTTTTTCTTTTTATTATTACATATTTGTCATTTTTTAATACATATTTTGCTAAAATAAACACATATTATATGTACATATTTTGGATTTTAATTACATATAAATCACAGCCCTACTAATAAGTACTGTTTTTCCTTGAAATTTTAGGGATTTACAAGGAGTGATCCTCTTTGATGTAACCTAAAGTGTCTCAACATGAGTTAAAATGCCACTTTTAGGGGCAAAAATCAAAAAAATTTCTAGAATAGGAACCCCAAAACCCCCTAGAAATTTTCAAATTCATAATACTATAAACTTTTTACTTGAAAATTCTGTGGGGTAAAAGTGGTACTCCTTGGGTTAAATCTAAAAGGCGCTAAAACACTATTTAGATGGGCAAATTTTTAAAAATTTTCTGGGGGAGGACCCCCAGACCCCCCCCTTAGAGTTAACATTTTTTCACAATTTTGAAATTTATTGCACCAAAATTAAAACCTTACAAAGTCATCTCACCAAAAACTTAATATTCCTAAGATTAGACCTCACGAAAGATGTTCAGTAACCCCTCTAAGCAAAAATCTGGCTACGGCTTTGGCAACCCCCTCCCCTTTCAGTTGCTTACATTAATATTTGAACACCCATAAGAGCAATTAAGTTATTTGTGAAACTCAGCCCCCCCCAGACGAAAATCCTGGATTCGCCACTGGATATCGCAAGTAGAAAAGTCACTTGTTTTAATTATTTTTAATGGAAATATTTATTCAATTATAACATGCATACAGTTGCTTGACAGTTTTTCTTTTTAATTCATTCTCTCTCATTTAGTTAATTTGCACAACCCATCGAGAAACATCTCAAAGAAAAGAAACGCGAAACCCGCACTTCTTTGGAACATCAACTTTGGCATAGTTCTGGCGAGAGGAATGACAAGTTGGCGTGCTTAAGGCCAATTCCACCCCCCAATCGGGTTTGCGTACGGGAGCATGCGCAGAAAGGAGTAGGGAGGAGGGACTCAACCCTGAAAGAACGAAAAGGGGTCGGGAGTCTGACTGCATTCGAGTCCGCGAGAAGCGTGTGAGTTCCTGCCCGGGCCTGAAAGAGATAGGATTTCAATTGTCTCGGTAAGTCTACCCCTCTCATATTCCTTACCTCTGCATTGATATTTGATTGTCCTCAGTGTTTTATGTAAATTAATCAAGAAAAAAATTGATAATGCTTGTCCAAGGTAGGCCTTCTTCGTAATGAAAATTCTGAAATAGCATTGATAATGATAACAATCTGAAAAACGTATTAGCATCGGTTCATCGTTAATCTGATGCCAATTCCATCAATGATTTGATTAGAAAAATTAGATACAGTTTAGATAATCGTGTTAAGTGTAGTAAATGGGCAGGTGGTATAACAAAGGCACACGTGGTTAGGTTCAGAAGCGGCTTGTCCATAATAGGAGCACGTGAAGCACTGGCGTATATAGAAATTTATTTCGGGAGAAGTGGCGGATCCAGCCTGGACCCAAGGGGGGGCAACCCCATTTTCAGAAGGTTGGAGGTTCTTCCCCAGAAAATTTTTGAAAATGTGAGATAATTATTGAATTCACTTGGATGACGTTCCAGGGTAAAAGGGGGTCTGGGGGGTCCTCCCCAAGAAATGTTTTTGAAATTTTACATCAAAAGTAGTCTTTTGACTCACTTTTGAACACTTAAGACGGCATCGGGGGATAGATGGAAGTGGCGTAAATATAATTTATTTCTGAAGGAACCAAAATATCCTCCAGAAAATAAGTCATTATCAGGCCAAAAGCTATATTTCTGCCACAGGGGAGAGGACTTAAAATTATTCCTAAACTTCCTCATAGGTTTTCCTACATAGGTTTTATGTACTTTTTTAATGCAATTATAGGAAATATTTGCATTTTGATGTAATTATACTAGTATAAAAATTTAAAACAAAATAAAGAAAAGTATATTTTATTTTGAATATCAAACAGGGATCTAGGGGTCTTCCCCGAGAAATTTTTTGGAAATTTGACCCTAAAAATTAGGATTTTAACTCGTTTTACCACCCAAAGGCCAAAGCCCGATTTTCAGGCTGGGCCCGGACGCGATATTCCACAATGACTAACTCCCCAGCACTAGCGCCGCCAAGGGTGCCAAACGAGTCGCTTTTCCAACTGCGCCAAACCTTGCGGCTCTCGCGATTTCTCTCGTTAACGAGATTTACTGTAATATTTTTTTCGCCGCATTGCGTTTAAAGGAGTGCGAGTGCTGTGTTCAGTGTTTTAAACCCCCTTTTGAAGAACAGTAATTAATTTTCGTTTTGAACAAATTACTAATATAATTATTGTTATTATTCCAAGTAAATATGGTCGCATACAAGTGTTTTAAATTTTATTTACAAATTTTCGTGTATTAGCAGTTACAATTTTTTGTCATTATCTTATATGTAATCAATTTGTTAACTGCCTATATAATGATTCCTTCTTACTGACCATTCATAAATGGTTGGGTAGAGAGTATTTCATAATATATTAAAAATTCTAACTATAAAAAACACAGTTTTTAAAAACATAAAAATTATTATTATACTAACTTTCCATTTTCTGTGCACAACTTATATCAGTTAGCTTTTCAATTAAGGTGTAGGTACGCTATGATATCTTTAACTGATGAATGTTTCTTTCCAAGAAATTACAACATTTTTAACCGCAGGTATTCTTTAAAAATCCTTTTGGGCCTGAAAGAATAGCTAGAATGAAAAAATTTAGTGTTGAAGAATAGTTCCCTCAATGAGACTTTGTAAAATAATTGTGGTAGTAATTTTAAATATCTTTTGTTAGAAATTCTAAACAGTAGTATTAATATAAAAAATTTTATCAATTCGAAATACATTCCCAAATGTGAATAAGCAGTTCAAAAGGGATCTTTTAGAAAAATATATTGAATTGAGGAAAATTTCAATTTTGTACGCAACTCTGTAAGTTAATATTTTTACCTGATATGTTGAAGATTAACCTGCAGTACTATAAATTGAATATTTATACAAGAAATTATGAGATTTTCATTCGCAGTGAAACTTGTATAATTTAATCATGATGACTTTTCGCATTTATGCTTATTAGGTATTTATGTACTATACTTCTTAATTAATCATTAGGTAATTAGCTGTCTAAAAAGTTGAGATAGCCAATTAACTTTAAGTAACTAAAAAGTGGTAGGCCGCATATTACGTCAATACCCTATTTTTATGTAGAATCACTAAAATTTTATTCAAAGGGTATTAATTCACAGATAAATTTCTTGAAGTAGATGTATTGTCTTTTAAGAAACCTGATATTGCAGAGTTCTCTCAAATCCTGCATTTCAATTTATTTACATATTTAAGCTATAAATATACATGCCTTTTCTATATATTATTTTATTTTTGGGTATTTTATGAATAATTACAAATTTTGCCCAAAATGTAATATATTATAAAGTTGCATATTTAAATTTGCTGTTTAAATCTAAAAACTCAATGCTAAATTTAGCTATAGTAAGTTGTGTATTCAGGTATGTCAATCGGAAAGGCTCCATTTCACGTTTCCCATTTCAGTCGAACTTTTACCTAATAGGTGTTTTTCAGTTAGTGGGAAAAGTTGATAGAGAGAAATCACAAATATATATATTACTCAAATAACTTCCTATAAAAACTTGAAAATATAGAATTTTTAATATTTTTAGAATTTATTAAATAAAAAAAAACATTACATTATCTTCTTATTTTCCTTAATTTAAAGTACATACTTTGTAATGTTTAATTGCATATATACCTATAATAAGTACATATTATAAGTACCTTCTTTTTTTAATTACATAGACTCACAGCCTTAATCAAAAATAAATTTCAAATGAATATTTTACATTATCCAGCATGTGTTTGTTAGCGAGGCGAATTTTTCCAGAAATTTATTTGCCTCCTCCTCCGTTTCTAATGCACATCTGAGTGTAATTTAATCATTATTACTCCTCTCATCATCTAGCAAAAGATCCTTTCTTAAATCACCCAAACAATTTTCTTTAAAACTGTTTAAATCCTTCACGATCAAAGACGAGCTAAGAAGTACAAAACAGCGCACGTGATGCACTTGCTGCGTGTGGAATGCAGGTTGCCGCATTGGGCGAGGGAGGGTTACCAAAAGCGACCGGGCGAGTGACTCGTTTGGCACCCTTGGCGGCGCTAGCGCTGGGGAGTTAGTCATTGTGGAATATCGCGGCCCGGACATTGTGTGGCTGATTGCTCCACAAGTCACCAATTTTCTTCCCTCTCTTTTTCCTCACTCCAGAGGCGTATATAGATTTTTATTTAGAAAGAGTCTCCAAATATATCCTCTAAAAAATTAGTCATTATCATGTTTACCAAAAAACAACAATGAGCAGGGTTAACAAGTGATTAACTGGTCTCGTAGACATTCCTCTTCATTGGCGTATACTTTAGAAATTTATTTCAGGAGGGACCCAAAGTTATTCCTCCCATACATATTTAATAGGTTTAATGAAACTTTTGTAACACATTTAAGTATAATTTGCGTCTTAAAGAAGTACAGAATAAGACAAGTTGGGAGTAATTTATTAAGTTTGATGTACCAAAGGGGGACTGGAGGCCCCCCCAGAAGATTCTTTAGAAAAAATTACTCTAAAAACAGGTTTTTAACTAGTTTTGGTATCTAAAGCCCGAATTTCAGGTATTCATTTTCGTGTAGGATTTTCATTTTGATGTGCAGAATATAAAGAAGCTGTGAATAATTGAGTTCCAAATATAAAAGGGGGTCTGGGGGTCCTCCCCCAGAAAATTTTCTGAAATTTGACCCAATAAAACAGGGTTTAAACTTGTTTTTGTACACCATGACCGAGTTTCGGATGCCCGATTTGCGTTTTTTTCCATTTCTTACCGTAATTTTTAAAAAGTGTACCTGAGCCCAAGGGGGGGCAAAAGGCCTGTTGCCCCCCCCCCTGGATCCGCCACTGTTTGGGAGGGGCCCAAAATTGTTTCCCAGCCCCTCTCATGTATATTTAATTTTTTTTTCAGTATATTCTTAGGCAGAATTTACAACTTAAAGAACTTAATATTGAAAAGGTATGATGTATTAAGTTGCAATTACAAAAGGGGGGTCTGGGGGTCCTCCCCCAGAAAATTTTTGGAAATTAGACTCTAAAAACCAGGTTTTTAACTAGTTTTGGTACCCCTAGTTGGAATTTTGGATATAAATTTTCAGGTAAAATTTTATGAATTTAATGAAAAAGTTATAAATAATATAGTTTTAAGTACAAAAAGGGATATATGGGGGTCATCTCCCAGAAAAATTTTGGAGATTATCCTAAAAACAGGATTTCAACTTGGTGTTGATACACTTTCCGAATTTCAGACATACATTCTCAGGTAGGATTTCGAACTTATTGTAAAAAAGTTTTGAATAATAAAATTCCAAGCACTCTAAAGGGGGGTTTGGGGGGTCCTCCCCCAGAAAAATTTTCAAAATTTGACCCTAAAAAACAGGGTTTTAACTTGTTTTGGTACACCCAGTCAGAATTTCGGGGGGGGGGCAGGGCCCCTTCGGCCCCCCCCCTTATATACGCCACTGACGTGAAGCCCCATTAAAAATGAAATAAATCAATCAATTTGTGCATTTCCATGCTCCCTTCTGTTCAAAACGTCAAAAAATATTTTTATGATATTCTGTGAGCTTTTTTCGCCTTCAGAGCGACCGAGAAAAAGGCAGGCTGGGAAGCCAACGCCGAGCTCACAAAATTCTTCCGCTCTCGGCTTCCCGAGAGCACACTTTTAGCGTGCCGCGGCTTGTATACAGTAGAACACCCCGATTATCCGCGAGGGCCAGGAAAAAATTTAATGATGAGAGCAAATTTTAGATGCGATTAGAGACATTTTAGATGAAGAGCAAAGGTTTCTGCTGTACTGCACCTATTTTAAAAGTTTTACATGTATCATGTTTATCTAAAGGTGGACACAAATTGGAGCCGAGCGGCGTAGCGAACAGCCACGAACACACTCTGCGCAAGCGCCGCTCTTAGAGCCTCCAAGTTGCGCGTGCGCAGAGCGTGTTCGTGGCTGTTCGCCTTCGCCGCTCGGCTCCAATTTGTGTCCACCTTAATATAATAAAATCAAGTGTGGGTATATGGGTATGTATGTTTGTCTTTTATACAAATCCACATTTTTCTTCCGATCTGCACCAAACTTGGTATACATACGTAAAAAAACTCCAGAAAAAACATAGGCTATGTTTCGAAAACTTTTAATGACCCCTTGACCCTCTTTCGACCCTTTTTATGGTCATTTTGCTGAAATAGCTTTATTTCTCCACAAGAAGAGATCTGTTTACTCCATTGTTACAAAGAAAACTTAATGCTAAACAACAAATTTTTAATAGAAACACTAGGTACAAATCTATTTAAAAATTATATTACTAATTTAAAAATCTATTTCCACGAAATTTAAAAGTTAAATATAGTTAACCATATTTTTATTTGAGATTTTTTCTAATTTTTATATTTTAAAAGCTTTATGGAATACCATTGTTGTTAAAATAGTCTCCATGGAAACGAGGATGTAAAATTAAAAGGTGATAATATTTTAGCTTTTAAGAAAGTTGGTTAACAAATAAAAAACTATTAAAACTTCCTTTCAACTAGAAAAGATTGATTTTTTTTCTTAATTTGCAAAATGGAATAAGCTTTAGTTATTGAATAATTTTACCGAAAACGTTAATTCCTGAAGATATGATTAATCAAGGGATCTAAGCAATTTTAAATACTTTTTAGATTAATTTTTCCCATGTAAAAGTGGAAATCATTCAAAAATTATATTGCTTGAGAACTGAAGGAATTTTAATCCATCTGGGAACACTGGGATAAGAAAAATTACTAAAAACACCGGGATAGGAAAAGTTACCGGGAACACTGGAGTATGAAAAAGACGCCACCGGGATGATTGGTAAATGCTGATTATCTAAAATTAGTAATGTATTTGGGAAAACTTAAAAATGAGGCGTTTGCTATCAAAACCAGCTGATTCCATTTTTGGAAAATTTACTGGAGAGACAAAAAACTTCTCACGTCCACAGTTCTAAAGCTTAATATGTTTTTTAAATTTTTAACTGTAGGTAGAATTCGATTAGTTTTTCTTTTTTCTTTCAGTTGCATTACCTTGGGCGTAATTACGCTAATTAGGTTAGAATGAGCTGACTTTGATGCAAAAACACGATTTTTCATACTTTTTTCAGTTTTTTTTTGTTCAATTAAGTTGTGAAGTGGTGAGCTATATCCCTTCACCAGGTTATGAAGGACCCTCTAAACTTTCAAAATATGCAAAAAAGTGAATTTCAGAAAAATATGGAATGAGCTGGTTTTGATAGCAAAGGCCTCAAATAATAAATTTATACTCTTCACCCGTGCAAGGCCGGGCATATCAGCTAGTGTACAATAAAACATAGTTTTTATGCTGAAATATTTTTTTTGTGTTTTCACTTCATTTTTAGTCTTTTTTCTGGTTATCCGCGATTTTCGCTATCCGCGGTACCCTTGCCACCCAATAAGGAAGTTGCATGTGTCAGATTTTCGAAAACAAACAAGTGTTTCGTATGGTTTTTTGTATGGTCATTTGAAATATCTAGTCAGTTTTTCAAAAAAATGTACAGGTAATTAAATATTTTAATTTAAAAGTCGAGAATAAAACACGTGACTGAAAACGTTTATTGTTTAAACTATAAGATGACGTCAACAATAATACCATCAACTCCATTGCTTTACAACAATGTTTAGTATAAGATGACGTCACATCCAAACTCTTGGCGTTTTCGCGCGCTTTTAAAAAGGGGATTTTTGTTAATTTTTTTGACAATCAAAAAATTCCTCGATCGGCCTCAAATTTTGGGTAGTTGCTTATTTTTGCAAGAGGAATCGATTAAAAAAATAAAAAAAAATCATGCAACTTCCTCATTGCGCGGATAATCGGGGCTCTACTGTACTTCTTTGTTTTGGCGCTATATGTTCTTTTGAGTGCCCCTTAAACCAACTTCTTCGTTTTAGCTTGCCGGTAATTTTACGCGTTTTCATTACTTACCAGGGTGGCGACAGATCAGGGAAAAGTCGAGAAATTTCATTCATCTGGGGAAATTCATAAAATTTTTTTTAAAAAATCAGGGAAATTTTTAGTATCGACTCACAAGGACCAATGTAACCTAAGGGGGGTCTCAAAATGAGTCAAAAATCCACTTTTAAGAGGAAAAATTCCAAAAAATTTCTGTAGGAGAACCCCCAAGCCCTCCTTAATATTTTTAAAAACAATATGATCTGTTTTATTGTTTTTTTTTTAAATTCTGAAACTTATGAGGAATGATCCTCATTCACTGTTAAAAATTCCTAAAACATTACACGAGTTTATTGAAAAGCATTACACGAACTTATTGAGAAACGGCCGTGGAGGCGTTTCCACAATACTCACTATGTTTGAGTAACATCTCCAAAATGTTTTAGTTTTCAGTGTAACGTGGACTAGACGTTAAATCCAGGAAAGCTTATTTTGTTGATGTCTCACTGCACATGCGCTGGGAGTTGGATTTCCCAAGAGCAGTTCTTGGACGTCTTGGCGATCACTTTGACATTCAGTGTTTCCATGCTGCCATCTATACTTATTTTTAAAAAGTACATGTTTGGTTAAAAAACTGATATTGAAGATAGATTCTTTTTATTTCTGTAATAATAATTAATTCATAAAATATAACTCAACTTTAAATCAAGCAATTATCACATTAAAGGTTGACTTTAATTTTATTTCTATAAAGAGATAATATAAAAATATTGGAATGTAACACAGAAGGCATTTCATTTTAGTTATTTTTATTAAATAATTAGATTATATTATTATTACTTGAGGGATGGGTGGGGGGTCAAACCCATTCTTACGTAAGATTTTCCAAGTTATTGTAAATAAATTCCAAATATTCTAATCAAATTACTATTGAATAACCCCAGAAAAACTTAAAAATGCTGACGATCTCGGTACATTATCGAAGCTTTAATTTTAAATGAAGGAAAATCTGATGCATCTTTTTTAATGGAGTAGCATTAAGTTAAGATAAAAAAAATAAAACTGATGAACCCATCAGCCAGTTGTCAAAAGTGGAAACATTGAATGTCTATTATTTGTCTGCGCTCGCTTGGCGGAGGGAAGCGGGGAGATCCAAGTTCGGGTAGGGGTGCGGGAAATCAAGGTTGCTGGCTTGGCTACTTATGCAATATGCACCCCATTGGCAAAAGAGAGGGAAGGGAGGCGGAGTAGTTCTTGGCGAGAAGTAACCAGTTTGGCGCTCTCTCTCCCTACCTATCCAACCCCAGGGAGAGAATGGCCTTTCCCGTTTGGGTTTACCATTCGTGCCAAGCGAGGACAGACAAATAATAAGTGATCGCCAAGACGTCCAAGAACTGCTCTTGGGAAATCCAACTCCCAGCGCATGTGCAGTGAGGCATTAACAAAATAAGCTTTCCTGGATTTAACGTCTAGTGTAACGTGGTGTAACGCGAATCACATCCGTGGAGACGCATGCGCAATGATCGTTCCGCTGCGCGGAAAGATGAATTTATAAGTAGCAAATGAACTGGTATAAAACTTCGTCAAATAAGAAAGAAAATGGTGTTTTTGTGGTTTTACACACTAAGAACACTAATTCCAATGTTGTTATAGTAAATAATCTTACAATAATCTGATGGTCTTTAAAGGTTCTTTAAAAATTATATAATGAATAATGAAATCTAGAAGAGCGTAAAATACATGGTAATATCCTTTTTTTACTTAAGGAAATAAATCCTTACCAGAACAAAATTGGAAATAAAATAAATATCTTAAATGATGCAATGATGGTGATCATCTAAAAAACTAGAATCTAAACAAACTAGAAAAGAATCTAGAACAAAAACTAAAATCTAAGAAAACAACACAATGCTTCTCCCTCTACAACGGATTGTAACCTGTAGGACCTCGGTTCAATTCCCAGCGGCCGGGCTAGTCAGATGAGTGTTGGTTTTTAAAATTAAAAGTATTCTTATAAATGCAGTAATGTGTTATGGGAAGGGAGATGCTTTATTTTATATAAAAAAATATTCAGTAACACTTCTAATTTTCTTTACAATTTTATTAATATTTTTATTTTGATAGTGAATCCATATGCTCACTCTAAAACCTTCCACAATGACACAGGAACCTTCCACCATGCCCATCACTCTAGAACCTTCCACAATGGCACTGAGTAACATTAATCAATAAAAGTGTGGCAACATCTTTCCACAACTTTATTGTGTAAAGTCTCAGAATTTTTTTTACAGTGTATGTGTAATAATGCAAAGGGTTTAAAAAATGAATTAAAACACAACTTTAAAGGGCAAATTTCCAAAATTTTCCGAAGTTGGATCCCCTATCTCCCCAAAATTTGGCTGTTTATCATAGGGGAGATCCGGTTAATACGACATACCACTTTTTCAAAGCGACCGTGAGGGACGATTTCATTAGATTTTCTATAGTTTTCAAAGCCAATGAAATGTTTATTTAATGCACTAACACCCCCTAATTGAGTAATATCATAATATTTCATTTTTCTTTTCCAAAAACTTACTTTTCGAAAAAAGTAGGAAGTATGTCATTTTACCCGATATAAGAATAAAATGACATAGTAAACTTTAAAAAGAAAAAAAAGTAATTTCTTCTGCAAATACAATTTTATTTGATTCCAAACAATAACTATATTAGTATTTAAGCACTTTGACATCATCTATAATTAATTTTTGTGAGAAAGATAATCAGCAAATTAAAAAAAACAACTGCAATGTGCTTATCAAAAAAATTTTGTTTTTATTAAAAAAAACAAGAACTGTATGTGATTTCAACTCTAGTTACATTTTTAGAAAGTTTAACTAGCCACGATATACATAGTGATAGACATAGTTTAATGACATAGTGTGTCCATAAGGTAACATATACTATGTCATTTTATACCAATCAGTTTTTATGTCATTTTACCCTAAAAGGTGTATTTTTATTTATTTTCAATTTCTTGTAAAACAAAAGGGTAAATTAACTTCCTGCCGCATGAAATATAGTATTAATTGGATATAAATCCACACAAGAATCAGAGTTATGGTAAATTAATGGCTATGAATAAAAGAGAGCTCATTATAAAAACGCATGACAAAAACTTTGACACTTACATTTTCGATTTTCGTTCACCACGAGGCAAGGAATGCTTTTCAAATAATGGTGTCTGTGTCTGTTTGTATCATATTGGATGCAATAAAAGAAGAAAAAGCTACAGACAGGTGCTGTCTTCTGCTAAATTTCAAGAAAATCGAAAAGTCATTTTACCCGCGAGTATGCCGTTATAGCCTGATTTCCCCTATATATACTATTCTTTGAACATTCTGTCGCTCCTCCTCATCGAGCAGTGCACATATAGGGTGTAGACCAAAAATTCCTTAAAATGAGCTAAAAAATGCTTTTTAAGGGTTGTATTTCCAAAATGTTTCTGGTGGAGAACTCCCAAACCCTGCAATTTTACTCAGATTTCAAATTATTTTGAAATTGATTCACTGAAATTAATATACGACGTGTGCAGCAAGTCATCTAAAACTTAATGTACGAACGAATCATTAAATATGTTGAGTACCCCCTGAAGCAAAAGTATTGTTATGGCCGTGTTATAAGCATGAAATAAATCGAACAGTTTAAATGAATAAATATTATATTTCTAATTCTAAAAACACTTTACTATTAGTTAACTTTTCATACCCAAAAATTTGAAAAAGGGCATTCATTTGATATTAGTGTTTATTAATTTTTTTTTATTTATTTGTATACTAGCTGTTATACCCTGCCTTGCACGGGTGAAGAGTATAAATTTATTATTTGAGGCGTTTGCTATACCAAAACCATCTCATTCCATATTTTTCTGAAATCCACTTTTTTTGCATATTTTGAAAGTTAAGAGAGTCCTCCATAACCTGGAGAAGGGATATAGCTCAAACCCAGCTCATTGCAACGCAAAATTAGATGAAAAGTGAAAACTGTGATCTCAACTGTGAAATTTCAGATCATTTGAAAAAGTTAAGTGAACGTCATTTATTTAAAACTCGTAAAGACACAAATATTAACTCGTAAACTGGAAAATAAAATTTTTACACAGCTTAATTGAACAAAAAGAACTGAAAAAAGCATGAAAAATCTTGTTTTTGCATCAAAATCAGCTTATTCTAACCTAATTAGTGTAATTACGCCCAAGGTAATGCAACTGAAATGAAAATGAAAAACTAATCAAATTTTTTCTAAATGGTTATACCTACAGTTAAAAATTAAAAAAACAAATTTAGCTTTAGAACTGTGGACGTGAGACGTTTTTGTTTCTCCTGTAAAATTTCCAAAAATGGAATAAGCTTGTTTTGATAGCAAACGCCTCATTTTTAAGTTTTCCCAAATACATTTCTAATTTTGTATAATCAGCATTTACCAATCATACCGGTATCCTAGGCGTCTTTTTCATATTCCGGTGTTCCCGGTAACTTTTCCTATCCCGGTGTTCCTAGTATGTTTTCTTATCCCGGTGTTCCCGGGCGGATTAAAATTCCATCAGTGCTCAAGCAATATAATTTTTGAATGATATCCACATTTACATGATAAAAGTATATTATAAAAATTATTTAGAATTGCTTAGATCCCTTGATTGATCATGTCTTCAGGAATTAACGTTTTCGGTGAAATTAATCAATAATTAAAGCTTATTCCATTTTGCAATTTAAGAAAAAAATCAATCTTTTCTAGTTGAAAGGGAGTTTTAATAGTTTTTGTTTGTTAACCAACTTTCCTAAAAGCTAAAATATTATCACCTTTTGATTTTACATCCTCGTTTCCATGGAGACTATTTTAGCATCATGATAATCCATTAAGCTTTTTAAAATATAAAAATTAGATAAACTCTCAAATAAAAATATGTTAAACTATAATTAAAACTTCTAAATTTCATTGAAATTGATTTTTAAATTATTAATATAATTTTTAAATAGACTTGTACCTAGTGTTTCTATTAAAAACTTGTTGTTTAGCATTAAGTTTTCTTTGTAACAATGGAGTAAGGGGCCATTCATAAATTACGTGAGGTCAAAAATGGGGGAGGGGTTTGGAAAAATCTCACCAAGGGGCCGTTCAAATATTACGTAAGCACCTAAGGGGGGAGGGGGGGTTTGCTCTTTGCTTATTTTTGCTGACAAGGGGGGAGGGGGGATATGAGTGATGCTTATGTAAGATGGTGCATTTTCGAAAATCTCTTGTTTCTTGCATAAATAATTTCAAAATTCAACCAAAAATAAATGTTACGAAAAATTGAATTAGGAAATCTGACGTAAGCACTTTTTTCTGGAGATGGACCACCCTAACATTTCGAAATTGTAACACCGAAAAGTATTGTTTCGACTCATTGTACGAGTCACCTAATTTTCAAGGAAAAAATACAGTAGGGGAGAGTGGGGACGATTGTAACAAAATTTCTTATTTGATCTCAAACTAAGCCATTTTTTATGTTAGAGTTATGAAAATTGGTATGAAAATAGGTTGATATATCCCAATTACAATTTTGTTATGAAAACCGTCCGGTGGACATGCATTGCAATTTAGTAAATAAAACATTGAAAATCGGAAAACGTTACAATCGTCCCCACTTGAAGGGTCAATTGTAACACATATAAGGGTAAATTGTAACACAACACAAATTCATAAAAATAGATAGAAAATCATTCAAATTTATTAACAATTTATATTTTCTTGTTAAATAATAATTAAATACATAGACTAGAATGGAAATAATGAACTTTTCACTCAAATAATGAGTTTTAAATGATAATGAATGTTGATGAGTAAACAATAGGAAATAATTATTCACAAGGGCAATTAGGGTATTCATAACTTAATTCCCCTGTTGTGCAACGAACGTGGGACCATTTTTTGCACGAAAAATGGTTCCTCTTACTGCCCTTGATCGAAAACTTTATTGTGTTGATTATAACCCACTTTAGGATTTTCATTTTTTATTTTCTTCTGACAGAATCTGTATAATGTTACATAAAAATATCGTGCTCAAGAGCAACACTTCTAATAGACTTTTTAGACACAGAAACCTCAACAGCCTCTCCCTCCATTTTTTCTAGACTAATCAGCCCTCTTTCAGTTTTCCTTTTACGTGATCTCGGCATCCTAAAACCGTAAAAATTCATAATTATATGCCAATATTAAGGGTAAGTATGAATTATAAATCAATACATCGAAAATACTTTTGAAACATGTTATTTTCTACATTGGGGTCAGATGTAACATGTTACAACCGTCCCCGGCTGAAGTGTTACAATCGACCCCACGTTGCCATTTTTAGTTAAACCCTCGTTTTCCGCGAAACTAACAACAGTATCATCTTGAAACTAAGCAGAATAAAACTAGGATACATGTGCATACAATACATAAAATCAGTGTTGTTGTGCTTCATACCTGCAGTGCAGGAGAAGGAAAGTTACACAAATGTAAAAATTTACTTCGATGCTCGAAAAACACTCTTTTCTCAATTACACAGCCACAACTCAAAATGTCGGCCTTGACAATCTCTGATATTCTTTCATTCACCTCCCCTTTTACGTACTGCCATCTCCTTTTCCCCCAGGCAGCCTCTCATTTTGAGGAAATCAAAGTGTTACAATCGTCCCCACTCTCCCCTACTTACTAATAGGGACGTCAAAATTTCGGGGGGGGTCCTGCAGTTTCTTACGTAATTATGGTGGGGGGGTTTAAGGTTTGCTTATCTTTGCTGACAAGGGGGGAGGGGGGGTTAAAAATGACCTAAAAAGTGCTTACGTAATATTTGAACGGCCCCCAAGGGGGGAGGGGGGGTCGATTAAAATCTCACGTCAACCTTTTAAGTTCGAAATTAAACGATTGATTAGTTTGAGAAAGGAATAATACTCACAGATAAGATACTGTGGTGATTTTTAGGTGGAATAATGTCCTTTTCCCCAACATCATTAATAATGGAAAAGTTTTAGGTGCTGTGAAGCACAAAATGCAAACAAATTGGATAGAAAATTATTTTTAAAGGTTGTAGGTAAATCTCACTTGGGGGGGAGGGGGGTACAACAAAATCTCACTAAATCTCACCAAGGGGGGAGGGGGGGGGTCCAGATTTTGGAAGAAAACCCTCACGTAATTTATGGATGACCCCTAAGCAGATCTCTTCTTGAATAGAAGTAAAGCTATTTCAGCGAAATGACCTTAAAAAGGGCCAAAAGAGGGTCAAGGGGTCATTAAAAGTTTTCGAAACATAGCCTATGTTTTTCCCGAGTTTTTTTACCTAGGTATACCAAGTTTGGTGCAGATCGGAAGAAAACTGTGGATTTGTATAAAAGACAAACACACCCACATACATATATATATACACCCACACTTGATTTTATTATATTAGATATAAGAAAAATTGTAAATCCTTATAATTAATATTTTATATTAATTTTAAAAAAATTAATTATTTAATAATTTAAAACTTCTATTTGATTGACCTATTTCTTTGTGCGAAATAAGTAGTTAAAAGTGTTTAAATTATTAGGAGAAAAACTGAAAACCTGATGTATATCAGGGAAGTTTCAAAATTATAGACAGGGAAATTTTTTCCTCAGATTCTGTAGCCACCCTGCTTACGGTTATTTTAGTTAAAATTTCCTAATTTTCTGCGTTTTAAAGGTTGCTGTTGCTATAGAAATTTATATTTCATACAAACTTTATTTTTTATACTTTGAGCGACTAACTAGATTTCAAAACGATATTAGAACTAGATTTTTATGGCAAATCGGTATTCTTGTGTATGCATCAAGGTTCTTATTTTTTATTTTTTGACCTTCAGTTATAGCTTAATGAAATGCTACTACGTATTTCTTGTTGGAAGTACAGCGTTTATTTTTTGTAAACATTAATAATAATAATAATAATATTAATTGGGATTTAATTTTTAAAGTTGTAACTTAATTGCTCCTTTAAAATATAATTGCGGATCCCCATACGACTTACCCAAGAGCCGCCACTGGTTAGGCGTAATCTGTTTTGCATTTACTTGAGTGTCTTTCTTGCACTGTCACTGTTGTTTAATTTATAGTTTGTTACTAGCTGATATGCCCGGCCTTGCACGGGTGGAGTTATAGCTTTCTTTTTAAAATTTTCAATACATTTTATTACACCTTATTCTACGGAATTAAAGGTATTAAAATCCATCCACTGTCAAGCATTATAATTTTTGAATGATTTCTACATAATAATAAGTCATACACAATAAGCCAATGTTTGACATATGGGGCCTTTCAGATATTACTACGCAAGCACTTTTTTTGGCCATTTTTAAACCACCCTCCCCCCTTGTAAGCAAAGATCAGCAAACCTCAACCTCCCACCATAATTACGTAAGAAAACAGCCGGACAGCGATTTGTGACACGACCGGCAAAATTTTTTTCAAAAGAACCAATAGGAGGCCTCGAAAACAATCGCTGGGAAAAAATCGCTGCGACATCGGCGACATAACTGCGGCGGCCATTTTCTTGAGGCGGTACGGAAAGATTAAGTTTCGGGATGTCTGAATTTCTCTTGAAGAAATGTAAAAATTATCCTTTAATATCAATTTCGTGCTTCCTTGAAATTCAAGGGCTGTTGCATAACCATAGTGTTCCGATTAAATAAGTAAATATAAGTTATGAAATCCTAGTCACAATATGCCTGCTCTTTTGACTCAGCATATGTGCTGCCATCTAGTTAAAATGACAAAATTCATTAGTACTTCAACAGCGAAAAACAAAATTATCAGCTTCAGTTCATTATTTAGGCTACTTGTGAATATATAGGCTTGATATTTTGTTTTCAAATAAAAGTTTTAATATTATGTTTGGCAGCGAGCAACGGACTTCCGCGAGATGGCAGAAAGCATATTCAGAAATCCCAACCGTTTCGGTAGTGCGATACAAGTGCGCATGCGTTGAGAATCGAGGTTGCTACACATCGGCTCGATCTGGCGATACATTTTTCGTGAGCACGAGAGAAAAAAATAGTTCCACAGCCAGCTGTTTTTTTGCCAGTTCGTTCTTCGTTCTTTTCTTTCGATTACTAGTTATATTTTAAGGAGACTAAAATCAGAAATATTTTAATTAAATGGTTTTATTTATTGAATTCTCTCTAAACTTAACCTTAAATGCTTAAGTTAAACTTATTATATGTTGCAAGAGATAGTTTATTTATTAATTTCTTTAAAATGAAACATTATTTCAAACAGTAACTAAAGATACACAAAAGTTATCTGTTTTTCACTGATAAAAGATGGCTTGAATTTTAATTAATTGATAAAACCAATTTGTCTTACTTGTCAGTCATAAAAACCAGTTGGTTTTTTTACTAAATTAATAAAAACCGTTGGTAAATTAATAAAAACGGATTAATTATCTCAATCATTTATCCAATTTCAATTAACATTAGTTGCTTACATTTCACTTTTATTCATTTAAAAAATGTTATTTTCAGTTTCTAAAGAAATTTCCTAAGTTAATAAATTAATCCATATAATTAAGATAATTAATTTGAATATTTTACCATTTAATAATTAATCGAATTAATTATCTCAATCAATTATCCAATTTCAATTAACATTATTTGTTTACATTTCACTTTTTACTTATTTAAAAAATAAAATTTCCTCTTTCTAAAGAAATTTCTGAAGTTTATAAATTAATCCATTTATAATTAAGATAAATAATTTGATTATTTCAACCATTTTTACAAGATAAATTAACACTGATTTTTATTCACTACAATAATATTAGCTATTCAAATTGGAATATTTTAAAAACAAAAATTATTTTTAAAACAAATTAATTTAATATTAATTAACTATTAAAATTAATTGAAATATACAAATCATTTATCAATTATAAACAACCCCTGAAGTAAATGTCTTAATTTACAACTCAATTTCACACATCACTCCTAAAATAACTTATGCTGAAAAAAAATTCTAAAAAAACTTGGTTTAAACCAAAAAAACCACATAAACCAAGACCCTCTATATAAAGGCCTCCCAACTCGGCCGTACAACGTCATAACTTTCACTCATCTTTGACGTCACTCCATAGACTTAACATGGCAATTTTCACTCACGTTTGACGTCATCGTCCGGAGTTGGGTGGCCATGTATATAGAGGGTCTTGCATAAACCCGTTTTTTTCCTGACTCATATATACTACAGCAATTTCCATAAAAAAATTCAAATCCTTTGAAAAATTTTGGCTCATCAAAAATATTGCTTTAAAAATTTTATAACAACCGTATTATCATCTATTCCCGACAAATAGAATAACGAATATTTATCAGTAATGAAAGGAAGATATTTTAAACAACTATATGTACTATTTGTCAACGAGGTATTTTAAAGAATTTTCATAATCTAAGTATTGTTTGGGCTAATAAGAGAGAGAAAGTTAATTGTGCACAAATAAATGAACAAATTAACCATTAAATGTTTAAATAAATTTGAATCATCCAAATTGATGAAAAGAAATTATCAAACGATCTTTCAAAATAAAATGCAAGAAGCACACATAACCCAAACGCCAACGCACCGGATTGTTTGCAAAGAATAAATCAGACTAAATAGTTATAAAATAATAAAAACCCTACATCACCATTTGGGCGAAAAATCGTCAAACTTCACGGCCTAATGCGCAATCCTCAACCTACCTGAACCCGTAACCAAGTCCTGACGCATGCGCACTTGTCTCACACTGCTGAAACGGTTGGGATTTCTGAATATGCTGGCAGAAAACTGAATGTCGCTGGCTTATCGCTGCGATTCTAGTGCCATCTTTTGGCGGTCTGTCGTACTATGAAAGTGTCGTTTTTGCCTCTTTTGTCGCAGCGGTGTAAATCCGCCATAAGTACTGTTTTTTCTCCTTGAAAATTAGGGGCCGTATTCACGAACTTTAAGACGAGAGAGACACGAAACGCAAACGAGGAAATCTAACGAGCCTACTCAATCAATCGTTTCCACATCGCTTCCTTGCTGCCATCTGTTAAGAAACACCACAAGTAGATACTAGTAACACAAGTAGTACAAGTAAGGCACTAGATGTTCATTACTTTCGTAATATATTAATGTCTGAGGACTTATTTTGGTAATAAATAGCTGTTTGAGATTTTTTAAAACTTTTAAAACGGGCCACAAAAAGTGTAAAAGCAATCGGAATGCGCTTCGGAATCTCAAAAACAATATGGCGGACGATACGTTTTTGAGGAGACGGAAGCTCCGGGACGAACGTTTCCAAAATAATCGTTTCGAGTACGAAACGTGAAATTTTTCATCGTTTGCGTTTCGTGTCTCTCTCGACTTAAAGTTCGTGAATACCCCTAGGTGACTTATACAAGGAGCTGTCCTTTTTGGGTGTAACCCTAAGGCAGGGGTCGGCAACCTATTGAAACGGAAGAGCCAAAAGTTACAAAATTCCCCAGTTTTTAAAGAGCCACTTTTTTTGTTTAAATTTTTAGTTGATTTTATAGTTTGGGAGGTTGACCCAACATTTTTTCTAAGGTACCTTCTCTCGGGTACTTTTTACATCACGTTTAAGATGGTTTATTTTAGTGAACTTATTTCAAAAATTTGTTTCGAAGAAAAATTGAAGGGTCTGGGGGGTCCTCCCTCCCCCAGAAATTTTTTGGGAAATTTTCCATTCATAATAGCATTTTAGCTCAGTTTTAGGCTTTTTTGGATTGCGCCCTAAGAGCACCACTCCTTATACAGGGTGTATCTGAAATGGTGCAACAAACTTTCAGGGATGATAGTAGACACCTAGATGAGTCAGAATCACATAGGATTTGGGGGTCCCAGACCAAATCCCAGGGAGTTAAAAATGGAGCGACACCCCAAAAAAATCATTGAAAAATTCAATTTGTAGAAGAACTATTGACAGTTAACTTTCCACTACAAATATCATTAATTTTAACCAATTGTATATATACCCCAATAACCTATTTGCCTTTTTACCCGCAGCTGAACATTGATGACCCATTTTAAAGTCCTTGTGTATTATCACTCCAAGATCCTTCACAACAGTCAATTTTTACCTCCGTGCCTTGTGCCAAGCCCAAAGTTACTCTAAAGATGGTAAGATTAATTATAGTGAAATGGAGTTAAATTTTATGTTTGAAATTACTTCTGAGTTATAAGCTTTGAATTTTGACTTGTATAATTTTTTTCAGCATGTCTTTATATTTCTTTAGAGCACGTATATTAGTGTCTCTTGTTTTTCGACTTTTTCCATGGCACTTCTATAAAAAATTTCAGCTAATTTCTTTCTTGAGCAATCACATGCCTGCTATTGCAGCCAAAATGAATAGGGAAAGACCGGAAATATAGTTTTTTGTGACTTCGTAATGTTCTAGGGTTCTTGCAAGGAAATTCGCTTTCGAGGACCTTCACTATGAAAATGCTAAATAGCGCCCTATCCGTTTGAGTAAATAAAATCTGACTATATCAAAGTTAAAGTGTATAAAATTACCTATTAAATGACACCCTAACCGGGTTTCTGGGACAAACGGTTCTAGTTTTATGGGGCGAAAACTACCATTTTTTGTTAAAAATCGTTGTTTTCCTGAACTTTGACCTCGATGAGGCACGGGTTAATATTATCGGATTGAGCTGATACTTGGCCAATCTCATTTTTTAGCCTATTGGCACATTTTAGGGGGGTGAGACCTAAAGAAAGTCGAAAAAAATTTTTCCCCGTGTTACTTGTGACCACCCTAAGGAACACCCTTGAAAATCAGTTGGCATCTTTACTGGAATCAAGGCTGTGGGGAGCCTAGTGGTTAAGGCATCGACCTTGGGATCGGAGGGTCCCGGGTTCGATTCCCGACACCGCTGAAGACCCACCGAGTATATGCGGAGTACGTGCTCGTTAAATCTGTGGGTCCGAAAGTCCTGTGGTCGGTCCTGGCGCAGTTTACCTTGGGTACAGGTGTCTGGAGACTATTTCCCTCCCCTTCAGACGCATGTCAAAATTGTGGAGGTGGCGATAGATGGTGGCGGCATTTATCATCCGAGGCTTAAGTCGGACTCCTGCCTTTCATGGGCCTCACTTTCTCAGGAGCCGCACCCCCTTTGCCTTAAATCCTGTACGCACTGCGGATGGAGCTTGGATATTCCAAGTGGCATTAGAAACAACAACTGGAAAAAACACATTTTTTCAATTAATTATCCTGTTAAAAACATAGGTTTAAAAGCGCGCTCCTCAAACTTTTCCCCATAGAGAAATTTATTTCTTCTAACTCTGTATGCAGAGCAAAATAAACAATGAGAAGGAAGGTAATTTTTGTATTATGTAATTGTGCATGTTTAAAAACATATATTCACCATCTGCCGAGTTCCAGGCATTGGTCAAAGGGATCATAAAACTTGTGAAAAGGTACAATAATTGGATCGACTTTGATTACGATGAAAACTATAGGGTGTCTCGGAAAAAAAACACTTTTTTTTGCAAAAACCTCGCTCCCCAGGGCTTTTCACATTCCTTTTGGTCCCAAAAGATAGTGTGTGAAGTTTCAGCCTAATAAGTTAACTCTAGGGTTTGCCTATAGAGCCCCAAATTTGAAAAAAAAAGTGGAAAAACTACCTATTTTCAGAATTTTTAAAAAAATATTCTTATATTTATATTGTTATAAAACTGGTTAAAATGTGTTCTTTAAAACATATTTAAATGGATTATATATATTTATGTGTATTAACTGTACCCTATAGCCCCTATAATTTAATATTAAAAAGTGCTATTTAGGGACATTGCACTCACCAAAGCTTATATCGCACTATCGGTGGACGAAATGAATTAAATCCGAATTTCTTCGAATGAACTCCAGCATATGTTGCCATTTGTTGTTAAATTGATGTTTTAAATAATAAAGGCCAGTGAAATAACAGTAATTATGCCTTCTACTGAACTTTTAATGTAAAAAGTACTTTTGCGCGAAAATGCTTGTTTCTAGCTGATCAAATACAAAATTTACCCTAAAAAAGAGGGTTATTGTACTTTTTAAAATCAAAAACCTTGAAATACCTTTTGAAATCCTTATAGATTTCTTTTTAAAGGTAGAACTTAACTTTAAACCGTACATATTGGAAATGGCATGAATTCTCCTATACCAGAAATAAAATAAATTTCATCTTATGAAATTATGAAAATTACCTCTCTTCAACGTATTAGGAGGAAATCTTTAATTGAAATCTTCTTTCATATAAAAAAAATTACAAATATCAAACAATTTTCTTAACTTTAATAAAGAAATCCCATTTTCTCTTCTGGTAAGAGAAATAACCCAAGTCAGTTCCGATCTGTTCAATTTAAAATTAAGTTCTACGTCAACATGAAACTTATAATGGTATTTGAAAGTTTTTGATCTAAACCCTCTTTTTTAGAATAAATTTTGGATTTGATCAGCTAGAAACAAGCATTTTTGGAGAAAAGTATTTTTTACATGAAAAGTTCAGTAGAAGGCATATTTACTGTTATTTTACTGGCCTTTATAATTTAAAACATCAATTTAACACCAAAGGTCATCAATTGAAAGAGTTCTTTTGAAGAAAATTGGAATTTAATTACTTTCCACCACTCTAGTGCATTATAAGCTTTGATGAGCGCAACCTCCCTTAGTTAGTACCTTTTACTCTTAAATTATAGGCACTATAGGTACAGTTAATAACCTTAAATAAATATAAACCATCTAAAATGTCCTAAATAACAGATTTGAACCAGTTTTATAACAATATAAATCTGAAAATTGGTATTTTTTCAACTTTTTTCTAACTTTGGGGCTCTATAGGCAAACCCTAGAGTCAACTTAGGGGGCGCTGAAATTTCACACACGGGCCGTTCCACGTCAAGTGAACCAATGACTTTTCCCTCACCATTTTTGATTCTTTTCATATTTGGTACACTAAAAGAACACCTTGAAAAAACCACTTGGGAGTTTTTTCAAATTTTTATCTCTTTTAGTTTTTTATTTATGGGGTGTCAAAGTTGCAAAAATCTTGAATTTTTTGTCAAACATGCTTTTGTAATTTGCTCATAGTTCAGTAACAAATCATTTTTCAGCAAAAACATTAATAATATCATTTTAAAGACAATTAAACAAGCTTTAAAATTATGTAAAATATAATATAGTTATTTTAAATTTTGATTAAAAAATTTTAACTTTAAAATTTTAAAATTTAATTTTTTAAAAAGTATATAATGAAGGTTGGATTGAAGTACATAAAGAAAAGGATTTCAGAGTGCAACTCTTTAAAACGATGGTATTTTTATTTAAAACTTCCCAATATTAGTAGTTTTTGAAACTTCAAGCGAGTTTCATCAATTTTGACAGTTACACAGTCTTTCTTTTCCGGCATCAGTCTGCTTATGTCATCACTAGTATAAAAGTTTTTGACTTCATCTATGACATTACCAGTCAATTTTTTCCCAAGTTTCTGATTAGGTGTAGAAAAAATTCCTTTTTCTAAAACCAAAGATTTAGCTTTTCTTGCCATTCTATTACTAACAGAAAACTATCTTTGTATCACACAAACACATTGCACAGGACAAATTTTTCGAAAAAACAGTCAATATAAGAAATTTTTCACTTGTACTTACTGCTTCTTGGAACTTTTCTTTAAGTTGCTGAATCATTATAGAATAAGAATCAGGAGACTCTTGATTTTCTGGAGTTGCAGAAATTTCTTCTTGATTTGTGAACTTCTTTAATAATGCTCATTTGGCTTTCTTCAATTTTCTTTTACAATATTTCGAATGAATCACGCATTCTTCTTTTTACGATTTGAGATGCTTCAACGCATATTAAGGATTTATTTAAAAAATCAAAGCAACTGTTAGAGTCGGTAAAAGAATCTTTACCGTCATCCTCTTTCACACGTTCATCAGTGTCTTCTTCATTTTTCACGACGATATTTTTTGAAGGGATTGCAACAATACATTTTAAATAAGGATCTTTTACTGTTGCTCACCATATCCATAAAAATCTCAGACTAAAGAACAGTGATCCTGGTTCAGTGATACAAAAACTTGTACTGAAACCTAAGAGCACCTCTCATTTCAATCCAAGCGATACCCCCCAAGTGAGACAAGTTATTTGTTTATATTTGGAGATTGAGTGCAGACAATGCATTTGCGTACCTTTACGTCCAACCTTAGCAACCCGTAAATTTATGAGTTCGTTGAGTGTTCTAGCCGGGGTATAAAGACCCATCATACAGGGATGAATGGTACTATATCTATATTTAAATATCAAATAATTTTAAAGTGACTTCTTGTGTGAAATTACTGTGAAAAAGACAATCACGCACGCTCCATCGAAAGTTTTAAAAAATACTGGTTGTCCCTTTCATGTAGGCCAATTATGTGGACAATAATTATTATCTTGATTATTTGGATGCAAAAAGTCAAGAAAAATGACACATCACACGATTAGAACCCCCCTTTGGAAAAGGGGAGGGGGGTACCCCAACCCCCCCCCCCAATTTTTAGCACCTTAATTTTTGTAAAATATGTGTTAAAGGTAATTAAAAACCCAAGTTTCATGGTGGTACGATCTTTTTTTCTCTTTTAAACGCTCGTTTTACTTACCGAAGTCGTGCCGTGAA
Source organism: Tetragnatha versicolor (assembly GCA_024610705.1). NCBI lineage: Eukaryota > Metazoa > Arthropoda > Arachnida > Araneae > Tetragnathidae > Tetragnatha > Tetragnatha versicolor. Next base: position 396,266 of record JANDEH010000005.1, on the reverse strand, counting down.
GCTTAATATTAGTGAACAATTATAACATATTATTTTTTAAACATATGATCCCGTAGAGATCCCAACCTGAAAATTTTTATATAGCATAAGGAGACCAATATAAAGAACTGTAATTTTTTTGAAAATTTTAAATTATATACTTTTTTAAAAATTAAATTTTAAAATTTTAAAGTTAAAATTTTTTAATCAAAATTTAAAATAACCATATTATATTTTACATAATTTTAAAGCTTGTTTAATTGTCTTTAAAATGACATCAATGTTTTTGCTGAGAAATGATTGGTTACTGAAATATGAGCAAATTACAAAAGCATGTTTGACCGAAATTTCAAGATTTTTGCAACTTTGAAACCCCATAAATCAAAAACTAAAAGAGATAAAACATTTTTATTTGGCGAATCTTATTTTTTAGGCATATTCAACATGTGTACCAAATTTGAAAAAAATCGAAGGACCCAAGGGAAAAATTTTCCGAAAAATTGGATCACTTGACGTGGAATGACCCACACTATCTTTTGGGACCAAAAGGAATAGGAAAAGCCCTTTTACAAATTTAAACAATTTTTATGAGTTATTACATTCAGCTTCAAAAAAGATTTTATTAACTGCTTTTAGTGCTTCAGCCTTACGCAAAATATTAGTAGGCGCGCAAGCTTTTTTCACAGTTTTCAAAAATAAAAGTTATTTTCTAGAGTTATGGACCAATACTCATCATTTGCCACCACAGGCTTCTAAATCTGAAAAAAATCATAACCCTACTGCACATGCATGCGCGCGTCATGTAATGAAATAAAATGGGGTATTTTCCCTCAAGAGTCGTAGTATGACGATCAGTTCTATCTGTACATTATTTACGCTCCTTGCAAGGAATGCGGCTTTGCAGAGTTTTGAGTTCGGAAACGCTTAAAGTGTCTCTCTCTCTCCCTGTGAAGATCTGGATGCCCTCCGCCGAAGAGTTGTGGATGATAATGAAGCTGGAGCACGAGAACCCGTCCCTATCCACCCGGGGCCTGCTGCGCAGCCAGCGCGGGTACGATGACGCTTCCCTGCCCTCCGACTTAGACATCCTCTACATTATGTGCAACCTGAGATTCCAGAACAGAGGTAACTGAGTCTGATTTCCACTAAAGCCCTGGATACTGTACCTTAACCTTCCTACCCTCTTGAAAAAATAGTCACATATTCCCCTCGTGGGGTCTCTGAGGACCCCATGCGTAAAACATGCCTATGACTCTAATAAAGGTTAAAAATTCCTTAAATGGAGAAGAATTGTCATTTTTTATTTCTAGAAAGATGCTTCAGAATAATTTATCCAATTTTTTTTGGTATTTTTCTCATTTTTTTCGTCTTATTACGGCTTAATTGGGTTTCTTTTGATACACGTTTTTTATAACATCTGGACCTTCAAACAAGAATTAAATTACAGAAATGAACTACATTGAAGTTGTTTTACTTAAAATATTTATAATCACACTGTTTAAAGCATACTAGTTGATATACCCGGTCTTGCACGGGTAGAATTTAGTAGTTTATTTTAAACGATTTATGAAGCTGCATATATTCTCTATTCTGCATTATCAGCTACCTGTCACCCCAGATTAATTTATTTAGTATTATGAAACATGTAAAGTTTGGATTCTTCTTTTTAAAATTGAAATAATAAAAAAAAATGATCGGTTCAGATTTCTTAGTGAAATCAGTATCTCGCTTGCTTATGTAAGTTTTAACATGAAATTGGGTTTTTTTTCTTGATAATTCTTCGAAATCACATTCTGGACTTCCGTAAACACTCATAAATATTTGAAAGCATTCTTATTTTTCAAAGAAGACTGAATATAAAAACCTATTTACAATCAACCATGAATTTATATTGTTTTTGTAAAGAATGTGTTCAACAGGAAGTAATAGCGACAGTTGTCTGAGTTTTTTTTGCTGCAACTGTTAGATACTCAAAAGATTTCTATAAATAGCATATTTTTCTTAGAATGTGAATAAAAAATTTAAGAAATAGCGAGTGATTCAATGTATTTAGCCGCAATCTTCTTTTTGTAAAAAAAATGACAATTTCTACGAAAATATCTTTCTAATATTTCTCCAAACGTTCTAAACAAACATACAAACCTTTTTTTATCTATAATACAACAAAAAATAAAATACTAAACTTTATTTGATACTGTTTTACCGCCATTCATGGCTGGGGTCTCAGAAGACCCCAGAGGGGGAATATGTGACTATTTCTCCCAAGACACTTAAAAATGGAATAATTACTCCAAAATTTTTACCCATTGTAAAACTTCAATCAAAACTTCATATCAAGCGTCAAAGTGCGTCTGGGGTCGAAAAAGACCCCAAAGGGGTAAGAAGGTTAAGTAGCGACATCACGCTCAATCGGCCGCCATTTTGGGGAGAACTCACTACTAGTGACGATAAGCTTGCTAGACTATCCAGACTAGTAGTGAGTTCTCCCCAAAATGGCGGCCGATTGAGCGTGATGTCGCTACTTAAGGTACAGTATCCAGGGCGCTTTAATTTCCACTAGACACACATTAATATTATAAATTTAAAAGCATCTTAAATAATGTTTTTTTCTTTAATATGGTTTACTTACTATAATGGATAATAAGGAAGTTGCATGTGTCAGATTTTCATAAACATTCAAGTGTTCCTTTGGTTTTTTAAAATGAAATATCTAGTCAATTTTTCAAAAACAATGTACAGGTAATTAAATATTTTAATTTAAAAGTCGAGAAAAAACACATGACTGAAAACGTTTATTGTTTAAAACGTACGTACGATGACATCAAAAATCAGTGGCGTAGCTAGCCTGGGTGTCACCCGGGCCGGAAGATCTCGGTGTCCCCCTCCCCCTTTTGGAATTCGGTTATAAAAAATAATAAAATTTGTGACACCAGTCTAGAACTGAGGGTCTCAGGTGGAACACTATTTTATACGTGTTCTTATACTGGCATTTAATTTATTACTTAAAAATTGAAGATTTTAATTTATCATTGCCTTTAATTTCTCAACATTTCAACAACGAGTTACTATGTAAGTTATTCTTCAGTCCAAACCGTATACAGAAATTTATTTCAGGAAGGGTCAAAAATTATTCTTCAGCATCTCTCATACATATTTAATAGGTTTAATGCAGCTTCTTAACACATTTTAGGTCATGATGAAGTTCTTAATATAGGAAAAGTTGTGTGTAATAAAGTTCGAACTGGCAAAGGGGGGTCTGGGGGTTCTCCCCCAGAAAATTTTAGATAAATGGACTCAAAAATTCAAATTTTTAACTAGTTTTGAGATCTTTAGCTCGAATTTCAGATACACATTTTTAGGTGGGATTTGCATTTTAACCAAAGTTCCATGCACAAAAGAGGGTCTGGGGTCCTCTCCCAGGAAAATTTACCCTAAAAACAGGATTTTAACTTGTTTTTGTATACAACGTAGTCCGAATTTCGGAGCTTTTATGCGCCCTTGGTCAACATATTCGGATCATTCAATCCATTGGCGTACAGGGAAATTTCTTTCGAGAGGGGCCTAGAATATTATTCCTAAAGCATTTTTAACAGGCTCAATCTAGCCTTTTCGTACATTAATTGTAGCTAAAATTGGCATTTTTCTGAACTAAATACAAAAAAATTGCAGTTAATAAAGTTCCAAGTAACCAAAAGGAGGGGGTCTGGGGGCTTTCCCCGAGAACATTTTTTGAGATGTGATCTTTAAATATAGTGTACAAACTTATGTTAGCTTAGATATTTGTGACACCTGGTGACACCCCTTATAAAACCCTTCTTATGTGGGAAACATTTTCAAACGATGACTAGCCAAAGCAGAAGAGGAAACACTTGAGGTATTCAGATTTTTCCTGAGGTAAAATGTGAATTTAAAATTTACCCATTTAAGATTGTAAAAAATAAATATTCGATGGACTTTTTTTTCTCTGTGAACCCTTTATGTTGGCTTTTAAAACTATTCAAACTAGAGTTTGAAATTTGAATGTCACCTCCCAGCTAGCTGAATGGGTGACACCCGGGTTGAAGGGTTTATATCACATAGTAGTTTTCAGTTGAATTTTTTTTGTTGAACTACTTGGAAAACTTTAATGTCCCCCTAGCCAAAGGGATGACACCCCTCTCAAAATGGGTTGATAACTCATTTAAATTTTTTTTATTTATTTCATGGTTTTTTCGCTCAATAAAAACATTTATGTGTGATCGAGAAAATTTGTATCATCTAAATAAAGCTCGATGGGTGACACCCCAGTTCATACCCCTAAAAACTGTTAATTATTTAAATCAATTCTTACACTTATATTTCTTACAGTTATATTTAAAACTGCGTTCGAAATTTTTAAGCTTGGGTGGGTCACCCCTCCCAGGAGCCAGCCAAATGAGTATTTTCCAGGATGATAAATTTTTTTTGTTCAAGGAGGATGTGTCGAGGGTGACACCCGATTTGTTAAACCCTAATTTATTTCATTAGTAGAGTGAATTCAAAATTTTTATTCAAGGAAAGCATACAACTTGAAAAAATGCCAAGTTCACTAGTTTGGGTGTCACCCCCTTCGGGGTGATACCCGGGGCGGACCGCCCCCCTAGCTACGCCACTGTCAACAATCATACCATCAACTCCGTTGCTTTCCAACAATGGTCACCGTACGATGACGTCACAACCCAAACTCTTAGGGTTTTCGCGGCCCTTGAAAAAGGTGATTTTTGTTATTTTTTGCAATCAAAAAATTTCTCGATCGGCCTCAAATTTTGAGTATAGTTTATTTTTGCATGAAGAATCAATTAAAAAATATAAAAAAATCATTCAACTTCCTCATTGCAGTCAAAATTTTTTTAATCTTAATGTATTCAGAATGGCTTAAAACATTTTAATTTAGCTTTAAAAGGCCTAACCTTTTAGTTATTATCAATTAAAAATAGCTTCTTTTCTGTCTGAGCTGAAACAGCTTGTATGTTAAATGTGCCTTGTTTACTATGATTCTGCTTTGAAATACTGAGCTCTAGCTTTTTTATAGCCTAGTGTTTCGATGAAAACGGTGTTTCCATTTCCAAGAGGCACAGGTGACGTCACACTGTTAAGCACTTTCTGTAATAAAACATCTCATAACTAACTAAAAAAAAATTTGTGGGAAAAGACAAGCATATTTTTGGAGAATCAGGAGATAATTTTTAATCATTTAAAATTGACTATTCAGAATTTTAAGAGATGCTGCAATTTTCCATTAGTTGACTTGCTGGATGTTTTTAAACATTATTGCAGGCTGGTTTTTCTTGACCTTCAATAAAAATCAGCATGCAAATTAATGTTAAACTTAACAAACACAAACTGTTTAAGTTCGTATTTCCATTTAACCTCATCTATACCCCACTTAAAAAGGATTAAAGTATTATAAGTTTTAAAATTCGATTTTAAATCTGATGCCAGTAAGAATCTATAGGATATCAGCTATAGTTTCGATAATACAATCGGCTGGATCTGCTGTGCTCCCGATTCCAGGAAGAAGGCAAGAATTGATTGACTATACGTATAAGAAAGAATATACATATTAAATTAAAAGTGTGATAGCTAAATTTTTATTATAGTGTTAAAAGGGGGCTCAGTACCAAAAATATTTTTTTCTCTAATAACAGGATTTTATTATCTTTTAAGGTGTTAAATTATGTATTTACTTCATACTAATTCATATTTATCCCACAAAGCGAGTTCAAAAATTTATTTTAAAAAAAAATTACAAAAAACCTCACAACCAAAATTACCCTAAATTTAAATTGATACTCCTCCCTGAATATATGTTCTTTTGATTTGATTTTTTGTCTTAACATAGATCAAACATATATAGTCACTTGTAGGCATGGAAATTTGATTATCTATAAAAGTTTCTGAAAAATTAAAAAAACTCTGAAATTAGGCATTTTTTTTCGAAAAATATCCTAAGTTTCCACTTTACTGCTTCGTAAAAAAAATTCTAATAAATATATTATAAAATCCATGCCTGAAGATGTTAAACAGGTGTTACTAATAATGACTACAAAGTTTGAAGTGGTTTGGATGATTAGAAAAAAAGCCTTGCGATTTTAAACATTAAAAACCTTGTTTTGAGAAAAAGCCGTTTAAAGATAGAAAACTAGGCTTCTTAACACTATCTAGGCTTCATAAATCTAAAAATTTTCACACTTAGAATCCCCGTATCATTATGAAACTTGGTAGGAATAATTCTAAGGGTATTATCTTAATTTTTATTGCAAAATCTCAAATTTGATACTTTGATAAAATTTTGGTACTGAGCCCCCTTAATCTTTTCTTTTGTAGTCACCATTATTTTATTTATTATTAGTTAATTATGTGAGTCTCATTCTAAGAGCGAACTGGCTGGTTAGTGCATCTTAAATACTTCCAGCCTTAGCCCTGAAAACTGCTTTAGGGATAGGCAGCTAGTCTAGTGAAACTTTTTGATAATCCTTTCATAAGTAAAAATATGGTGTTAGTCCAAGGGGAGGGCAACATACCATACGTGAAAGTGGTGGGATACCGAAGTTTGGCAACATGACAATATTTGTGTTAAAATTTATATTTAAATTAATTTATATCTTGATTACATAATATCACAAAGGTAAATCAAAACATTGAATTCCTTTTAATAGAAAACACATGTTTTGTGAAATCTATGTAATGAACGAATCTTAATTACCTTTTTTTTTGTTGTGAAATTTTAATCATAATTCAAAATATATTCAAATATTATAAATTCAAAAATATTTCAAATTTAATGCAGGTGAAATTTTCATGAAATCCTTATGGTGAAAATCCTTATGGCGGATTTACACCGCCGCTGCGAAACAGACAAAAGAGACATTTTCGGTAACGACATTGCAAGCGAGAGCTGCAAAAACGACAGTTTTTCTGATCGCTTCTGCTCTACCTAGAGTACCTTTCTAAGTGACTTTATGTCAAACAGAATATTGAAATTCTCATTTGAAGACAAAAAATCAAGCGTATGTAGCCCCCCCTTTTTGTACTTGGATTTCTATATCAACCACAAATACTTTTATGCAGCTAATAGAAAAACAAATTACACCAAAAATATCTAAAAATCGACGTTTTCACCAAATATGCATGGAGGGGGATTTAGGGTTGTCCTTGTCATCTCCCCAGGAGCAAAAGGCCTGACGCTATTTAGGGAGTCCCCGAAAAAAAATTCTATATACGTTACTGGGGCAGAGTTTTTTTTAACTCGAGAATAATTTGGAATTGGAATATTCCCAACCTTTACAAATTTATTCCTCCAGTACTTCTAACTCGAGCTCATAACTTACTGAGATAACTAATTCGAACCTTGAAACAGGTATAGAGCTGATAAAGAATAATTAATTTCGTATTTAAAATTAGTATCTCCAATGTAATAAAAATTATTTTAAATTTTCTATAATAGTTCTGTTTTTTTTAGTTTCCAACGCAGGTATGGATTCCATGTCGTGTAAAGAGAAGTCGCATGAGCCGAGGTCTCTCAAATCTTTAGCTTTTGATGCGAAAGATTCCAATGGAAACAACTTGCTTCACCGGTTTGTGCTGAACAACTGTCGTACCACGGAAAACATTGAAAACTACACCAACGCTGTGCTTAGAAGTATCTCCGGTGTTCCATCAGTAAATGCCAGGAACTCAGATGGCTACACTGCGCTTCATTTGGCTGTGAGAGAGAACAGCTATTTCATGGTGAGGAAGTTGATATCACGTGTTCCAACCATTGATGTAAACTTTAAAAGTTTACATTGTGGAAAAACTGCCCTGCATCTGGCAGCTGCATTAAGCTCTGGTGATGGAGAAGATGCTACCACTATCATTAAATATTTGATAAGCAGTGGAGCAGATTTGAATGCTGAAGACGCTATCGACGACAGACCACTTGTTGCTTCTGTGATGAACAAGAACTTGAAAACTGTTAAAGTTTTGATAGAATCTGGAGCCTGTTTGGATTACTTGAATTATTACGGGCAGAGTCCTCTTCATGTAGCTGCGAGATTAGGCAGTATTGAAATAGTTAAGGCTTTGATAGAAGCTGGTGCAGATAGGTATAATAATATGGAATGGGATGATGATGGAGATTTTCCACTTCATGTAGCTGTAAAAGGAGGCTATTTGGAAATAGTTAACGTTTTGATAGAATGTGGTACAGATGTAGATATCCATACTAAAGGCGGTGATCTTGATACTCCAATTCATAAAGCTGTAAAAGGAGGCTATTTCGAAATCGTGAAAGCTTTGATTGAAGCTGGTGCAAATGTAGATGAACCTAATAGACGTGGTACGCCACTGCTTTTAGCTGTGGAACGAGGCTGTTGCGAAATAGTTAGGGCTTTGATAAAAGGTGGCGCAGATGTACATATCCGTAATAAAGAGGGTGATACTCCACTTCATTTGGCTTCCAAAGGGTGTATTTGGGATACGGTAGACGAGGAAGAAAATAATTTTGAAGTAGTAAAAATTCTGTTAGAGAGTGGTTCTGTTTTAGATTGTAGGAATGTAAAGGGTGATACGCCGCTTCATAAAGCATCAGATCATAGGAGAAATTTCAAAGTGGTTGCATTTCTGGTAGAAAGCGGGGCTGCCTTAGATTGCAAGAATGAAGACGGTGATACTCCACTAAATATTGCTCGGGTATCTGATAGTTTAGAAATAGTAAGATTTCTAGAAGAAAGAAATGATGTGTTTTCAAAAAGTGATAACTCTGATGAAAACCCTCTGCCAAGGAAAAGAGTCAGACTGGTGTAAGCTGAGACATTTGAATATAAAACGTAATTTGAATGTATGACATATATGAAAAGGAGACTGACTGCATGAAGGCTGCTATGCCTTCTTCCTAAAATTTTTTTTGGAAGGCGGATTTAGTTATGTTTTAAAATCACAAAATATTTGAGAAATGAAGTTAAATTTTTGGATGATCTCTTGTTTATAATTTCATGGAATGTTTTTAGGCCTTTTAGTAGTAGGTGCCCCACTATAAGCCACGCCGCAGGGCATATCCAGTGACCGGAAGGGGGCGTGGTCATCTATTGTCTTAGTTAATTACCATATTGTCTTAGTTAATTAATTACCCCCAATTACTTAATTACCCTAATTAATTATCTTTAATTACTTAATTACCCCTAATTGAATGATTTATGACCCTAATTAACCCTTTAGTTACTAATTTCGGGGACTTTAACTTTTTCCATCGAGGCCACATGTAGAGTGGAGTTGTTCACTTCCTGCTGGTAGGGGGCGCTGCAATATTATTTATATTTTGGACTTAAACTTTTTTTAAGTTGCGTGGCGTGGTTCCCTTTTGTATTAAGGGGGCGTGTCCCTAATTACCCCCTAATTAATTAAGTGCCCCCTAATTACTTAATTACCCCTAATTACTTAATTAACCTAATTAATTACCCACAAATTACTTAATTACCCTAATTAATTATCTTTAATTACTTAATTACCCCTAATTGGATGATTTATGACCCTATAATTAACCCTTTAGATACTAATTTCGGGGACTTTAACTTTTTTCCATCGAGGACACATGTCGAGTGGAGTTGTTCACTTCCTGCTGGTAGGGGGGGCGCTGCAATTTTTTTTTATTTCACATTTTTTGGACTTTAACTTTTTTAAGTTGCGTGGCGTGGTTCCCTTTTGTATTAAGGGGGCGTGTCCCTAATTGCCCCCTATTTAATTAAGTGTACCTAATTACTTAATTACCCTAATTACTTAATTACCCCTAATTACATAATTACCCTAATTAATTATCCTTAATTACTTAATTACCCCTAATTGAATGATTTATGATCCTAATTAACCCTTTAGTTACTAATTTATGGGGCTTGTATTTTTTTTTCGGTTTACCTTTTTTTTAACTTTAACTTTTTTCAGTTTACCCTCTGGACTTTAACTTTTTAATAAATATTTTTTAATTTAATGCATTTTTTAAAATTTATGTTTTACATTAAATTTTAAAGTGACGACATTTAGGAAGTATACATTTAATTATTATTTACAAATTATTATTTTCACAGGACTTGGCCAGAAATTGTAAAACAATGTGTTGCCGGATTTGGAGAGTTATTTCTATTTTTGTTATTTCACTTCTATACATTAATAATTAATAATAATATTAAATTTTTTTAATATTTTTAAAATCGATTTTTTAACTTACCAACATTTAGTAATAACTTTTATTGACAGATCAAAGTACTTGCAGATTTTATTTAACTTTGCAGTTGTTATTTAACAGAGAAGTTTATTTAACAGTGCAGTTATTATTTCATTTAACAGTTCATTTTATTTCGTGCAGTTTTATTTAACTTTGCAGTTTTTTTTACGTTTGCAGTTTTTATTTAACTATTTAACTTTTATTCAACTTAAGTACTTACTGGACTGATTCAACTTACTTGTTTTACTTAATTTTTCTTTTATATTTCAGGAAAGTATGATATTTGCTACTGCTACCCCAACACGTGAACATATTACTTAAATAATTTCTTCTTTAAAAGTTTAAAAATGCTACTCCCTTTTTATCAATTAAAAAAATTCGAACAAACAAAATGCTTAAAAGAATCGCGGATCCGCGAGTAGCTGATACGGTACTTGAGAGTTTTTTTTTCACTAAACATGTATTAAATTTTCAATCAAAAAATTTATTTTTTAAGTTATTCTTCTGAAATGAGGTATTTTCTAACTTGTGTTGAAATGTGGTCGGTCATGTTAAAAAGAGATGGATAAGTTCTAAACTTCTTTACAATGTTATTGGTATGAGCTGTGCTACTACGGTAGGGGGTGGGGAGGTAAACGCACCACCGAACAAAACGATGTAAAGGTGTGTGGGGGATATACACTACAAAAGCTATAGTAAATACGTCTGCCTTGACAGAGATAGGAATACACATGTTATAGTTACGGATTATTAGTTTCTACAAGTGAGAATAAGTAGGAGATTCAACAAAAGGTTAAAAAGAGAGCGAAGTCTTTGATGGGGTGTATTTTAAACCTGCTTAAAATATTTCTTATGACTCTCCAACATATATTTATCATTTTGAAACATAACAATAAAAATAACATTGCGAAAAGTTGTGTAGGAAATCTTTACTTATCCACAATTCAAGCATTTTATTTTTTATACGATAGAAGTATACTAGAGAGTGATATTCTAGTAAATTTTTTTTAAATCCGATGATTTTTTGGGACTTAAAATATTTGAGACATTTTATTTTAAGGTTTGTGTTTTTATATTTCAGACTTGTGTTTATTGTACAATACTGGCAAAAAAAATCGACTCAGACCCTATATCTCCGGAACGGCTTGTGATATAAAGACAAATAAGGTATCATTTTTCATGATTTGAAGTATTCTATATACAGAAAATTTTTCAAGTTCTTAGGGGGTCGTCTTCATATTAAACGAAGCACCAACTTTCGTTTTTCCTATGGAAACCATCAAAGATTATTCCAGATTCAAAAAGAGCACCCTCTAAAACCCCCAAAACCAGTTTTCATGCCATTTGGTCCCCAAATGAAGCCAGGAGTGGGGGTTGAAGTTCGTCGAATTTACGTTGAAATCTCGTTTTCCTCGTTGAATTCTCGATTTTGATCCTTTCAACCATCAACCCCGCAGGATCAAAATCGAGAATTCAACGTAAAAAACGAGATTTCAACGTAAATTCGACGAACTTCAACCCCCACTCCTGGCTTCATTTGGGGACCAAATGGCAAGAAAACTGGTTTTGGGGGGTTTTAGAGGGTGCTCTTTCAGAATCTGGAATAATCTTTGATGGTTTCCATAGGAAAAACGAAAGTTGGTGCTTCGTTCAATATGAAGACGACCCCCTAAGAACTTGAAAAATTTTCTGTATATAGAATACTTTAAATCATGAAAAATGATACCCTATTTGTCTTTATATCACAAGCCGTTCCGGAGATATAGGGTCTGAGTCGATTTTTTTTGCCAGTATTGTACGTCCTCGAACAAACTTAAACTTGATTAATTTTTTTTACACTGGCTCAGCCAATTTTTTTTGCGAATGGACATCGCAATGCTTAAACATGTCAAAATTTTTTGGTTTTAGACTAACCAATGTTTTTACAATTCATTATTGCAACAGGAAAAACTCAGATTTTTCAAAATTAGAACATTTTTTAAAAAATTTGTTGCTCATCTTACTGCACACGCAGTTATCAATTTTCAAAAATAAATGCACTGATAATTTCGAATAAAAATTTTAATTATTTATTCTGATGTAAATCTTCCATTTTTTTAAAATTAAACTTTTCACTACAATACCTTCTTATCAACTCACATCACATACTTTTATTATAGACATATTTACATTTTGAACTCGATTTTATAATTTCATTTGTTTACTTACATCAATCTAACTTTTTTTTATAAATTAATCTTTCTAACTTTATATTTTTACAACATCACCCTACTATTTCAATATTATTTACTTTCATCATAATAGACAATCATTTAATTTTCAAACACCCAATTAATTAATTTTAAATCAACCTATATTTTTTCATTACTATATTGTCAACCCAACATTTCACTATTAATAAAATATACTGTGTGATATTTTCATTCTCACTTCTCAACGCATACATTTTACAAAATTAAGTATCAAATTTCATTAGTTCCCGTTTTATGTAATAAATATTAATTTTGTTACCGCTGCGCAATGATGGCGGTAGCGGGAATCGTATTTTTCACGCACTCTATTATTTCTTCCGATTCTGCTGAAGTGAAGTTATGCTTTCGGTTTCTTCATTCAAAGTTTATGCTTTCATGAAGTTTTCTTCATTCAGCCACTGTAATTCGGCACTTCGTTTAACGGAATAATAAACATTAAATGATAAAGAAAGTATGAGACTGCTTTTAACATTAAGTATACGGACAAATTTCCTTGCATCATAGCATCGAGATCTTCGTACGCATTTTGTTCAACTTGCTCCACTGATTTTTCCATATCACATCGGGGACAATGTGACATAATTGCTCGTATTAATCAGCCTCAATTAATTTGCCTTGTTTCCAAAAAGTATTTAGTGAAAAATTCTTAAGAAATGTCAAGTCTGCAACCTCTGCATCTTTTAAATAATCTTATTTAACTTGATTTCAATAGATACATATTTTTACTAAACCCGTTTATATTAACTGTATTTTTTAAAATGCATTTTTTGTATATTTATTGATATTTGTATGTTTTGCATTGTATTTGATATTTGATGTACGTGCAATTTTTTATGCCGTTATGTCGATAAAAGTATCTCAGGTTTTTTGAAGTTAACAAGTTGGCAGGTCTGCTATTGGGTAATTCACCTTACTTCCTACGTATGTTACTATATACGAGGTAAGTGATATAAAGAGATGCATTGGCTATTGTTATACTCTGTCCACTTTGAACTGGCGCTTGAAAATATTTCCTTCCCCCACCACCGATCGGTAACCATAGCAACTATCCTCGTCATAGTGACGAAGAAGGCTTACAATTGGCTGCTCGAAGAGAGTAACTATGGTTACGCTTCTAGCGTGGGGGAAAGCACTATTTCTCAAGTGCCAATTCTAAATGAATAGAGTATAGAAATGTAGGTAATGATAAACGAGATAATGTAGTTAACTGTTCATTACACCTACTGGGTAATTCACACCTTACTTCCTACGTATATTACTATTAGGTCATCCCGAAAGTTTTGTCGCTCTTGGGAGCATCTGTATACAATGAATTTTTTGGTACTTTTCCATTACGGTAAACCAGTTAAATACTTCTACTTCTATCTAAAGCCAATTTGGCGAATTTTGGCTCTTTTTTTGTTTGCTCACTTTTCCAGCTTTCCTAGTTTTTACGATTAATAAGATTTTGTATACTTCAAGTTGCCATTAATTGAAAACTTTCAAAATTAAAATTTAAAGGAATTTAACTTTAATTTTAAGTCTTATTAAGATTGTACAGAAGATCTTATTTATTTCATAAATTGAAACTCGTTTTATACTACTTTTGTAGAGCTGCGGTAGAATTTCCAGCGATCTAGATTCCTGCAAATGATCATCCGAATATTTCCTAATAGAGGGTTAGGAGTAGCAATCCAGCAATTTAATATGAATGATTGTGATCAAACTCTCCGGATGCCTCAGAAAAATTAAATCTAAGTTAAATTTTCCACACTTGTTAGAAATACTTAAAAGTTTAATTGTTTTAGAGAAGTAGCCAGTTAATTTTAATTTTAAAAATCTTAACTTTAGGATAAAGGAAAAATTTTGAGCAGAAAAGAAATGAAGCAACATGATATCATAGATTTAATGAAAGCCCAGTTGTTGATCAGTCTCCAAAATCAAGCCAAGATGCCAAGTTGACGGTAGATAAAGTTACAGTTTATATTGGTATCACATAATGGAAAAGTGTCAAAAATATCTTATAAACAGATGCTCCCAAGAGCGACAAAACTTTCGGGATGACCTAATATATACGAGGTAAGTGATAAAAAGAGATGCATTGGCCAGTGGCGGATTTCCAAATGTGCCGCCTATAGGCTGAACCAAAATTTGCCGCCTATGTGCTATACAGGGTGTTTCAAAATTGCGTTGCACGGCTTTTATTCGAAACCAGCGCCTCCTAGGGTCATGGAAGTAGGGTCTACCCCTAGGTAAGTGACCCTGGAGAATCCAATGAGATAACTTACAGCGCCCCTAGCGGCGAAATTAAAAAGTTAAAAAAATTAATTTAAAAACTAAAGGAGGTAGAGCAAACACCTCAGTGAGAGTATTGTTCCCAACGTCAAGAAGAACTCATTGAAAAAAATTTGATCAAAATATCTTGAATATTCGCGGAAATATTAGCATGTGAAAATGGCACTTTTTCGGGGGTCAAAAAGGAAAAAGTTCGCATATTTGCAAATTTTTCAGTGTATTGTGTAGTTTTGTGTTTTTTTAGTTGAAAGAACACAAAATTTTATCAAAAAATCAAAAAAATTTGCAAATATGCGAACTTTTTACTTTTTGACCCCCGAAAAAGTGCTATTTTCACATGCTAATATCTCAGCGAATATTCAAGATATTTTGATAAAATTTTTTTCAATGAGTTCTTCTTGACGTTGGCAACAATACTCTCACTGAGGTTTTTGCTCTATCTCCTTTAGTTTTTAAATTAATTTTTTAAACTTTTTAATTTCGCCACTTGGGGCGCTGTAAGTCATCTCAATGAATTCTCCAGGGTCACTTACCTAGGGGTAGACCTTACTTCCATGACCCTAGGAGGTGCTGGTTCCGAATAAAAGCCGTGCAACGCAATTTTGAAACACCCTGTATATCTTACTACAAAACTAAACAGGGACGTCATTTTAGTTTTTGGTTGAGGGGGTCATAGATTTTAAGTGGGTTTGGTACACGTCGTGACTTGACTATTGGTTTCTTATTTTTTTCTTATTGCGGTCTAACTGAACGTCTGAACGTGTTCTTAAGGTCCCTAGTATATTTATACCTGAAGTGTTAGATCGCTTAAAAGTAATGTTTTACACGAAATATTACAATTTTACAATGTAAACTCAAAGTAAAAATGGGGGGTCTGGGGTCACCCCCAGAAAATTTTTGAAAACTTGCTTCTTAAAGAAGTGTTTTAGCTCATTTTGAGACCGTTACACAGGGCCGTAACTAGACTTTTTTCAGGGGGAGGGGGTTTGGCAAAAAAATTTCTTTAAACTTTACTTCGATTTTGTTAGTGAGGTAAGAAGACAGCGGCGGATCCAGGATTTGGTATTGGGGGGCTGAAAATTTTCAATATCAAATTCGTCTTTTAATACCATAAAAGGGGGCCTGGGGGTACTCCCCCAGATCAAAAGCAGATTTTAAACACGTTTTGTTACACCTAATCCAGATTTCTGACATACATTTTCAAGAATTTAATTTACATCTTGGTAGGATTTTTGCATTTCGACTAACTTTTTACAGAAAAGTGGTAAATAATAGGGTTCTAAATTCGAAAGGGGGGTCTGGGGGTTCTCCCCCAGAAAATTTCTGGAAATATGACCCTAAAAACAGGATTTTAACTCGTTTTAGAGTCGCCTTTCCCTTTTTTTACACCCCTGACTTTCCCCTTCCCGTCCTTCTCTTAGTACTTATTCCTTTTGGGGAGGGGGCTTAAGTTCCCTAGCCCCCCTGGATCCGCTAGTGTGATAAGTAGAACTCCTAACTCACGGCTTCTTTATGATTTCACTCATTTTTAGACTAACCCGAAGAGGATCACTCCGTGTAAGTCCCAATATTTTCAAGGAGCGACTTTTAATATATTTCAAAATTTCAAGGGAGTTGGGGGTTCTCCCCAAGAAAAATTTTGAACCTTAAAAGTAGGGGTTTTATGCATTTTAAGGCTAATTTTTAAGGAAAAACAGTAAGTAAAAAATTTATGTCAAAATTTCGGAAGGAGGGTTTGAACCCCAACCCCCCCTTGGATACGGCCCTGCTCTTACAGTTCCTTGAAAACCACAGAATTTTCTGGGGGGAAAAGTTTTAAAAAACGTCAAACGGGGGCCAGAGGTCCTCCCCCAGAAAATATTTTTGGAAATTTCCCCCAAACTTGTGTTTATCTACTTTTAAACTCTATGGAGAAAGAGTACCAAAAGTGAAAAGCTTCTTGTAGGCAGCATAATTTTCAAGGGGAAAACACTGTATAACAGTTATCAAAACTTGAGAGGAGTGTGGGGTTCTCCCCCAGACATTTTTTTAAAAATTGCCCATTAAAGTAGTATTTTAGCTCATTTTGAGACCCTTTGGGTAACAAAGAGAACAGTTCCTTGTAAACCACAGAATTCCTTTTTTTTAAAAGGACGTTCACGTCTGAGCTTATGTTTAGTGTTTCATTTCTCCTATCCTTTTTTTATTCAGAAAAAAATTCTGCCGTTAAAAATTTGCCGCTTACTAAAATTTGCCGCCGTAGGCTATAGCCTAGCTAGCCTATTTAGAAATCCGCTACTGGCATTGGCTATTGTTAGAAATGAAGGTAATGATTAGTGATGGGCAGGTATCGATACCAAATACTTAAGTATTCGATACCTAAAAGTATGGGGTGTATTCGATACCCAAAAAAGTATTTATACTTTATTGACATATTTCATTTATAATTTTTTAATGAAATAATCTTTAAAATACCTGCTGTAGATTAAACGCAGCCTGTTGTTGTTCATCCGAGAGAGAAATTTGACGCGGCCAGGTTTCCCCCCCCCGCCAAATCCTTCGCCCCGATCCACCTCTCTTCCCACATTGACTCCCTCTTTGTCCCAATTACCTTTGGTATCGAATCCTTTTTCGTTATGTTTATGAGTACTACTCATAATAATACTTCTTCGAGATCAGTAATTTTGTTATGAAATTTTCTACTCATCCTTTTTTCGATATAAATAGACTATTATGTAATAATGAATTTGTCAAAAAAAAAGCTGAAATGTTGTGCGCAGTAATTACTAAAATCGCACTTTTTAAGAGAAAAGGCTTTCAAAGTTAAACCAAGTAATTAATAAAAATTATTAGATAAGTAAGGAAAAGTAAATATTCTTTAAAACAATACATTTTTAAAGAATTAGACCATCTGCATCTTGTAATAACTTGCTGTTTTATATAATCATAATGTTATATATCCTATATCGCAAGTAAAAAAGTCAATTATTATTATATAATTTTTAATGGAAATAATTATTCAATATAACATGGATACAGTTGCACGCGAAACCCGCTCTTCTTTGGAACGTCAACTTTGGCATAGTTTCTGGTAGGCCATTTCCTACCCCCCCCCCGAAGGAACGAAAAGGGGTTGCGGTCGGGGGTCTGACTGCATTCCAGTGCAGTGGACGCGAGGAAGCGAGTTGGTTATTGAGCTCCAGTCCGGCCTGTGAAAGATCTAGGATTTCCACGCTGCTCCATTTCCATAGTCAGTCTCGGTAAGTCATACCCCTTTTATATTCCTACCTCTGATGCATTGGTTGTCCTCAGTGTCTTGTCTTAAGACAATTAATCAAGATAACGTTTGTCCAAAGTAAGGCCTTTAATATCCTTTCTTCGTAATGAAAATTCCGAAAGAGCATTGCAGTGGCGTATATAAGGGGGGGGGCAAAGGGGCCCTGGCCCCCCCGAAATCCGGACTTGGTGTACCAAAACAAGCTAAAACCCTGTTTTTAGGCACAAATTTCCAAAAATTTTCTGGGGGAGGACCCCCAATCCCCCCTTTCTGATTGGCATTTTATTATTCCAAATACTTTTACAATAAGTTCATCAAAATCCCTATCCTACTTAAAGATATATGTCCAAAATTAGGACAAGGTGTGCCAAACCCTATTAGAAATACTGTTTTTAGGGTCAAATTTCCAAAAACTTTCTGTGGGAGGACCCCCAGATCCCCTTTCCTATTTGGCACTCCATTATTTTCAACTTGTTTTTATATTAAGTTCACCCAAATGCAAATCCTATCTATAAATATAAATAAAAAATTCGGACTAGGTATACCAAAACCGGTTAAAAACCTGTTTTTAAAAGTCAAATTTTAAAACTTTTTTGGGGGTGGACCCCCAGACCCCCCTTTGATACTTGGAACAAAATTATTCACAACCTTATTTTATAATAAGTTCTTTTAGATTTAAATTTTAACAAAAATATATATAGAAAGTTACATTGAACGTAATAAATTTGCTTGGGAGGGGGTGAAAAATAATTTTGGGCCCCTCCCGAAATAAATTTCTATATACGCCACTGGAGCATTGATAATGATAAGAATCTGAATTACGCATAGTATCGATTAATCTCATGCCAATTCGATCACTGATTAGAAAAAAAAAAGATATAAAGTTGTGAGAGAACCATTGTTAAGTGTAAATGGCAGGCAGTAATGGTGGTTAGGCGTTATCTGTTCAAGTTGCATTTGAGTATATGTCTTTCTTGCATTGTCACTGTTGTTTAAAGGGTTCTAGGGTTATTTCTTAGTATTTTCCGAATAATAATAAAAAGATACCGCCTTAATGTATCAGGACCATATTCTATGTTAAATTAACAAAAGCAAATTTTTTAAATTTATTTATTGTATTAACCCATTACTTCCTGACGTTCCTTTTTAGGGACGTTTTTTCAAAAATCCTCCCATCTCTACAAAAATTGTTCCTTTGAATCAAAAGTTTCACTGATGTTATCTCTGATCTTCTTAGAACATAAAGAACACAAGAAGAAAGCAGAATTTAAAATTTTTTTCACTTTTTTTAAAGTTGGAAGATAAAATTTTCAGAAAAATGCTTTTTTTTTTAATTTTAAAAGAAAAAGCTTAAAAATCCTAGTTTTTATTTAAATTTCAATGCAGTTTTTCACAAGACTGCGGACTGACACATTTTTAAACACTATCGGTAGCTGTTTAAATCATAACAGGAAACATTGCATTGGTACTCATCAGTTTGACGTATTTCGGTGAGGGTCTCAAAATCGGGAAGTTTGGTTCGGGGATTGAATATAAGCGATATGATATGAATGATGATTCCGGCATAGTATGGCCGCGGACTGGACCGCACGAGCACCTCGCAAAGGACGCCTCGGCAGACCCGCCTGGGTCTGGGCCTCGGAGAAATATCAGCTCGGGGCTACATTATGGGGACCAAAGCAGCATATGTTCGGGAGAAAAGAAGAAGGTGCGGAAAATCGTGTGCATCGGGTTAAGTACTTCTATTGTAAACCTATGATGACGAGCGCCATAAAAACCACAATTAGCCAAAGGCTAATTAAAGAAAAGGCAGGAGAGGTTACCGAATGGTGAAATTATCTCCAGAATTAATTTTGAATATTGGCGATAGTAAGATTACGTTGGGATGGAAAAGTTATGTCTCGGCCGGCGACAGAGAGGAGGAAAGCATGGAAAAGTTGATAGAATAATTAACTAACGGCAGAAGAAACGGTATCATTTCGATTGATACAGTCGAGTCCGCTTAATGTGATCGCAATTGTCCGACACTAAACTGATAACATTATCCGATCGATAACAATAAGCGATCTCATATCAAAAGCAGCAAACAGTGTAACTGGATTGTTTGCATTAAAATCAAAATCATGTAATCGTAATAAATGTATTCAAAACACTATTTTTAAACTAGGTAAAATTTTAAGGGGGAAATATAAGAGTAGTTCAGTTAATAAAAGTAAAATAATCGCTTACTTTGTATTTTTATTTGTATAGAAAGGTCTCTCTTTTTTCCATTCCATTTTAATTCTTCCACTCCAATAAACCACTTATTCATTAAACACAAGGTAAATTTCAAATCTCTTATCAGACATCTGCAAAGCGTCGATTTTGGTGGTTTCTTTAACCAATCACGAGATTGGATTCGGACCCCCCCCATAACCGTTTTCTTTCAATTAATGCAGAATGTTTTCTTTATCTCTTACTCATACTGAGTTTCAGAAAAAAGAAGCGCCAGATGCTCTCATGGGGCAGATGTTTACTTGTAAAAATTGACCTTCAAAATGAAATTCGAACTCAAAAGCGGTCGTTTTAAAGGGAATATGGACAAATTTTGATAATATTAAGCGGAGTGAGGATTCATAGTTGATCACATTAAACGATGTATTTTACATTAAATTAAATAGGAATGATCGGGACCTGTCGATTTCGATAACAGTATCCGATTGATAACATTAACCGTGATCACATTAAGCGGATTCGATTGATAATAATTTATGAGATGCGCGTGATGCATAAAACCGACGGTTACCATGGAAAATAAGAAAGAAGGGTTCAGGCCTAAAATAATCCAGCGGAAATTTTGAAATTAAAATGTAAAATGTACACAAAAGTATGGGGTGGTGTGAAACATCACCACAGTTTACAGACCTGTGTAAGGAAAATAATCTTGAAAAGATGTTACCAAATTAAAATATTATCCGTTTTTGACTTTGCTTGGGGGTGTGAGAGATAATTATGACCTTTTGCCTTATGACATCCTTAATTCAGGAAATAGCAAAGATTTTAACTTGGGATGTCCAATGGGGGAAAATAGTATTGAATATCAATTAACTTTCCTTAATTAACAGAAATAAATTTCTAATATCAATCATAATTTTAATAGCTCCTCTATGTTAAATAAAAGTTAATATTTATAGTAACAAATTTAAAATGAAGTACTTTTTTAATAATATCTTGTTCAAATGTAAATTCTCATCAATACTTATGCATACTAAGGCCATCAAAAAACAAAGAAAATTTGGGGAATCTGACTTCACATAAATTAAGTACCCCTTTATGAAAGCTATGTTTAGTTTTAGAACACTCAACTGATGTGTTCAATATGAGTCCCAAGTCAAGATATAGGGTCAGGGTTTGCTCCTTCAGAAAATTTATGGAAATTGGAATTTTAAAGTAGTGCATCTCATTTCGAGACCTTAAGGAAGAGAACTGCTCCTTGATAGCAGCCACAGATTCGTAAGAAAATTACAGGATAAAGATAAAGTTTAAATTTCACAGCAAGGTTTGGGGTCCTTCCATAGAATCTATTTTTATAAACCCTTTGAACTGGTGTTTTCTCACTTATTTGAGATTCATTAGTGTTAGACTTCTCCTTTCACTGTGCAGAATTTTTAAGGAATAAACACTTTATAAAATTAATCAATTACCTATCAAAAAAATTGTTGAGACACTTTTAAGGGGTTGGGGCCATAGCCTCTCCCTTAAGTGGTTATTACAAAGCCTAAAATTAGGTCTAAACATTGGGGACATACCAAGAAGGGTACCCAACCATTGGCTATGCCCCTCTCTTTATTCAAGAATAATTTTAACTTCATAATTTATCTTAGCAATTTGATTTAAGTTGTAAAAAATGAACTTTCTATTTTTAACTTTGTTTACGATTCTCCCAAACATAGGGTAGCGGTACCAGTAACTGACAGTGCACCAGTAACTGGCATATTGAGATTTAGTGCATTATAATAAGATTAATATTGTGAACTTGAAATAAATGGTGGTCTCTCTTAATATTTTAGACACTTATCTTTAACTTTATGCAGTATATGTTTTCTACAAAAGGTTTCTAATAAGTATAATAAATTGAAGATTTCCATTTTGTGTCAAAAAACTTCTGATTTTCAGAGGTTGGCTTAATACTGAAATTAAGAACACACATTTTTATTTAATGCCTAAATTGAGCAAATTTTCGATTTTGAAAAATGTTTTAACTTAAATTCGTCTGTTACATAAAATCATGCCCAATAGTTCATTTTGAAAAAAAAATTATTCATTCATTTTAATTGGGGTGACAGTTACTGGATCAAAAAAACCCATTTGCACCAGTAACTGACATAGATGACAGTTACTGGTGTTTTTGTGAAATTCAAGGAAATTGCATGAAAATTCTAGGGAATATTCTGGAAGCAATTTAGAATGTTGTTGTGTAACTAAATTTTTAAAATTTAATATTTTTCCAGTAACTGTCACCCTGTCAGTTATTGGTTCTACCATATGCCAGTTATTGGTACCGGCGCACAACAGAGCTTTTATTCTGCATATTGTAATGAAACATTAGGTGTTATAAAATGTAGTAGATCGTCTTTCTCAAAAGAGAATTTAATTACATTTTTTAATTACTCAGATAACCCACTTCCGTAAAACTCACATTTAAATTTTCAACCTTATCGTTTGAGAAATATTTTATTGTTTAGAATTTATAGTTTAAATACAATTTGTACACTTTTTGTTATTAATTCTTATTAATGTGAAATCGCTTTGACTTTGTATCATATTTATAGTAGTATAGAAAAATGGTAGGTCTTTTAATTTACCATAAATGGCCCTATTTTATGTATTTTTATTCAAAATACTTTTTCCTTCATTATTTTGTAAAAAAAAACTTTGAAGATGAAATATATTTGCTTTTATTTTTTTATGTTCGCTAAAAAAGGTAACATCCTATAAAAACAGCTGGTATTTCAATGTGTCAGTTACTGGTGCCAAAATTTTAACCGATGTGTCAGTTACTGGTGCAGCCACCATGCCAACTTAAAAAATATTTTAAAAATAGAAAATAATTACTTAATCAAACAAATTGTACTCTAAATTAATGTTGAAACTTCATTTAATTTTTCCAAACAATAAGTTTTTTCCAGGATAGTTTTATTCAGTAGCAATAGCTAATTAATTAATTTTATTGCTCTTAATGTGACAGTTATTGGTACCACTACCCTATGGTATTTCATTTCATCATTCATTAAAAAATTATCTTGAACGTTGTCAATCAATTGCTTTTCTACCGAATTGCTACATCATTAAGTTAATAACATTAACTATATTACATAGTTTTTTCTGTTTCTCTGATCAATTTTTACACGACATGATTAATTTTGAAATAAAATTTAGGTATCTTTTTTAAAGATGATAGGTGTCTTTTTTCTCTAAAGACTAAGTAAGAATCTGCTGGGAGCTCTAGATAAGAGATTGGCGCAAATATTTCTAATTTCTATCATCTAATAATTCTAAAAAAAAAATCTATATTGTACATCACAGGGGCAGAGTTTTTTTTACACTCAAGAATAATTTGGAATTAAATATTCCTAACCTTTACAAATTTTTTCCTCCAGTACTTCTTATTCGAGCCCATAGTTCACCTAATATAATACGAATAACATAATAACGAACCTTGAAAAAGTTATAGAGCTGATAAAAAAATAATTAATTTCATATTTAAATAAGTGTCTCCAATGGGATTAAAGTTTGTATAACAGTTCTAATTTTTTTAACTGCAGGTATGGATTCTATGTCATGTAATGAGGAGTTGCAAGAGCCGAGGCCTCTCAAATCCTTAGCTTTTGATGTGAAAGATTCCAATGGAAACAACTTGCTTCATCGGTTTGTGCTGAACAACTCTACCATGGAAAACATTGGAAACTACATTAACGCTGTGCTTAGAAGTCTCTATGGTGTTCCAGTAAATGATAGTAACCGGGAGGGCTACACTGCGCTTCATTTGGCTGTGATAGAGCACAACTCTCTCATGGTGACGAAGTTACTGTCATGTGTTCCAACCATTGATGTGAACTCGAAAAGTTCAGATGGTGGAAAAACTGCCCTTCATCTGGCAGCTGCAGTAAGCTCTGGTGATGGAGAAGATGCAGCCACTATCATTAAATGTTTGATAAGCAGTGGAGCACATTTGAATGCTGAAGACGATATCTACGACACTCCACTTTTTGTTTCTGTGAAAAACAATAACTTGAAAACTGTAAAAGTTTTGATAGAATATAGTGCCCGTTTGGTTAGCTGGAATAAATACGGTTATACTCCACTTCATTTAGCTGCGAGATCAGGCTGTATCGAAATAGTTAAGGCTTTGATAGAAGCTGGTACAAATGTACATATGGTGGATTTTTATCGTAATACGCCACTTCATGTAGCTGTAAAAAGAGGCTATTTCGAAATAGTTAACGTTTTGATAAAAGTTGGTGCACATGTAGATATCCGTAATGGAGATGATGATACTCCACTTCATTTAGCTGCAAGATTAGGCTATATCGAAATAGTTAAGGCTTTGATAGAAGCTGGTGCAGATGTAGATATCTGGGATTGGTATGTATTTCTTAATAGGCCACTTCATGTAGCCGTAAACGGGGGCTATTTCGAAATAGTAAAGGTTTTGATAAAAGCTGGTGCAAATGTAAATATCTGGAATAGAAATGGTGATACTCCACTGTTTGAAGCCGTGAAACAGTGCTATTTTGAAATAGTTGTGGCTTTGATAGAAGGTGGTGCGGATGTAGGTATATGTAATGAAGATGGTAATATGCCACTTCATGTAGCTGTAAAAGGAGGCTATTTCGAAATAGTTAACGTTTTGATAAAAGATGATCCGCATGTAGAATTCCGTAATAAACTTGGTGATACGCCCCTTTTTGTAGCTGTAAAAGGAGGCTGTTGTGAAATAGTTAAGGCTTTGATAAAAGCTGGTGCAGATGTAGATATCTATAATAAAGAGTTGGATACTCCACTGCTTGTAGCTGTGGAAGGAGGCTATTTTGAAATAGTTTGGGCTTTGATAGAAGGTGGCGCAGATGTAGATATATGTAATAAAGATGGTGATACGCCACTTCATGTAGCTGCGAAAGTAGAGTGTTTCGAAATAGTGCAGGCTTTGATAGAAGGTGGCGCAAATGTAGATATCTATAATAAAGAGTTGGATACTCCACTGCTTGTAGCTGTTAAAAGAGGCTATTTTGAAACAGTTAAGGCTTTGATAGAAGGTGGCGCAGATATACATATTTGTAATGAAGATGACGATACTCCACTGCTTGTAGCTGTGGAACGAGACTATTTAGAAACAGTTAGGTCTTTGATAGAAGGTGGCGCAGATGTAAATATATGTAATAAAGATGGTGATACGCCACTTCATGTTGCTGCGAAAAAAGGCTGTTGCGAAATAATTAAGGCTTTGATAGAAAGTGGCGCAGATAGAGATATATGTAATAAAGATGGTGATACGCCACTTCATGCAGCTGCGAAAGTAGAGTGTTTCGAAATAGTGCGGGCTTTGATAGAAGGTGGAGCAAATGTAGATATCTATAATAAAGAGTTGGATACTCCACTGCTTGTAGCTGTTAAAAGAGGCTATTTTGAAACAGTTAAGGCTTTGATAGAAGGTGGCGCAGATATACATATCTGTAATGAAGATGACGATACTCCACTGCTTGTAGCTGTGGAACGAGACTATTTAGAAACAGTTAGGTCTTTGATAGAAGGTGGCGCAGATGTAGATATATGTAATAAAGATGGTGATACGCCACTTCATGTTGCTGCGAAAAAAGGTTGTTGCGAAATAATTAAGGCTTTGATAGAAAGTGGCGCAGATAGAGATATCTATAATAAAGAGTTGGATACTCCACTACTTGTAGCTTTAAAAGGAGGCTATTTTGAAATAGTTAGGGCATTGATAGAAGGTGGCGCAGATGTAGATATCTATTATTGCAAAGAGTTGGATACTCCACTGCTTGTAGCTGTTGAACGAGGCTATTTAGAAATAGTTAGGGCTTTGATAGAAGGTGGCGCAGATTTAGATATCTGGAATAGATATGGTAATACTCCTTTGCTTTTAGCTGTGGATCGAGGCTATTTCGAAATAGTTAAGGCTTTGATAGAAGGTGGCGCAGATGTAGATATGTGTAATGAAGATGGTGATACGCCACTTCATGTAGCTGCGGAACAAGGCTATTTCGAAATAGTTAAGGCTTTGATAGAAGGTGGCGCAGATGTACAAATCCGTAATAAAAAGGGTGATACTCCACTTCATTTGGCTTCCGAAGGGTGTATTTGGGATACGGTAGAGGAAGAAAAGTATTTGGAAGTTATAAAAATTTTGTTAGAGTGTGGTTCTAATTTAGATTGTAGGAATGTACAGGGTGATACGCCGCTTCACAAAGCAGTACATCGAAGAAATTTCAAAGTGGTTATATTTCTGGTAGAAAGCGGGGCGGCCTTAGAGTGCAGAAATGAAAAGTGTGATACGCCACTAAGTATTGCCCGTATATCTGATAGTTTAGAAATAGTAAGATTTCTTGAAGAAAGAAATGGTGTTTTTTCTAAAAGTGATGAATCTGATGAAAACCCTCTGCCGAGGAAAAGAGTCAGACTGGTATAAGCTGAGACATTTGAATATAAAACATAATTTGAATGTATGACATATAAGAAAAGGAGAATGACTATGAAGGCCGCTATGCCTTCTTCCTAAAATATTTTTGGAAGGCGGATTTGGTTGTTTTAAAATCACAAAATTTGCGAAATTTAGTTTAATTTTTGGATGATCTCTCTTGTGTATAATTTCATGAAATGTTTTTAGGCCTTTTTAAGAAGAAACTGTAAAGCACCATTGTAGCTTATAAATTGTTCTTTTCAAAACAATGTTACTTGTGTAAAAAATTTTCAATAAAATTACGCCTAGTAGAGTCTCACAATTTTGTTCCAGTACAAATTTCATTTATACAGTAATATTACAGGGTGATTATAACTAACGATTGGCGAAAACTGATACTTTCAGGAATCGAATACTTTTTAGCACTCTTTTGAAATTAAGGTATCCGCCTACTCCCAATGACGATTTTCGACTTTTTCGTCGAATATTTGTTTCTTACATTTTTAAGTAGTTTAGACTTTTATCTTTCCAAAACTATTTTCATTTTACATCTAGGTTAAATGGAAAAGAAATTACAGCATTTTAAAAACAGATAGTCGTCTGCTATCGTCTACAAATCCCCCAAATGCTGCTAAACACAAACATACCTAAACTTAAAAGCAAATTTTTTCAGTACTAAATGTTGCATAAAAACTCTCTGTTATCATCGGTACAGGGTGTCCTAGAAATAGGACGATTTAGAGGCAAATTTTTAAAATCTTCCTGGAGGTGATCCTTTTTTATTTCGGAGTTAAATTGTAAATAAAATCTTTACATTATGTAACACATAATTCGAATGCTACTTTGAAGAATTTTCTGAGGGAGGAATGAAAACATGTATGAGATCTTCTTGCATCAACTACTGAATCTTATCAAGCCAAATTAAGTTTTTTAAACTTTCTGTTTGCAAAAAATTATTGAAAACCGTATTCATGATTTACTACGTGAAAACTAGAGGGGGAGGGGGGGTCTTGGCATATACTACGGATGGTCACCAAGGGGGGGAAGGGGGTCAAAAGTAACAAAAAATGGGTCACGTAGTATGGGTACGTTCCCTTACTTCCTACTATATTACTATATACGAGGTAAGTGATAAAAAAAGATGCATTGGCTATTGTTAGAAATGACAGTAATGATTAGTGATGGGCAGGTATCGATACCAAATACTTAAGTATTCGATACCTAAAAGTATGGGGTGTATTCGATACCCAAAAAAGTATTGATACTTAATTGACATATTTCGTTTATAATTTTTTTAATGAAATAATCTTTAAAATACCTACTGTAGATTAAACGCAGCCTGTTTTCATTTTGCAACCTCATCAAACCAGAGTCGTTATTCATCCGCGAGAGAAATTTGCCACGGCCAGGTTTTTCCACCGCCAAATCCTTCTCCCCGATCCACCTCTCGACTCGACTCTTCCCACATTGACTCCCTCTTTGTCCCAATTACTTTTGGTTCGAACCTTTGGTATCGAATACTTTTTCGCAATGAGTACTTTGGGTTCGAATTTTCTATCGAATACTTTTTCGTTATGAGTACTACTCATACTCATACTTCTTCGAAATCAGTAATTTTGTTATGAAAGTTTCTACTCATCCTTTTTTCGATATAAATAGACTATTATGCAATAATGAATTTATCAAAAAAAAAAAAACTTAAATGTTGTGGGCAGTAATTACCAAAATTGCACTTTTTAAGGGAAAAGGTTTTCAAAGTTAAACGAAGTAATTAATAAAAATTATTAGATAAGTAAGGAAAAGTAAATATTCTTTAAAACAATACATTTTTAAACAATAATTCCTTTTTAAAGAATAAAACCATCTGCATCTTGTTATAACTTGCTGTTTTATATAATCATAATGTTATATCCTATATCGCAAGTAGAAAAG
The DNA here is from genome assembly GCA_024610705.1 of Tetragnatha versicolor. Classification (NCBI taxonomy): domain Eukaryota; kingdom Metazoa; phylum Arthropoda; class Arachnida; order Araneae; family Tetragnathidae; genus Tetragnatha; species Tetragnatha versicolor. The sequence continues at coordinate 367,680 of JANDEH010000005.1, read as the reverse complement.
TGAATTATTAAATTATTATTATATAATTTTTAATGGAAATAATTATTCAATATAACATGCATACAGTTGCACGCGAAATCCGCACTTCTTTGGAACGTCAACTTTGGCATCGTTTCTGGTGGGAGGAATAACAAGTTGGCGAGCGGAGGCCAATCCCCCCCCCAATCGGGCAAGCGTACGGAAGCATGCGCAGAAAGGAGTTGGGAGGAGGGACTCACTCAACCCTCAACCCCGAAGGAATGAAAGGGGTCGGTTGGGAGTCTGACTGCATTCCAGCATTCCAGTCAGAGGACGCGAGGAAGCGTGTTAGTTATTGAGTTCCAGCCCGGCCGCGATATTCCACAATGACTAACTCCCCAGCGCTAGCGCTGCCAAGGGTGCCAAACGAGTCGCTTTTCCAACTGCGCCAAACCTTGCTGCTATCGCGATTTCTCTCGTTTAACGAGATTTGCTGTTATATTTTTTTCGCCGTGTCGCGTTTAAAGGAGTACGAGTGTTATGTTCAGTGTTTTTAACCCTCTAAATAAATAAAAATAAATTTCTAATATAATCATTTTCATTGTTATTATTCCAAGTAAATATGGTCGCATACATGTGTTTTAAGTTTTATTAACAAATTTTCGTGTATTAGCAGTTACAATTTTTTGTGCATTATGTTATATGTAATCAATTTATCATCCGCCTACATAATGACACCTTCTTACTGACCATTCATAAATGGTTGGGTAGAGAGTATTTCATAATATATTAAAAATTCTAACTGTAAAACTCAGCTTAGAAATATTCTTTAAAAAAATCCTTTTGGGCCTGAAAGAATAGCTAGAATGAAAAAAACTAGTGTTGAAGAATAGTTCCCTCAATGAGACTTAGTAAAATAATTGTGGTAGTAATTTTAAATATATTTTGTTAGAAATTCTAAACAAGTATTAGTATAAAAAATTCTATCAATTCGAAATACATTCCCAAATGTGAATAAGCAATTCAAAAGGGGTCTTATTGAAAAATATATTGAATTGAGGAAAATTTAAACTTTGTACGCAACTCTGTAAATTAATATTTTTACCTGATATGTTGAAGATTAACCTGCAGTACAATAAATTGAATACTTATACAAGAAATTATGAGATTTTTATTCGCACTGAAACTTGTATAACTTAACCATGATGACTTTCCATATTTATAATTATTAGGTATTTATGTTTTATGTACTATACTTCTTAATTAATCATTATGTAATTAGCTGTCTAAAAAGTTGAGATAGCCAATTAACTTTAAGTAAATAAAAAATGGTAGGCCGCATATTACGTCAATACCCTATTTTTGTGTAGAATCACTAAAATTTTATTATAAGGGTATTAATTCACAGATCTATTTCTTAAAGTAGATGTATTGTCTTTTCAGAAATCTGATATTGCAGTTCTCTCAAATCCTGCATTTATTTAACATATTATAATATATTATGCATTATTTTTATACACATATTTAAGCTATAAATATGCATGCCTTTTCTATATATTATTTTATTTTTGGGTATTTTATGAATAATTACAAATTTTACAAAATGTAATACATTATGAAGTGGCACATCTAAATTTTCTGTTTAATTCCAATCCCTAATTTAAAGTACATACTTTGTAATGTTTAATTGCATATAGTATACATATAATAAGTACATATTATAAGTACCTTTTTTTAATTGCATAGACTCACAGCCCTAATCAAAAATAAATTTCAAATGAATATTTTACATGATGACAATATTACCGTGTGTGCCAATTTATTTAATTATTCTTATTCCAAAGGATTTTGTTAAAAAGACACTGGATTTAATGGGAAAAGGTATCTAATTTTACTTAAAAGTAATATTATTAACATGTTTTGAAAAAAAATGCTTGAAGAATAAATATAGTAAAGCAGAAAAATTTATCAAGTTATTAATTATCTTGCATAGTTTTCTTTAAAACTGTTTAAATCCATCCCAAGAATTCACGATCAAAGACGAGCTAACAAGTACAAAACAGCGCACGTGACATACTTGCTGTGTGTGGAATGCGGGTTGCCGCATTGAGCGAGGGAGGGTTACCAAAAGCGACCGGCCGAGTGACTCGTTTGGCACCCTTGGCGGCGCTAGCGCTGGGGAGTCAGTCATTGTGGAATATCGCAGCCCGGCCTGTGAAAGATTTAGGATTTCCACGCTGCTCAATTTCCATTGTCAGTCTCGGTAAGTCTATACCCCTTTTATATTCCTACCTCTGATGCATTGATTGTCCTCAGTGTCTTATGAAAATTAATCAAGATAAAAATTAGATAATGCTTATCCAAGATAAGGCCTATATCCTTTCTTCGTAACGAAAATTCCGAAAGAGCATTGATAATGATAAGAATCTGAAATACGTATAGCATCGCCGGTGCATGTGATGCCAATTCGATCACTGTTTAGAAAAAAAAGATAACCAGTTGTGAGAGAACCGTTGTAAAGTGTAAATAGCAGACGGTAACAAAAATACGTGGTTTTAGGCGTAATCTGTTAAAGGTAAAGTTGCATTCGAATGTGATAATTGCATTGTCACTGTTGTTTAAAAGGGTTCTAGTGTTATTTTTAGTATTCATTTCAGAATAATAACACAGATTTGCAATGAAAATCTGTTTGAATAATTTTAGTGATTTTCTATGTATTTGGTGTGCTGATAACGAACAAAATATTGAGAAAAAAAATCCTATACGTCAGGATTTTTCACAAGTTGCAAAATTATATTCGAATTTGTCTATTTTTCATAGTTTTGTCCATTTCTAGCTCCTTTATTTTTAAAAACTAGGTGCTGTGAATGATGCACGTAACGTAGTAAACTATCTCCTCAGGACATTATATATAATGTCCTGATGAAGGTATTCGGAAGGGGTGGAAGATTTAATCGGGTAATAATGAGGGACTTATGTTGTATAGTTCAAAAAACATACTTGTACACACACGGGTAAAATTACCAAGGGGAGCTTCATAAGGAGGAAAAATTGGCTTTAGAGTGTGTAATTTATTTTATTTTAGTTAAATAATGATTTTCATAAGGAATTTGTAATAAAAAATTTATTTTATGAACCTATTTTCATTCAAATTTAAATAATGACTTATTTTACAATTTTACCTAAATTTTCAAGAAACATGATATTCTAGGGCAAAAGAGAGACCTTTTTTGAACTCTGGTACTCAGGGCACCAAAAAACATGAAAACTAATTACCTCAATAATAAATTTGGATTAAAAAATATACTTCTTAAATCTTCAGTACCTTATTTTTTTGTTAAATGTTGTTATAGTTTCGTAATTTGTTACAAAATGTGATGTCTTAAAAATCAAGAGAGATTATTTTTGGATTCAGCACACCAAAAAAACATAAAAATGGATTTTCAGATAAAGTTTGTATAAAAAAATAATTTTTTAAATATATACTTTTATTTTCTTAATAGCATAAAAAAAGATTTTTTGGAAATATTTGAATAAAAAATTAGTAAAAAGAGTCAAATTTTCAAAATTTTAAGGCATTTTAAAATAAAATCTAAAAACCAGAATTTGTCAAAAAACGTGACGTACCAAGACAAAATGGATGTCATTTTTTGATTTTTAACCAAAACAGCTCGAAAAAAGTTTTTTTGTAGACCTGTGTAATAAAAAGATGGCGCCTAATGTATCAGGGCCATTCCATGTTAAATTAACAAAAAATTCTCAATTTTCAACCTGGCCCTCTCCAGTAAAGGATTAATGCAAATTTGTGGGTGGGGGCGAATAGATCGAATAACCAACTTACCGTAAGGCCTCCATGGGAGATAAAAAATGTTTTAAAATAATATCTTTAAAACTACCACTGTTAAGATGTTTTGAGACGTACTTAAAACTGATATAAAATATATACGAGTATTCTTAAAAATAAATTTCAAACAAAAGAAATCAGTTCCTATATATTTGCCTATCTTTAAGCTTTTTCAAAATTGGCTCAATTTGCATTTTTCAATAAAGGTAAAGCAAGCCAATACCCCGTACGCACTGGCCTTTATTTTTGTTGCAGAGTTTTAAACTCACAGTGGAATAAAATCTATCCGACAGCTTTGATAAAAACAAAATCCTTTATTTTAAGAATAACGAAGAAAAGCTTAAGAAGCCAGCTGGACAGCTAGAAGCCCTTGGTTACAATCATCAGGCATATATATACCTTTTTAGACAATTTGCATATTTACAACTTCAATTTCCATAAAATTAATAATAAGTAGCAACTTAGCTACACATAAAATAAAAAGGGTTAAATGTTCGATTACGACCGAAGTACTAGAATCCCAACAATTGGCCCCATCGGTCGAAATCACAAAATAATTATTACAATTTACAAATCAAAAATCCTATTCAAAATACATTTCAATTTCTCTAACAATAAAGGTTTAGTTAGGAAGTCTGCTAAATTATCTCTAGTACTTACATATAGAATTTCAACACATTCATCTTCACTTATTAATTTTCTGATAAATTTATACCTTATATCGATGTGTTTCGTTTTAAAGTTTTCTACAGTATTTTTACAAAAATGAATTGCAGCTTCGTTATCACAATAAACCTTAGGTTTTACAAAATAAGATTTCTGAATCAATTCTAACTCATTAATAATTTTAGAAAACCATATACACTCTTTTACGCTCTCACTTAGAGCAACAAACTCTGATTCCATGGAAGAAAGAGCTATACACTTTTGCTTGCTCGACTTCCAGGCAAATGGTACATTAGGGCAGCGTTTCTCAACCGGGGTTCCGCGGAACCCTAGTTTTCCGCGAGGCTTCCTCAAGGGTTCCGCGAGGGATCCGAAAATCTTTTTTTTTGTTCTGGTGTACATTTTAGAATAACCCTCTAGCAAGTGTTTTTCCGTTGAACATTTTCTTTTGTAGCACTTGGGTGTTCTACGAAGAGTTTGAAAAGAAGATTAACACTAGTTTGAAAGGGAATTTCAAAATTAATTTCTGAGGAAGGACCCCTGCCATCCTTGAAATTTTGGCGCTAATTATATTTTTCCCCTTGAAAATTCTGTGTTTCACAAAGAACTGTTCTTTTCAGATGTAACCCAAGGTTCTTAAAGTAGAGTTTCAGTGTATTTTAAGTGGCAAATTTCGAAAAATTTCTAGGGAGAACTCCCAAACTTCTATCTAAAATTTTGACGTCTGTTATACGGCGTTTCTCGATGGTCGATGGGCGTGTATATAAGAGGGGCCGAGGGGGCCCTGCCCTCCTCCGAAATTCGGACTAAGCATATCAAAACACGTTAAAACCCTGTTATTTGGGGGTCAATTTTAAAAAAAAATTCTGTGGGAGGGCCCCCAAACTCCCCTTTAGTACATGAAATTGTATTATTTTCAATTTCTTATAATACTTTAATGAAAATTGAAATCCTACCTAAAAATGCAAATCCAAAATATGGACTAAATGTACCAAAAACGAGTTAAAACCTAGTTTTTAGAGTGGGATTTCTAAAAATTTTCTGGGATTTCTAAAAACCCCAAACCCCCCTTCCACTTGGAACTTTGTTAATCACAATTTTTATTATTTTAAGTTCTCATGGATGCAAATTTCACATAAAAATGCATTAAAAAGCCATGTTAAACCTATTTTAAATATATTGTTAAGGTGTTGAGTAATAATTTTGGGCCCCTCCCGAAATAAATTTCTATATACGCCAACGCCACTGTTGTATGGACGCTAGGGTTCCCCGGAGCTTGATCACTATCAAAAGGGTTCCGTGAGAGTAAAAAGGTTGAGAAACGCTGCATTAGGGTGTCTCAAAAAAAACTTTTTTTCGAAAAACCTCGCTCTCCAGGGATTTTCCCATTCCATTTGATCCCAAAAGATAGTGGATGAAGTTTCAGCCCCCTAAGTTAACTCTAGGGGTTGCCTGTAGGGCTCCAAAGTTTGAAAAAAGTGGAAAAAATGACTAAATTTCAGAATTTTCAAAAAATGTATTTTATGAGTGAAACTGGATAAAAATGGTTCAAATGTGTTACTTAGGACTTATTTAGAAGGGTTATATTTATTTATGTGTAATAATTGTACCCTATAGCCCCTGCAATTTAAAATTAAAACGTACTACTTAGGGACGTTGCGCTCACCAAAGCTTATAATGCACTACCGGTGGACGAATTGAATTGAATCCGAATTTATTTGCAGGAACTCCCTCAAATGATGCCATTTGGTGCTAAATTGATATTATAAACTGTAAAAGCTAGTGAAATAACAATAATGATGCCCTCCACTGAGCTTATAATATAAAAAGTGATTTTCTTCAAAATTACTCATTTCCAGCTGATCAAACCCAAAATATGTACTAAAAAAGGGGTCTGTTGTACTTTTTTAGGTACCAAACTTTGAAACCTTTATAGGGGCTTCATTTTTTATAAGTAGAAGTTAATTTTAAACCCTACAGATCGAAAATAATACGGATATCTCCAATACCAGAAGTTAAAATCGATTTTCTTTTTTTAAAGTTAGGAAAATTACTCCCTTTTAACGTATTAGTGGTAAGTTTTATTATAAAACTTCTTTCTTAACATTTCAACCTAGATTCACACGTATTAAACTATTTTCCTAAATTTAAAAAAAGAAAATCGATTTTAACTTCTGGTATTGGAAATATCCGTATTATTTTCGATCTGTTGGGTTTAAAATTAACTTCTACTTATAAAAAATGATGCCCCTATAAAGGTTTCAAAGTTTGGTATCTAAAAAAGTACAACAGACCCCTTTTTTAGTACATATTTTGGGTTTGATCAGCTGGAAATGAGCAATTTTGAAGAAAATCACTTTTAAATTATAAGCTCAGTGGAGGGCATCATTATTGTTATTTCACTAGCTTTTACAGTTTATAATATCAATTTAGCACCAAATGGCATCATTTGAGGGAGTTCCTGCAAATAAATTCGGATTCAATTCAATTCGTCCACCGGTAGTGCATTATAAGCTTTGGTGAGCGCAACGTCCCTAAGTAGTACGTTTTAATTTTAAATTGCAGGGGCTATAGGGTACAATTATTACACATAAATAAATATAACCCTTCTAAATAAGTCCTAAGTAACACATTTGAATCATTTTTATCCAGTTTCACTCATAAAATAAATTTTTTGAAAATTCTGAAATTTAGTCATTTTTTCCACTTTTTTCAAACTTTTGAGCCCTACAGGCAACCCCTAGAGTTAACTTAGGGGGCTGAAACTTCATCCACTATCTTTTGGGATCAAATGGAATGGGAAAATCCCTGGGGAGCGAGGTTTTTCGAAAAAAAGTTTTTTTTGAGACACCCTAATGGTACATTTCCAAAAAGAATTATATAACCACTCGTTGAATGACGGTCAGTCATCTGTGACCCCTAGTTTGCATCAGAATAACAAGTTAGATCAAAATTAGAAACTTTAGAAAGATCAATCTTATAATCTTTAGTAGAAAAAACATAATTCAAAATATCTACAAGAATTTTCCAATGCTGATAATTATACCCATTTGAAAATTGTGACATCAAGTTCACAGAAAAACTTATGTCTGGCCTACTTCTATCGGCTAAAAAAGAAAGACATCCAATTATAGTCCTATAAGGAAATTTCTTCATTAGATCGTTTTCAACAATTTCATTTTCAGGCACTTTGCCTGGTAAAGAATAACCAACTTTGAAAGGTACACTTACATATGACTTTGGTAGATCAATAAATTTCAACATTAACCTTTCAATATAAGTTCTCTGATGCAAATATACAGAATCATTAACGTAATCAAAATTTACACCTAACAAAAACTTTGTTTTACCAAGTTCTACAATATCAAGTTTACTTTTAATCCGATTAACAGTATCATGGAGTAAATTTTGTGATTTAGCAAATACAACGATATCATCAACGTAAACTATTAATACAACATTATCACACTGATAAACACAATTACACCAATCTAGGTTTTTAAATCCTAAGTTACTCAAAATTTCATCGAGCTCTTGACTCCAAGCTCGTCCACTTTGGTGTAAACCATAAATGGATTTATTAAGTAAACAGACTTTGTTCTCAAAACCTTTGATTAAGTGCCCAGGTGGTTGTTTCATATAGATTGGCTCTGTAATTTTACCATAAAGATAAGCAGATTTAACATCTAGCTGAACATTATACCATTTTAACATACATACTAACAGTATAAAGAATAGCTTCACAATAGTAAAATTAACTACAGGCGAAAAAATTTCGTTAAAGTCAATTCCTGGTCTTTGCCTAAACCCTTGGGCGACCAATCTAGCTTTAAATTTCTTGGGCTTATTTTTATCATCCTTTTTAACATTAAATACCCACCTGCTTCCAATTATGGGAACGTTTTTAGGAGGATCAACAAGATCCCACACCTTACGATCTTTCATTATTGAAAGTTCTTCCTTCATTGCAACGTCCCAATGAGATTTATCAGGACTTTCCTGTGTATCCTAAATGTTTTAGGGATTTCTACATTATAGCATTCATGCTGAAAAATGTCATCTAACTGATCATTCCAATGATCGGTTTTACTTTTAAGAACTGAAAAATTACAAGATTCTTCACTGGAATCAGTTACATCATTAAGATCGTTAGAATCCAAACCTGACCCTTCCTCGTCATTAAGATCTTTAAGACTATTTGGTTTGAAGGAAAACTCATCAGAATTAAATTCCAAATTATTATCGTTACAGTATCTCTCAACGTCCTTTAAAGATCTAAGTCTAGTCTTACTACTAAGGGGATAATAATAAACATCAATACGTTTGCTCTTTTTACGGGGTCTTTCTACTCTTTCCCAGTCGTCAATATTTAACGAACTAATAGTAGGTTCTTCAAGTTTATTATACACTAAATCCTCACTATCAACACTTACATCATCTAGAAAGTCAGTATCCCCTGTTAAGTCAAACTTTGCATAACTCAAACTTTTGTTTTCCCCAAATAAGAATTTAACCCCATTCTGAGATTCGTCAATTTTAACATGAATCGTTTCTACAACCTTACGTTCTTTGGGAATGAAAATGCGATAACCTTTAGTACCTATTGCATAACCCACAAGAATGCCTGGTTTTGCTCGAGGTTGGAGCTTATTCCTCTGAACCTTGGGTACATGTACAAAAGTTAGTGACCCAAATATCTTAAAATGTCTAACTGATGGTTTATGACCACTCCATATTTCAATAGGAGTCAACCCTTCAGTAAGTTTGTGCTCACATCTATTTTTGATGTGAACAAACGCAACCAGGGCTTCCGCCCAAAATCGTGGTTGCAGACCACTATCTTGAAGCATAGAACGGACTCCGTCCAAAGCGGTTCGATTGAATTTTTCCGCTACGCCGTTCTGTTGTGCACTATAAGTAGATGTGCGTTCATGTTTGATACCCAACTTACTAAGGAAATCATTGAATTGCTTATTACAAAATTCTAGTCCATTGTCTACACGTACACTTTTTAGTTTACAGTTAGTTTCCCGTTCTGCTTTAGCCAAATAACTTTCAAAACAACTAAAGACTTCAGTTTTACTGCTTATAATAAATACATCTACTTTACGGGAATAGTCATCAATCACAGAAAGAAAATACTTTTTACCACCTAAAGATTTAACTGGAGATGGTCCCCACAAATCCATGTAAACCCTTTCTAATACCTTAGTTGTGGTTCTTTTATGCACATAATTTTTCTTGTGCGATACCTTTGTAGATATAGAAAATTTTACATACACTACAATTTTTATCTACAACATTACCAGATAGTTTTTCGATACCTTTCACAACATTGTTTCTACTCATGTGTTCAATTAATGGGATATTTACATGACCAAACCTTCGATGTACAATATCAATATTTAACGTTACATTAGCATAATCTCTAATTTTATCAGGAAATCCACGTACAACATATAAATTATCAACTAATGTTGCTGTAAAGAAATAATCATTATTATCATCATACACAACCATTTTGTGGTTATGCCACTTAATTTTATATCCAGCAATATCAATTTTCGATCCACTTATTAAGTTCCTACGAATATTTGGAGTATACAGTACATTTTTTAAAGAAATGTTCACTTTACCTCTTGGATCATCTAAGGTGAAGTTTATGTCACCAATTCCAAGGACTTTTGAAGTGCAATCTTTGTCCCCAATGAGAATAGACGTAGGAGTAGTGTTTCGAAAGTTCTGAAACCAGTCCTTGTTCATACAGCAATGGGAGGTCGCTGCTGAATCTATGAGGAATTCTCCGGAATCATCAGTTGACGTGGTAGAAAACGCGTTATTAGTGTCCGCCAGGAAAGCTCCACGACCGCCCACGGCCGATGGCTGCTGTTTCATATCACGGCTCTTCTTGAAACATCGGTCTTCGGCATGACCACTTTTCTTGCAATACCTGCACGGCCCCAGACTAATAGGTCGGTTGTTGGTTTGCTTAGGGTCCAACATGCTACCACTGCATCTAGACCTGATGCTTCTCCTAGAATGTCCTTTGCTCTTTGTGCTGTAGGCATCACCAATAATAGGAATATCTTTGCCTTCATCCTTGCGTTTCAAATTGATTCTCCCGGCCTCGGTTAGTAACTGCTCAGTGACTTCTTTTAGGGTAAACTCTTGGTCCTTCAGCCGGTACAAGGAATGAACCAAAGTATCATATTCTGGAGGCAGTCTGCGGATCAGTTGAAAACAGACCAATAGTTCCGGAACTTCAAATCCAGCGTCTTTGATTTGGCTCCTCTTTTCTTCAACTTTCTTGGCAAAAATTCCAATAGATTCGTCATCTTGGTGGAATCTCATGTCGAAGAATTCGTCTACTAGCCCAGCTAGTCTGGCTTTAGAAGTTGGCTCGAAGTGTAGTTTCAGGGCATTCCATGCTGTCAGTCCGTCCTCGGTGTCAACAATTATGGGATGAAACTTGCGTTCCACGCCTTGATAGATTGTGGTAAACGCCCGCTGCTTCCGCCACTGATAGGATCTTTTGCTTTTATCGGAGGACTCGTCCGGAAGTGGTACGGCTGTACCGTCTATAAATTCCCAGCATCCTCGATCCATGAGGATAACCTTCATATCGGTCTTCCAAGACTGATAGTTGAAATCGTTCAGTTTTGGGAAATTGAAAGATTCAGTCGAAGGTTCCGACATCTTTGCAAAAGTCCAATCCTAACAATTTAAGTTTAAATAACTAAAGCTATCGGTTTGGGACATGGCCCATAACCTAATTGTTGCAGAGTTTTAAACTCACAGTGGAATAAAATCTATCCGACAGCTTTTATAAAAACAAAATCCTTTATTTTAAGAATAACGAAGAAAAGCTTAAGAAGCCAGCTGGACAGCTAGAAGCCCTTGGTTACAATCATCAGGCATATATATACCTTTTTAGACAATTTGCATATTTACAACTTCAATTTCCATAAAATTAATAATAAGTAGCAACTTAGCTACACATAAAATAAAAAGGGTTAAATGTTCGATTACGACCGAAGTACTAGAATCCCAACAATTTTTGCCTCTATTTTCGTTAGCACTTTGTTGTCATGGAAACACACTAATCAATTCACTAGTCAATTAATAATCTTTATGTATTTTTGCTTGTATTTTTGGTGATTTTATTCATTAGTTTTAAGTTGTATCCAGAAATTATTGTTATCGGTAATTACTGTTATTGTTTACACACAGTAAAGTGCTTATTTTCGCCCCTTATCAGTGCAAACGCCGTTTTCAAAAGATGGGGCGATAAAAAAAGGGGGCAACAAAGTCCTAACGAAAATAAAGGGTATTTTTTCTGCCAGTGTGAACGGGGTACAACGGACAACTAGTGCAGCAGCGCAACCATTCTTTTGCGCTACTGTCCATAACGATATCTATGTGTAATGAATTACCATTAGAGGTCTAGGCGGTTGCGCTTGTGTGTCATCGGGGCCTGATTTAGAAAATTTTATGCAGTAAGCACACCATGCAAGAAGAGCCCTCATATTATTTGTTAATCATAAAAAAATTATAACACTTCATAATTGACAGCTTCATTTTAACCTGTTGACTTTTTTAAAGATATCACAAAATTGTGTCCTTATATTGTTAGTTTTTATTTTGCGTTTTTGAAGAAAAAGTAGCGGTATTGCATTCCAAACGAACGAAAAGTTATTTTCATTCTTAAATGTTTAGATATTTTTTATGATTTTTGGAGCACCTAGGCTAGGACCTCATTGACCTAATTCTATAATGGTAATGTGACCAGGTTTTTCAATCTAAAAAGCGGGATGTATGACTGACAAGGGCAGGTTATATTTTCCTATTCAGATTTTCAGTATCTTAATGAATTTGACAATTTTAGAAATAAATTTGATGAAACGGAGATGAAATTTTTTTTTCATTTGGCGGGACAGAGGCAAAAAGTGAGAACAGTGGCATTCCTTTTCATTTAATTTAATTTTCAGAAACATTTTCAAATGTTGATTATAATGATTCTGCAGTAGTGTTTTTAATAATTAATTTGAATTTATTTTTTCGTGATTAACTTTTCACCTTTTGCCTATTTATTTCTCCGCCCAAGATCTTTCTCCAGTGTCTTTATATATTTTTTTTTCGAGGTGTGTTAGTGTGTATTTTAATCTTTCATTTAAATTGGGTTGTTTTTTGTGTGGAGCCATATGAATAATGTAATTTTCTGGGCTGTCCTCTTGCCAAATTACTTATTTTTGTATTTTTTTATATTTATGTTCTTAATTTTGTTTCTCTCTTTTTTTCTTTATATATAAGTGTTTCATAGTGTTTAAGTGTCATAAGTGTTTTTTTTTCAGTTTGTTGTTTGTGTTTTAATTATTGGCAGCCTGGTTTTTCTTGACCTTCAATAAAAGTAAGACTGCCAATTAATGTTAAACTTAACAAATACAAACTGTTTAAGTCCCTATTTCCATTTACCCGCATCCACCCCACTTAAAAACTATTTTTTATTATTAACTAAAGTAAACTCCCTTTAGTACGCCGCTCAAGGGGATTAGTGAAAACGTCGTATAATAAGCGGCACTAAAATAAAAAAGAAAGAACAATGTCTAAAAACAGAAAAAATATTCTTACCTTTACATCTTTTATTGGTACTATATATATCTACAATACCACTGTACAATATGTCTTCCAATTCTTCATTTTTACCTTTCTGAACTCTTCTTTTTTTACTTATGCCTGAAAAGGCGTTTTCTTCGATTACATCCCTTTCTTTTAAGATTGTAAGAAACAGGCAACCCCTGTTCATTTGCAAATTGCTGCTTATTCCTAACACCTTTCTTCTCGTCATGAAGCTTGATTATCTTCAATTCAGGGAGTGTTCGGATTTGTCACAGGACGTCCCACACTAGACGTTAAATCCAGGAACGCTTATTTTGTTAATGCCTCACTGCACATGCGCTGGGAGTTATATTTCCCAAGCAGTTCTTGGACGTCTTGGCGATCACTTTGACATTCAGTGAGTGACCCACTTGCCCTGCAAGACACTGGTCATCCTTGTTTTTGAGGGCACAAGGGGGCCATTCGGGGAAAAAGGGGAGCTGTTGGGGAAAAACCAGTTCTACCCTGTTCGTAACTCCTACATTATTTGAAAGGAACTCGACGACGCCAAAACCGGGATTTTTCTTCGGGGACTGGAGAAAGCGTTGAAATATGGGGAAGTCGGCCCGTAGCCAGGAATTTCCCTTTGGTGGGGCGCCCACTTTTTCAGGGGGGGCAAGGGGTTTTTCAGGAGGTATCATAGGCATTACGTTCAACTGTTTGACTAGGGGGGACAAAACCCATAAGACCCTCAGTCCTAAGGAGCTTTTATAAGACTTTTGTTTCGGGAGGAGTTGGGTCCTAAATTTTTCTAGGTTTACCTTTTCTGTTATCTTAAGTTTTCCTTTTTTAAAGTTTATAAATTAGAAGCTTAAAGTACTGTTATGGCCCATTTTTAGATCCTTTTGGTTAAAGTATAGAAGAACTGCACTGAAAATCGAGGTGGACCCCTCCTTGTTAATCTTAATATAGACATAATTTTATAAAGGTTATCAAACAGTATCAACCTAACCTCCCTTTTCAGCCATAGCTAGGGTATATAGAAGTTTATTTGGGTAGGGCCCAAAAAATGTAGTTTGTTATACATTTTTGGGTTAAATTTTCGTCTAAGAGAACTTTATTAATTCCTGTGATCTGCTCTTATATTAATATAAGAACAGTTTTTTTGTAATAATGGGTATACAAGTATCAAAGGGGGGCCTGGGGGTCCTCCCCCATAAAATTTTTGGAAACTTGACCCTAAAAAAATGGTTTTAAACTGCTTTTGATACTTTTAGACCGACATTCAGATATAAATTTTTAAGTAGAATTTTGATTTTGATAAACTTAAAAAAAATTTTGAATAATAAAGATTTAAATACAAGTGGGGGGGTATGGGGGCCCTCCCCAAGAAAATTTTTGAAAATTTGACCCTAAAAACCTGGGTTTTAACTTACCTAGAAGGAAATAACTCGTGTTTTAGAAGGAGGAAGCTGCCCCTCCCTACCCCCATGGCAGTGACGTCGTAATATGCGGGAAGTCGCACTACGCGGGAACGTACTAACGAGAGTTTACTGTATTTTTATTATTCCCCACTTAAACTACTTTACAAAGATAACTAAATATTTATTTAAAAATATCTAAAATTAAAAACAAATAAATATATTACATGCACACAAAAATAGGTTGATTTTCCCTTTATGAACAGTGTAAAAAATAAGAACGTATTAATTATGACTTTACTGGTTCTAGTTCAAATTCGAGGATTTTTCAAACTTCTAAAAGCAAATTCAGCATACCAGGTATGTGATTCGCACTTGGTTCTGTAATTTAGCAACACGGTTACATTCAGAAAGGACTCATAAATATATCTAACGATTTAAGTTAGTAGATTATGGTTACCGTAAGGTTACCGTAACTTTCATCAGCTGTAAAGGTAGACACAAATTGGAGCCGAGCGGCGTAGCGAACAGCCACGAACACGCTCTGCGCAAGCGCCGCTCTTAGAGCCTCCGAGTTGCGCGTGCGCAGAGCGTGTTCGTGGCTGTTCGCCTTCGCCGCTCGGCTCCAATTTGTGTCCACCTTAAGCTGTAAGTCTTTGGCGATAAGAGATAGGCGCCAATTTTTCTAATTGAAATTTCTACATTGTGCGCGGGGTTAATGGTTATATAGGGATCTATTTTGGACTACGTGGATTAAAACAAAGTTAAAATACAGTTTTTAAGGGTAAAATTTCTAAAATATTTCCTGGGGGAGGACCCACAAACCCCCTTTTTGTACTTGGATTTCTATATCAACCACAAAAAGGCCTGACGGACAATACATAGGGAGTCCCCGAAAAAATATTCTATATACAACACTGGGACATAGTTTTTTTACACTCAAGAATAGTTCAGAATTATATATTCCTAACCTTTACAAATTTCTTCTTCCAGTACTTCTCATTTGAGCCTATAGCTCAATATAATACGAATAATATATTAACAACGAACCTTGTTATAGAGCTGATAAAAAATAATTAATTTCATATTTAAATAAGTGTCTCCAATGTAATAACATTTTTTATAACAGTTCTAATTTTTTTGGCAATTGCAGGAATGGATTCTATGTCATGTAAAGAGGAGTTGCAAGAGCCGAAGCCTCTCAAATCCTTAGCTTCTCTGTCGAAAGATTCCAATGGAAACAACTTGCTTCATCGGTTTGTGCTGAGCAACTGTACCATGCGAGACACTGAAAAGTACACTAACGCTGTGCTTAGATATCTCTCTGGTGTTCGAGTAAATGAGAGGAACTCAGATGGCTACACTGCGCTTCATTTGGCCGTGATAAAGCACAACTCTCTCATGGTGACGAAGTTACTCTCATGTTTTCCAACCATTGATGTGAACTTGAGAAGGTTACATGATGGAAATACTGCCCTGCATCTGGCTGCTGCATTAAGTTCTGGTGGAGAAGATGTTGCCACTATCATTAAATGTTTGATAAGCAGTGGAGCACATTTGAATGCTGAACACATTTTCTTTGACTCTCCACTTTTTGTTTCTATCAAAAACAAGAACTTGAAAACTTTAAAAGTTTTGATAGAATGTGGAGCCTGTTTGGATCGCTCGGATAGATTCGGTAATCCCCCACTTCATATAGCTGTTAGATTGCGATGTTTCGAAATAGTTAAGGCTTTGATAAAAGCTGGTGCAGATATAGATATCTACGATAGAGATCGTAATAGACCACTTCATGTAGCTGTGAGATTAGGCTACATCGAAATAGTCAGGGCTTTGATGGAAAGTGGCGCAAATGTAGATATCTGCGAGAGAGATCGTAATACACCACTTCATGTAGCTGTGGGATTAGGCTATATCGAAATAGTTAAGATTTTGATAAAAGCTGGTGCAGGTGTAGATATCTACGATAGAGATCGTAATAGACCACTTCATGTAGCTGTGGGATTAGGCTATATCGAAATAGTTAAGATTTTGATAAAAGCTGGTGCAGATGTAGATATCTGCGAGAGAGATCGTAATACACCACTTCATCTAGCTGTGAGATTAGGCTACATTGAAATACTCAGGGCTTTGATAAAAGTTGGCGCAAATGTAGATATATCTAATCAATATGGTAATATGCCACTTCATGTAGCTGTAAAAGGAGGCTATTTCGAAACAGTTAACGTTTTGATAAAAGGTGGTGCACTTGTAAATATCCGTAATAAAGAGGGTGATACGCCCCTTCATATAGCTGTGAGATTAGGCTACATCGAAATAGTCAGGGCTTTGATAAAATATGGCGCAAATGTAGATATATGTAATGAAGATGGTAATATGCCACTTCATGTAGCTGTAAAAGGAGGCTATTTCGAAACAGTTAACGTTTTGATAAAAGGTCGTGGTGCACTTGTTAATATCCGTAATAAAGATGGTGATACGCCCCTTCATATAGCTGTAAAAGGAGGCTATTTCGAAACAGTTAAGGTTTTGATTGAAGGTGGTGCACATGTAAATATCCGTAATAAAGAGTTGGATACTCCACTGCTTGTAGCTGTGGAACGAGGCTGTTTTGAAATAGTTAGGGCTTTGATAGAAGGTGGCGCAGATGTAGATATCTCTAATGAAGATGGTGATACGCCACTTCATGTAGCTGCGGAAAAAGGCTCTTGCGATATAGTTAAGGCTTTGATAGAAGCTGGTGCAGATGTACATATCTGTAATGAAGAGGGTGATACTCCACTTCATTTAGCTTCCAAAGGGTGTATTTGGGATAGGGTAGAGGAGGAAAAGCATTTGGAAGTTGTAAAAATTTTGTTAGAGAGTGGTTCTGTTTTAGATTGTAGGAATGTACAGGGTGATACGCCGCTTCATAAAGCAGTACATCGAAGAAATTTCAAAATGGTTATATTTCTGGTAGATAGTGGGGCTGCCTTAGAGTGCAGGAATGAAAAGGGTGATACGCCACTAAATATTGCTCGGGTATCTGATAGTTTAGAAATAGCAAGATTTCTTGAAGAAAGAAATGGTGTTTTTTCTAAAGGTGATAAATCTGATGAAAACCCTCTGCCGAGGAAAAGAGTCAAACTGGTGTAAGGTGAGATATTTGAATATAAAATATTATAGTGCTGTCCTTTAAAAAACACTTTTTAATATTTCCTCCATTAAAAGCTTTAAAAATATGATAGTTAAATAGTTTTGTAACGGCTTATCCTCCCACTTAAATTTTAGAGCTTAGTATTTTTAATTGCAACTCTCCGTTACAAATTGGCAGACAATTTGGTAGGAATCCAAAAACTTAAAAAAAAACATGCTTGAAAATCTCTCTATTCTAAAAAAAAGTTTTTGATGAACGGTTTCCAGAGAAAGGCTTTTTAACTACTGAACCGAATAACACATACATGGTATCAAAATTTCCGGATTTCCGAGTAGGCCCTTCGATTTTTCAAAAAAATTCTCAATTTTAAAATATTTCCATTTTTTTAGATAACGGGTAAGGTCGCAGGAACAAAGCAAGTACTGTCAATCAAATTATTATGCATCCAATCACAACGACCGATTGACGCTATATTTTAAGATGAGACATGTTTTTTCACCATTTGAAAAAGTACTTTCTTGATGAAATATCACTCAAAGACTGATAAAAACATATTCTAAAAACTTACATGTACGCCATTTTATACTAAAATTTCACACTTTTGTCCAATATTTATAACTTTTAGTCTGCTTTAATCGAAATTAATTGCAAACAAACACAGAGTGATGTTTTGTCTCTTATTATTTTCAATTGCTTAAACGGTATTGTTTAACAAGTCTGGGTTTAAACAAACATATGAATGATAAACACTAGGCATATTATTCTAACAAGTTACTTTAAAATAATGGTTTTTGTCCTAATATTGATAAACAATTAGAATTAGCTATTTTTTAATCATTGATTAAAAATAATTAAGATGAATATTTTTAAGAACATTTCGTTTAAATTTTTTATAAATTTTAGTTAATATATATTCAAAAATATATATTCAAACTTTTAAAGGAGATTTATTCATGGAGGGATTTTGATGACGTATTTTTGGAATGTTGGTTGATGTTTTTTCTGTAAATTGTTTAATTGTTTTATAAAGTGTATTAGGTTCAGCGAGTTGTAATTTGTGGGAATTGCGAAGCAATTCCAAAAGGTCCTGCGTCAGCAGTTTACGGGGGTTGGTGAGCGATAGCGAGCAGGGGGCGGTAGCTCCCTAGTACTCAAAAATTTAAGAAAAAATATGAATAAAAGTTTTATTTAGAAAAGAGAATAGTTAAGGTATTTAAAACCAAGTTTATTACAAATTATTTATAATGTTTAAGCTGTAATAAGTTTTTTTTCTCAAGAGTTTGGTCTCCTAAAAAAAGCGGCAATAACTTTTTTGACTGATGTATTTTTTTTCGGATTTTGAAAACGACCTATTAAATACAAATACTTTTACAAATAAACGGTTCTTTGACTTGTTTTTACGTTACTCTAAATGACGTAGAAAGACAGGATAACATGATCATTTTAAATTATTTATTTAAAATATCTCGATGGGTTTTTTAGGGTATATTTTGGAGTGGTTTTTTTAAAGACAGCACTATAGGTATATGAATGTATGATATGAAAAGGAGACTGACTGTTTAGCCGCTTTGCCTTCTTCCTAAAAGTGTTTTGGAAGGTTGATATAGTCTTGTTTAAAAATCAAAGTTTGCGAAGTACTTTTTGGATGATCTCTTGTTTATAATTTCATAAAATATTTATAGGCCTTTTGAAGAACAAAATGTGAACTATACTTGAAGCTTATAAATTGTTCTGTTCAAAACGATGTTAGTACTTGTGTAAAAAAATTGTCAATAAAATTACACGTATGTTCTCACAATTTTGTTCTGGAACAAATTTCATTTATGCTGTTATATGACAGGGTGATAATAACTAACTAATGTTTGGCAAAACGGATACTTTTAGGTATCGAGTAAGGCTGTAAAATCAATAATTTTGATAAACACATTAATTAAATTCCAATAGATTTTAATTGATACTTTTTAAAAATTGTTAGGTGTTTAATCATGGTGGATTTTCATTTTTAGGAATATTTTTTAATTAAATGACTTACCTTATTATTGATTTTTCGGCGCAAGTTTGGAACTGCTGATGGTTGGCGAGTTTTGGCTATTTGGCGCCATATTTAGAAGCCACATAATTCACTTAACATTAGTTGGGGTTACTATAAACTGAGTTTTATCGCTAAAAGCTTGGCGCATCAGCAGTTCTAAACTTGCGCCGATTTTTCTTGGATATGATCCTTTATATTATTAATTCATTTTCTAATAAACTATTATTAATTTCTAACCCTGTTAAATAGGTAATTAAAAAGGGATAAAATTATTAATTAGGTCACTTGAAAAATTCTCAGTTATTTAGAAGTTTTAAATGGTTTTCCACAGATTATTGAACCTTTTATTAAAACTAATTATCTAATGCATAAAAGGCAAAGTTGAAACACAAATAAAGTTAAACTATTTAACTTATAAGAAACCCCCCACAGTGACGTAGACAGGGGGGTGCAATGGGTTTTTTTGCAGCCCCAAACTTTTTATTCGTGAAATTAAATACTATTGCAAAACTGTATTTTATTCCAGTAACATAATTGTAATAAAATTTTTAGAAAACCCAAGAAATGGGACCTGCTTCACAGGGGTACACGTGCACGCCCAGGGGGGTCTCAGGGACCCACAAAAAAAAGAATTTGGAAAAAGTGTACCAAAACAAGTTAAAACCCTGCACTTTGGGTCATTTTGAGGGCCCTTTTGGAACCCCCTTTGTCAGGCCATTTTTTAAGGAATTTTCACTGCGGGGGCAAAAGTCAGGGGCGTATATAATGGGGGGAGAAGAAAGGGGAAAGCCCTCCCCTTCCTCTGAAATCCGGACTGGGTGTGCAAAAAGTAGATAAATTACTACATTTTATGGTTAAATTTCTATTCTATAAGCTACTAGGGGGATCCCTTTCTTTCTACTTGGAACTCCCTATCACAATCTTTTTCGATGCTCATCAAGATGCAAGTTCTCTCTATAGATGTATAAAAATTTTTAATTAATAATAATTACAGGAAATGTATTTAATTGGATCAATGTAAATTACATTTAGGAGTTAAGAATATTAGGCCCCTCCAGAAATAAATTTCTATATAATAATAATAATAATTTTTTATTTTTTGCTTTAAAAATACCATCTACAAAAATAAGATTGGGTCACCAAGAGGCAACAGAGCCAGTACTGGTGACTACTTAAATTATATAAAAAGTAGGTAAATAACAATAATAATTAAGATTATATAAAATTACAAAATTCAAAACAACAGAAACGATACAAAACAAAATAAGGTTTTTGAATTAATAAATAAACACAAGACATAAATTTATCAAAATATACATAGATTAAACATTCTGGACAAAACTGGAAAATATAAAGAGTAATTTCGCTTCTAAACGTGGAAAAATAAATCAATATCGTCAATTTCAATTAAAAACATAAATAAAACTTTCTTGAAATGATAATAGTTGTTTATTGACTGCAACTCTAATGGTAAACTATTATATAACTTAGGAGCTAAATATAAAAAATGCTTGCGAAATATTTCTTTACGTATAGCTGGTAGTTCAAAGATTATATTAGGACGTCTATCTGAAATGTTTTCTTTTAATTTACAAAGTGATTTATTTTTAAAAAGTTGTAAAATTATTCTAAAAAAGGCATTATAACGAATTGGTAGTAATCTTAGGGATTTATAATGAGGTGTATTAGTAGTTTTAAAGTAATTTAAAATTTTGAAGCATTTATTCTGTACAGATATAATCGGATACAAATTGGATTTATAGTCACTCCCCCAAGCTAAAATTCCATAATTAATAATAGAATAAAACCATGAGTAATAAAGAGTGATCAGAAAGTCTTTTGAAATTTTATTTTTTAGATAGTAAAACTTATAAAGAATAAAACGAAGTTTTTTAGAAATTTCATTGACATGCGTTTTCCATTTTAGGTTGCAATCAATATACAAACCAAGGTATTTAATAGTATTAACAGATTGAAGAGAATAACATGAACAATTCGAAAACGCTGCGCAGTTAGGCGAGTGATACTTAGGTTCAAAATTAAAGCTAGGGTTCTTCAAACTGAAATATATGTATTTAGTATTTAGTATATATATGCCACAATCTCGTAATTTTCAATAGGTTTTGTAAATTACTAAGAACTTTCACTGATTTCACACAGTGATTGTAAAAATCAGCCCAATAAAAATATATTATAAAATTATGTGTAAAGAACCAACCACAATTTATAGAAAATTGTAACACTTTACAGTTTCGAGGAATGAGGGATTCAACCAAAGTCTAATATTTTTTAGAATTATTAAAGTTCATTTACTTCCGTGATTTGAACAATCAAGAACTTTAATTTATTAAATTTACCGGGATAGATGGCCGTGTTTGATGAATGGAATTTCCAAACGTTTCGCTCTCTGCTTCGGAGAGCATCCTCAGTGGTTTGTGGTTTGCCACTGAGGATGCTCTCCGAAGCAGAGAGCGAAACGTTTGGAAATTCCATTCATCAAACACGGCCATCTATCCCGGAAAATTTAATAAATTACTCTTCAGGTCGTGGAAGTTTTCATCAATTTATAAATCAAGAACTTGTTCCTAAACTTGTAAATACAATTGATTTTCGTACTTGAAAGTACTTTTTATGTTTTCCTTTTTTGAACTTTAACCAATCTGTAACAGTTTCCTGGATAAATTTCATTTAAAACAACTGTTCAGGATAAGAGTCTAATTAAAGTGATAAGGGGATAAATATTAATAAATCTGGGCTCAATATTTAAAGCAGTAAAATGCTTTTTGTGATGTTATTAGAAACTGGTAAAAGTTAATAGAAAATATAAAATCATAGTCACTATGGATTCTAAAATGCAATAAATTATGAAAGCCAGCGCCATCTACCCTTAATCCAGGTAACTAAACTGGTAGATCGCTTAAAGAAACCATCTTTTCTTTATCCTTTTCCTACAAAATCCATAAATTCCCATCCCCCCCTAATCATCAAAAATAACAAAATAACAATCCCTCCACCTCTTTAAGTGCATATGTCATAATTTAACCACCCCTAATCTATAACAATCCCTTTTTTATAACACCGATCCAACCGTAGAGAGTGCAATACAAAGAGAAACATCTATTCCCACTGCAGTAAAAACCAGCGAGCGAGCGAAGCTGTTTCGAGAGTTCGAGCAATCATGCTGCCATTGGTCGAAAAACGTCACAAGTAATTATACACTGATAATACAAATTTTTAAAAGCACTACTAGATGTCCATTACTTTCGTAATATATTAATGTCTGAGGACTTATTTTGGTTATTAATAGCTGTTTTAGATATTTTGGAACTATTAAACGGGCCACAAAAATTGTAAAAGCAATCGGGATGCGCTTCGAATGTCAGAACAATATGGCGGACAACAGCTGTGGAGTAGAAATATCTCTCGTTTAAAATCTCTCGTTTACGTCTCGTTCCCATCTTGTGTTTTTCCCGTAGAAAGTTTCTGAATACGGCCCATATTTCTACTCCACAGCTGTCGTCCGCCATATTGCTTTGAGATTCGAAGCGCATCCGATTGCTTTTATACTTTTTGTGGGCCGTTCAATAGAAACCTAAAACAGCTATTAATTACTAAAATATATATGTCCTTTAAAATATTCCTTTTTAGACAATTAAAGCATCTGCATCTTGTAATAACTTGCTGTTTTATATAATGTTATATCCCATATTAAAAATTTTAATTTTCTAATTAAATAGTTTTAGTTACTCGTATGGGTCACTGCGCTGACCCCTGAGTAATACTAACAACTCTATCAATATTTTTTCTCTCTATTGTTTATAGTAGACTAGCTAGTATGCCCGGCCTTGCACGGGTGGAGATGGAGATTTTTTCCTTAAAATTTTAAATTCATTTCCTACCTTCCAGGCGCGGATCCAAGGGGTAGCACTCTGGTCAGCACCCCCTTCAGAACCCAAAAAGGTTGTCAAAATGAGTAAAACCCTACTTTTACCGGTCTACTTTCCAATTTTTTTTCTGGGGGAGGACCCCCATACCTCCCATTAGTACCACCAGGGGATCTTCAGATATAATTTTTAGGAAATCTCCAATATTTTAACATTTTGGGTGTAAAAGTGAAGGTAGTGTTGAAAAAAGCCCCCCTTAGACTCAAAACGTTTCTAAATATATGTTTAAACCCTACTTTTAAGCGTCAAATTAAAAAAATGTTCTGGGGGAGGACCCCCATACCCAATGGTACCAACGGGGATTTTGTGTGTAAAAGTGCCCCCCCCCCTCTTGGAGCCGTGCTGGATCCGCGCCTATATTTTAATGAGTGAAAGGTGTCGAATCAAGCATTTTAAATTCTGAACGATTTCTGCATTTACCACATGATTCCCATAAAAAACAAAGAAAAACATATTAGAAAAGTATTCTTCCAAAAATCACTTAAAATTCTCAGTTAGAGCCCTTAATTAATCGTATTTTCATGATTTTATTATATCTTTGGTATAAAATTTAATAAAACATTCCTGCAATGTAAGAAAAAATACAATATTTCCACTTGAAAGGTTTTGAATATTACTCTAGTTTTTTGTCTGTTAACCAACTTTATTAAAAGCAACTATATGATCTTCATTTGATTTTTCATCCTCGTTTCCATGGAGGCTATTTTAACAACAATGCAATTCCATTAAACTTTTTATTTAAAAATTAAACTATCAAATAAAAATATTATGCACTTTACTTCACAGTTTTAAAATTTAAAATTTTGTTGAAATATATTTTTAGATTATTAATATAATTTTTAAACAGCTTTTGATATAGTTTTTCTTTTGAAAACTTGTTATTTTGCATTATGTTTTTTTTGTAACAATGGGGTGAACAGATCTCTTCTGGAGGAGAAATAAAGCTATTTCAGCAAAATGACCTTAAAAAGAACAAAAAAAGGGTCAAAGGGTCAATTAAAGTTTTCGAAATATAGCCTATGTTTTTTCTGGGATTCTTTTACGTAGGTATGGGTCATTTTCAAAATTTGCTTACATTCCCACACAGCACACTCATCCATATATCGTCAAATTCTCGTTGAAAACTCGTAGCGATGTTCCGAAACTCGTTCACGTCCATAAATGACGTCTATTGCACGTTTATTCAACGTCATGTTTGGATCATCCATAACTCGTCTTTAATTCGACGTCGAATAAACGTCTATTACTGACGTGAAATGGAACAGCTGATTGGATCTGAACTCGCTATTTCCAAAACTGGTCCAAAGCACGTCGAATAAACGTCTTTTGTTTTTTAGGAAGTTTATATTCTTCCGTTGGCAACTCTGATGGATTCTGAATCCGAAACTTTCAAACATTGTTTCGCCTCCATGTTTTTCGTCAAAATCGTTTTGGTTTTGGATGATAGGAGCCGCTGTGTTATGAAGTTAGTAATTATTTAAATCTTAATTAATTTTACCTTGTTAAGCTTTTTATTGCTTTAATTGCAGTAAGGTTTGGTTGCTGGATTGTATTTACCGTAAATCAATCTAAATTGAAATCTAAATCTAACTTGGTTCTGATTTCTTTTGTTCCGAATGCCTTTTCTCGAAGTCCTTGGTTTTGAATTTTCATTTATTAATGTTGTATTTATATTTTGATTTATTATTATTGAATTCTTATTTATATTCAATTATGGCGTCAACATTTTACTTCTTCTGTTAATCTAATGCTCTTTTGGTCACCCAAAAGTAGAAATATTGCTAAATGTTTTCAGCTAATTGATTAAAATGTTTAGTTAAATCAATAACTGTTTAGTTTATCAATAAAAATAAAAAAAATTGTCAATATTTGAATATATGACGCTCATAAAAACTTGGTGATATTTAGTGGGACCCTTAACGGAATTGAACCAAAACTTGGACAAGTACGAAAGTTAATATTACATTTCTTTATTTTTCAGCTCTATTATAACTACTCCTAATCCTACCAAAAATGGAGGTCCACCCATACAAGGACTCTTATATAGTACACCAAGCCAGAATTCTTTTAATCCTTTACAGGTAAAATCTTTTAAATATTTGTAAAGCTACATTTGTTTTTTATTTCGCTATCCTATGTGAAACCTGCATATAAATTTTTTCCATCATTTGTTTCTTAATCATAAAAATGAAAAAATATTATATGTTATATTAACTAAGTTCTTGTTCCTATAATTTATAATTGTAGGTACAGTAAAATGTGTCAAAATTAAAGCATGGATATTGCATAATGAATTTGTCTTTTGTGATCATTTAGTTCTAGATTGCTTAAAGCAGGGTTTCTCAAACTGTGGGTCGCGACCCACTGGTGGGTCGCTAGTCAGTTTTTGGTGGGTCACATGAAGATTTTTAATTTTTCTGGACATATATTTAACATATACATATATATTTAACAGTGTATTTTTATAGTTTTTACAAACGTGTTATTGACTTTTGAATTATCAAACTATTATTTCAACTTTTGATATTTATCAAATTACCATATATAGTAAAAAGAATAAAAACTTGATTTATTTTGTTTGTTGATGATTGTATTTTAAAGTTGTTTCTCATCAGTTAGGTAAGTTGGCATTTAATATTTTTTTTATAATTGACTATCAAACAAGGACATATTATTTTTAAATGTTGTGATGCACTTTCAAAGGTTCCTGACCAATTTTGATTATGTTATAATGATTATGCTGGGAAAGTTCTCAAGGATATGATGTTATTGTCTGCATAAATAAAATTGGTGGCTTGTCACCATGGCAACACAATAGAAATGCAATGGGAAATGACTAGTAATGAGCCGCCAAATTTATTTACACAGACCATAGAAGTTACCCGGGTCATATTTAAAAGAATGTTAGCATTTATTCTTTTTCCCACCAATTTCTCGCTCCATTCTAAAATGTTCGTTCAGTAAATTGAAGAAATACATTCTTTATTAAAATTATGATAATTGATTAAAGATCTAGATTAAAGATGAAACTGTATAAGTAGTTTTTAATGTTTTATAATTATTTTTTTCTTTCTAACTTTTCTCAAAATTTGTCTACTTTATTTCAATAATTTTGTTAAAAGTTTGTTAAACAGCATGGAAAATATGTTTTAGAAATGTTTAAATATTTTTTTACTTGTTTCTTTTTTTCAACTCTGGAAGTATCCAGTCTCATAAGTTTCTGCTCTTTTAGCTATGGAGGGTCCCAGTTTTAGTTCTGTATTCACCCCAAGCAAATCATTTCGTGCTGGGAACACATCTTGTATGTCTCCAGCTCAAATCGACCCATTTTATACTCAAGGGTAAGTTTTTGGATGTTTCTTTTAAATGCATAATTTGCACCCTTAACATAGTTTTTTTTATTAAATTTTGTTGTTTTTAATGCAATTTTACGCAAGTCTTCTGCTATAACTTCATACTTTAAATCACACACTTTGCTTAAAGAACTTAAAACATATTTTTAACATGAAAAATATATATTTTAAACTTTTATTTTGTAATCTGACATAAATATTTATTTAGACTAAAAATATCTCTTAAATTTTTATTTCTTTTATTATTTACAGTGAAGCTTCGAAAAATAGTGATCAACTAGATGAATCATGGGTTACAGTGTTTGGGTAAGTAAATTTGATTAACTACCTCCTTTTAATCAGTTTTTAAAATAAGGGAAAAACACATGTTCCATACATGCTTTTTTATGTTTTTTCTCACAATCATCAAACCTTTTTTTATTGAAATTTTCATTCATGCATGTTTACATTTTGTTCTAACTTTTTTTTGATACAGTTACTTTACTTTTTTTGTTTTACTTTTAGTTCAAGTCTAATTCACATTCTACTCAAATTAAAGATTTAATTATTAATTATCATTCTCTCTTTTCCATGTTTAGATTTCCAGTAGCATCTGCTTCTTACATTCTGCAACAGTTTTCTCAGTATGGAAATATTGTTGAACACAAGGTATAGTTTTTCAGATTAAATTCTACATAAAAATAAGAAGTTGGTTTTGTCATTCATTTTGATACAAATGCTAGATCCTAATAATAATGTTACATTGAATTTAGCCCTCACCTACTGGCAATTGAATGCATCTGAAGTACCAATCGAGACTCCAAGCTAAAAAAGCCCTAAGTAAAAATGGTAAAGTTTTCAGTGAAAATATAATGGTTGGGGAGTGAAGCCATGCATAGAAATGGTAAGTCTTCACATTAACAATATTTTTAAAAGGTAAATTATTATTTTGCCTTATGATTTGTTCTCTATTGTGTATTTGTTTCACTAACTGAAGGCATCTTACCTATTTTTACAATTTGAATTAGTGGTTATTTAAATGTAATTAGGATTAAAAACAATTTGTACTTTTTTATTACATATTGCTATCTTTTAGATTATTTTTTACTTAAATAATCCATAAGCAAGTTGCTTGCTTTACTTATGCAACTAACTCGCCATTTTCATGTGGGGATCACCCAGTAAAAAGTTCGTATCAAGTATAAGGCCTGTGGACAAACCACTAAATCACCATTACATAATGCTCATTCCTTTCAAGAATGTCATATCTTAAAAATCAATGATATTTAGTTATGACTGTTTTCAGAAAGCTCTGAAGGAGGTCTACAACCCTGCGAAACCCTCATATTTTTAAACTGGGTAGTAAAGAAATTAACCAGATTCTTATTATTTATTTTCAATGCAATTCTAAACTTTCAAATGCCTCACCTGAAAATTTAGGTTTATTGAGATATGACGTTCTTGAAAGGAGTGAGCGATAAGTGGTACATTGTTCGGTTAAGAGCATGATTCTGTGATGAAAACTTGCAAAAATAATTTGAAAGGAAAGGAATATTTTCACTGGTATTTAGAAAGTAAAGCTTTGTTAATCTAATTTCTATTTAAAAATCAAATTTATTTGTTTAAAAATCATGTATTCTTAAGCATATCTGCTTTGAGGGTTTAAAAACAAACAAATAAAACATGTTTTAAACAAAACAAAAAACTGATTTAAAAAACATGTTTTTTGTTTAAAAAAATTTATTCCCAACCATGTTTCTCACTGGAACAACAAACATTATATATTTTTTCTTCCTATCTTTTAAGGACCTCATGGAATCTTGTAAAGAAAATTCAGTCCTGGAAAGAAGTGTGGCAGAGAGTATCCTGGGGGATTCTTCAACTCAAGAACCTTTGAAGCCCAACTTGAAAAATATTAGACCTCTAACACAGGCTTATCAAAGCCCTATACTCAAAATCAGGTAATTTATTGTATTTTTTATTTGTCAGATAATTGTGATTAAAGTGTAATGTGCATAAATCAGGGGTGCTTTTTTATTGGGCACCTCTAAAAAATACCTTTTTAAACGACATGAATTCCAGAATTCTAGTTTTTATATAAATTTGCAAGAATCTCAAGCTTAACAAGAAACCAAAATTAGGTCCAGTTAAAAAATAAGTGCAAAGCTGCAACATTAACAATGTCTCTTATGAAGAATCTGGTCCCATCACATCAGTTCTAAGCGGAATTACATAATAGTTACATCATTCTGAAAGAAAATTTTAACCACCGTAGCTACGATCGAGCTTTGTTTACATACGGGGAAATGCCTTCAGAACAAGAAAAATTTTAAATATGAACGTTTCGATAATTGGGATTCTAGATAAAAGGTTTGTTACTCTAATAATTTTCCGTATTTTAAGTTGAAGTTTGTACCATCCCTAATAAATTAGTAGAGTTGTAAAAGCTAATGTGT
Source organism: Tetragnatha versicolor (assembly GCA_024610705.1). Lineage (NCBI taxonomy): Eukaryota > Metazoa > Arthropoda > Arachnida > Araneae > Tetragnathidae > Tetragnatha > Tetragnatha versicolor. The sequence continues at coordinate 338,296 of JANDEH010000005.1, read as the reverse complement.
TTCAAAGAAGGGTTTAGTTGTTCATTGATATCTACTCCCTGTTTAAGAAGCATTGCACAATCTCTTAATGTTAATTTGTGAATAAGAAGTCTACTTGGTAATAAAATACTTTTATGTGCATGGGTTACCTTTTTTTTCCATGTTACAATTCATTGAATTATGTGTATTGGGTCAATATTAAAGTCAGCGGTTAAAAATAGTTAAGCTAACTAGGATTCTGAACAGGAAAGTTAATTTGATTTTTCTTCTCCAGGTTATATCCTATTTATTAATAAATTACAAATTTTATAACTAAAATATTTTCTCGAGTTATATCCTTTATATTAAGTTGAAATATTGTTATGAAAATTGCTATCTTTTCAATTTTCTTGATTTATGTGTGCCAATTGTCCAATATGCAGTTGCTTAGGTGTTACATGCTGTTTTTTTTTTCAGGTGACAAATACTAAGTCAGGAGGCATAGTTTCAAAAGCCTTTGAATACTTGTGGAAGCTGCATTGATTGTAGGGACAAGTAATATACTGTTAAGCCGATGCATTGTTGTTTAAACAACATACTATTTAATGATTAAAAATCAATTTTTAGTGTAAATAAATTGAATGTTGTATTTTATTTTATAAGGACAATTGTGCTTTTTAGACGCTGCTGTTTTGCATTATTTCAGGTTTCCTCTGAAAATAAAAACTTTGAATCATATACATTTTTGTTCTTTTTTCAAATTTTGTTTTGAAGTTAGTGTTTGTCAATCTATCTAATATTTTCAAGCCTGGAAACCGCTAATTCAAAAGAAAATGTTTCCATAATATTTAAGGGTTTTGACTACTTCTACAAGCATTTGTACAATTCTTTCTAATTTTAAGAAACCAGAATAAGTCAGCTGCATTTTGGTGTTTTCTTCCAGGTATTCCAGGTATATTTAGATATGATTACAAAAACACAAATTTCTTTGAACTTCATGTTTTCTCTGATGTTAACTTCTGTTTGTAATTTTTAATGCTAATAAAATTAATTAATGTTCAAAATAATGAAATAATTTAGAATATTTTTTTCATGTTTTCTGTATTAAAAATATCCTTGTGATATTTCTGTTAGTGCTATTCTGTAGGTAATATAGTATTTGACATTCCATCTTTAAGTCCCTGAGATATTTGTCTTGTTTTTGTTTATTATTTTTTTTATGAAGTTCTAAATAATTGGATTGATTGTTCAGATATTTTGGTTATGATGATCCTGTTTTCTGTTAAAACGTATAATTTGTATATTAATAATCTATTTGTAATTCCATTCTGCAGATACAATCATCTGATTACCTTTGTACAGATTTAAAATTTTTACTGTAAGGATCTTGACATTTTTAACATGATGTTCTATGTTTTAAAAAAAAATATGGGAAAGGGTTTTATTGCCCAGTCCTTTTTTGCTTCCACCACTGTAATTTGATTTTTCAATAGTGTGTTTTGTTTTTAAATAAAAAATTTCTTAATCTGTTAAACAAATTTTTTCATGTAAGAGGAAATCCTACATTTTCTTTTAGCTCATCACTGGTAACAAAGTATCAATAAAATGATACTTGTTTTCAAAAGGTTTGTAAGTATTTTTTAATTATTATAATATTTCAATATTTGTACAGCTTGAAATCCCTAAGTTATGGTTCAGATATCATTTATGCAGTTTTAGGACTTTTAGCTTTTTATGATCATTACTTAAAAATTTAAAATCTTATTTAATAAAATGAATCTTAATATTAATTGAATTGTTGAAATAATAGTTTTTGTTGGAGTCATTGTGCAGAACTTATTTTAGTAAAAAAATATAGGAAATGAAAGTGAGTTATTAAGATTAAAAAAAGTTTATTTTTAATTAAGATATAATAAATATTGCTGTACAGTTTAAATCTTATTGGATTTCTGGGTTTTTTAATGCTTTGAAATTATTTTGTGGAGGTATTAATATATACATTTAATTAAATGTAATAATATAACCATGGCAATTGTATTAAATTCAATGTAAATAATTTTAAAGTTATATTTACATTAAATTGAATAAAAATATCATGATAGTTTTATTCAATTTAAAGTAATTATAACTTTAAATTATTATTTACATTGAATTTAATATAATTGCCATGGTTATATTATTAAATTTAATTAAATGTATATATTAATACCTCTATAATAATTTCAATGCAATGGGTAATCCATAACTAGTCGATATAACGTTTCCTAGGTCCAAATAATGGTCTAGTATAAGGCCCAGATATGCTCCAAAACCTGTCGATTTCTCTTCCATCGTGACGTCTTTTCGACGTTTTATAAACGGTAAAAGACCGGACATTTCGACGCGGGATCGATGTAATTTCGACCACTTATCGACGAGATCTGGAAGAGTCACTGGACGAGTATGACGTTTTATCGACGTCTTTTCGACGAGTGTGTGCTATGTGGGTTTGCTGTCCCGAAGGTAAAACATGAAAATTAAACAATTAATCATTATTAAAATTTCTGTTTAAACTTTGATTTAGGTAAAGTAGACTAACACCCGTATTGACCAACACGAGTTACTCTGGAGTTAGGTGTAAAACCTCGTACTCTGGAGTTAACGTTATCGACCACACCAGAATACCTTAACTCTCGAGTGAAAAGCAGTACTTCCGTTAACACCTCAACTTTGGCGAGTTACTCTAGAGTTAACAACAAAAACAAAATGGACGCGGGAGGTGTTTATTTTTGTAGAAATCGGACAGATCAGATGTTTTTCGCAGGAAATGATAAACAGCCTTCATTTGTTCTAAGAAGATGTTCTGCTAAGCTATGGTCAAAGTCGGAGGAGGTAGACAAAGACATGAGGTAAGTTTTTAGGATTTTTAAATGTCTTTCGTTTTTACTTCTCGGCTCTCGCAATCGTGACATCTGGATGTATACTATATATTTATGAAGTATTTTGAGAATAAACGGTAGTACTGTTGCATTAGCTAGGTGCAAATTTCGCCAATAGGACTACATTTGCTTCGTCTTACAAATTACATGTATGACAAACAATTAAAAGAAGGTTCAATTCTGCTAAAGTTTCCGCCAAACACCGGCAAGCTCTTTTGAACTCAAAAAAGTAGAAATATTGCTAATTAATATCAAAATCATTGATTAAAATGTTTAGTTAGATCAATAGCTATGCAGTTTATCAACAAAAATCAGAATGTTAACAGAATTGAACCAAAAGCATAATTACATTAACAATAGATGTTTTGCACTCTACTACTCTTGGCAGTTGCATCCAGCTAATGCAAACAGAACTACTACAAAAAAAACAGCTGAGAGAAAAACAAAATTTAAATCAAATAAAAAATTTCACATCAAATATAAATACTTATCACTTATCCAATTTATTTTTCATGCTCTGAATTATCTTTAATTCCCTCCTCCTATTTTGGAAACATTCATTTCCATAAATATGTATAAAATGTTATATCCAATAAACAAACTTCAAAATGTAGAAGTACACTCATACACAGTGTTGAAATGTTTTGAATTTTGCAGAAAATATTTTTAAGTAATTGTAAATTAAGTTTTTGATATTACATTGATTTTTTCTTACTGTATGTTTATAAATCATTATTACAGTAATAGGGAACAATATCACTGTAGTGTAAAAAACATCCAGGGTCACTACTAGATGGCGTGACCATAAGCTAAAGCTCTATTTGGAATTATAAATGTGTCTGTTTTCGTTTTCATTCATTCATGGGGTGTCTTGTTGTCACGCAGAACAGAACCAGGCTTGTTGTATAGGGTAAAAATCAAGAAGTGGGTTCGGGTTGGCGCCTCTTTACGAATTTTTAGCCTCCAACTTCACTTTGATACTTAGGCGCTCTTTGGCGCTACTACTTCGCTTGGCGTTTCAACCCACTTCTAGATTTAAGCCACCGTCGCAATTTCAAAATTGAGTTCTTTGCTATTTTTAACCACTGCAGGTTTATTTTTTTAAAGAACCAGATATCACACTTTTATTATATTTTAAGCCTTAATTTAAACAACTGGGGCACTTAGTTTGCAGAAAAATTTGAAGACATTTTTGTGTACAGAATGTTTTTTGTTTTATCCAACTAAGTGCCTTTGATAACTAATTAGGCATTTGATCGCGTAAAATCCTCTACCATTCATAGTAATCCCTAATGCTTGCAGGTGCAGGATTTTATTGATGTGGGATACATAAATATGTAACAGTATTGCCTCTGTGATGTTCGGTGTATTATTATTGGTTATGTTACTTCTTAATTCAATTCCTGCTATTCCTTAGAAACTTGGCCTTTATTATAACAAAACAATACAGGATCTAACTGACTAAGCTTGCGGTTAATAGTAGCTCTGTAAATTAAGAAAAAAATTTATTTCATTTCTGTATGTTAAAATAAACAAACCATGCTTACTTATTTTCTCCTTTTTAGGTTATTCAAATTTTTTTTTTGCTCGTGGTTCCCCTCTGTATTAGAGGCCCTGACTGAAATAGCCTGTCTAGGAGGCTGATCAGGAATATCCTGACCATCAGAGAAGGTATGTTTTTATGAATTACAATTAAGGTCTGTTACAGAGGCCTTGGCCTTTTTGTTAAAAATACTAATAACCTTTGTCTTTCCAATTTTTATTGTTTACCAAAATTTATTCTTTTAAATTTCTCTGCACAGATCCATGCCAGGAATGTCGTCGAGAGGTAGTATTGGGTTTGGAAGCCACAGTTTGCTTGCCTCAAGATTCCCTTGTGCTGCCGTCTGCAAATGCCAAAAGATTATCCTTGCCACGCTGGTTATCCATCACACAGGAGGAACAAGAAATTTCCCCTGATAATACTGACTTCATCAATACCTCTCTGCAGATAGTGGGAATTGCCCAGAAGAATTTCATTGTGTCGAATTTTTTTTCTCAAAATTAATTTTATAAATGGGGCTGGGATTTGCATGTAATGTATCTTTTCAGAAACCTGATATTGCATAGATTTATCAAATTCTACACATTTCAAGGGATTTTGGATTGATTCAGACCATTTTTATTTTATAAATTTTTACATCTTTTAGTTTATTTACATGTTTTTGTACATTTAAGTTATAAACATATATTTTGCTACATATTCAATTTTGGGGGTTTTCATGAATAATCACTAATTTTTCCTACTAGTGTTTTGAAATTTTTTTTCAAAGCTTGAAATTTAGTGTTTTAAATAGTTTTTTATTAATAATTCATTAAAAATCTTTAAAATAACAAAATTTCTTCCTATTTTTAAATACACATTTTGCACTTTTTGTTACATATTTACCTATAATAAATACATATATGTATATAATTTCAGTTTTTAGTTACATGCAAATCACAGCCCTATTTATAATATGCTTTTATTTTTAAGATAAATTGTTTTCATTCTTGAAGTTTCTAATGTCAATTTTCTAACTAAGATTGTTGCAAAATTGTTTTATTTGCTTTGCATTTGAGTTTCTTTTTCCATTGTTTTTCTGTGCTACTTAGTATTTAAGAGAGATGGCATTATTTATATTTGTATGTGACTATTTCTGTGTGTGTGATTCGATTTCTTCCCCATATCTGCCCGTACTGTGTTCTAGTTTATTCTGTATACCCCAGTCGTAGTTTTGCTAGGCATCTTGTAACATCATTTATTATATCGCTGGTTGATATGTCTGGCTAATTTTGCAAATATCCCCTATATTGATTTTTTGAGTACCAAGAAAGAAAAACCGCAGAGCTGTCATTACTTTCATAAATGTAGAAACTGCATTGTGCAGATTGTTATTATAACTCTGTCCCAATTTCTATCATCACATCAACTGTACTTTTAACAAACCTGTACCTTATGAGAAAGTCCAAATCATCGAAATCCTTGTTTCGAATGTGAAAAACTTTCAGTACATTGGATTAAATCCAACTCTTTGAAGTGTGTGTTAAATGTTAGAGATCATTGATCTTGACTTTGCTACTACATAAATTTAATTAGTAGTTGGCTAAAAATGTTTTTCTTGAAAAAATTTATTGTATGTGTTTTCCAAATTTAATTACATCACTAAGCTTTTTTGAGGCACTAATGATGATTTTTTTGTAACTTCTTTAGAACTTATATTCTTGTTTCTAAGAATTAAAAACTTTGTAACATTTAAACATTGCAACTTTGATCATTCAAAGCTGAAGGATCCACTAAAAAGCTTTGCGTTAAAGAAGTTTAATCTTTTTAACTATAATTCTAGGTCCACAAGTGTATTAACTTTATTTAAATGAGAAGTCGAGAAAACTTAAAGACCCTAGACCTTTAAAATCATTATCAAAGTTGCAGTGTAAGTTTTATATAAACATGATATTTTGATGCAGTATTGTATACTTAAATTGATGTACTTCTTGGACCTCACTAATAAATTTTCATGCTTTTCTTAATCCAAAAAAACTTTAAATTGTTTGTGATTCTTTTTAACTTGTATCAAATTAAATTGAACTTCATCTTAAATAAATTTAGCTTTACAAAAATTATATTTACATTTGTTATATTAAAACATATTTAAAATTTTTATATCACATATAAATTTAATCTTTTTGATATGATTTTTTGCTAAAATTTCATTGTACAGCTGTCCGGCTAATTCAGTCTCAACTTCATTACTGGAACAATTTAAATATTTATTAATATGTTATTAAACCAAGGAATATAGGTTCTCCAAAGAATATGAGAGTTAGGGTTGAAATTAAGAAAAACTTGATTAAAATCTAAAATTACACGGTCGCAAAAAAATTCAATATGTAAAAATTCCTAATATATTACTTCACCAAAATTTTTTTCCCTATCGTTCAGATTTATCACATAAAAGTCACTGACAAATAGACATTTTCTATGATTTATGTTTAGTCAAAACTAGCTAAACTGAATTTGATTTACTTTTCCCCCAGTTTTCAAACATTTAAACCCTTATCGGTTGTAGTAATAAGGATCAGTATGCGAAGGAGTGAACAGAACATTCCCACAAAGAACATTGTTCTTTTCTTGAAGGAAGAATGATTCATAGATGTTTGTGTTAGAGCTGATAATCAAATATATAATTAAATTATAATGATTAGTTATGCTGATATAAAAAAATAATTTGTTTAGCTGATAAAAAATGCTTAACATAATTCTTTGCATTAAAAACTTGGCGACTGAATTTATCTTTGCTTTAGACCCAGGTTAAAATTTATGCTGGAAAAAGCAAAGAAAGTATGCTTGTTTTTGCTGGTTATTGCTGGGTATGCTGGTTTTCTTTGCTGGCGTATGCTTGTATATGCTTGCCAGCATGGGATGCTGTCTGAACCAGCATACATATGATAGCATGGCTTGCTTATTAACAAGCATCCGATGCTTTTAAGCAATTCATGCTACCTTCACAGCATGGAGAGCTAGGTACCTTGGTGTGCTATTTTATGCTTTTTTATGCTTGCCAGCTTGGGATGCTATGTAACTAGCATGGGATGCTATCTGAACCAGCACACATATCATAGCATGGCTTGCTTTTTTCAAGCATCCGATGCTTTTAAGCAATTCATGCTACTTTCACAGCATGGAGAGCTGGGTACCTTGGTGTGCTATTTTATGCTTTTTTATGCTTGCCAGCTTGGGATGCTATGTAACTAGCATGGGATGCTATCTGAACCAGCACACATATCATAGCATGGCTTGCTTTTTTGAAGCATCCGATGCTTTTAAGCAGTTCAAGCTACTTTCATAGCATGGAGAGCTGGGTACCTTGGTGTGCTATTTTATGCTTTTTTATGCTTGCAAGCTTGGGATGCTGTGTAGCTAGCTTGGGATGCTATGTAGCTAGCTAACGCAGCAATAGCAGCACATGCTATGGACAAGCATCCGATGCTTTAAAGCAGTACAAGCTACTTTCATAGCATGGACAGCTTGGTACTTAGGTGTGCTATTTTATGCTTTTTTATGCTTGCCAGCTTGGGATGCTATGTAGATAGCTGACGCAGCAATAGCATCACATGCTATGGACAAGCATCCGATGCTTTTAAGGGGACGCGGTACCTCTGTTCGACAAAATTACGAACAAAAAATTTTTAGTCCAAACTAATCTATTTGCATTCGTCTATCATCCTACAAATTTCTAAAACTTTTCATTGAAAAATATCCAAGCTGTAGTTAAAATTTTTACTCAGAACTACTTTTTCATTGTTTAAAATGCTAAGGCTTTTTATCTATTGGACCAAATCTCTTGACATTTTTTCTGGCTATTGTTGGAAGTTCGTTTAACAAAAGGTGGTAAGGGTTTTTTGATATTCATGGTAGATTTTTTAAAAATATTACTGAATTTTGATTTTAGCATCTTTATGGGTTTTTTGCTAGCGATACAAGAAAAAAATATTTTTATAACTTAAACCAGAAAACCCTTAACAGATACCAACTTTTGTTGTATATAGATTGAGGTATTTAATAAAAAAATTAATGAGTGTAAGTAAATTATTGTAGGAGGAGTGGCATTTCAAAAACACCTCTTAAATTTGAAGTTTATTTTTTTTAAAAACTTAGAATTCTTAATTTTTTGGTATTTTCAATTTGGAATGTCCTTAATACAAGGCAAATACATTTATTACCACCAAAACGTTTCAAAGAACGATGAATTTAAAAATGTTGACCAAAAAGGTACTGCGTCCCCTTAAGCAGTTCAAGCTACTTTCATAGCATGGAGAGCTAGGTACCTTGGTGTGCTATTTCATGCTTTTTTATGCTTGCCAGCTTGGGATGCTATGTAGCTAGCTAACGCAGTAATAGCATCACATGCTATAGACAAGCATCCGATGCTTTTAAGCAGTTCATGCTACTTTCATAGCATGGAGAGCTAGGTGCCTTGGTGTGCTGTTTTATGCTTTTTTATGCTTGCCAGCTTGGGATGCTGTGTAGCTAGCTTGGGATGCTATGTAGCTAGCTAACGCAGCAATAGCATCACATGCTGTGGACAAGCATCCGATGCTTTTAAGCAGTTCATGCTACTTTCATAGCATGGAGAGCTAGGTACCTTGGTGTGCTGTTTTATGCTTTTTTATGCTTGCCAGCTTGGGATGCTGTGTAGCTAGCTTGGGATGCTATGTAGCTAGCTAACGCAGCAATAGCATCACATGCTGTGGACAAGCATCCGATGCTTTTAAGCAGTTCATGCTACTTTCATAGCATGGAGAGCTAGGTAGCTAGGTGTGCTGTTTTATGCTTTTTTATGCTTGCTAGCTTGGGATGCTATGTAGCTAGCTTCCAAAGGTTTCAAAATTTTTTGATAATTTTTATAGAAGTAATTAGATCCTTTCACTCTGCAAATTTTCTATATCAGTGAGAATAACATTTTTAAAAATTTCAATTTTAAAATACTCTGGTTAAAAATATTTAGTACAGTAATGTTTTTAATTTACTTGAATAAATTTAGAAAATTCTTTCGCAAAGTAGTTTTATTATGTAGTAAAAATTTAAATTTTCTACAAAATTTAGTTTTGGATAATACATTCAAAAATTGCATAGTTCAGAGTCCTGAGACCCGTATGACACAATACCATTACATGCTAGGTAACAAGCATCCAATGCTTGTTAGCTAGCTGTTTAAGGTACCTTCATAGCAATGAATGGTGGGATGAACCTGGGACGTTAAGCCTACATGTACTAGCTTTGACGCTGAATAGCTCCGGATATATTTGAAGCCAAGCTTAGTGGTTTATATTTTCTGAAAGCGTCAGAAAAGTTGTTTCTAACAATAGGTTAAACTAAGACGTGGTATAAAAGTTGCGCAATCTAGAAAATTTATATTTTAGTTTTTCAAGACGATTTTTCACGGATTTCTCCCAAAATAATTGTCAAAGAGCTTATTAATAATCATATTCTTGAAGAACTCTTTGAAACTTGTTAGAAAGACTCCGCTTCTTCTGGAAAAAAGGAGTTAGGGGCGTTAAAAAGTGAAAATAAAAACGAGCACGCGGTTCTGAACTCTCTTAATATGAGTCCAATCTCCTAGTGTAATACATCATTCAATAGGAAATATTAAGGAGGTACACATACTAAAATTTCAGAACCCTATCTCTAAAATTAAGGACGTGAGGCCCAATTAAAATTTTCCAATAAAACTGGAAAAACTCCCGAAATAAGGAGCCAATCCCCTTATGCTTTACATATTCTTAATCTACTAAATGACGTGAACACGATGATGTAAAACACTTGGGGGTTTATTTATATTTTTACGCATTCCTCCTTTTTCTCATACCCCAAAAAACGTAGTGGATTCCTATGAAGACAAGTTAATCACTTTTGTGTTCAAAAATTCATGGATGACGTCAAAATCACCATGGAAACTCGAAATTCCGGAAAAAGCTTACCCTATTACTCTACTATCATAATAAAAATTCAAAAAATTTCAAACTTTTTATTAAATACCAATTATTAGGCTACTTTTGGACTTGTATTTTTTACTCAAAACTACGATTTTTTACGACTCCGAAAAGCCCCTAAATGTTTAACGAATTGCATGAAAATTCGATATGAAGTGTATTTTAAGGTCCTCTTTAAGAATATGTCAAAGAAAAAATTTTGAATTGCGTTTATTAGGTTTAAAACGACAAAAGAGTACTATTTCGACAGTGAAATACCTGCTGTAAATAATAATTACAAATAGAAAAAAAATGCATTCATTATTATAAATTAAATAAAAAATAATGACATAATTTGAACTACTTTAAAAGCTAAGTAAAAAAATAAAGCTGCACAAGGGTAAATGAACGTAAACTAAGAACAAGAGATACATGTCCCAATCTCACCCCTCACTAACAAACAGATCGGATGGGCTGTTGTATCGATTTAATAGTGTATTTGCTTTCTCAGATTTTTGAAAATTTACTTTTAAATTTTATTAGGATTCCTTTTTAAAGCTTGGTGTTATTAATCGAGTAAAAATAATTTTTATTTTATAAATTGAATTTATTAGGTTTTACTTGAGCAAATGGCAACACTAGGTTTGTTTTGGGATGGTAAGTTTATTTGTAACCGGAATTGTCGCGTGGCTTCTTATGCTTCTTATTCCAAGCACTGATTCCAAGTAAGTTGAATCCTCAATGTATTTTATTTATTTTCCAGGTTTTTCTGCCAGGGTCCTCTGTTTTAGTGATACCTAAAATTATCTATATCAAACTAACCGTACGTGTCTACCCTGTTTTTGTGGATGCCTGTGCTCTTTCATAAGAGGACATTCACGAGCAACTTTACCCCCAGTGAAAGTGATTAATTAGATTCAGGGCAAATTGCATCGGAACAGAGCTGCGGTATTTTTTGGTCGTCAGTAAATATTAACATTTTAACTGATGCTGAAATTCTTCGATTAGAATTTAAGCCCTAATTAGATTAATCAAAACAATTTATAAGAGAAAATAAATTCAGTGTAGAACGAAAAAATTTTGACAGTGCCTGAAACATCAGTTTTTTACCATATTGAAGCAAAAAATTAGGAAATTTTCACAAAAATCTTCTTCATAGTCATCTTCCCCACTGAAATTACTCAGAACTTCATCTGAATTTTTTTCAACTCTTCCACACAACCCGATCAGATATAATCAGAAATAATCTTCACGAGCTGAGCTACCATGCGGGCTAACTCTGGAAGAAAACTGTTGCACTGCGGAGAGCAGACTTAGATAATTTAGAAGCGCACAACCGAGCAAAGAGCGTTTTAGAATATTGCAGAAAATATATTTAAATTGTTGATAAATAAATAGATATTTTCGTACTGTTGTTGCTTTTATGAAGCTTTATTACAGTATTTAGGTGATCAACAGGTCTGTCATTATGTTTTAAGACAAAATTCAAACGACTGGGGAGTACTTAATAAGTTTGCAGAATATATTTGAAGAAAATTTTTGTGCGCAGAGAGTTTTTTGTTTTATCAAACTATGCTGCGGAGGAGGTGAGGTCTAGGAAACCGCTGAAAAAGAATTAGTTGAATTTTGAACAGTTGTACTTGTCAAAACATGCTGATAAGAAATGGTCAGGGACAAGATCATGAAAGGGGAAGCTACAAGAACAATCCATTCAATTTGACCAAGCATGTGGTAGAGGGGAGGAGAGGAAAATGTTGTGCGGTCTTCCAGACCGCACATCTGCTTACGGTTAATAAATCTTAAGGTTTTTAAATCCTTCCCAGGGAGGAATTCCCAAATTATCGGGCCATCTCTCGACATTCTCTTGCTCACGACATCCATTCCTTTGAGAGATGGGGATTATAAAAATTTTTCTATATTTTATAAGTAAATTATATTTTTTGATAATAGTGTTTCTGCAATATGGTATGATTTAATGGCAACTAACAGTTCTGTTTAATTTAAAAATATAATTAAGAAGATAGTATTTCACTTCTTAAATTGCAACTATGTAAAAATGTGTATTTGAAAATGAGAATTTAAAAGTAATTAATGCCTATTTTTTTCTCTGGACTTCAATAAGAATTTTCAAAATTATTTGGTCCCCTCGTTAAATTACTTGACACCCTTGAATTAGAGTATCCAAAGAAATTAAAAAGTCGTCATGTGTTTAGCAAAATAAAATGCTACTTCATTTAATGATTGAATTGAGTTACCTGTAAAAAATTTTTCTTAACCATTAATGTAAAATGGGCCATTCCATGGTTACGGACGTAACAAATAGAAACTTTTGAGGCTTTGTAAATAATGAAAAAATTAATTGTAAACTATGGTATTTTTTTTCTAAACATACCAGAGGTAGATTAATAAAATATTAAATTATGACAACTGAACAATGGTTCTAAAATTTTTAAAAAATTTATAACTGAGTGTTACGGACGTAACTCACAGAACTGTCTATATTTCACTTTTCAAAGTTATTGATAAATACCTGTGAATTTTAGGGTAAAATTAAAAAAATTTTTTTCAGTAATTCATTATGAAGGTTTATAAAATTAAAAAAAGTGATTGTAGAAGCAAAAATTTAATTATTTATTAATCTATGGCCTAATTAATTTGTTACGGACGTAACATGTCTGATTTATAACTCATTATTAATGAAATAAAATCATTTAATTGTTCAATATAAAGTTATTTATCAAACAAAATACTATTATCAAAGCATTGGAAAAATATTTTGGTCAGAATTGTTTTTATAGACCACATAATAAGATTTTGAGAAAACGTTAAAATAACCTTAGATTACGTAGCGTAATTTGCATTATTTTACTTATTTTTACATTTTTTAAAACTAAAATGATTATTTTTTGCTTCTAGTCTCATGTGTAAACACATTTTCAATGTATTTATCATTTTTTTTTAGTGAAATAGCTTTTTCTATGGCCTAAATTGATTTATAATGAAATTTCTTCAAACGTTTTACTAATCAACTGCTGACTGACAGCATTTTTTTCACATAATTGACAAATAGCAAAAAGGCTTTTCTTTTCTATTGCTTTGACATTAAAAATCTTATGCCTTTTATTAAATGTTATCTTTTTTTAAATACTCTTTTCCTTTTATTGCTCATTTGTGGCTTAATTTGGGGAAAAAGAGCAAGATAAAAATTGAAAATACCCATATTAGAACAAAAAAGTCCAAAATCACACTCCTTACCCTTATAATATGAAAAAAGACATGTTGGCTAAAAAAATATGGAATATAGGGGATTTTTGGTATCCTAATAGAAAAATTAAAAATTGGATGTTACGTCTGTAACAGTCATAAAATTTTTTAATATGTATCAAAAATTCATGTAATAGTGTTAAAAGCATGTTTATATGATTTATAAAGAGAAAATATGGTTAAAATTTGATTAAGATTACCAGTGAGTTTGTAGAAACTACTATTATCTGTTTTCATGTTACGGACGTAACATAGGGACATAACATAATGAATTTTAAAATTTTAATTATTATATTAATATATCTTAAAATTTTATTATCTTACCTATAAGTAGAATTGTCAGAGATAAAAACTAGCCCCAATTAAATTTCTACAGGTTATTTTTAATATCAGCAAGCCTAGTCAAACTTTACTAACTTTATGTGGCGTATTTTCAATTTTGTAATGTTCAACTATTTTGGCCTAAAACTCTTATTTATAACTTATTTTTTGATATTTAAAAGATGTTTAAAAAGATAAAAGATATTTAAAGAAATTCAACTCTTAAGCTTTAAAATGATGCATTACATCATAGGTTTTATTAACTTTTAAAAATTGGTACTTTGGTTTCATTATTCATGGAATGGCCCAAATATTATAATTTTAATTTAATAGTGAGATTGTTACCTAATTACTTTTTTTATTCTTATTTTCAGTTACATTTATTTTTACATGCATTTATTTTAATATGCTACTGCTAGCCTCTTAATTAAATTTGCACAAAACTTTTTTGCCATTTCGCATCACAACAATGTGTGACCTGTAAGATTATGAGGAGAATGACCGAGAAATTTGACTCCTCCCCGCAGGGATTTAAAAACTGATTCATTACCTCTGTGAAATTTTGTTTTGAAGATTTAGTACCCCAGTCTAAATTATAAGATTCGTAACCACTGATTTGTTTTCTACCTGCAGGCCCACTTCCTTCATCAAGGTGGTTGTTGAAGATGAATACCCTCTCTGTCCACCATCAAATGGCTAAAAAGCCATAGACTGTTAGAGTTAAAAGTAAGTAACATTTATCTTAATTTTTTGTAAAACAAAGGGTGTTTCTGGGTTTCTCCAGGAATTGTTTTTGACATTTAACCCTCATAATGAAGGTAAATAGCTACTTTTTGTTATGCAAAGACTACATTATAATTTTCAAAATATTCAAATTTTTATACTTAAACCAATGCTGTATTTTGATAAAATACACCTTTTTCTACCCCAAAATTAAATATTTCCATTTTCCTAACCAATAATTAATGTTCAGGGACTTGGATAAAACAGTATTTTCATTTTGAATGTTACCTTTTTAAAAATAGAGCCATGTATGTAAAAACCTACTCGACAGCAACGTTTCCTGAACCTAGTACGTCCTATGGGGAAGGAGAAAGTGGGTAAACACGGTTGTTAGGAGGAGTTTCGGTTTGCAAATTGTGATAAAAAGACTTTTTATTCATGGGTTTAACGAAATAATCATATTTTAAAATTGACGTTCTTTGTTTCACTCGAAATTCAGACACCGCGAGGTAAACTACTTTGTTATGTTAGTGACGTTGTAGGGTCAACTAACGTGGCTGTCGTATAATTAACAAAATGGTTATTTCATGTTTTGTTAATTTATGGTACCAAAGTTATTTTGGTTCTTTAGGATATGGAGAGTTAGAAAATCTTTGGTACCAATTTTTCTATTCACTTTCCTGGTGTAGAGGTCAAATTATACATTTCCATATTTTTAGGATTAAGCAGGTATAATTCAGTTCAAAAACCTTTTAAATTATTGTAAATTGGTGGAAATACAGTAAAAAAGTTTCTAAGCTTAAAAGTATCAAATATTGTCAAACAAATAAATAGTTTACAAGAATTAAGCTGAAGTGGTATGTATAAAATTTATGATTAATTGCAAACTTTCTTATTCATATTTTGATATGAAAAGCACAGTAGTACAAATATCAAAATTTTGCTAAGAATTGTCCCGTACGTAACATATGAATACTGTGGAATGAATCTTATTTTTATATGCGCATGTAATAAATTTGAGTATGTTACTTAATTAAATTTGAGCAAAACTATTTATCGCTGTTATAACCATTTCACATCACAGCGACGCTAATTTTGAAAATCGTTGTACTTATTTAACAAAAAATTTTGATAAAGCTATCACTCAAACAAACAAGCATAATCAGTAAGAGAATATAAGGAGGGATGACCCAGGAATTTATGATGCCTCCCCAGAAGGATTTACAAAACACAGATATATTACCTACAACAAAATAAATTTTTACATTTTAGCAACCCCGTCTAAATAATGTCCATAACCATTAAATTAACTTTTGTGTTCTATCTGCAGGCCCACCTCCACCAAATTAGTCTGCTGATGAAGTTGCTCTCGGATACAAACCATTGCTCTACTTATGATGGGGAGATGTCACATAACCGGAAGGCTTTGGAACAGTGTTGGATAAAGTAAAGTAAGTTACTTTTGTCTTCAATGTTAGTAGGGGAGAGGGGGACTTATTTGTACATGGGGTAGGGGAGACTGGGGTACAATGGACCACGGGGCACAGTGGACCACCCCCTGTTTTTTTATATTTATTTTATTTATATGTGTTTCAAATTTAGTTATTTAGATGGTAATCCTACAGCAGTCAGAACAAACCAGAATTCATGTTATTACTTGACTAATAAGCCATTTTATTCCTGTTAGTCTATTTGTATACGAAAGTAAATTTTTTCCTTCAAAGTTGAGAGTGATTTTTCACTGAAGATTTTTGATTTGGAAAACTTTGCTAACCATAATCTTAAGATAAGATATTAAACTATTATATTCCATTGAAGTTAAGGAGTTACATTTACATTTTATATATTTTTTAAAATTATTTTTGCTAAATCTCTATCCGGAGTACAATGGACCACTTCATACGGGGTACAATGGACCACTTAGTTATGCATTTTTATAAGTGAATAAAATTAGTGGAATTAAGAGTTTACTTTTTTACCTGCATAATTAATACTAATTATTCATTCTATAACATTTCCCATTCTTAATTGCTATTGTTTTACACTTAGTTTTATTTAAATCTAAGGGCTTTAGAAGGTTAGTTTTCTTTTTCCTAATCTAAGTCTTATCATAAATTTAATACTATCTCGTATTTAAAAAATAATAATCACAAAGTGAATATTTGTTAGGTAATGTGGTTGTAATTAATTCTGCTACTCTATTTTTATTTATTTACTATTATGTATTCAAATAATGACATTTTTACTGTCCTTAATGAGTGTTTATAGTGAATCAAAATTATGATATCAGTAATGGGAAATTTTAATTAATTATTAATGTTTGAAATGTTACCAATGAAACCTAAAGAAATGTTATGAATGTAAAATATTACTGATAAAAATTTTCTAATAATTTTAAATAATTGTTTTTCATAGTATGTATTTCAGCAATGCGGGTTTTCATTTGCTGGATTTAATATTCGTTAAAATTAGCATCATATGTATAAATTATGTAACCAAAATAAACCAATTTATCATTTACTACATGTTTTGTATCATTAAAAAATGTATTTACTTCATTTATATCAAAATAGTCAAAGTGGTCCATTGTGCCCCGTGCTGTGGTCCATTGTACCCCGGTGCCGGGGTACAATGGACCACTTTGTCACTTGCCATTTAAAAATTTTTATAAAAAAAGTAATCATTATATTTACTTTTCAGTGGATGTTTTATAAACCTTAATATATGGTTCATATGTATGCATGTTATCTAATTTAAAAAATAAGTAGTTTGCCCTTTATGAGTAAAAATTTACAAAAGTGGTCCATTGTACCCCGGTCTCCATACATTAGAACAACCAATATTTCACTATGTTAAATTCAATATAAAAATCTGAAGAAATATCAATAAGTTGAAGTACGTAGGCCTATTGGAACCCTTTGAGTGTAACATTTACTGGCTTCGGAATATGAAAAGTAAAATTTCTTGGTGGGAAAATTAAATCTAGATAGTTTTTAAGTAAAAACTTTGCCTTTTCTATTATGGTATCAATCAAGTTAAGTCCAAAAAAAGTTTTGTTCCCAATTTCAATTACAAATATTTATATTTCCTACTATAAAAGATAGAGATGATAGATGAGGATGTTTGAACACAAAAAGTTGGAGTATTTTTGAATAGTTCAAGAATCCCTTCTAATCCCTTTTCTTGATTTTGGACGCAGACTTTCAATATAGTATTATAATTTGTTTTAAATTTAATATAATAATCAAATATCGTTGGTATCATATTTATTAGTATTCAAAGCCTTTAGAATTTCCCCAATTTTAACTTATGATTGAATTTGGATTCATTAAAAAAAGATGGTTTTATGTATAAAAATATGGTTTTACTTTATATTCTTTAATATTAGTCAGGTTTTTATGTATTTATTTAAAAGCCCTTTCAAAATAAAACCTAGATAATAATTAACCTAACAATAAACCCTGCCTTTTTAACTCAGTTGAAAGATATCTTGTTTAATGTATTTGTAAATTTTAAAACTAAGTAGAGCTAACTGTTAAAATTAATAGCTTGCTTTATAGGTTATGATTTGAAAAGCATGGTTAGAACAAAGCAGAAAAGATTGAAAGGAAAATTCTTTTAGAACCAGGGGTCTGTTTAGAAGAAATTTGGGTCCGTTTTCAGACCCTTCACAAAATGTGTCATTGTGCAAACCGACCTTTCACAAAGTATTTTACCTTAAAAACGGACCCTTCTCAAAGTATTTTGGCCTTTAAATGGACACTATTTTTCACAATACTGAAAATTTGTGATCTTATTTTCACAAAAACAGGCTCCTGGCTGAAAAGAACTATTTTAACACTAACTAAAATTCACAAAATTATGAGTAGATTTTCACAATTTTTACAAAACCGGACCCTTCACAAAAAGTCTGGAATGACCCCTGAGAACATCTCTTACATATTTACCATGATATCCACCCATTTCAAGAGATGGGTATTGAGTTGCTAACTAGCTCACTTTCCTTAAAAGCTGAACAAAAATAAGTTTCTTTCAATTTCTTCTCATTGATTTTAATAATGTCCAATATATTCATTATAAGTTTTCCCTTGGAGTACGTTTCCCTCATCAAAAACTTAATCTATACTAAATATTCGTTAAAAATTTTCTAAGTGCAAAAAAAACTCTTAATTTTAAGAAAAAAAACCCATAAAAGTGCTAAAATGCAGCTCAATTGATAATTGTAAATGTAGATATTACATCGTATTGTATTGTAAGATAGGTTACACTAGGTTAGCACCTTTAATATGTGTTCATTAATTATTTATATTATTTTTTTGTTATTTCATGTTCTATTTCTATTTCAGGTCAAATGAGAAAATATCTGACGAAAGAAGAAAGGTCCTGCCTGAGAAGAAAATTTTTTCTAGATTTATGTTGAATGTTGAAGCTCTAAATAAATATTTTTAAATGTTAAAATTTACTTTTTTTTGTTTCACAAAAGAAAATAAATTAAAATTTTATAAATTACTATTTTAAGTTACATACAAATGGTAAAAAAAAATAAGAACAGCTGCAGGTAAAAATTATGCTCTTATAGAATAAATTATGTACAACTTAATTTAGAACAAAAGTAATGTGTTATAAGCTCTAAAAAAATAAAAAGCAAGTGGAGCAAATATTTTCTAGCAACACTAGCTGGATTTTATATGCTAGAGAAGCAAATATTAAAAGCAATAGATGGTAGAAAAATCATGCTAGAAAAGCCAAAAATAAAAGCAACGGATGGTGGAAAAATCATGCTAGAAAAGCAAAAAATAAAAGCAACGGATGGTGGGAAAATCATGCTAGAAAAGCATAAAATAAAAGCAACGGATGGTGGAAAAATCATGCTAGAAAAGCATAAAATAAAAGCAACGGATGGTGGAAAAATCAGAAAAGCAAAACATAAAAGCAACGGATGGTGGAAAATCATGCTGGAAAAGCAAAAAATAAAAGCAACGGATGGTGGAAAAACCATGCTTGAAAAGCAAAAAATAAGAGCAACGGATGGTGGAAAAACCATGCTTGAAAAGCAAAAAATAAAAGCAACGGATGGTGGAAAATCATGCTGGAAAAGCAAAAAATAAAAGCAACGGATGGTGGAAAAACCATGCTTGAAAAGCAAAAAATAAAAGCAACGGATGGTGGAAAATTATGCTGGAAAAGCAAAAAATAAAAGCAACGGATGGTGGAAAATCATGCTGGAAAAGCAAAAAATAAAAGCAACGGATGGTGGAAAAACCATGCTTGAAAAGCAAAAAATAAAAGCAACGGATGGTGGAAAAACCATGCTTGAAAAGCAAAAAATAAAAGCAACGGATGGTGGAAAATCATGCTGGAAAAGCAAAAAATAAAAGCAACGGATGGTGGAAAAACCATGCTTGAAAAGCAAAAAATAAAAGCAACGGATGGTGGAAAATCATGCTGGAAAAGCAAAAAATAAAAGCAACGGATGGTGGAAAAACCATGCTTGAAAAGCAAAAAATAAAAGCAACGGATGGTGGAAAATCATGCTGGAAAAGCAAAATTTTCCAGCAACCCTTGCTTGATTTTCTTTGCTTTTAAGCAAAAAAAGTGTCTCATAACACACTATGGGTTGCTTGAAATTTTTGCTGGTCCAGCAAAGAATTTATGCTGGTTTATGCTTTTTTTCTAGCTTGAATCCAGCATCCAATGCTTGTCCAGCAAAGAAATACCAGCATAAATTTTAACCTGGGGAACCTGCGTCTCTGCGGAAAATTACTAAAAAAATTCATTTCATTGATTATCGTTGGTATAAAAAGGAAGATAAAATTATGTAAAAATTATTAAAATAGTATATTCTAATAATCTAAATAGAAACGACGTTTTAACAAAAATATGGGGCAAATTCTAGATTTTCCGCCTCAGGGGTGAATTTTGCCTGACTTTCAGCGAGCTCTAGAGACCAAAATATTAGTCTGACAAAAAAGTTTTAATTGACAATTTTGTAGCTTGGTTCTTCATTTTAATTTTTTGTATTTAACTTTTTCACGAGAAAGCCATACTTTCCGTTCTATAAGCAAAAAAAAACAAAAATTGGGTTAAATTTTAGCGTTTTTTCGAATTATCACAAAAATGCCATTCGAAATTTTGTATGCTAAGTTCAGATTCTGGTTCAGCACTATCGAAAACATTTAAAACCGTTGAGAAAAGAAAAACTTCGGTATTTTTTTCTTAAAACCGCCCTTTTTTGACACCTGACTACTTGACTATCAGGTCTGTTTTTTTAATTAAATAGCGCATTGTCTTTTTGCAATCAATAATGGATCTGTTCTTATTGAAAATGGAAGTCAACACTTCCATCTCAAACCCTGTAAAGTTTGCTGTTATCTTCGTCATTTTTTTTTTCAATTAAAAAAAATTGATTCCGAATTAAAAGTTAAAATAATCGGAACAACAAGAAATTTTTTGATGTTTTCGCGCCCTATTTCCTTCTTTACATGCTTTTAGTCACGTGGGTACTGCTGTCCAATCAGAAGTGGCCTTATAAATACAGTTCTTCTTAACTCTGGAGTATCTTAATTCGATGTTGGTCGATAAGCTTAACATTTATCACTAGAGTTAGCTTAACTCTAGAGACATCCTACTCTAGAGTTAGCTTGGATTTGACTCGAGATGGTCGATACGGCTGTAAATGAAATATTTCTAGCTTTTAATTAATAAGAAAAGCTTTAAAATTATGTAAATAAAGATATTTAAAAATACGAAAATAGCCAAAAACGCTTGTCCCTAACGATTTTCACGAAATTAAAAGTAGTTTTATTGTTATTTAATTTGACTTTTTGAAAGAAAAAACGATAAATATCAAAATTATGAACTATTAAAATGTTATTATAATTGTAAAAATTAATTTTTTGAATTTAATATTTTTATAAATCAATAAAATGTTTTGTCCCTCACTTTATGTCAACTCCCGTTACAGGCGAATTAATTTTAAAAAATATAATAATAATTATGCTTTAAAAATGTAGAAATACATTCCAAACGATAGTTTGTTTACTTTAGAATATATTTAAACCGTGTTTTTATTCTTCGGCTCGAAAACTATCGTGTTTTCAAAGAACTTATCTGTCGTCAAGGTTAGCGTATTTTTATTAATGTCAACTCCCGTTACGGTAATTTTTAATATTAAATAAACTTTTTTGGAAATTTTAACCCCAGAAATATAGTTATTGATTGATATAAATAGGATATATGGATATTTATTTCAGTTTACAACCATGCATGTATGTTTTATTCTGTCATTTTATTAAAAATGTCAACTCCCGTTACCTGTCAACTCCCGTTACTATTATGTCATTGATTTTGAAAGTAGTAACAACTTTTCCTTTTTACGAAGGATTTGTCATTTCTCGCTTGATTTATCGTTAATTTCATTAAAAAAAGGTCTTGCATATTTCATTTAAAGAGAAATAATTGTATTTGATATAATACACATAACTATTTTAGTTTAGGTCTTGTTTTTGCCTTATAATATAGTACGGAAGAGTGCAAATTAATAACTTGGGATATTTTTTACATTATGCCATGCCGTTGCGTTGCACAGCACAATGAGAGTTTAAAAATGATTAGTAACTAATTTTGTAGGTCAGATATAAACATATTTCTAGAAGTAAAATATTCTACTTATTTTCATAAGGTTCGTTTCATTGGTTCTCGAACTCAAAGAGAGCAGCTGATTTCATAGGATTTTACCGGCTGTTTCCTTCACCTGCCTTTTTTATTACGGCACTATTATTACTATTTTTATTATTATCTTAAAATACTAAACTATGGGCAAAAGTGTATGACCAACTTCTGTTACATATACTTGAAACATATATAAAAACTCCTATATTAATATTATTACGAAATTATGAAGTTTGAAAAAAAAAAATTTTTATTCTGAAATGTAAGCGTATGGTGAAAATGACCCGTATACCAAGTTTGGACCCGATCGGAAGAAAACTGTGGATTTGTATAGAAGACAAACACACACACAAACAAACACACACACACATTCAATTTTATTATATTAGATATGTTATTCTTGTGTACATTTTTAGTTTCTGTGTTTTGTTTGTTCCTTTTTTGTTCCATGTAAAATTGCAGTATAAAATAATAAACGTTATGTTTATGTTTAAAAAAAAAGAAAAGTCAGTTATTATTATTATTTAAATGGAAATAATTATTCAATATAACATGCATTCAGTTGCTTAACAGTTTTTAATTCATTCTCTACTTCTACTGGAGTTATGTTGCACCACCCATCGGGAAACATCTCAAAGAAAAGAAACTCGAAACCCGCTGGCGAGAGGAAAAACAAGTTGGCGTGCATAGGCCAATTCCTCCCCCCCCCTAAGGGACGAAAAGGGGTTGCGGTGGGGGTCCGACTGCATTCCAGTGCAGTGGACGTGAGGAAGCGTGTTAGTTATTGAGTTCCAGCCCGTCCTGTGAAAAGGATTTACGCTGCTCCAGATAGGTGTATCCAGATACCTATAGGGGTATATCTGAGACAGGTGGGAGTCTGACTGCATTCCTGTTTCCAGTCAGAGGACGTGAGGAAGCGTGTTAGTTACACTGAACTATTTAGTTCAGTGATTAGTTATTGAGCTCCAGCCCGGCCTGTGAAAGATCTAGGATTTCCACGCTGCTCCATTTCCATAGTCAGTCTCGGTAAGTCCTACCCCTTTTATATTCCTACCTCTGATGCATTGATTGTCCTCAGTGTCTTATGAAAATTAATCAAGATAAAAATTTGATCATGCTTGTCCAAAGTAAGGCCTATATCCTTTCTTCGTAACGAAAATTCCGAAAGAGCATTGATAATGATAAGAATCTGAAATACGTATAGCATCGCCGGTGCATGTGATGCCAATTCGATCACTGTTTAGAAATATAAAGTTGTGAGAAAACCGTTGTTAAGTGTAAATGGCAGACGGTAACAAAAATACGTGGTTATAGGCGTAATCTGTTTAACCCGTAACAGGGGAGGTGAAAAATGGAACATACAAGGGGACGTTGGGTCTCAGAGACTCCGCAACTTTCTATATTTTTTAAAAATCGTCTAATTAGGATACGATTCTGATATTTCAGGGCATTGTTACTTGAATATTTATCTCTTGATTGAAAAAATATTTTCTTTAACTTTATGAGGAAATAACCATTTTTCCAGACAATTTTCCAATAGACTTTAGATTATCGATAGAGATAATATTTATATTGCGCAAAAAATTTTTTAATTTTAAAAATAAAAACTTAAAAATATTGTGAATTAACTGTTTTGTTTTTATGATTTAATATATAAAGTTAATTTTAATAAGAGAAAATTCTGTGTAGAATAAAAGAAAACTTTTTTGACAGTGCCTGAAATATCAGTTTTTTACAATTGTTTTGGAAGCAAACAATCTAGAAATTTTCACAGAAATCATCTTCACAGTCTCTTCCCCAGTGAAATCACTCATAACTTCATCTATTTTTTTAAAAAAAACTCTTCCCAACAACGCGGATTAGAAATAATTATAAATAACACTCTGTTCAACAATGAAAAAATTTCCTTGATGAAAATAGTCACTTCTTATAGATTTTGGGTCGCTGAATACGAAAATCACTCTTAAAATTCTCAATTGACTCAGGATTTTCGGGGAACAGCTCCTCCCCCTTTTTATGTTTTTCGACGACTTTATAACTTTAAACTCGATTTTCAGGGTCAAAAAGCAGTGCTTTAATCTTCAAATAATTGCCCCCCAGGGAACAAGAAAGGTTCAAATTAATAAAATATGATAAATTTATAACAAATGGATAGGTTTGAGGGGTAATTACCCCCCTAAAAATGCTAAAAACTATAGAGGTTTTATACGCTATTTTTTCCTCTTATTTTTTACGCAATTCACGTTTGAAGGGTCCTAACCATAGAGGAGATATAACAATGGAGTGAGCTTTCCCATTGTATCGCCTTCAAAAAAGAGTAACCATCACCGGCATGGGCTCCTGGCGACGATTGGCATGTTATCGCTTTATTGGCAATTCCATGACTATTAAAGGTTATAAAATTATCTGAAAAATTTCGTGATTTAGAAGTAGTAATTTCGTAGTGATCATGCAGAAACACTAAATATTTTTATTGTAGTTTTTTTTCTAATTTACTCTAAGTTTTAATAGAGGAAATATATTGAATAAAATGGGCCTTGACCTTACAATGGATGTTTTATTTTATTTTAATGTGTGTAATTAAAATTTTTTTGCTACATTTTAGTGTTTTACTTAAAATAAGAATGTTTACAATTTTTGGGCCCAGAACAAAGTATTCTACCTCTCTAAAATCGTTCGTGCGTTTTCAAAAATATTAACAAAAATTTTCACATTTTTGCAATCAATATGGTCTGGATAGGGGCTAAAAATTAAGCATAAACTGAGTGTGCATATCCCACAGTGATAATTTTATTAAAAGATTTTTTAAGGAAGGAATTGGAATGAAGACAATATTCTCTTTGCTCTTTTCATTCTGTGTCTTTTTATTTGCTCCTCGGTATAGTGCTGCAGTTTATTTTAGATGAAACTCAAGGAGCACTGCTCATGATGAGTAGCAAAATTTTCGGGGGAGGGGTTAAAGTTCACTATCTGAAGTTAAAGGGAGAAAAACAGTTTGCTTTATACTAAGCATCATGTCGAGGGAGATTTATGTCAACTAATATAAGTCCTTTTGATTCTTTCAGTTTCTAAGTTGGAGATTTTCTTTTTGTTTTCAGTTATCACAGCTCGTTCCAGGAGGATTTGCATTTTTAAGAGAGAGATAATTGGTATTTCTTGATGTCCAGACAAAAATCTCGAAAGTGATTCCTTTCATTCAGTTTCATGACTTTCTTCCCTTCCTAAAGGAATTTTTCTTTAAAAATGAGAATAAATGCCAGCTTTGTTTAAAAAATGGCTACTAAATACCAAATTTAAGGTGAAAGATGCATGTATTTTCACATTTAATCTTAGCATAAGCTTGAAACATAAAATAAATGAAATTTTTTTATAAATAGATATATACATCCAATTTTAGTTTACTTAAATTGAAAATTAATCAGTTGTATAACAAGCTTTTTTGAGGGAAAATTTTAAAGCCAGACAAAGAAGAGATGATTGAACAGTTCCATTTATCCTCACAGCTCTTGTCTTATTCATTCTCATACCTACTCATTTCAAGAAAACTTAAAATAAGCTTAGAAAATAACCATACATTTTAACCATATGAATTGTCAACTATACTTACAAGTATATTT
The DNA here is from genome assembly GCA_024610705.1 of Tetragnatha versicolor. Classification (NCBI taxonomy): domain Eukaryota; kingdom Metazoa; phylum Arthropoda; class Arachnida; order Araneae; family Tetragnathidae; genus Tetragnatha; species Tetragnatha versicolor. The sequence goes on along the minus strand of JANDEH010000005.1, from coordinate 312,333 downwards.
TAATATAGAGTAAAGATTTAGGCTTTAGTTCATTTTTTAAATACTCTCGACAGAAAGGAGACAAAAAATTAATTTTTGGTATAAGAAAACACATTTAGTAGTCCTGTTAACACATAAATGGAAGTCAGTGTTAATTGATACAATTTATTAAATGGTGTGTAGGAATCACTGTATTCTGCTTGGAATATCAAACCTTCAAAATGAAGTTAGTACATAAAAATTTAATGGTCCCATTCATCCCCCAATCTCCCCTACTGTATTTGCTCATGTGCTACATTCTTTAGATGCTGAAATAATAAAATGTAATTGAAGCACAATTTTTATTGATATGTAACAGGAAATTTTAGTAAAAAAGTGCAATCAAATAAGATGTTTACACTCTTACAATTTAAATTACACATTTCAAGTTTTCAAAAAGATTAAGGCTCAATAGAAAATCAAAGAAAAGTCAAATTATCTCATCAATAGACAAAATATATGTCTAACAGTCTTATCTCGTTTGGGCATTCAAACAAATTCTGCACTTCTGGGACATTTGAAAGTAAAATTAAAATTTTTAATGTAACTAAATTAGGTGACAAAGAAAAAATCACAAGAACTTTTAATAATAATTTCAACCACAAAAATTAATGAGAGTATCCAAATTATGTACAATAAAATACAGTTCGTTATTTTTGAGTAGAGGTAGAGCTAAAAACCTTTTGTTACATAATCCATAATCAAATCATGCAAGAATAAGTTAGTACAAATCTGAATGTATGCAGGAGTAATTAAAAGGCATGGTAATTTTACAATCTGTATTTTCCTTAAAGAAATTTTATGGTAGTAAAAATGTGCAGGATTGAAAATGTTTCAAATGTTATGTTAATCTTCAATAAGAAAATATTATATCTCTAATTCCTAATTTAAATTACTGAATCAATTAATTACCTTCTAATATAATTACCTGGAAAAAACTCGAAAGTTATTTACAAATGTATTCGAGAAGTACAGATTTTACATTTTATTTAATACAACAGTTAAAGACTTACCAAAAGTTTATCTTGTAAAAAAATTAAAAAGTTTATTCAACGAACTAAATCTTTAAAAATACATACTCTCTAATTACAAGGTTCTTAACAATAAAAAAATAGCACAACAATTTTTCATTTATATATACAGTGTCTCCAAATCTAATAGTTATTAACATTCAGTAGGTACTTTTTGCTTTTGACTTAAACATAGTATGGATTGTCACTATTTGATGGTCACTGTTCTCCAGAAGAATATTTTTATATAGATTACAAAATACAGTATAACTTTACTTCAAAACAATTTAGTTGTTAATTATTTAATTTCCATCTATCAGAATGGTTATTTTAACAAAAGATAGCTAACTCAGCTTTTATAGAAAAATGTTGACTTCTTCACTATTCGACAGTAATTCTTCAAATACACGCCATTAATGGAGTTGGTACATCATTTTATAAACACAGTTTTCCCTATGCAGTATTTCTTTCGTGGATTCACAAAGAACAGCATTTCTATTTCATATGAAATAAAAAAAAACAATTATTAGCATGTGATCACATAAAATGGAAACAATTATACAAGAAAGAATTTAACAGTATAATTTTATTACGTTTTAAATTGAAAAATTGAAATGTTTATATTCATATTCCGTTAATTTTTATTTCAATGTAAATTTCTAAATTTATTTGAAATCGCTTAAAACAAAAAAACCTTCTCGCGGAAGAAAATTATTATCTAGTGAAAAGGAAAACAAGAGAATAAGAATTCTTAAAATATGGGATTCCCTAAATGCAGGAGAAAATGCGTAATTCAGCTAAATAAGAACAAGCAAAATACTTAAGAAAAGAATTATAAATACATTTATCCCGGTTTCATTCAAGAATTACAAGTAATTGGTAAATTGTAATCTGGGTAAAATATAATTGAACGAATTATGAATTAAAAGCACAAATCAAACAATATCATATTTCTTACAACTGAAATAACCATGAAAAATCTAATGAGAAGCAAAGTAGTAAACAATAAATAAGAAAGATATAAAAAGTTGAGTGATATAACTTTCACTGAATTAAAAAAAATATTGAATATTTACCTTCTTAATTCCAATCTTGAATTGCCTTTGCAAGTCTATCCAAAATTCTTGATCTGAAACTGATATCAACTAAAAATAAAAACAAAAGCTGGCCGTCGATTTGAGTGTAACATGGGAAAAAATGGCGGCGGCGGCAAATTTCGAGCTCAAGTGGATTGGCGAGCGATTGGGCGGCGGCGGTGTGACGTTTTGGCGGCGGATGTGACGATTTTGGCGGCGGAAGTGACGTTTTCCCATTGCCTTAATGTTAAACGATGTTTGCCCCTATTTAGGTTTGCTATTGCTCACTCCACTGTTATATCTCCTCTATGGTCCTAACCCTTCTCCAAGGATCCAAATTTGATGGCAACATGCAGCAATAATATTAACTAAAAGTGGTTGAGGTGAGAGCGCCCCCAAAGCACCCAGGTGAGGGTTCAATGCTGAGAGTTAAACTCGTTACCTTAAGTACCAAAAACTACTACTATCTGCATTCGGCAACCTTCGGGAATCCCGATCCTTGGCGATCAGATCGGTGGAGAAGCTCATTTTTTGGTTTGTAAGAGCTGACATGATCGAGTAGAAAAGATCAAAACCAATCAAATTATTTTCTACAACGATCTAAACACCAAGAATCTGGATTCCCGAAGTTTGCCGAATGGAGATAGTAGTGTTTGATACTAAGGTGACGAACTGTGCTGTTCAAAAGAAAAATTTGAAGCCACTAATTGAATTTCAGCTGATTCTTGTGTAAAATGATCGACTGAATTCAAATATGACACCCATTTTCCCCATTATTATAATTTTTATAATAATTAAAAAAGCTTCTATAGAAGATAGATTTTTTTGGCATTGGGATGTTATAAATTTCGTTGATTCTTCTTGTGTTGATATTGTGACGTTTTTTACATAAATTTGGATTGCAGTATAAATTAAGACATATTTTTAAAAAGAAAAGATGGCGAATAGGGAGAATATTTAATAAACTGAAAATGAGGTAGGTTAACTATATGCTGGTAGTTTAATATTAGTCTTAAAAATATTTTCTGACGTTTATCAATTCTTTTTAGAGTACGAAATAGTCTCCTCCCTATACAATCAAGCCATAGTTTATTTGTGAATGGATCCAAGAGTAGTATAAATTAATTAAGAATTTACTGTTTACTTTTTGTTTTAAATAATAGAAATTTAGCTTAATGAATCTTAGATTATCTGAAATTGATTCAGCATGACTTTTCCATTTCAAGTCCGAATCGATATAAATACCTAAATATTTAGTTGAAGATACTTTTTCAATAGTTTTACAGGTACTACATGTATGATGGTTACCATTTTTATCATGATACACTAAAGATAGATTATCTGATGAATTTTGCTTTAGGTTAAAAACCATGTGCTTTGTCTTATCAATATTTAAATCTAAACAATTATCGGCAAACCAGTTTCGAATCCTCTGAAGATCTTCAACCATCTTTAAGTTTAATTCATTAACTGAATCTCCGGAATACAGTAGCACAGTATCATCAGCGAAGCTTATCAATCTACCATGTAAATTCAAGGTACACAGGTCATTAATAAAGATTAGAAGGGACCTAAGGTTGAACCCTGAAAAACACCACATTTTATGGGGAAGCATTTGCTAAAAATATTATTAATTTTGACCTATTGAATGCGGTTTGTCAAATAGGATTTTAGGAAATTATGGAAGTCACCTCTAATACAAAAAGAAAATAAATTATCCAATAAAATATCTGAGTCAAAAGCTTTTGAAATGTCTAAAAAGATAGTAGTAGTTTTTTTATTGTTGTTAATGCTATTAAAAATTAAATTTGTAAATTCTATTGTAATAAAGCCTTTTCAGTATTAGAGTTAGGCAAAAATCCAAATTCATTTTTTGAGAAAAAATTATTATGTTTTAAAAACAAGTACTATAATCTATCCTTTATTAGTTGTTAAAAAATTTTCGAGAGTAACGGAAGAACAGATATACAGGGTGTATCTGAAATGGTGCAACAAACTTTCAGGGATGATAGTACTCATCAAGACAAACAAGAATCGGTATAGAAAGGGGGGGCCCCACACCAAATCTCAGGGAGTTAAAAATGGAGCGACACCTCAAAAAAATCATTTAAAAATTGAATTTGTAGAAGAACTACTATTGGTAAAAACTTAATTGTGGTCTCAAAAATTGTGGTTTAATATAATTATCGCAAAAGTCTTTACTTTAAAATTTGTTTTATTATGAAAAAAATTAAAAAAAAAAATGTGAAAACTCTGCCAAAACCTTTTTTGTATTTCGAAATCCTTTCTTTTGATTTGATAATCTGAAAGATCATAGTTGAAACCCTTATGTCCAAAGTTTCACGTAAATACGATCAATATTGAACGATTGAGATCCTGTTAAAGTTTGTTTTTTGCGTGCGCTACCAGTTTTCTAGAGTTGTTTCTAAAACAGCTGTTTGCGCACGCAAAAAACAAACTTTAACAGGATCTCAAGCGTTCAATATTGATTGTATTTACTTGAAACTTTGGACTTACGGGTTTTCAACTATGATCTTTAAGATTATCGAATTAAAAGAAAGGATTTCGAAACACAAAATAAGGTTTTCTCAGAGTTTTTACATTTTTTTGTGTTTTTCAACTTTTTTCAAAATAAAACAAATTTTAAAGTGAAGACTTTTGAGATAATTTTAAAGATCATATTAAACCACAATTTTTGGGACCATAATTAAGTTTTTACCAATAGTAGTTCTTCTACAAATTCAATTTTTCAATGTTTTTTGGGGTGTCCTGGTCTGGGACACCCCTTTCTATACCGATTCTTGTTCGTCTTGATCATTACTATCATCCCTGAAAGTTTGTTCCAATATTTCAGATACACCCTGTCTAGGTCTGCAATTAGAAAATTTATTTTAATTACCATTTTTGTAAATGGTGTTGCAATTGAAATTTTCAATGAGTTAATCTTTTCTTTTGTAGTTACCATTATTTTATTTATTATTAGTTAATTACGTGAGTCTGCTTTCATTTTAAGTAGTGAGCGCACTGGCTGGGTAGTCCATCTTAAATACTTCCAGCCTTAGCCCTGAAAACTGCTTACTGCTTAAGGGATAGGCAGCTAGTCTAGTGAAACTTTTTGATAATCCTTTCATAAGTAAAAATATGGTGTTAGTCCAAGGGGAGGGCAACATACCATACGTGAAAGTGGTGTGATACCGAAGTTTGGCAACATGACAATATTTGTGTTAAAATTTACATTTAAATTAATTTATATCTTGATTACATAATATCAAAGGTAAATCAAAACATTGAATTCCTTTTAATAGACAACGCACGTTTTGTGAAATCTATGTAATGAACGAATCTTAATTACCCTTTTTTTGTTGTGAAATTTTATTCATAATTCAAAATATATTCAAATATTATAAATTCAAAAATATTTCAAATTTAATGCAGGTGAATTTTTAAGTCGAATATTGTAAAATATTGTTTCGGAATTTTTTCGTTTGAAAAAAAAATGTAATTGTTTGTAAAGTAATTTAATTTCTTTAACTACTTAACAAAGGTAACTAAGTTTTTATTTAAAAAAAATCGAAATTTAAAAACAAATGAAAAATATTACATGCACACAAAAATAGGTTGATTTTCCCTTCCTTTATGAACAGCGTAAGAAAATAAGAACGTATTAATGATTTTAATCGTAGTTTAAATGCGAGGCATCTTCAAACTTCTAAAAGCAAATTCAGCTTCTACGAGGTACGTGATTCGAACTTGGTTCTGTAATTTAGCGAGACGGTTAGGCATTCAGCTAGAACCAATAAATATATCTAACGATTTCAGTTGCAACTTAACTTCTCAGTTGCAACTTAACTTGAGCCTGTAGAAATATGCTGAGAGCAACCAAAGAAATTATTTCCCCGTGCGGTGTCGGAATTTTGAGTGAAATTAAGAGATTCAATTTTAAAATATGATTATTTTTTAAATCCACGTATATTAAGCGTATTTCCATCCCGATTTGCAAAATATTGATAATTATTATTTTTTCAAGTCGCGCAGCGCGTAGTTAGTAGTAGTACATTTGTTCGAATAAAACTCGCCAGCCAATAAGAGCTTACAAAGCCCAGCGAGCTGTCTGTTTACTCAGATGACATGACGTCAGGCACAACTTAAGTTGCCATCGAGTATATAGTAGATTATGGTTACCGCAAGGTTACAGTAATTTTCATAGATTGTAAGTATTTGGCGATAAGAGATTGACGCAAATTTTTCTAATTGAGTGTGCGCGGGGTTTTACTCTATTCTTTAGAATTGGCGCATGAGAAATAGTGCTTTCCCCACGCTACAAGCGTAACCATAGTTACACTCTTCCAGCAGCCAATAGTAAGCCTTCTTCGTGACTTATACGTTGATAGTTGCTATGGTTACCGATCGGTGGTAGGGGAAGGAAATATTTTCAAGCGCCAGTTCAAAAACAGAGTGTAATGGTTGTAAGGATCAATTTTGGACTACGCGGAAAAAAAGTTAATATACCGTTTTTAAGGGTAAAATTTCTAAAATATTTCCTGGGGGAGGACCCACAAACCCCCCTTTTTGTACTTGGTTTTTTATACCAACCACAAATATTTTTATTCAGAAAATAGAAAAACAAATTTCTAAACCAAAAATGTCTGAAAAACGATATTTTGACCAAATATGCATGGAGGGGGATTTAGGGTGTCCTGGTCATCTCCCCAGGAGCAAAAGGCCTGATACATAGGTAGTCCCCCCAAAAAATTCTATAGGTCACTGGGGTAGAGTTTTTTTTACACTCGAGAATAATTTGGAGCTAAATATTCCTAACCTTTACAAATTTATTCCTCCAGTATTAACCCTCCGTCGGTCGCCACTGAACTTTTTCGCACACCTCATACATTTTCGTTCGCCTTTCCGTTATTTTGGGGGTTAGAAGTCTGAAATTTTTGCTAGTCTCCTATCATTACCGGATGTATGGCGCCAATTGATTCATTTAATTCGCGCGCTTTATTTAGTTTGGTTTTCATCATAATTTTACTATTTGACACATTGCGCTCGATCATGTAACTGGTCTTTAAGGTACGTAATATTATTTTTTGTAATCTCTGATGCTTTTTTATTAATTTTATGAGTGGTTACGCATCAATATTATTAAATTTTCCTCAATACGTATGTAATTTTTATAATTATTTTTGGTTTATTGCGGTTGAACATACACCTACAAAATTGTACCCTATACACTTAACTCGCCAAAAACAATGTTGTGCAATATGCAAATCTACGTTTACTATCTGTAAGTTGACAGTTTAAAGCTAAAATATTGTATTTTGGAGTTATTTTACAATAGCTACAGGGACAGTCAGTGGTCAATTTGCTTAGCCTAGTACTACCTGTTAAAGTTTTGTTTGTGAATGGTTATTATCTGGACATGAGTTCAATAGCAGTAATTCAGAATTAATATCCCTCAGGTTTCACATCATTAAGTACATTTTTTGACTAAGATATTGAATTATTTATCCCGCTGAAGTAAGCTTAATTTTATGCTATTTTTAATTTTTGTTCTTAATTATTTACAACAAATATCAAATTTTTTATGTGTGAATAATACTATGAACATCCTTTATTGTTTTTAAGACCTTAACATTGAACTTAAAAGTTGGAAATTTGCGATTTTTTCGATTGTGCGTTTTGGCACATTGCGACCTAACACGTCAGTTTAATATTGCGACCGACGGAGGGTTAAGTGAGCCCATAGCTCACTTAATATAATACTAATTATATAATATAATAACGAACCTTTAAACAGGTGTAGAGTTGATAAAAAATAATTATTTTTATAAATGTCTCCAATGTAATAAAATTTTTTTATAACAGTTCTAATTTTTTTCGTAATTGCAGTTATGGATTCTATGTCATGTAAAAAGGAATTGCAAGAGCCAAGGCAACTCAAATCCATAGCTTTTGATGTGAAAGATTCCAATGGAAACAACTTGCTTCATCGGTTTGTGCTGAATAACTGTACCAAGGGAAACATTGGAAACTACACTAACGCAGTGCTTAGAAGTCTCTCTGGCGTTCCAGTAAATGATGAGAACTCAGAGGGCTACACTGCGCTTCATTTGGCCTTGATAAAGCACAACTCTCTCATGGTGACGAAGTTACTCTCATGTGTTCCAACCATTGATGTGAACTTGAAAAGTTCACGTGATGGAAAAACTGCCCTGCATCTGGCAGCTGCATTAAGCTCTGGTGATGGAGAAGATGCAGCAACTATCATTAAATGTCTGATAAGCAGTGGAGCCGATTCAAATGCTGAAGACAAAAACGGCAACAGCCCACTTGTTGCTTCTGTGGAAAACAAGAACTTGAAAACTGTAAAAGTTTTGCTAGAATGTGGAGTCTGTTTGGATCGCTCGAATAGATTCGGTGTTCCTCCACTTTGTTTAGCTGTAAGAGAAGGCTGTTTCGAAATAGTTAAGACTTTGATAGAAGCTGGTGCAAATGTAAATATCTATGGTAGAGATCGTAATACACCACTTCATGTAGCTGTAACAGGGGGCTATTTCAAAATAGTTAAGGCTTTGATAAAAGTTGATGCACTTGTAGATATCTGTAATGGAGATTATGATACTCCACTTCATCTAGCTACAAGATTAGGCTATATCGAAATAGTTAAGGCTTTGATAAAAGCTGGTGCAAATGTAAATATCTATGGTAGAGATCGTAATACACCACTTCATGTAGCTGTAAGAGGAGGCTATCACGAAAGAGTTAAGACTTTGATTGAAGCTGGTGCTGTTGTACATATCTATTGTAGAAATCTTAATAGACCACTTCATGTAGCTGTAAAAGGGGGCTATTTCAAAATACTTAAGGCTTTGATAAAAGCTGGTGCACTTGTAGATATCTGTAATGGAGATGGTGATACTCCACTTCATCTAGCTGCAAGTTTAGGCTATATCGAAATAGTTAAGGCTTTGATAAAAGCTGGTGCAAATGTAACTATCTGGAATAGATATGGTTATACTCAACTGCTTGTAGCTGTAGAACAAGGCTATTTTGAAATAGTTAGGGCTTTGATAGAAGGTGGTGCAAATGTAGATACCTGTAATGAAGATGGTGATACGCCACTTCATGTAGCTGCGGAAAAAGGATCCATCGATATAGTTAAGGCATTGATAGAAGGTGGTGCGCATGTAGAATTCTGTAATAAAGATGGTGATACGCCCCTTTATGCAGCAGTAAAAGGGGGCTATTTTGAAATAGTTAAGGCTTTGATAGAAGGTGGTGCGCATGTAGAATTCTGTAATAAAGATGGTGATACGCCCCTTTATGCAGCAGTAAAAGGGGGCTATTTCGAAATAGTTAAGGCTTTGATAGAAGGTGGTGCGCAAGTAGAATTCTGTAATAAAGATGGTGATATGCCCCTTGATGCAGCAGTAGAAGGGGGCTATTTTGAAATAGTTAGGGCTTTGATAGAAGGCGGCGCAGATGTAGATATATGTAATGAATATGGTGATACGCCACTTCATAGAGCTGTAAAAATAGGCTATTTCGAGATAGTCATGGCTTTGATAGAAGGTGGCGCAGATGTAGATATATGTAATAAAGATGGGGAGTCGCCACTTCATGTAGCTGTGAATGTAGAGTGTTTCGAAATAGTTAAGGATTTGATAGATGGTGGCGCAGATGTAGATATCTGTAATGATGATGGTGATACGCCACTTCATGTAGCTGCGAAAAAAGGCTCTTCCGATATAGTTAAGGCTTTGATAGAAGGTGGCGCAGATGTACATATCTGTAATAAAGAGGGTGATACTCCACTTCATTTAGCTTCCAAAGGGTGTATTTGGGATACGGTAGAGGAAGAAAAGCATTTGGAAATAGTAAAAATTTTGTTAGAGAGTGGTTCTGTTTTAGATAGTAGGAATGTACAGGATGAAACGCCGCTTCATAAAGCAGTAGTACATCGAGGAAATTTAAAGGTGGTTATATTTCTGGTAGAAAGCGGGGCTGCCTTAGAGTGCAGGAATAAAAAGGGTGATACGCCACTAAATATTGCTCGGGTATGTGATAGTTTAGAAACAGTAAGATTTCTTGAAGAAAGAAATGGTGTTTTTTCTAAAAGTGATAAATCTTATGAAAACACTCTACCGAGGAAAAGAGTCAGACTGGTATAAGCTGAGACATTTGAATATAAAACATAATTTGAATGTATGACATATAAGAAAAGGAGACTGACTATGAAGCATGGGCGCCCCTACATAAGGGCAGAGGGGGGCCCGGGCCGCGTATTTCCAAACCCGCACGTGTAGGAATCCCACCAGAGGCAGCACTAGCGCGGAAGTGTGACGTTTGGTGGTCTTAGGCGATTTGGCGCTCAATACGAATTTGCGTTCTTATGAATCTTACGTTTTCATGACTAGAAAAATGGGTCGGATTAAAAAAAGTTTTCATTTAAATTTAATAAAATATTATAAGAACTCCTTTTGAATGACAATTTGTTTTTGGTCGGAAATTAAATTATGAGATAATTTATTATATTGGACCCTGATAAAAAAACTGTTAGGAAATATATTTCTTTTTGAGGTTTTGGAATATTTAAAAAAGGAGGTTTTCTTAAATTGTTATAGGAATTTGAAGTTTTGAAGGAAGTTGTTATTATGAATAAGAAAAGTAACATTCTATAATAAATGTTTCTTTAGAGATAAAATTTTTTTATAATTTACATATTTCATGTTATTTTTTGTAGATTTATGAGAGGTAATAAATTTCGCATATAATTTCCATCCAAAAAATTTATTCCTTATTGTAAAATAGATTGTATCCATGTAAGATTTTGTATGGTAAATTTTTTTTTGCATAAATCATTATAGTCTAAAAGTTATTTCATATTTAAATGTTCAGCAATCTGAGTTTATATGATATATTTTTTCACATCACTTTGTATATTGATTTGATACAGTGGTGAAAATTCTTTTTCATCATTTCAAATAAATTTACAGTCTGTGATATAAAATTTTCATTCATTCAAACAAAACGTATGTAAAAAAATTAAAACTTTCAGAGCTGAGTACACATTTAATTTTATTGTTTTATTCCATTTAGGAACCAAAATAGCTTTACGCAATTTTGATAGCTTTTAAGCATGTGGTGTTAAAAGAAGTTTTGAAGAATAAAGCCTGTTCAAGCAGGCCGTTTTTTGAGCCGCTGCGCCGACAGCTAAAGCAGTTTTTCAAGACCAACAAATTTTAGAAAACTATTCTCCCCTCTCGAGCCTATAGGAAAATCATTCCTACATGGTCCCCATCATAAAAAATTAAGTACTTTTCCATCTGAGACTTAAAATGCCTGGGCATGGACCAAAATTTCTTCCCAGCCTACTATAGAAGAACGCGTGAAAGGGAAAATAAACAAAATGATTCTCAGAACAAATGAAATAGAACAGGAAGCCACTTTTTTTTATTCTCAGTTCCAACTGCATACATTAATTCCTTGAAAATGTTTCATCTTCATAGAATTTAACTTAAAGGGTCCCATAATTTATTAAAACGCTTAAATAATGGGGATTTATCAAATCTCAAAATATTTTTCAGCTCTTTGAGCTGGAAGGTAAATTTTTACAAATGTTATTACATCTTTACCTGAATTTTAAATACTATAAACTGTAAAATTTAATATATATTTAAAAGGTTGTTACATTTTAAAATAAGTATTATACATAAAATATTATTATAGATAAATCGTGCTATAAATTTTCACAAGTTTTTATTACTCGGAAACTATACTTAAAAAAAAAAGATTTTAAAAATTGACGCTTGAAAGACAATTAACATCCAGCTAAAATGTATTACTTGAAAGTTCAAGACAATTAAAGACATATTAGATTAGGAAGGCAATTAGATTAATTACAGCAAAATATAACACACAAACTGAATGTTACAAATTTTCTTATTTAAATAACAGCTTCAGATGAAAATTGAACGTATATTACTATTTATTACTAAAGTTAACAAATAACAATTGCATTTAATCGCCTTTATTACCCTTTTCAATCCTTGTTTAATATTTTTTGTTCGCCCTCTTACAAAAAGAATACCGTAAAACCTCTTTCCAAGACTTATCGCCAAAACCGCAAAAAGAGCGATAAAGAGCCTAAAGCATCAAATCGTATTTGCGCCAAATTCTCCAGATCCTCTTTGAGCGCTAGTGCTGCCTCTGGTGGGATTCCTACACGTGCGGGTTTGGAAATACGCGCCCGGGCCCCCCCCTGGAATCCGAAAAATTTACATAAAATCTTCATTTAACCATAATAAATAATTTTTATTCAACATTACATTTTATATTTTCTACTATATCAATACTTTATTATGATTTTAAGCTAATTTAAAACCAATATGAAAATTGTTTCTAACATTTCATACACTGAAACATTGCCATATCCACCACCCCAGTAACAAAATATAGGAATTCTGAATTCTACTCATATCATGAAAATCATGGGTAACAATTCTATTAGGTTGCTGCCCAAAAGTGTTCTAAATGAGTTAAATCTCTACTCTTAAAAGTAAAATTTCAAAAATTTTCTGGGGGAGGACCCCCAGACCCCCCCTCTTTTTAGTATCGACTAGATATATTGTGAACAAGTAGATTTCTACATTAAGTATAAAAAGATTAAAAACTATAATTATAGGGTGTTAAAAAATACTACGCACAATACATGAGTGAAACAAACTTCTATAACTATGAACCAAACCCTCCTCCCCTCGAAACAAAAAAAATGCCTGACTGAAAACCTAAAATTTTTCTTGGGCCCCCCCTTGAGTTTTAACATATGGGCGCCCCTGCTATGAAGGCCGCTATGCCTTCTTCCGAAAATATTTTTGGAAGGTGGATTTGGTTGTTTTAAAATCACAAAATTTGCGAAATTTAGTTTAATTTTTGGATGATCTCTCTTGTGTATAATTTCATGAAATGTTTTTAGGCCTTTTTAAGAAGAAACTGTAAAGCACCATTGTAGCTTATAAATTGTTCTTTTCAAAACAATGTTACTTGTGTAAAAAATTTTCAATAAAATTACGCCTAGTAGAGTCTCACAATTTTGTTCCAGTACAAATTTCATTTATACAGTAATATTACAGGGTGATTATAACTAACGATTGGCGAAAACTGATACTTTCAGGAATCGAATACTTTTTAGCACTCTTTTGAAATTAAGTCATCCGCCTACTCCCAATGACGATTTTCGACTTTTTCGTCGAATATTTGTTTCTTACATTTTTAAGTAGTTTAGACTTTTATCTTTCCAAAACTATTTTCATTTTACATCTAGGTTAAATGGAAAAGAAATTACAGCATTTTAAAAACAGATAGTCGTCTGCTATCGTCTACAAATCCCCCAAATGCTGCTAAACACAAACATACCTAAACTTTAAAGCAAATTTTCTCAGTACTAAATGTTGCATAAAAACTCTCTGTTATCATCGGTACAGGGTGTCCTAGAAATAGGACGATTTAGAGGCAAATTTTTAAAATCTTACTGGAGGTGATCCTTTTTTATTTCGGAGTTAAATTGTAAATAAAATCTTTACATTATGTAACACATAATTCGAATGCTACTTTGAAGAATTTTCTGAGGGAGGAATGAAAACATGTATGAGATCTTCTTGCATCAACTACTGAATCTTATCAAGCCAAATTAAGTTTTTTAAACTTTCTGTTTGCAAAAAATTATTGAAAACCGTATTCATGATTTACTACGTGAAAACTAGAGGGGGAGGGGGGGTCTTGGCATATACTACGGATGGTCACCAAGGGGGGGGAAGGGGGTCAAAAGTAAAAAAAAAATGGGTCACGTAGTATGGGTACGTTCCCTTACTTCCTACTATATTACTATATACGAGGTAAGTGATGAAAAAAGATGCATTGGCTATTGTTAGAAATGACAGTAATGATAAGTGATGGGCAGGTATCGATACCAAATACTTAAGTATTCGATACCTAAAAGTATGGGGTGTATTCGATACCCAAAAAAGTATTGATACTTTATTGACATATTTCGTTTATAATTTTTTTAATGAAATAATCTTTAAAATACCTACTGTAGATTAAACGCAGCCTGTTTTCATTTTGCAACCTCATCAAACCAGAGTCGTTATTCATCCGCGAGAGAAATTTGCCACGGCCAGGTTTTTCCACCGCCAAATCCATCTCCCCGATCCACCTCTCGACTCAACTCTTCCCACATTGACTCCCTCTTTGTCCCAATTACTTTTGGTTCGAACCTTTGGTATCGAATACTTTTTCGCAATGAGTACTTTGGGTTCGAATTTTCTATCGAATACTTTTTCGTTATGAGTACTACTCATACTCATACTTCTTCGAAATCAGTAATTTTGTTATGAAAGTTTCTACTCATCCTTTTTTCGTTATAAATAGACTATTATGCAATAATGAATTTATCAAACAAAAAAAACTGAAATGTTGTGGGCAGTAATTACCAAAATTGCACTTTTTAAGAGAAAAGGTTTTCAAAGTTAAACGAAGTAATTAATAAAAATTATTAGATAAGTAAGGAAAAGTAAATATTCTTTAAAACAATACATTTTTAAACAATAATTCCTTTTTAAAGAATTAAACCATCTGCATCTTGTTATAACTTGCTGTTTTATATAATCATAATGTTATATCCTATATCGCAAGTAGAAAAGTGAATTATTATTATATAATTTTTAATGGAAATAATTATTCAATATAACATGCATACAGTTGCACGCGAAATCCACACTTCTTTGGAACGTCAACTTTGGCATCGTTTCTGGTGGGAGGAATAACAAGTTGGCGAGCGGAGGCCAATCCCCCCCCCAATCGGGCAAGCGTACGGAAGCATGCGCAGAAAGGAGTTGGGAGGAGGGACTCACTCAACCCTCAACCCCGAAGGAATGAAAGGGGTCGGTTGGGAGTCTGACTGCATTCCAGCATTCCAGTCAGAGGACGCGAGGAAGCGTGTTAGTTATTGAGTTCCAGCCCGGCCTGTGAAAGATTTAGGATTTCCACGCTGCTCAATTTCCATTGTCAGTCTCGGTAAGTCTATACCCCTTTTATATTCCTACCTCTGATGTATTGATTGTCCTCAGTGTCTTATGAAAATTAATCAAGATAAAAATTAGATAATGCTTATCCAAGATAAGGCCTATATCCTTTCTTCGTAACGAAAATTCCGAAAGAGCATTGATAATGATAAGAATCTGAAATACGTATAGCATCGCCGGTGCATGTGATGCCAATTCGATCACTGTTTAGAAAAAAAAGATAACCAGTTGTGAGAGAACCGTTGTAAAGTGTAAATAGCAGACGGTAACAAAAATACGTGGTTTTAGGCGTAATCTGTTAAAGGTAATGTTGCATTCGAATGTGATAATTGCATTGTCACTGTTGTTTAAAAGGGTTCTAGGGTTATTTTTAGTATTCATTTCAGAATAATAACACAGATTTGCAATGAAAATCTGTTTGAATAATTTTAGTGATTTTCTATGTATTTGGTGTGCTGATAACGAACAAAATATTGAAAGAAAAATCCTATACGTCAGGATTTTTCACAAGTTGCAAAATTATATTCGAATTTGTCTATTTTTCATAGTTTTGTCCATTTCTAGCTCCTTTATTTTTAAAAACTAGGTGCTGTGAATGATGCACGTAACGTAGTAAACTATCTCCTCAGGACATTATATATAATGTCCTGATGAAGGTATTCGGAAGGGGTGGATGATTTAATCGGGTAATAATGAGGGACTTAAGTTGTATAGTTCAAAAAACATACTTGTACACACACGGGTAAATTTACCAAGGGGAGCTTCATAAGGAGGAAAAATTGGCTTTAGAGTGTGTAATTTATTTTATTTTAGTTATATAATGATTTTCATAAGGAATTTGTAATAAAAAATTTATTTTATGAACCTATTTTCATTAAAATTTAAATAATGACTTATTTTACAATTTTACCTAAATTTTCAAGAAACATGACATTCTAGGGCAAAAGAGAGACCTTTTTTGAACTCTGGTACTCAGGGCACCAAAAAACATGAAAACTAATTACCTCAATAATAAATTTGGATTAAAAAATATACTTCTTAAATCTTCAGTACAGTAGAACCCCGATTATCCGCGAGCGGATTATCCGCGGTGCGGGTTATCCGCGAGAGCCAGGAAGAACATTTTTTAACGATGAGTGCAAATTTTAGATGAGATTAGAGACATTTTAGATGTAGAGCAAAGGTTTCTGCTGTACTGTACAGATTTTAAAAGTTTCACATATCATGTTTTTTGTACAATAAAGCATAGTTTTTATGCTGAAAATTTTTTTTCATGTTTTCACCTCATTTTTAGTCTTTTTTTCGGGTTAACCGCGATTTTTGTTATCCGCGGTACCCTTGCCACCCAATTGCGTGGATAATCGGGGCTCTACTGTACCTTATTTTTTTGTTAAATGTTGTTATAGTTTCGTAATTTGTTACAAAATGTGATGTCTTAAAAATCAAGAGAGATTATTTTTGGATTCAGCACACCAAAAAACATAAAAATGGATTTTCAGATAAAGTTTGTATAAAAAATAATTTTTTAAATATATACTTTTATTTTCTTAATAGCATAAAAAAAGATTTTTTGGAAATATTTGAATAAAAAATTAGTAAAAAGAGTCAAATTTTCAAAATTTTAAGGCATTTTAAAATAAAATCTAAAAACCAGAATTTGTCAAAAAACGTGACGTACCAAGACAAAATGGATGTCATTTTTTGATTTTTAACCAAAACAGCTCGAAAAAAGTTTTTTTGTAGACCTGTGTAATAAAAAGATGGCGCCTAATGTATCAGGGCCATTCCATGTTAAATTAACAAAAAATTCTCAATTTTCAACCTGGCCCTCTCCAGTAAAGGATTAATGCAAATTTGTGGGTGGGGGAGAATAGATCGAATAACCAACTTACCGTAAGGCCTCCATGGGAGATAAAAAATGTTTTAAAATAATATCTTTAAAACTACCACTGTTAAGATGTTTTGAGACGTACTTAAAACTGATATAAAATATATACGAGTATGCTTAAAAATAAATTTCAAACAAAAGAAATCAGTTCCTATAAATTTGCCTATCTTTAAGCTTTTTCAAAATTGGCTCAATTTGCATTTTTCAATAAAGGTAAAGCAAGCCAATACCCCGTACGCACTGGCCTTTATTTTTGTTGCAGAGTTTTAAACTCACAGTGGAATAAAATCTATCCGACAGCTTTGATAAAAACAAAATCCTTTATTTTAAGAATAACGAAGAAAAGCTTAAGAAGCCAGCTGGACAGCTAGAAGCCCTTGGTTACAATCATCAGGCATATATATACCTTTTTAGACAATTTGCATATTTACAACTTCAATTTCCATAAAATTAATAATAAGTAGCAACTTAGCTACACATAAAATAAAAAGGGTTAAATGTTCGATTACGACCGAAGTACTAGAATCCCAACAATCGGCCCCATCGGTCGAAATCACAAAATAATTATTACAATTTACAAATCAAAAATCCTATTCAAAATACATTTCAATTTCTCTAACAATAAAGGTTTAGTTAGGAAGTCTGCTAAATTATCTCTAGTACTTACATATAGAATTTCAACACATTCATCTTCACTTATTAATTTTCTGATAAATTTATACCTTATATCGATGTGTTTCGTTTTAAAGTTTTCTACAGTATTTTTACAAAAATGAATTGCAGCTTCGTTATCACAATAAACCTTAGGTTTTACAAAATAAGATTTCTGAATCAATTCTAACTCATTAATAATTTTAGAAAACCATATACACTCTTTTACGCTCTCACTTAGAGCAACAAACTATGATTCCATGGAAGAAAGAGCTATACACTTTTGCTTGCTCGACTTCCAGGCAAATGGTACATTTCCAAAAAGAATTATATAACCACTCGTTGAATGACGGTCAGTCATCTGTGACCCCCAGTTTCAGGGGCGTCATTTAGGGGGGGCAGGGGGGGCAACCGCCCCCCCCCAAGGTTTCCACTGTAATATGAAAAATAGCTGCAAGTCCCTTGAAAATTCTGGAACATCCACAAGGAGCTTTGGGTGCAACTCAAAATGTCTCAAAAGGAGTTAAACATTACTTTTGATGGTTCAATTTCAAAAAATTTCCGGGGGAGGACCCCCAGCCCCCCTCTAAAATTTCCACGTCTCTTATTTAGTGTTTTCCCCCTTGAAAACTATTCCTCTTACAAGAAGCTTTTCTCTTTAGAAGCTCCCCAAAAGATTTGAAAAGGGATAAACACTAGTTTAAAGGGGAATTAAATATCCTGAGGGAGGACCCCTAGCCCCCCTTAAAACTTTGACGTTTATTTACAACTCTTTTACCTAGAAAATGATGTATTTTACAAGAAACTGTTCTCTGGATGCAGCCCAAAGGGTCTCAAAACGAACTAAAACACTACTTTAAGAGCCAAATTTTCAAAATTTTCATGGGGGTGAACCCCCAGACCCCCATTTTTCCTTCGGGTTCACGTTGTCAAATTTTGACATGATATTACCTTAAAATTGAAGTTGAGGCAACCCCCACCAAAAAAAAACCTAGTTACAGCAAGGTCCAGACCCATTTAAAAAATATTCCTTGCCCCCCCCAACGAAAAACTGAAATGACGCCCCTGCCCAGTTTGTATCAGAATAACAAGTTAGATCAAAATTAGAAACTTTAGAAAGATCAATCCTATAATCTTTAGTAGAAAAAACATAATTCAAAATATCTACAAGAATTTTCCAATGCTGATAATTATACCCATTTGAAAATTGTGACATCAAGTTCACAGAAAAACTTATGTCTGGCCTACTTCTATCGGCTAAAAAAGAAAGACATCCAATTATAGTCCTATAAAGAAATTTCTTCATTAGATCGTTTTCAACAATTTCATTTTCAGGCACTTTGCCTGGTAAAGAAAAACCAACTTTGAAAGGTACACTTACATATGACTTTGGTAGATCAATAAATTTCAACATTAACCTTTCAATATAAGTTCTCTGATGCAAATATACAGAATCATTAACGTAATCAAAATTTACACCTAACAAAAACTTTGTTTTACCAAGTTCTACAATATCAAGTTTACTTTTAATCCGATTAACAGTATCATGGAGTAAATTTTGTGATTTAGCAAATACAACGATATCATCAACGTAAACTATTAATACAACATTATCACACTGATAAACACAATTACACCAATCTAGGTTTTTAAATCCTAAGTTACTCAAAATTTCATCGAGCTCTTGACTCCAAGCTCGTCCACTTTGGTGTAAACCATAAATGGATTTATTAAGTAAACAGACTTTGTTCTCAAAACCTTTGATTAAGTGCCCAGGTGGTTGTTTCATATAGATTGGCTCTGTAATTTTACCATAAAGATAAGCAGATTTAACATCTAGCTGAACATTATACCATTTTAACATACATACTAACAGTATAAAGAATAGCTTCACAATAGTAAAATTAACTACAGGCGGAAAAAATTTCGTTAAAGTCAATTCCTGGTCTTTGCCTAAACCCTTGGGCGACCAATCTAGCTTTAAATTTCTTGGGCTTATTTTTATCATCCTTTTTAACATTAAATACCCACCTGCTTCCAATTATGGGAACGTTTTTAGGAGGATCAACAAGATCCCACACCTTACGATCTTTCATTATTGAAAGTTCTTCCTTCATTGCAACGTCCCAATGAGATTTATCAGGACTTTCCTGTGTATCCTCAAATGTTTTAGGGATTTCTACATTATAGCATTCATGCTGAAAAATGTCATCTAACTGATCATTCCAATGATCGGTTTTACTTTTAAGAACTGAAAAATTACAAGATTCTTCACTGGAATCAGTTACATCATTAAGATCGTTAGAATCCAAACCTGACCCTTCCTCGTCATTAAGATCTTTAAGACTATTTGGTTTGAAGGAAAACTCATCAGAATTAAATTCCAAATTATTATCGTTACAGTATCTCTCAACGTCCTTTAAAGATCTAAGTCTAGTCTTACTTCTAGGGGGATAATAATAAACATCAATACGTTTGCTCTTTTTACGGGGTCTTTCTACTCTTTCCCAGTCGTCAATATTTAACGAACTAATAGTAGGTTCTTCAAGTTTATTATACACTAAATCCTCACTATCAACACTTACATCATCTAGAAAGTCAGTATCCCCTGTTAAGTCAAACTTTGCATAACTCAAACTTTTGTTTTCCCCAAATAAGAATTTAACCCCATTCTGAGATTCGTCAATTTTAACATGAATCGTTTCTACAACCTTACGTTCTTTGGGAATGAAAATGCGATAACCTTTAGTACCTATTGCATAACCCACAAGAATGCCTGGTTTTGCTCGAGGTTGGAGCTTATTCCTCTGAACCTTGGGTACATGTACAAAAGCTAGTGACCCAAATATCTTAAAATGTCTAACTGATGGTTTATGACCACTCCATATTTCAATAGGAGTCAACCCTTCAGTAAGTTTGTGCTCACATCTATTTTTGATGTGAACAAACGCAACCAGGGCTTCCGCCCAAAATCGTGGTTGCAGACCACTATCTTGAAGCATAGAACGGACTCCGTCCAAAGCGGTTCGATTGAATTTTTCCGCTACGCCGTTCTGTTGTGCACTATAAGTAGATGTGCGTTCATGTTTGATACCCAACTTAC
This sequence comes from Tetragnatha versicolor, assembly GCA_024610705.1. Lineage (NCBI taxonomy): Eukaryota > Metazoa > Arthropoda > Arachnida > Araneae > Tetragnathidae > Tetragnatha > Tetragnatha versicolor. The sequence goes on along the minus strand of JANDEH010000005.1, from coordinate 291,505 downwards.
TAAGGAAATCATTGAATTGCTTATTACAAAATTCTAGTCCATTGTCTACACGTAGTTTTAGTTTACAGTTAGTTTACTTTTTAGTTTACAGTTAGTTTCCCGTTCTGCTTTAGCCAAATAACTTTCAAAACAACTAAAGACTTCAGTTTTACTGCTTATAATAAATACATCTACTTTACGGGAATAGTCATCAATCACAGAAAGAAAATACTTTTTACCACCTAAAGATTTAACTGGAGATGGTCCCCACAAATCCATGTAAACCCTTTCTAATACCTTAGTTGTGGTTCTTTTATGCACATAATTTTTCTTGTGCGATACCTTTGTAGATTTAGAAAATTTTACATACACTACAATTTTTATCTACAACATTACCAGATAGTTTTTCGATACCTTTCACAACATTGTTTCTACTCATGTGTTCAATTAATGGGATATTTACATGACCAAACCTTCGATGTACAATATCAATATTTAACGTTACATTAGCATAATCTCTAATTTTATCAGGAAATCCACGTACAACATATAAATTATCAACTAATGTTGCTGTAAAGAAATAATCATTATTATCATCATACACAACCATTTTGTGGTTATGCCACTTAATTTTATATCCAGCAATATCAATTTTCGATCCACTTATTAAGTTCCTACTAATATTTGGAGTATACAGTACATTTTTTAAAGAAATGTTCACTTTACCTCTTGGATCATCTAAGGTGAAGTTTATGTCACCAATTCCAAGGACTTTTGAAGTGCAATCTTTGTCCCCAATGAGAATAGACGTAGGAGTAGTGTTTCGAAAGTTCTGAAACCAGTCCTTGTTCATACAGCAATGGGAGGTCGCTGCTGAATCTATGAGGAATTCTCCGGAATCATCAGTTGACGTGGTAGAAAACGCGTTATTAGTGTCCGCCAGGAAAGCTCCACGACCGCCCACGGCCGATGGCTGCTGTTTCATATCACGGCTCTTCTTGAAACATCGGTCTTCGGCATGACCACTTTTCTTGCAATACCTGCACGGCCCCAGACTAATAGGTCGGTTGTTGGTTTGCTTAGGGTCCAACATGCTACCACTGCATCTAGACCTGGTGCTTCTCCTAGAATGTCCTTTGCTCTTTGTGCTGTAGGCATCACCAATAATAGGAATATCTTTGCCTTCATCCTTGCGTTTCAAATTGATTCTCCCGGCCTCGGTTAGTAACTGCTCAGTGACTTCTTTTAGGGTAAACTCTTGGTCCTTCAGCCGGTACAAGGAATGAACCAAAGTATATTCTGGAGGCAGTCTGCGGATCAGTTGAAAACAGACCAATAGTTCCGGAACTTCAAATCCAGCGTCTTTGATTTGGCTCCTCTTTTCTTCAACTTTCTTGGCAAAAATTCCAATAGATTCGTCATCTTGGTGGAATCTCATGTCGAAGAATTCGTCTACTAGCCCAGCTAGTCTGGCTTTAGAAGTTGGCTCGAAGTGTAGTTTCAGGGCATTCCATGCTGTCAGTCCGTCCTCGGTGTCAACAATTATGGGATGAAACTTGCGTTCCACGCCTTGATAGATTGTGGTAAACGCCCGCTGCTTCCGCCACTGATAGGATCTTTTGCTTTTATCGGAGGACTCGTCCGGAAGTGGTACGGCTGTACCGTCTATAAATTCCCAGCATCCTCGATCCATGAGGATAACCTTCATATCGGTCTTCCAAGACTGATAGTTGAAATCGTTCAGTTTTGGGAAATTGAAAGATTCAGTCGAAGGTTCCGACATCTTTGCAAAAGTCCAATCCTAACAATTTAAGTTTAAATAACTAAAGCTATCGGTTTGGGACATGGCCCATAACCTAATTGTTGCAGAGTTTTAAACTCACAGTGGAATAAAATCTATCCGACAGCTTTGATAAAAACAAAATCCTTTATTTTAAGAATAACGAAGAAAAGCTTAAGAAGCCAGCTGGACAGCTAGAAGCCCTTGGTTACAATCATCAGGCATATATATACCTTTTTAGACAATTTGCATATTTACAACTTCAATTTCCATAAAATTAATAATAAGTAGCAACTTAGCTACACATAAAATAAAAAGGGTTAAATGTTCGATTACGACCGAAGTACTAGAATCCCAACAATTTTTGCCTCTATTTTCGTTAGCACTTTGTTGTCATGGAAACACACTAATCAATTCACTAGTCAATTAATAATCTTTATGTATTTTTACTTGTATTTTTGGTGATTTTATTCATTAGTTTTAAGTTGTATCCAGAAATTATTGTTATCGGTAATTACTGTTATTGTTTACACACAGTAAAGTGCTTATTTTCGCCCCTTGTCAGTGCAAACGCCGTTTTCAAAAGATTTGGCGATAAAAAAAGGGGGCAACAAAGTCCTAACGAAAATAAAGGGTATTTTTTCTGCCAGTGTGAACGGGGTACAACGGACAACTAGTGCAGCAGCGCAACCATTCTTTTGCGCTACTGTCCATAACGATATCTATGTGTAATGAATTACCATTAGAGGTCTAGGCGGTTGCGCTTGTGTGTCATCGGGGCCTGATTTAGAAAATTTTATGCAGTAAGCACACCATGCAAGAAGAGCCCTCATATTATTTGTTAATCATAAAAAAATTATAACACTTCATAATTGACAGCTTCATTTTAACCTGTTGACTTTTTTAAAGATATCACAAAATTGTGTCCTAATATTGTTAGTTTTTATTTTGCGTTTTTGAAGAAAAAGTAACGGTATTGCATTCCAAACGAACGAAAAGTTATTTTCATTCTTAAATGTTTAGATATTTTTTATGATTTTTGGAGCACCTAGGCTAGGACCTCATTGACCTAATTCTATAATGGTAATGTGACCAGGTTTTTCAATCTAAAAAGCGGGATGTATGACTGACAAGGGCAGGTTATATTTTCCTATTCAGATTTTCAGTATCTTAATGAATTTGACAATTTTAGAAATAAATTTGATGAAACGGAGATGAAATTTTTTTTTCATTTGGCGGGACAGAGGCAAAAAGTGAGAACAGTGGCATTCCTTTTCATTTAATTTAATTTTCAGAAACATTTTCAAATGTTGATTATAATGATTCTGCAGTAGTGTTTTTAATAATTAATTTGAATTTATTTTTTCGTGATTAACTTTTCACCTTTTGCCTATTTATTTCTCCGCCCAAGATCTTTCTCCAGTGTCTTTATATATTTTTTTTTCGAGGTGTGTTAGTGTGTATTTTAATCTTTCATTTAAATTGGGTTGTTTTTTGTGTGGAGCCATATGAATAATGTAATTTTCTGGGCTGTCCTCTTGCCAAATTACTTATTTTTGTATTTTTTTATATTTATGTTCTTAATTTTGTTTCTCTCTTTTTTTCTTTATATATAAGTGTTTCATAGTGTTTAAGTGTCATAAGTAGTTTTTTTTCAGTTTGTTGTTTGTGTTTTAATTATTGGCAGCCTGGTTTTTCTTGACCTTCAATAAAAGTAAGACTGCCAATTAATGTTAAACTTAACAAATACAAACTGTTTAAGTCCCTATTTCCATTTACCCGCATCCACCCCACTTAAAAACTATTTTTTATTATTAACTAAAGTAAACTCCCTTTAGTACGCCGTTCAAGGGGATTTGTGAAAACGTCGTATAATAAGTGGCACTAAAATAAAAAAGAAAGAACAATGTCTAAAAACAGAAAAAATATTCTTACCTTTACATCTTTTATTGGTATATATATCTACAATACCATTGTACAATATGTCTTCCAATTCTTCATTTTTACCTTTCTGAACTCTTCTTTTTTTACTAATGCCTGAAAAGGCGTTTTCTTCGATTACATCCCTTTCTTTTAAGATTGTAAGAAACAGGCAACCCCTGTTCATTTGCAAATTGCTGCTTATTCCTAACACCTTTCTTCTCGTCATGAAGCTTGATTATCTTCAATTCAGGGAGTGTTCGGATTTGTCACAGGACGGCCCACACTAGACGTTAAATCCAGGAACGCTTATTTTGTTAATGCCTCACTGCACATGAGCTGGAAGTTATATTTCCCAAGCAGTTCTTGGACGTCTTGGCGATCACTTTGACATTCAGTGATTCCATGCCCCCATCCATACTTATTTTTTTTAAAAGTACATGTTTGGTTAAAAAACTGATATTGAAGATAGATTCTTTTTTTCAGTAATAATAATTAATTCATAAAATATAACTCAACTTTAAATCAAGCAATTATCACATTAAAGGTTGACTTTAATTTTATTTCTATAAAGAGATAATATAAAAATATTGGAATATATCACAGAAGCATTTCATTTTAGTTATTTTTATTAAATAATTAGATTATATTATTAGAATATTTCACCCAAACAAAATAAAAATAAATAAATTTAATGTTTTAGTAATCAGTTTACTAACCAAATATTAGTTTTATTGTAAGAGTGTAGATGGCAGCATGGAAACACTGAATGTCAAAGTGATCGCCAAGACGTCCAAGAACTGCTCTTGGGAAATCCAACTCCCAGCGCATGTGGGCACAAGGGGGCCATTCGGGGAAAAAGGGGAGCTGTTGGGGAAAAACCAGTTCTACCCTGTTCGTAACTCCTACATTATTTGAAAGGAACTCGACGACGCCAAAACCGGGATTTTTCTTCGGGGACTGGAGAAAGCGTTGAAATATGGGGAAGTCGGCCCGTAGCCAGGAATTTCCCTTTGGTGGGGCGCCCACTTTTTCAGGGGGGGCAAGGGGTTTTTCAGGAGGTATCATAGGCATTACGTTCAACTGTTTGACTAGGGGGGACAAAACCCATAAGACCCTCAGTCCTAAGGAGCTTTTATAAGACTTTTGTTTCGGGAGGAGTTGGGTCCTAAATTTTTCTAGGTTTACCTTTTCTGTTATCTTAAGTTTTCCTTTTTTAAAGTTTATAAATTTGAAGCTTAAAGTACTGTTATGGCCCATTTTACAAGTATCAAAGGGGGGCCTGGGGGTCCTCCCCCATAAAATTTTTGGAAACTTGACCCTAAAAAAATGGTTTTAAACTGCTTTTGATACTTTTAGACCGACATTCAGATATAAATTTTTAAGTAGAATTTTGATTTTGATAAACTTAAAAAAATTTTGAATAATAAAGATTTAAATACAAGTGGGGGGGTATGGGGGCCCTCCCCAAGAAAATTTTTGAGAATTTGACCCTAAAAACCTGGGTTTTAACTTACCTAGAAGGAAATAACTCGTGTTTTAGAAGGAGGAAGCTGCCCCTCCCGGCCCCCCTGGCTACCCCCATGGCAGTGACGTCGTAATATGCGGGAAGTCGCACTACGCGGGAACGTACTAACGAGAGTTTACTGTATTTTTATTATTCCCCACTTAAACTACTTTACAAAGATAACTAAATATTTATTTAAAAATACACTAAAATTAAAAACAAATAAATATATTACATGCACACAAAAATAGGTTGATTTTCCCTTTATGAACAGTGTAAAAAATAAGAACGTATTAATTATGACTTTATTGGTTCTAGTTCAAATTCGAGGATTTTTCAAACTTCTAAAAGCAAATTCAGCATACCAGGTATGTGATTCGCACTTGGTTCTGTAATTTAGCAACACGGTTACATTCAGAAAGGACACATAAATATATCTAACGATTTAAGTTAGTAGATTATGGTTACCGTAACTTTCATCAGCTGTAAAGGTAGACACGAATTGGAGCCGAGCGGCGTAGCGAACAGCCACGAACACGCTCTGCGCAAGCGCCGCTCTTAGATCCTCCGAGTTGCGCGTGCGCAGAGCGTGTTCGTGGCTGTTCGCCTTCGCCGCTCGGCTCCAATTTGTGTCCACCTTAAGCTGTAAGTCTTTGGCGATAAGAGATAGGCGCCAATTTTTCTAATTGAAATTTCTACATTGTGCGCGGGGTTAATGGTTATATAGGGATCTATTTTGGACTACGTGGATTAAAAAAAAGTTAAAATACAGTTTTTAAGGGTAAAATTTCTAAAATATTTCCTGGGGGAGGACCCACAAACCCCCTTTTTGTACTTGGATTTCTATATCAACCACAAAAAGGCCTGACGGACGATACATAGGGAGTCCCCGAAAAAATATTCTATATACAACACTGGGACATAGTTTTTTTACACTCAAGAATAGTTCAGAATTATATATTCCTAACCTTTACAAATTTCTTCTTCCAGTACTTCTCATTCGAGCCTATAGCTCAATATAATACAAATAATATATTAACAACGAACCTTGTTATAGAGCTGATAAATAATAACTAATTTCATATTTAAAATAAGTGTCTCCAATGTAATAACATTTTTTATAACAGTTCTAATTTTTTTGGCAATTGCAGGAATGGATTCTATGTCATGTAAAGAGGAGTTGCAAGAGCCGAAGCCTCTCAAATCCTTAGCTTCTCTGTCGAAAGATTCCAATGGAAACAACTTGCTTCATCGGTTTGTGCTGAGCAACTGTACCATGCGAGACACTGAAAAGTACACTAACGCTGTGCTTAGATATCTCTCTGGTGTTCGAGTAAATGAGAGGAACTCAGAGGGCTACACTGCGCTTCATTTGGCAGTGATAAAGCACAACTCTCTCATGGTGACGAAGTTACTCTCATGTTTTCCAACCATTGATGTGAACTTGAGAAGGTTACATGATGGAAAAACTGCCCTGCATCTGGCAGCTGCATTAAGCTCTGGTGGAGAAGATGTTGCCACTATCATTAAATGTTTGATAAGCAGTGGAGCACATTTGAATGCTGAAGACATTTTCTTTGACTCTCCACTTTTTGTTTCTATCAAAAACAAGAACTTGAAAACTTTAAAAGTGTTGATAGAATGTGGAGCCTGTTTGGATCGCCCGCATAGATTCGGTAATCCCCCACTTCATATAGCTGTTAGATATCGATGTTTCGAAATAGTTAAGGCTTTGATAAAAGCTGGTGCAGATGTAGATATCTACGATAGAGATCGTAATAGACCACTTCATCTAGCTGTGAGATTAGGCTACATCGAAATAGTAAGGGCTTTGATAGAAAGTGGCGCAAATGTAGATATCTTCGAGAGAGATCGTAATACACCACTTCATGTAGCTGTGGGATTAGGCTATATCGAAATAGTTAAGATTTTGATAAAAGCTGGTGCAGATGTAGATATCTGCGAGAGAGATCGTAATAGACCACTTCAAGCAGCTGTGAGATCAGGCAATGTCGAAATAGTTAAGATTTTGATAAAAGCTGGTGCAGATGTAGATATCTGCGAGAGAGATTGTAATAGACCACTTCATCTAGCTGTGAGATTAGGCTACATCGAAATACTCAGGGCTTTGATAAAAGGTGGCGCAAATGTAGATATATGTAATCAAGATGGTAATATGCCACTTCATGTAGCTGTAAAAGGAGGCTATTTCGAAACAGTTAACGTTTTGATAAAAGAAGGTGCACTTGTAAATATCCGTAATAAAGATGGTGATACGCCCCTTCATATAGCTGTGAGATTAGGCTGCATCGAAATAGTCAGGGCTTTGATAAAAGATGGCGCAAATGTAGATATATGTAATGAAGATGGTAATATGCCACTTCATGTAGCTGTAAAAGGAGGCTATTTCGAAACAGTTAACGTTTTGATAAAAGGTCGTGGTGCACTTGTAAATATCCGTAATAAACATGGTGATACGCCCCTTCATATAGCTATAAAAGGAGGCTACTTCAAAACAGTTAAGGTTTTGATAGAAGGTGGTGCACATGTAAATATCCGTAATAAGGAGTTGGATACTCCACTTCTTGTAGCTGTGGAACGAGGCTGTTTTGAAATAGTTAGGGCTTTGATAGAAGGTGGCGCAGATGTAGATATCTCTAATGAAGATGGTGATACGCCACTTCATGTAGCTGCGGAAAAAGGCTCTTGCGATATAGTTAGGGCTTTGATAGAAGCTGGTGCATATGTACATATCTGTAATGAAGAGGGTGATACTCCACTTCATTTAGCTTCCAAAGGGTGTATTTGGGATACGGTAGAGGAAGAAAAGCATTTGGAAATAGTAAAAATTTTGTTAGAGAGTGGTTCTGTTTTAGATTGTAGGAATGTACAGGGTGATACGCCGCTTCATAAAGCAGTATATCGAAGAAATTTCAAAGTGGTTATATTTCTGGTAGAAAGTGGGGCTGCCTTAGAGTGCAGAAATGAAAAGGGTGATACGCCACTAAATATTGCTCGGGTATCTGATAGTTTAGAAATAGTAAGATTTCTTGAAGAAAGAAATGATGTTTTTTCTAAAGTTGATAAATCTGGTGAAAACTCTCTGCCGAGGAAAAGAGTCAAACTGGTGTAAGGTGAGATATTTGAATATAAAATATTATAGTGCTGTCCTTTAAAAAACACTTTTTAATTTTTCCTCCATTAAAAGCTTTAAAAATATGATAGTTAAATCGAACAAAATAGTTTTGTAACGGCTTATCCTTCCCCTTAAATTTTAGAGCTTAGTATTTTTAATTCCAACTTTCCGTTACAAATTGGCAGACAATTTGGTAGGAATCCAAAAACTTAAAAAAACATGCTTGAAAATACTCAAAAAATTTAAGAAAAAATATGAACAAAAGTTTTATTTAGAAAAGAGAATAGTTAAAGTATTTAAAACCAAGTTTATTACAAATTATTTCTAATGTTAAAGCTGTAATAAGTTTTTTTCTCAAGAGTTTGGTCTCCTAAACACAGCGGCCATAACTTTTTTGACTGATGTATTTTTTTCGGATGTTGAAAACGACCTATTAAATACAAATACTTTTACAAATAAACGGTTCTTTGACTTGTTTTTACGTTCCCTGCCACTCTAAATGACATAGAAAGACAGGATAACATGATCATTTTAAATTAATCATTTAAAAAATCTCGATGGGTTTTTTAGGGTATATTTTGGAGTGGTTTTTTTAAAGACAGCACTATGGGTATTTGAATGTATGATATGAAAAGGAGACTGACTGTTTAGCCGCTTTGCCTTCTTCCTAAAAAGTTTTTTGGAAGGTTGATTTAGTCTTGTTTTAAAATCAAAGTTTGTGAAGTACTTTATTATTGCTTATAAATTGTTCTGTTCAAAACGATGTTAGTACTTGTGTAAAAAAATTGTCAATAAAATTACATGTATGTTCTCACAATTTTGTTCTGGAACAAATTTCATTTATGCTGTTATATTACAGGGTGATAATAACTAACTAATGTTTGGCAAAACGGATACTTTTAGGTATCGAGTATCGAGTAAGGCTGTGAAATCAATAATTTTGATAAACACATTAATTAAATTCCAATAGATTTTAATTGATACTTTTTAAAAATTGTTAGGTGTTTAATCATGGTGGATTTTCATTTTTAGGAATATTTTTTAATTAAATGACTTACCTTATTATTGATTTTTCTTGGATATGATCCTTTATATTATTAACTCATTTTCTAATAAACTATTATTAATTTCTAACCCTGTTAAATAGGTAATTAAAAAGGGATAAAATTATTAATTAGGTCACTTGAAAAATTCTCAGTTATTTAGAAGTTTTAAATGGTTTTCCACAGATTATTGAACCTTTTATTAAAACTAATTATCTAATGCATAAAAGGCAAAGTTGTAACAAATAAAGTTAAACTATTTAACTTATAAGAAACCCCCCACAGTGACGTAGAAAGGGGGGTGCAATGGGTTTTTTGCAGCCCCAAACTTTTTATTCGTGAAATTAAATACTATTGCAAAACTGTATTTTATTCCAGTAACATAATTGTAATAAAATTTTTAGAAAACCCAAGAAATGGGACCTGCTTCACAGGGGTACACGTGCACACCCAGGGGGGTCTCAGGGACCCACCCAAAAGAATTTGGAAAAAGTGTACCAAAACAAGTTAAAACCCTGCACTTTGGGTCATATTGCCAAACATTTTCTGGGAGAGGGCCCTTTTGGAACCCCCTTTGTCAGGCCATTTTTAAGGAATTTTCACTTTGGGGGCAAAAGTCAGGGGCGTATATAATGGGGGGAGAAGAAAGGGGAAAGCCCTCCCCTTCCCCTGAAATCCGGACTGGGTGTGCAAAAAGTAGATAAATTACTACATTTTATGGTTAAATTTCTATTCTATAAGCTACTAGGGGGATCCCTTTCTTTCTACTTGGAACTCCCTATCACAATCTTTTTCGATGCTCATCAAGATGCAAGTTCTCTCTATAGATGTATTAAAATTTTTAATTAATAATAATTACAGGAAATGTATTTAATTGGACCAATGTAAATTACATTTAGGAGTTAAGAATATTAGGCCCCTCCAGAAATAAATTTCTATATATGCCATAATCTCGTAATTTTCAATAGGTTTTGTAAATTACTAAGAACTTTCACTGATTTTGATTATAAAAATCAGCCCTATAAAAATATATTATAAAATTATGTGTAAAGAACCAACCACAATTTATAGAAAATTGTAACACTTTTCAGTTTCGAGGAATGAGGGATTCAACCAAAGTCTAATATTTTTTAAAATTATTAAAGTTCATTTACTTCCTTGATTTGAACAATCAAGAACTTTAATTTATTAAATTTTCCGGGATAGATGGCCGTGTTTGATGAATGGAATTTCCAAACGTTTCGCTCTCTGCTTCGGAGAGCATCCTCAGTGGCAAACAGTGGCAGCATCCTCAGTGGCATCTGGCATCCTCAGTGGTTTGCCACTGAGGATGCTCTCCGAAGCAGAGAGCGAAACGTTTGGAAATTCCATTCATCAAACACGGCCATCTATCCCGGATAATTTAATAAATTACTCTTCAGGTCGTGGAAGTTTTCATCAATTTATAATTCAAGAACTTGTTTCTAAACTTGTAAATAAAATTGATTTTCGTACTTGAAAGTATTTTTTACGTTTTCCTTTTTTGAACTTTAACCAATCTGTAACAGTTTCCTGGATAAATTTCATTTAAAATAACTGTTCAGGATAAGAGTCTAATTAAAGTGATAAGGGGATAAATATTAATAAATCTGGGCGTAAAATTTAAAGCAGTAAAATGCTTTTTGTGATGTTATTAGAAACTGGTAAAAGTTAATAGAAAATATGAAATCATAGTCACTATGGATTCTAAAATGCAATAAATTATGAAAGCCATCGACATCTACCCTAAATCCAGGTAACTAAACTGGTAGATCGCTTAAAGAAAACATCTTTTCTTTATCCTTTTCCTACAAAATCCATAAATTCCCATCCCCCTCATAATCAAAAATAAGAAAATAACAAACCCTCCACCTTCTTAAGTGCGTATGTCATAATTTAACCACCCCTAATCTATAACAATCCCTGTTTTGTAACACCAATCCCACCTCTATGGATCCCACCGTAGAGAGTGCAATACAAAGAGAAATATCATTCCCACTGCAGCAAAAACGAGCGAAGCAAAAGAAACGGACACAAGCGCCACAGTTGGCAATCAATCGCTCTTTTGGCGCTCCGAGATAGATGGAAACGAGACGGGAACGATACGAAAAGAATGAAAAATCCACGGCCACTCGGAAGAGACGAGAGCTCGAGCAATCATGCTGCCATCTGTCGAAAAACGTCACAAGTAATTATACACTCATAATACAAATTTTTACAAGCACTAAATGTCCATTACTTTCGTAATATATTTAATGTCTGAGGACTTATTTTTGTAATTAATGGCTGTTTTAGATTTTTTTGGAACTATTAAACGGGCCACAAAAAATGTAAAAGCAATCGGGATGTGCTTCGAATGTCAGAACAATATGGCGGACAACAGCTGTGGAGTAGAAATATCTCTCGTCTTCGTTTAAAATCTCTCGTTTACATCTCGTTCCCATCTCGTGTTTTTCCCATAGAAAGTTTCTGAATACGGCCCATATTTCTACTCCACAGCTGTCGTCCCGTCCGCCATATTGCTTTGAGATTCGAAGCGCATCCGATTGCTTTTACACTTTTTGTGGGCCGTTCAATAGAAACCTAAAACAGCTATTAATTACTAAAATATATATGTCCTTTAAAATATTCCTTTTTAGACAATTAAAGCATCTGCATCTTGTAATAACTTGCTGTTTTATATAATGTTATATCCCATATTAAAAATTTTAATTATCTAATTAAATAGTTTTAGTTACTCGTATGGGTCACTGCGCTTACCCCTGAGTAATACTAACAACTCTATCAATATTTTTTTCTCTCTATTGTTTATAATAGATATGTTATTCTTGTGTACATTTTTAGTTTCTGTGTTTTGTTCGTTCCTTTTTTGTTCCATGTAAAATTGCAGTATAAACTAATAAACAAAAAAAAGAAAAGTCAGTTGTTATTATAATTTGAATGGAAATAATTATTCAATATAACATGCATTCAGTTGCTTAACAGTTTTTAGTTCATTCTCTACTTCTACTGAAGTTAAGGGCCGTATTCAATCCTACGAAAAGACGGGAAATGGCGATCTTTTTCAGTCGCCAAGCGCTCGCCAAGCGTCTTTCCGGTATTCAAAGCACCACCAAGAAGAGAAAGATCGAGAGAAAAAGACGCCTTCCGACAAGGCAAGTCCGCAGCAGTCTCGTGTCTTTTTTTCTCGATCTTGCCGGGATTTGATTGGCCGAAGAGTGGGTGACGTCAGATTGGAGAGGGAGAAAGGAGCACAAGAACAACAAAGATGGCTGCAGTTGCTTCTCGCTCGCGGTGTTTACGAACATCTATCCCAAGTATTTTTAGTATCATTATGTTTATTCGTGTTATTATCAGTTATAACTATTTAATAATTATGATTCATGCAGCATTTTAAGTCTTAAAAATCTTAGATCTCTCTGTGTTATGGAATACGATTGATGGCACGTTCATGTCTTACCTGGAAACCTCTAACCAATTCAATAGCTTGTGTAAAACAGTTTTATTTCGGACTACTCGAGCTATTTAAGGCAATAATATTTTAAACACTTTACTAAAACTAGATATTTAATTGTATGATGTCATGATTAATAGTAGTGAAAGAACAAATCTTGTTGATATAATTATATGCAGCACCTTTCTAGACCCCTTTTTTATTCATGCATTGTTAATGTTAAAATAATATTTACAAGGCGTTTTTCTTTAGTAGTTTGTTATTAAATTCCATAATCTGCACTATTACATTCATTTTTGAAATTGTTACTTGATGTTCAATACAATAAGTCAAATTATTGCTAGTTGACTTAGTCAGCTAAGTAGCTGGACCTACAGTCAATCCCCCAAACAAACTCATTAACATGTTGTAATATGTGGTCATATAATAGTATATTTTACCCTCGTTCTTGAACTTGGTTATCTTGAAAAAAATTCCCCGCCCTTGAAATAGAGCATTTCTATATATTAATATGTGGCTGCGGTAGTGTAGTGGTTAGCGTGTCTGGCTATGAGCATTACCGACCCAGGTTTGATGCCTTGCGGTTCCTGCTTGGGAAGCTAGTCATGGGCCTACTCAACCCTTCATCCCTCCGGGGTCGTTAAATGAGGACCAAGTTCGCTTGGGGAATCAACGGGGGGTTCAGCGTCGGGCTAACCACTCGGCCTGACACAAGCTAACTCATTAGCACCCAGGGCTAAAGGCTACTGAAACGGAGATGGACACCGCCTCATAAGCCACTAGGTCTTGGCAGATTTGATTGATTGATATATTCATATGAATCTCAATCATAAAACCTTGACTAGTTGAATTTTTTCGAATCTCACAAACATACTTTTTTGCTGCTAATTTTCCTCGTTATTCTCTAAATTTTTTTTTCAACTGACAAGATTTTTCAAGGATTAACTAAAATTGTAAAATTAACTCTAATATTGTTTTTCATGATAGTAAACGATTTTAGTGTCAATCGTGTTTTTTTTACTAGCAGAAGTGCAGAGCTGAATTGGAATGCTTATTCTAATTCATTTTCACATATTGTGCAATATTATATTATAGGTCTGTATTCTTGTGCATACAGTCTGCTACATTGCAAACATTAGGGAATGTTTCCTTTTTTTCTTACGCATTACTTTTAAATTTAGTTGATTTAAACTGAGTCGGATGCCATCTTAAATAAACTACCTACCCAAGATTCGCTGTTTAGAAATTGTTTCATACTCGGAACCTCCCGTCCCAAATCACAATTTTTCACCTGTATTTTTTTCTCTCCTGCATTAGTTATTTCAAAGCTGCATCTAGCTCTAATTTTAAGGTTTTTCTTTAGAATTAAAAATGTTGAAAACTAATAAATTTTTATTTTCAGAATTTTTGACAAGTTTTGATGAAGATTGATTTTCTCCAATTTTTGTTCTCCAATATCATAATATATTGTAAAAACTGAAAATTATGTTTTTGAGAAATCAATTTGCCCTTTAACTATCAGGGTTTGTATGTATAGATTGTATATTTTAAGTACAATAAACTATAAGTTTTATTTTTCTTAATGCATTGTATTATTTTGTTTGATTGTTTTCTTAATCATAAGCTCAGTAAATATTAATTGGCAAAATAGTTATATGTTGGTAAAAAATTTTGAATTTGGTTCATTTAAAATTAAATTATCTTTTAATTGATAAAATTGTGTTTCCTAAATGTTTTTGCATTTGTAGTAATGTTGGATTGTTTAAAGTTTCAATAGAGGGGAAAAGAACTGACCCCAGGACGTCTTCAAAGCGTCACGCAGTTTTTTCTATTTAATATGAAAATAATTCTTGTTATTCAACTTCAATTATTGCAATCAAAGAGAATAGGTCATTTTATAACATTAATTAGTGTTTAAAGTAGTAACAGGTATTCTCAAGTTGGCTTTATGTTCTAAAATTAAATGAAAACTTATTAAATGTAATAAATTTGATGCTAAAATAAGATACATAGCACTCTTTAGTCCTGTGATGTAATACAAAATAGCATTCCTAGCAGGCTTGTACCATTTTTGTTTTTTTTTTCATTTTTCTCGAAACTTGATTTTCATACCTTTAGGAACACTTTTTAAAAGAGCCATTATAGGTTAAAACTCTCCAAAAATATAGAATTACCTATCTCCTCTAATATTGAATAGAATAAAAGACATGTACTAAATAAAAGACATTGCAGTAGAAATTATGTAACCAAAATGTGTTGAAAATTTTACTTGTTTTTAAAGCATCTACCTAAACATCGTTTTAAATTTTTTTGGTTAGACCTATGATTAAAATCTTATTATTGTTCATTGATATCTTATTTATGATCACACCAAGTTTTGAAATTATATATTCAATAACTTTCTTAAAATATGTACCTTACTGACATATAGTAAAAAACAAAAACTGACAAATTTTTTAGAGTAGCTCAAAAATCAGGAACTAAGCATCATTTAAGCCAAAAAAACCTTCAAACTTTTTAACCACTTAAAATCTGGCATTTTATGTCTGTATGAGTTCAAACATTTTTATCCACTTATAGGAAAACCAAATTACTTATTAAACCCAACAAAAACTGACCCCTTTAAGATCCCTTAAGAGGAAACGATCTCACGCGCGTTCCTAAGTTAGTTACATGTTTCAGCATATTTTTTACTTAGCGATTTCACTTTTTCTGCTGTTTTATTTCAAGAAGACGAAGCCGCGGTTTAACCAATCCAACCAACCAACCGCGCACGTGGCGCCCTCTATTTGTCTCTCCACTGGCGCGTGGCCAAGTGTATTACGGCAGTTCCCTATCTTCCTAGTTCCATGGTACAATCACTTCCCGCGTCCATCTTGTTTTTGTTGTTAACTCTAGAGCAGTGGTTCCCAAACTATTTTGGTCGTGGAACCCCCAAATTTGTTGCCAGTGATCGCGGAACCCTGAATATTTTTTAATCAACGACTTTTCAAAATTTAATATATGATATTAAATGAAACCAGGTGTGGATCCATCACGGGTCCAGGGGGGCACTTTTCCAGACAATCAACTTTACCTTTTCCTTTTAGCAAAAATGTCAAATTCTTGGGGATTTTCTAAAAGTATCACGCAAGATCCCCTTCTAGTACCGCTGGGGGGTATGGGGGTCCTCCCCCAGAAAAATTTTGAAATTTAACTTGTAAAAGTGGAGTTTTAACTCATTTTAAGAAGCTTTTTGGGGCCAAGAGGAGAATTTTTCAGACCATAACCTTTATCTTTTGACAAAAAAATGTCAAAATGTTGGGATTTTCCAAAAAGTATCGCACAAGATGCCCTTGTGATACCGTGGGGGGTCTGGTGGTCCTGCCCCAGAAAAAAATTTTTGAAATTCGACTGGTAAAAGTAAGGTTTTAACTCATTTTGAGAACATTTTTGGGTACAAGAGGGGCGGATTTTTATTTTTTTACACCATTCTAATTTTTTTTAATAAAATAAAGTTTGTTCCATGGAACCCCTAAATTTTTTCGTGGAACCCCAGGGTTCCGCGGAAGCCACTTTGGGAACCACTGCTCTAGAGTAACTCGCCAAAGTTGAGGTGTTAACGGAAGTACTGCTTTTCACTCGAGAGTTAAGGTATTCTGGTGTGGTCGATAACGTTAACTCCAGAGTACGAGGTTTTACACCTAACTCCAGAGTAACTCGTGTTGGTCAATACGGGTGTTAGTGTATGATGTATAAACAGATTTTTTTTTATTTCTAGTTATTTATATTTTTTGAAACCTAATGTATTATATTTTATACACATAATTTATAATTTGGGACTGTTTAACCAAAAGAAAAATAAAGTGATTACCTATATTTTAATATCTATAGTAAGATAACTATACAAATGCATGGCCTACAAAAAGCTTAATATCTAAAAATATATTTAATAAACTCGAGTTTAGGCATTATATTATTTACTATAATTTATCACTGCTACCAAACTACTCTTCCAAGTCAAGGAAACTACTTTTTTTTTCGTTTAAAAATGTTTAATTGGGAAATAAAGTATTTGACAAATAAAAAACTAGAATTAGCTAAATAAAATCCCTTTTTCTTCCGATCTATAATTGGGTAACCCACGTCGGGATCCATTTTAAAGACTAGTTCTCTCACAAAAAATTTAGCGCACCTTGTTCTCAATGTTTACAAACAAGAATCAAGTTAACGGTTACGATCAAGTTCAGCCTTGCAAGAGTATTTTCCGGTTTTTTTCAACCAAATATTGCCGAATAGACGATGTAACCTACCTTCTCATTGGCCAGAATGGGAATTTCGGGGGACCATTCAGGTAGCGCGAAAGCGGGAAGTACAAGATCGTCAGAAGCTCCTCCCCACAAGATATGCCGATTGAATCGCAAGGACAAGACAAGAGGGAAAAGATGGGTGATCTCGGCAAGATGAAGTCGCCAAAGCTGATCTTGTGAAGAAAAGATGAGAATTTTGAATACGGCCCTAAGTTAAACGCGAAACCCGCTGGCGAGAGGAATAACAAGTTGGCGTGCATAGGCCAATTCCTCCCCCCCTAAGGGACGAAAAGGGGTTGCGGTCGGGGGTCCGACTGCATTCCAGTGCAGTGGACGTGAGGAAGCGTGTTAGTTATTGAGTTCCAGCCCGGCCTGTGAAAAGGATTTACGCTGCTCCAGATAGGTGTATCCAGATACCTATAGGGGTATATCTGAGACAGGTGGGAGTCTGACTGCATTCCTGTTTCCAGTCAGAGGACGTGAGGAAGCGTGTTAGTTACACTGAACTATTTAGTTCAGTGATTAGTTATTGAGCTCCAGCCCGGCCTGTGAAAGATCTAGGATTTCCACGCTGCTCCATTTCCATAGTCAGTCTCGGTAAGTCATACCCCTTTTATATTCCTACCTCTGATGCATTGATTGTCCTCAGTGTCTTATGAAAATTAATCAAGATAAAAATTTGATCATGCTTGTCCAAAGTAAGGCCTATATCCTTTCTTCGTAACGAAAATTCCGAAAGAGCATTGATAATGATAAGAATCTGAAATACGTATAGCATCGCCGGTGCATGTGATGCCAATTCGATCACTGTTTAGAAATATAAAGATATAAAGTTGTGAGAAAACCGTTGTTAAGTGTAAATGGCAGACGGTAACAAAAATACGTGGTTATAGGCGTAATCTGTTTAAACCCTTTCAGGACGATAGCCCTCGAGCCGCGCAGCTAGGTCTTTCGCGCCTGAGATAAAATCGGAGCTCATTTTCACAAGTGGACTCGTCCGGTGTGTTTGTGTTTACTTATCGCCAACGTCGATAGCGGAGAAAGGGGGAGGAGAACTGTCCGAATGATTTACGACCGGGGCGGGAGGTTTGGAAAGAAAACGGGAGGGTTTCCGGGGAATGAAACCACATTCTTGGGTGATGAAACCACTTATAGCAGGCATAAGATAGCTACGAGTATGAAATTTAAGAAAATTTTCTTTAAACTTTTTTCATGGGTAGCTCAAATTAAAATTCTGCTTAGTTTTAAAAAATAGGAGTTCAGATTTGAAGCACTTACTCTTCATAAACCATTCAAATGTGTACAGCAGTATCTACAAAAATTTCGGGATCTGCAATTTGCACTTAGCATTTTTTAACAGCCAGATAGATACTATAAATTAGAAGCCCGCAATCTGAAAACTAATTACAAAATTTTTTTATCCATTGTAATTAATAACTAAACGTTATTCTTAACAGTCTCGTTTGATTTTCAAATCCTTAGAAAATTAGGAGCTAAATACAAAAAAATAGGCTAAAAACAGACATAACAGGAACTAGTCAAATATAATTAATTAATATTTTGCTAAGAAAAATCAATTTCGTTTAGTGAATGTATATTAAAAAGTAAATAAGTTATATATAAAGTTACAAGTTAATAAAAGTAAATATTACTTTCTTACTTTTAAAGAAAATTTTGTATTTTCTTGTGAGATAAAACTTACTAAATAAAAAAAATTGCAAATTTTAGTAACAAAAATGTTCTTTTGAAATAAATCTTAAACATTTAAATTTGTAAAGGAAAAATCATACTACACATTATGAGTTTTTAAAGAATCAAAAGTATTTATTGCAATCATATTTACACAACACTTTTACGATTGTAATTAAATTTTGAAAAAAATTCGATGTGCGAAGTATTTTTTTTCTTTTAAAAATATAGAATTGAAAGTAAAGTATGAAGTAATAGAGTGTGCGAATTACATAACAGTTGGAATTAAATAAGAAGAGGATAAAAAAGTTTAAGATTAGCATCCTTAATTTTCTAATAATGAAATCATCCTTAATTTTCTAAAAATACACAGTCCCCTGTGTTATGCTCTTATTTTTGCGTCTAACACTTTTCAATAAAATCCAAAATAGTTTTTTCACCGTTCAGGTCATAACATATTAATAAGGTTGCTTAAATTTAAAGTTTTACAGAATGTTTTTGGAGTATAAATTTATTTATGTATATCGATATCGTAAATTTATTTCTTGAAATTCAAAACAATTATCTAGTAATTGGTTTATAACATGAGGTTTTGTAATATTGCGGTCAATGTATTGTCATCTTAATATTAAAGTAAATTTGATAGTACAAAAAATTATAGCATGATTGAGATATTGAAAACCAATCACAAGTTTTACTTTTTATTAGTTTAGAATTAATTGCCCGAAATTTCTAGCTTTTTTTTAAAGGACATAATTAAAACTTTGAAACTATAAGGTATAATTCAACAAATTGCAATCTCTGGGGGTACAAGAGCCGAAGAATTTTAATTAAAAAGAACATTTAATTCTTCAAGTTATAACATTGAGATCGCACACAGCAAGCACTCGAATTCAACAAATACATGTTGCGAGGACTCAACCAAAACGAGTTCTTATCTCGAAAACCCCTCGCGAAAATGCCCACACATACATCACTCTTGACAAGCAAAACCTCCCCTAATTTGACTCGCTTGACTGGCCACTCCATACTACCCAAAGCGGTATATGTAAAGCGAAGACACTCCAATGGGGAGAGCGCTCGCCACTGAGCGCAGCGCCATCTCTAATTTGTGAGCCCTACTATAAGTTATAGCTGTTTTTTTTATTCCAGTTAGCGAGCTGACGCATGCGCTCCAATGCACCTGGCGGATCACGTGACAATCCGAAACGAAAACTCAAAGATCGGCTCCGGCGGTTGATTCAGCCGGCATAAGTTTAAATTTTAAATCGGTATTGTCGTTTTACTTAGAAATCCTTTCTTTTAGATTGTGGATGTTTGATTAAAGGAGAATTAATCTATTTTCTGAGATCTGATAGCTTTCCGATTGTTCCGATCAAAATAACTTCCAAAGCACCACAGCTAATTGTAAACAAACAACTAGGAGTCGAAAGCGCGTAAAGGAAAGGAGCAAGAGTGGCTTAAACACGCATGCGCGGCGGTGTCTCAGATTTTAGTTGGCCGCACACCGCTGGAGAGAACGGCGCTGCGGTCGCCCGCCTTAAAAAGGCGAGCGGTGTTACTATGGGAATGACGTCGCTTCTCGCTACCGCTTTGATACTACCCAACCCCCTCAAGCGCCCGAAAAAGCGCCCGTGCCGTCCTGAACCGGAGTAAAAAGTTTGGGGCGCCTTCGTCCCGAAAGGGTTAACCCGTAACAGGGGAGGTGAAAAATGGAACATACAAGGGGACGTTGGGTCTCAGAGACTCCGCAACTTTCTATATTTTTTAAAAATCGTCTAATTAGGATACGATTCTGATATTTCAGGGCATTGTTACTTGAATATTTATCTCTTGATTGAAAAATATTTTCTTTAACTTTATGAGGAAATAACCATTTTTCCAGACAATTTTCCAATAGACTTTAGATTATCGATAGAGATAATATTTATATTGCGCAAAAAAAATTTTAATTTTAAAAATAAAAACTTAAAAATATTGTGAATTAACTGTTTTGTTTTTATGATTTAATATATAAAGTTAATTTTAATAAGAGAAAATTCTGTGTAGAACAAAAGAAAACTTTTTTGACAGTGCCTGAAATATCAGTTTTTTACAATTGTTTTGGAAGCAAACAATCTGGAAATTTTCACAGAAATCATCTTCACAGTCTCTTCCCCAGTGAAATCACTCATAACTTCATCTATTTTTTTAAAAAAACTCTTCCCAACAACGCGGATTAGAAATAATTATAAATAACACTCTGTTCAACAATGAAAAAATTTCCTTGATGAAAATAGTCACTTCTTATAGATTTTGGGTCGCTGAATACGAAAATCACTCTTAAAATTCTCAATTGACTCAGGATTTTCGGGGAACAGCTCCTCCCCCTTTTTATGTTTTTCGACGACTTTATAACTTTAAACTCGATTTTCAGGGTCAAAAAGCAGTGCTTTAATCTTCAAATAATTGCCCCCCAGGGAACAAGAAAGGTTCAAATTAATAAAATATGATAAATTTATAACAAATGGATAGGTTTGAGGGGTAATTACCCCCCTAAAAATGCTAAAAACTATAGAGGTTTTATACGCTATTTTTTCCTCTTATTTTTTACGCAATTCACGTTTGAAGGGTCCTAACCCTTCTCCAAGGATCCAAATTTGATGGCAACATGCAGCAATAATATTAACTAAAAGTGGTTGAGGTGAGAGCGCCCCCAAAGCACCCAGGTGAGGGTTCAATGCTGAGAGTTAAACTCGTTACCTTAAGTACCAAAAACTACTACTATCTGCATTCGGCAACCTTCGGGAATCCCGATCCTTGGCGATCAGATCGGTGGAGAAGCTCATTTTTTGGTTTGTAAGAGCTGACATGATCGAGTAGAAAAGATCAAAACCAATCAAATTATTTTCTACAACGATCTAAACACCAAGAATCTGGATTCCCGAAGTTTGCCGAATGGAGATAGTAGTGTTTGATACTAAGGTGACGAACTGTGCTGTTCAAAAGAAAAATTTGAAGCCACTAATTGAATTTCAGCTGATTCTTGTGTAAAATGATCGACTGAATTCAAATATGACACCCATTTTCCCCATTATTATAATTTTTATAATAATTAAAAAAGCTTCTATAGAAGATAGATTTTTTTTGGCATTGGGATGTTATAAATTTCGTTGATTCTTCTTGTGTTAATATTGTGACGTTTTTTACATAAATTTGGATTGCAGTATAAATTAAGACATATTTTTTAAAAGAAAATATGGCGAATAGGGAGAATATTTAATAAACTGAAAATGAGGTAGGTTAACTATATGCTGGTAGTTTAATATTAGTCTTAAAAATATTTTCTGACGTTTATCAATTCTTTTTAGAGTACGAAATAGTCTCCTCCCTATACAATCAAGCCATAGTTTATTTGTGAATGGATCCAAGAGTAGTATAAATTAATTAAGAATTTACTGTTTACTTTTTGTTTTAAATAATAGAAATTTAGCTTAATGAATCTTAGATTATCTGAAATTGATTCAGCATGACTTTTCCATTTCAAGTCCGAATCGATATAAATACCTAAATATTTAGTTGAAGATACTTTTTCAATAGTTTTACAGGTACTACATGTATGATGGTTACCATTTTTATCATGATACACTAAAGATAGATTATCTGATGAATTTTGCTTTAGGTTAAAAACCATGTGCTTTGTCTTATCAATATTTAAATCTAAACAATTATCGGCAAACCAGTTTCGAATCCTCTGAAGATCTTCAACCATCTTTAAGTTTAATTCATTAACTGAATCTCCGGAATACAGTAGCACAGTATCATCAGCGAAGCTTATCAATCTACCATGTAAATTCAAGGTACACAGGTCATTAATAAAGATTAGAAGGGACCTAAGGTTGAACCCTGAAAAACACCACATTTTATGGGGAAGCATTTGCTAAAAATATTATTAATTTTGACCTATTGAATGCGGTTTGTCAAATAGGATTTTAGGAAATTATGGAAGTCACCTCTAATACAAAAAGAAAATAAATTATCCAATAAAATATCTGAGTCAAAAGCTTTTGAAATGTCTAAAAAGATAGTAGTAGTTTTTTTATTGTTGTTAATGCTATTAAAAATTAAATTTGTAAATTCTATTGTAATAAAGCCTTTTCAGTATTAGAGTTAGGCAAAAATCCAAATTCATTTTTTGAGAAAAAATTATTATGTTTTAAAAACAAGTACTATAATCTATCCTTTATTAGTGGTTAAAAAATTTTCGAGAGTAACGGAAGAACAGATATACAGGGTGTATCTGAAATGGTGCAACAAACTTTCAGGGATGATAGTACTCATCAAGACAAACAAGAATCGGTATAGAAAGGGGGGCCCCACACCAAATCTCAGGGAGTTAAAAATGGAGCGACACCTCAAAAAAATCATTTAAAAATTGAATTTGTAGAAGAACTACTATTGGTAAAAACTTAATTGTGGTCTCAAAAATTGTGGTTTAATATAATTATCGCAAAAGTCTTTACTTTAAAATTTGTTTTATTATGAAAAAAGTTAAAAAACACAAAAAAAATGTGAAAACTCTGCCAAAACCTTTTTTGTATTTCGAAATCCTTTCTTTTGATTTGATAATCTGAAAGATCATAGTTGAAACCCTTATGTCCAAAGTTTCACGTAAATACGATCAATATTGAACGATTGAGATCCTGTTAAAGTTTGTTTTTTGCGTGCGCTACCAGTTTTCTAGAGTTGTTTCTAAAACAGCTGTTTGCGCATGCAAAAAACAAACTTTAACAGGATCTCAAGCGTTCAATATTGATTGTATTTACTTGAAACTTTGGACTTACGGGTTTTCAACTATGATCTTTAAGATTATCGAATTAAAAGAAAGGATTTCGAAACACAAAATAAGGTTTTCTCAGAGTTTTTACATTTTTTTGTGTTTTTCAACTTTTTTCAAAATAAAACAAATTTTAAAGTGAAGACTTCTGAGATAATTTTAAAGATCATATTAAACCACAATTTTTGGGACCATAATTAAGTTTTTACCAATAGTAGTTCTTCTACAAATTCAATTTTTCAATGTTTTTTGGGGTGTCCTGGTCTGGGACACCCCTTTCTATACCGATTCTTGTTCGTCTTGATCATTACTATCATCCCTGAAAGTTTGTTCCAATATTTCAGATACACCCTGTCTAGGTCTGCAATTAGAAAATTTATTTTAATTACCATTTTTGTAAATGGTGTTGCAATTGAAATTTTCAATGAGTTAATCTTTTCTTTTGTAGTTACCATTATTTTATTTATTATTAGTTAATTACGTGAGTCTGCTTTCATTTTAAGTAGTGAGCGCACTGGCTGGGTAGTCCATCTTAAATACTTCCAGCCTTAGCCCTGAAAACTGCTTACTGCTTAAGGGATAGGCAGCTAGTCTAGTGAAACTTTTTGATAATCCTTTCATAAGTAAAAATATGGTGTTAGTCCAAGGGGAGGGCAACATACCATACGTGAAAGTGGTGTGATACCGAAGTTTGGCAACATGACAATATTTGTGTTAAAATTTACATTTAAATTAATTTATATCTTGATTACATAATATCAAAGGTAAATCAAAACATTGAATTCCTTTTAATAGACAACGCACGTTTTGTGAAATCTATGTAATGAACGAATCTTAATTACCCTTTTTTTGTTGTGAAATTTTATTCATAATTCAAAATATATTCAAATATTATAAATTCAAAAATATTTCAAATTTAATGCAGGTGAATTTTTAAGTCGAATATTGTAAAGTATTGTTTCGGAATTTTTTCGTTTGAAAAAAAAATGTAATTGTTTGTAAAGTAATTTAATTTCTTTAACTACTTAACAAAGGTAACTAAGTTTTTATTTTAAAAAAATCGAAATTTAAAAACAAATGAAAAATATTACATGCACACAAAAATAGGTTGATTTTCCCTTCCTTTATGAACAGCGTAAGAAAATAAGAACGTATTAATGATTTTAATCGTAGTTTAAATGCGAGGCATCTTCAAACTTCTAAAAGCAAATTCAGCTTCTACGAGGTACGTGATTCGAACTTGGTTCTGTAATTTAGCGAGACGGTTAGGCATTCAGCTAGAACCAATAAATATATCTAACGATTTCAGTTGCAACTTAACTTCTCAGTTGCAACTTAACTTGAGCCTGTAGAAATATTCTGAGAGCAACCAAAGAAATTATTTCCCCGTGCGGTGTCGGAATTTTGAGTGAAATTAAGAGATTCAATTTTAAAATATGATTATTTTTTAAATCCATGTATATTAAGCGTATTTCCATCCCGATTTGCAAAATATTGATAATTATTATTTTTTCAAGTCGCGCAGCGCGTAGTTAGTAGTAGTACATTTGTTCGAATAAAACTCGCCAGCCAATAAGAGCTTACAAAGCCCAGCGAGCTGTCTGTTTACTCAGATGACATGACGTCAGGCACAACTTAAGTTGCCATCGAGTATATAGTAGATTATGGTTACCGCAAGGTTACAGTAATTTTCATAGATTGTAAGTATTTGGCGATAAGAGATTGACGCAAATTTTTCTAATTGAGTGTGCGCGGGGTTTTACTCTATTCTTTAGAATTGGCGCATGAGAAATAGTGCTTTCCCCACGCTACAAGCGTAACCATAGTTACACTCTTCCAGCAGCCAATAGTAAGCCTTCTTCGTGACTTATACGTTGATAGTTGCTATGGTTACCGATCGGTGGTAGGGGAAGGAAATATTTTCAAGCGCCAGTTCAAAAACAGAGTGTAATGGTTGTAAGGATCAATTTTGGACTACGCGGAAAAAAAGTTAATATACCGTTTTTAAGGGTAAAATTTCTAAAATATTTCCTGGGGGAGGACCCACAAACCCCCCTTTTTGTACTTGGTTTTTTATACCAACCACAAATATTTTTATTCAGAAAATAGAAAAACAAATTTCTAAACCAAAAATGTCTGAAAAACGATATTTTGACCAAATATGCATGGAGGGGGATTTAGGGTGTCCTGGTCATCTCCCCAGGAGCAAAAGGCCTGATACATAGGTAGTCCCCCCAAAAAATTCTATAGGTCACTGGGGTAGAGTTTTTTTTACACTCGAGAATAATTTGGAGCTAAATATTCCTAACCTTTACAAATTTATTCCTCCAGTATTAACCCTCCGTCGGTCGCCACTGAACTTTTTCGCACACCTCATACATTTTCGTTCGCCTTTCTGTTATTTTGGGGGTTAGAAGTCTGAAATTTTTGCTAGTCTCCTATCATTACCGGATGTATGGCGCCAATTGATTCATTTAATTCGCGCGCTTTATTTAGTTTGGTTGTCATCATAATTTTACTATTTGACACATTGCGCTCGATCATGTAACTGGTCTTTAAGGTACGTAATATTTTTTGTAATCTCTGATGCTTTTTTATTAATTTTATGAGTGGTTACGCATCAATATTATTAAATTTTCCTCAATACGTATGTAATTTTTATAATTATTTTTGGTTTATTGCGGTTGAACATACACCTACAAAATTGTACCCTATACACTTAACTCGCCAAAAACAATGTTGTGCAATATGCAAATCTACGTTTACTATCTGTAAGTTGACAGTTTAAAGCTAAAATATTGTATTTTGGAGTTATTTTACAATAGCTACAGGGACAGTCAGTGGTCAATTTGCTTAGCCTAGTACTACCTGTTAAAGTTTTGTTTGTGAATGGTTATTATCTGGACATGAGTTCAATAGCAGTAATTCAGAATTAATATCCCTCAGGTTTCACATCATTAAGTACATTTTTTGACTAAGATATTGAATTATTTATCCCGCTGAAGTAAGCTTAATTTTATGCTATTTTTAATTTTTGTTCTTAATTATTTACAACAAATATCAAATTTTTTATGTGTGAATAATACTATGAACATCCTTTATTGTTTTTAAGACCTTAACATTGAACTTAAAAGTAGGAAATTTGCGATTTTTTCGATTGTGCGTTTTGGCACATTGCGACCTAACACGTCAGTTTAATATTGCGACCGACGGAGGGTTAAGTGAGCCCATAGCTCACTTAATATAATACTAATTATATAATATAATAACGAACCTTTAAACAGGTGTAGAGTTGATAAAAAATAATTATTTTTATAAATGTCTCCAATGTAATAAAATTTTTTTATAACAGTTCTAATTTTTTTCGTAATTGCAGTTATGGATTCTATGTCATGTAAAAAGGAATTGCAAGAGCCAAGGCAACTCAAATCCATAGCTTTTGATGTGAAAGATTCCAATGGAAACAACTTGCTTCATCGGTTTGTGCTGAATAACTGTACCAAGGGAAACATTGGAAACTACACTAACGCAGTGCTTAGAAGTCTCTCTGGCGTTCCAGTAAATGATGAGAACTCAGAGGGCTACACTGCGCTTCATTTGGCCTTGATAAAGCACAACTCTCTCATGGTGACGAAGTTACTCTCATGTGTTCCAACCATTGATGTGAACTTGAAAAGTTCACGTGATGGAAAAACTGCCCTGCATCTGGCAGCTGCATTAAGCTCTGGTGATGGAGAAGATGCAGCAACTATCATTAAATGTTTGATAAGCAGTGGAGCCGATTCAAATGCTGAAGACAAAAACGGCAACAGCCCACTTGTTGCTTCTGTGGAAAACAAGAACTTGAAAACTGTAAAAGTTTTGCTAGAATGTGGAGTCTGTTTGGATCGCTCGAATAGATTCGGTGTTCCTCCACTTTGTTTAGCTGTAAGAGAAGGCTGTTTCGAAATAGTTAAGACTTTGATAGAAGCTGGTGCAAATGTAAATATCTATGGTAGAGATCGTAATACACCACTTCATGTAGCTGTAACAGGGGGCTATTTCAAAATAGTTAAGGCTTTGATAAAAGTTGATGCACTTGTAGATATCTGTAATGGAGATTATGATACTCCACTTCATCTAGCTACAAGATTAGGCTATATCGAAATAGTTAAGGCTTTGATAAAAGCTGGTGCAAATGTAAATATCTATGGTAGAGATCGTAATACACCACTTCATGTAGCTGTAAGAGGAGGCTATCACGAAAGAGTTAAGACTTTGATTGAAGCTGGTGCTGTTGTACATATCTATTGTAGAAATCTTAATAGACCACTTCATGTAGCTGTAAAAGGGGGCTATTTCAAAATACTTAAGGCTTTGATAAAAGCTGGTGCACTTGTAGATATCTGTAATGGAGATGGTGATACTCCACTTCATCTAGCTGCAAGTTTAGGCTATATCGAAATAGTTAATGCTTTGATAAAAGCTGGTGCAAATGTAACTATCTGGAATAGATATGGTTATACTCAACTGCTTGTAGCTGTGGAACAAGGCTATTTTGAAATAGTTAGGGCTTTGATAGAAGGTGGTGCAAATGTAGATACCTGTAATGAAGATGGTGATACGCCACTTCATGTAGCTGCGGAAAAAGGATCTTGCGATATAGTTAAGGCATTGATAGAAGGTGGTGCGCATGTAGAATTCTGTAATAAAGATGGTGATACGCCCCTTTATGCAGCAGTAAAAGGGGGCTATTTTGAAATAGTTAAGGCTTTGATAGAAGGTGGTGCGCATGTAGAATTCTGTAATAAAGATGGTGATACGCCCCTTTATGCAGCAGTAAAAGGGGGCTATTTCGAAATAGTTAAGGCTTTGATAGAAGGTGGTGCGCAAGTAGAATTCTGTAATAAAGATGGTGATATGCCCCTTGATGCAGCAGTAGAAGGGGGCTATTTTGAAATAGTTAGGGCTTTGATAGAAGGCGGCGCAGATGTAGATATATGTAATGAAGATGGTGATACGCCACTTCATAGAGCTGTAAAAATAGGCTATTTCGAAATAGTCATGGCTTTGATAGAAGGTGGCGCAGATGTAGATATATGTAATAAAGATGGGGAGTCGCCACTTCATGTAGCTGTGAATGTAGAGTGTTTCGAAATAGTTAAGGATTTGATAGATGGTGGCGCAGATGTAGATATCTGTAATGATGATGGTGATACGCCACTTCATGTAGCTGCGAAAAAAGGATCTTCCGATATAGTTAAGGCTTTGATAGAAGGCGGCGCAGATGTACATATCTGTAATAAAGAGGGTGATACTCCACTTCATTTAGCTTCCAAAGGGTGTATTTGGGATACGGTAGAGGAAGAAAAGCATTTGGAAATAGTAAAAATTTTGTTAGAGAGTGGTTCTGTTTTAGATTGTAGGAATGTACAGGGTGATACGCCGCTTCATAAAGCAGTAGTACATCGAGGAAATTTAAAGGTGGTTATATTTCTGGTAGAAAGCGGGGCTGCCTTAGAGTGCAGGAATAAAAAGGGTGATACGCCACTAAATATTGCTCGGGTATGTGATAGTTTAGAAACAGTAAGATTTCTTGAAGAAAGAAATGGTGTTTTTTCTAAAAGTGATAAATCTTATGAAAACACTCTGCCGAGGAAAAGAGTCAGACTGGTATAAGCTGAGACATTTGAATATAAAACATAATTTGAATGTATGACATATAAGAAAAGGAGACTGACTATGAAGGCCGCTATGCCTTCTTCCCAAAATTTTTTTTTGGAAGGCAGATTTATGTTTTAAAATCACAAAATTTGCGAAATGAAGTTTAATTTTTGGATGATCTCTTGTTCATAATTTCATGGAATGTTTTAAGGCTTTTTGAAGCTGTAAAGCACAATTGAAGCTTTATATTGTTCTTTTCAAAACAATGTTTCATGTGTAAAACGTTTTCAATAAAAATCCTTGTAATGTCTCACAATTTTGTTGTAGTACAAATTTCGTTTATGCTGTAATTTGTAATATTATAGGGGGATTATAACTATTGATTGGCCGAAACCGATACTTTCAGGTATCGAATACTTTTTAGTTCTCTTTTGAAATTAAGGTATCAGCCTAACCCCAATATGACGATTTTCGACTTTTTCGTCGAATATTTGTTTCTTACATTTTTAAATAGTTTAGACTTTTATCTTTCCAAAGCTATTTTCATTTTACTTCTAGGTTAGTTGGAAAAGAAATTTCAGCATTTTAAAAACAGATAGTCTATCGTCTACAAACCCCCCAAATGCTGCTAAACACAAATATACCTAAACTTTAAAGCAAATTTTCTCAGAACTAAATGTTGCATAAAAACTCTCGGTACTTATCGGTACAGGGTGTCCTAAAAATAGGACGATGCTTTTAGAGCCAAATTTTTCTGGAGGTGATCCTTTTTTATTTCGGGCTCAAATTGTTAATAAAATCTTTCTATTATGTAATACATAACTCGAATGCTACTTTGAAGAGATCTAAACCAGTGGTTCCCAACCTGGGGGCTATCACTCCCAGATGGGCGATTTGGGTTATCAAGGGGACGATGAGTATTCAAAGAAAGTACTTATAAAAAACAAAGAGTATTTATAAAAAAAGGTATTTATTCATATACAAACCAAAAGAGAAAAAATAAGAATTCTATAATAATTTTATGGGTTAGTATTTAATAAGGAAATGTTATTTTGAACTAATAGGTATTCCCACTTTTATTACCAAATCCTTAAATAAATTAGAGTTAAGCTATAAATAAAAACGTGGTAAAATAGGCTTGAATACTCTGTTTATTGCATAAACGTGTCAAATGCAAATATTTCAATAATTTTTTATGAAAATAATAAAAACATTAAAAAATTCTTTTTCTCTGTAAAATATCCAAATAAGATTTACTTTAAGAAAAAAATTACTAAACATCTTCACAAAATTTGTTGAGCTTCTATACAGTTTTTCTCGTTTATCTCAAAACAAGAAAAGTGGCATTTGACATGTTTCAGAAATAAGCGATTCAATTAGGGTCTCGTCAGAGAGAGCTGCTTAAAAAATGCCCTCACCATAGAAACAACGCAGGTGCCGAGTTGGAGAAATCTTTTATTTACTCAAAACTACGATCAGTTAACTTACACCCCTTGATTCTAAAAACAGATTAAATGCTATGGTTGAGACTTGCATTTAAAATATACCTGACAAATGACGTGGGCCACAGTTGGCGCAACGTAGATGACGCGATTGTAGCATATGGATTTTTGACTTTCCCACCTTAAATATCGTTTTCAAAGCGTTCAATTCTCTAAAAATAAGGTATGCTTCCGTACAGATAATATGGTGAAAGTAGTGTCAGATCCCAGAAATCGTTAGTTTTGTTTTGAAAGTTATTATGATTTTTATGTAAACACAGCGATATACTCAGTAAATGAACAAAGGTTTCCCTAGAATTGAACAATGTTTTCCAAGTGAATGAATAAAGAAAATAAAGTCACCAGTTTTAGTTTTATGGAAAAGTTTCTAAAGCATGGAAAAAAAAATTTAGCATTTAAAACGATGTAAAAAAAATGCTCTAATTTTTCCAAATTTATCCTAAATTTTATTGAAAAGTTTCCTGATATTCGTCAACAGCGTTAAAATAGACGTATATAGCACATGCCTATTCTGCAAAATTTTAAATTTTTGGTATAATAAGATATGTATAATTAATTATCAAAATATTGTTTTGGTTGGGACGGCGTTTTTATTTAATCACATAAAAACACTATATGCGATTGGAAAATCCATTCTTTAGAGGTTAGGTCCTTCAAGACCATAGTAAAAACCAAGACCATTTTGTCTTCCTAACCCAAGTGGTTCGCCCGCAAATCCCACTGTAACGTTTTTTTTGCGGGAGCTGTACAAGATAACCCCTGATAAGTAGTGTGAACTTTATTTGCTATGTTCTTAATAAATCGAAGATTGAGCATATTTTGGGAAGGTTTTAATATAAATTTAGTTATGTTATTACTAAGTATTTATGTTTTGTTTGGGTTCCTTTCAAAAAAAATATGTATATTAAAATGAAAAAACAATCAAAATATCTCAAATATATTGCTTTGAATTCTTTTCTATTGAAAAAATTATTTTGTAAAACATCGCTTATAAAGTCTGAACCAAAAATTAGGGGCGTATAAGGGATAAAAGGGACCCTGGCCTGGTCCTCCCCGAAATTTATACTGTAGTTGTATTTAAAGAGAAGTAAGTAAGTATTTAAAATGAGTTATTACCCTGTTTTTAAGGTCAAATTTTCAAGAGAAGATCATATAATTAAAACATTTTATGCACAATTCATCAAGGTTGAAACCTGTGGCGTATATAGAAATTTATTTCGGGAGGGGCCCAAAATTATTTTTCACCCCCTCCCAAGCAAATTTATTACGTTCAATGTAACTTTCTATATATTTTTTGTTAAAACTTAAATCTAAAAGAACTTATTATAAAATAAAGTTGTGAATAATTTTGTTCCAAGTATCAAAGGGGGTCTGGGAGTCCACCCCCAAAAAAGTTTTAAAATTTGACTTTTAAAAACAGGTTTTTAACCGGTTTTGGTATACCTAGTCCGAATTTTTGATTTGCATTTATAGATAGGATTTGCATTTGGGTGAACTTAATATAAAAACAAGTTGAAAATAATAGAGTGCCAAGTAGGAAAGGGGGTCTGGGGGTCCTCCCGCAGAAAGTTTTTGGAAATTTGACCCTAAAAACAGTATTTCTACTCGGTTTTGGTACACCTAGTCCTAATTTTGGACATATATTTTAAAGTAGGATAGGGATTTTGATGAACTTATAAAATGCCAATGAGAAAGGGGGGTTTGGGGGTCCTCCCCCAGAAAATTTTTGGAAATTTGTTCCTAAAAAACAGGGTTTTAGCTTGTTTTGGTACACCAAGTCCGGATTTCGGGGGGGGGGGCAGGGCCCCTTCGGCCCCCCCTTATATACGCCACTGGTTGAAACCTTACCAAAATATGTACTTTAAAGATACATTTCTTAATCTCGTAAATATGCAAGGGGGACAGGACAGAAAGTGTTTCAGGTCCTTCCTCCTAGCAAAATCTACCTTAGGGTCTTCTGCATAATAACTGCAATTTTAAGACGATGTTTGAGCTCCTCCCATAATAAATTCTACAGATGACATACTGCAGAAAATTAAGTTTTTAGGTTTATAGAACAGAACATTTATTTGAAAAACAACAATTCATACAAAATTAGACACATAAAAAACAAGAAATTAATAACAATAAATACAGAAAATTTGATGTATGAGTTGCCCAGGAGTCAGAGACCCATATGGGCAGCCTATTGAAAATTATAATGTGATAACAAGTAAAATAAAAAAAAAACAAAAACAAAAAAATACATATAAATTAAGATAAAGAATTGAAAGTGATCGCAGGGCAAGCTTCAGATTTACTTCCATTAAATTAAGATCCAAATGAGCGTTTGATTACAATTTAAAAAAAGTCTTCGATATTTTCCATTGTAAAAATATCTTTAATAATTTTTTAAACTTAGAAGGGGATTTCTCGGATTTTAGATTTTCGGGTAAAGTGTTAAAGAATTTAGGTGATAAATATACATAGTTTTTATGGAAAATTTCTTTTTTTGCTAGATATAAATATATTTAAATTATAATTTAAATTACGTAAATCAGAGCTATTATCTTGTTTAAAAAAATAAATAACTGCTTTGAAGAAAAAAAGGTGCCAAAGAGGTAATATATTTAGTTTTTTATAGAGATCAAATAAAGGGAACTGTCTACGACTGCTTAAAAATTTAATGATCTTGTTCTGAATTTTAACTATTGGATCAATATTTTCTAGGTAATCTCCTCCCCAAACAACAATTCCGTAACTCATTATTGAGTTGACCCAGGAATGATATAATTGAAGCAAAAAGCTCCTACTAATTATCTTTTTAATAAAATAAAACTTGTGGAGAATAAAGCGTAAATTGTTGGTTAAGTATTTTGCATGGGATTTCCATTTTAAATTAAAATCTACATGTAATCCGAGGTATTTTATTGAAGATACTTGTTAAAGGGATGAGCAATTACAATTAGTATTATTACAATCTATTAAATGGTAATAAAGGTAAAGATGTTCAGACAGCCCGTAGATGCTGAAGTTGATAAATTTAGTTTTATTTATATTAATAGATAATTTATTAGCATAGAACCAGTTTTTGATGGTCAGAAGATCTTTATTTATATTATTTTGTAATAAGTCATAGTTTAAATGTGAGTACAGGATTACTGTATCGTCTGCGTAGGTTATGATTTTGCCATTTAATTTTAGTTTACAGAAATCATTGATGTATATTATGAATAGTAAAGGTCCAAGAATTGAGCCTTATGGTACACCAGACTTTATATTTAAATTATTACTTTTAAAATCATTTATTTTTACAAACTGTTTCCGGTTGTTTAGATAGGAAGTAAACCATTTAAGTCCCACTCCTCGAATCCCAATTGAAGATAACTTGTCAAGTAAAATACTATGATTGACACTATCAAAAATCACTAATAAGAATACTAATAAATATTGCCACGCCGCCCTTTCACCCTTTGTCCACCGCCCAAAGAAGGTACCCAGCACGGGCCCGCGTGAAACTCTAGGGAAATTAAAAGTCCATCGATTAAAATAAAAGAAAAAGTAATGCAAATCTATTTCAACTTGTACCCCATTCAGGACTCAATTTTACTCAAATCGTCAAAGTGAAAATTGTATTAAAAAATTTTGACCTCATTAAATGTTTTATGACTTTTTCGAATATTTGGCCTTCTACTTTCTCCTGCGACCGAGAAACCGGCAGGCACAGGAAAGTGTACGCTGACATGGTTCCCACTCTTTGAAAACATCAAAAATCAAGTACTTTTCAAGGACCTAGACAAAATTTTTCAAGGACCTTTTTCGCAGACATTTAAAAATTAGTCGTATGTCAAGACAAGTCATTTTTTCCGCATACAATTGGAACGAGGGGAGAAGTCACTCTTCACTGTCAGTTTGTAAAACTGGCTGCAAGTTATGTTCATAAGAGTAGTTTTAAAGAATACATCTAGAAAAAATCAAAGAAAGATCTGAAAAAATTAAGTTCTATTACTGGCTGAGTGAAAATTCAAGGACCTAAGTCATTTTTCCAGGACCTAGAACGTTTTTCAAGGACTTTCAAGTACCTAAAATTAGCCTTAAAAAATTCGAGGACTTTCAAGGACCGTTGGAACCCTGGCTGAGCAAGCAAGCTCCGGGAAAAAATCTCTCCTGGCGTCCGCTCTCTGCTTTGCATCCCGTGTATGCGTGTGCTGCATTTTGTATTCCTTTCGTTATTATAGCAACTTGTCTTCCCCGTTAGAAAAATGCATTGAACCAAAAATACGTCGAGATCAAAGACATCGATTTCAAAAGGAATTAAACTAGGTTTTCATTGAAAATGGCATATTTTTGTGCAGTTTTCTTTAGTTAGGCAAAATGAAATAATACTCCCCGTTTTGTGAGATACATGTAAAATTTATTTTCGCAACCATTACACTAAATAATTTTTTAATTTTGATATTGAGTTATTAATTATAAAATAGTTAAGGAAATAACTAATTCGACGTTTCGAATATTGCAATAACCATTATTTGGTAAAAATAATAAGTATATAACCTTAAATTAATTACTAATTAATTATTTATGAATAATTACTAATTAATCATTTATAGTTAATTACTAATTAGTTATGATTAATGTCAATTAAATATTGGTATTAATTAATCCTAATTATTTTGAATTATTAATTATTTAAAGGAAAAATACATAAGGGGCGGCATTTCTAGGACTTGCTTCATACTGGACAAATCTACCGCACGGCCCTGTCGAGAAACATCTCATAGAAACATCAACTTTGGCACAGTTTCTGGCGGGAGGAATTACAAGTTGGCGTGCTTGGGCCAATTCCACCCCCCCCCAATCGGGTATGCGTACGGGAGGCGATATTCCACAATGACTAACTCCCCAGCGCTAGCGCCGCCAAGGGTGCCAAACGAGTCGCTTTTCCAACTTCGCCAAACCTTGCGGCTCTCGCGATTTCTCTCGTTTAACGAGATTGGCTGTAATAGTATTTTTTTCGCCGCGTCGCTTTTAAAGGAGTGCGAGTGTTGTGTTCAGTGTTTTAAACCCTCTTTGAAGAACAGTAATTAATTTTCGTTTTGAATAAATTTCTAATATGATTATTGTTATTATTCCAAGTAAATATGGTCGCATAAAATGTGTTTTAAGTGTTATTTACAAATTTTTGTGCAATAGCAGTTACACTTTTTTGTACATTATCTAATATGTAATCAATTTATTAACCGCCTATATAATGATACCTTCTTACTGACCATTCATAAATGGTTGGATAGAGAGTATTTCATAATATAATAAAAATTCTAACTATAAAACTCAGTTTTTTAAAAACATAAAAATTATTATTTGTGCTAACTTTCCATCTTCTGTGCACAACTCCAGTTAGCTTTTCAATTAAGGTATAGGTACGCAATGATATCTTTAACTGATGAATGTTTATTTCCAAGAAATGACAGCATTTTTCACTGCAGGTATTCTTTAAAAAATCCTTTTGGGCCTGAAAGAATAGCTAGAATGAAAAAATTTAGTGTTGAAGAATAGTTCCCTCAATGAGATTTTGTAAAATAATAAGGAAGTTGCATGTGTCAGATTTTCAAAAACAAACTAGTGTTCCGTATGGTTTTTTGTATGGTAAAATTAAATATCTAGTCAGTTTTTCAAAAAAATGTACAGGTAATTAAATATTTTAATTTAAAAGTCGAGAAAAAAACACGTGACTGAAAACGTTTATTGTTTAAACTATAAGATGACGTCAACAATAATACCATCAACTCCATTGCTTTACAACAATGTTTAGTATAAGATGACGTCACATCCAAACTCTTGGCGTTTTCGCGCGCTTTTAAAAAGGTGATTTTTGTTAATTTTTTTGACAATCAAAAAATTTCTTGATCGGCCTCAAATTTTGGGTAGTTGCTTATTTTTGCAAGAGGAATCGATTAAAAAAATAAAAAAAAATCATGCAACTTCCTCATTGTGGTAGTAATTTTAAATATATTTTGTTAGAAACTATAAACAGTAGTATAAATATAAAAAATTTTATCAATTCGAAATACATTCCCAAATGTGAATAAGCAATTCAAAAGGGGTCTTTTTGAAAAATATATATTGAATTGAGGAAATTTCAACTTTGTAAGCAACTCTGTAAATTAAAATTTTTACCTGATATGTTGAAGATTAACCTGCAGTACTATAAATTGAATATTTATACAAGAAATTATGAGATTTTTATTCGCAGTGAAACTTGTATAATTTAACCATGATGACTTTTCATATTTATGCTTATTAGGTATTTATGTACTATACTTCTTAATTAATCGTTAGGTATAATTAGCTGTCTAAAAAGTTGAGATAACCAATTAACTTTAAGTAACTAAAAGGTGGAAGGCCGCATATTACGTCAACACCCTGTTTTTGTGTAGAATCACTAAAATTTTATTCTAAGGGTATTAATTCACAAATAAATTTCTTAAAGTAGATGTATTGCCTTTTCAGAAATCTGATATTGCAGAGTTCTCTCAAATCCTGCATTTCAATTTAATTATATATTTAAGCTATAAATATACATGCCTTTTCTATATATTATTTTATTTTTGGGTATTTTATGAACAGTTACAAATTTTGCCCAAAATGTAATATATTATGAAGTTGCACATCTAAATTTGCTGTTTAAATCTAAAAACTCAATGCTAAATTTAGCTATAGTAAGTTATGTATTCAGGAATGTCAATCGGAAAGGCTCCATTTCGCATTTCAGTCGAACTTTTACCTTATAATTGTTTTTTCAATACTTTTTCAGTTAGTGGGAAAAGTTGATAGAGAAAAATCACAAATATATTACTCAAATAACTTCCTATAAACACTTAAAAATTTAGAATTTTTAATGTTTTTAGAATTTATTAAAAAAAAATTAATATTACATTATCTTCTTATTTTCTCTAATTTAAAGTACATACTTTGTAATGTTTAATTGCATATATACCTATAATAAGTACATATTATAAGTACCTTTTTTTTAATTACATAGACACACAGCCCTAATCAAAAATAAATTTCAAATTAATATTTTACATGATGACAATATTACTTTGAGCTGTATATGTGTACAATTTATTTAATTATTCTTTAATGTTTTTAAAATTTATTAAATAAAAAAATAATATTACATTATCTTCTTATTTTCCCTAATTTAAAGTACATACTTAGTAATGTTTATGTTTAATTGCATTATAGTAAGTACATATAAGTACCTTCTTTTTTCATTACATAGACTCATAAACATCATCTAGCAAAAGGCAATAATCCTTTCTTAAATCACCCAAACAATTCTCTTTAAAACTGTTTTAATCCATCACCCGAATTCACGATCAAAGACGAGGTAACAAGTAGTACAAAACAGCGCACGACGTACTTGCTGTGTGTGGAATGCAGGTTGCCGCATTGGGCAAGGGAGGGTTACTAAAAGCGACCGGGCGAGTGACTCGTTTGGCACCCTTGGCGGCGCTAGCGCTGGGGAGTTAGTCATTGTGGAATATCGCGTACGGGAGCATGCGCAGAAAGGAGTAGGGAGAAAGGACTCAACTCAACCCCGAAGGAATGGAAGGGGTCGGTTGGGAGTCTGACTGCATTCCAGTCAGAGGACGCGAAGAAGCGTGTTAGTCATTGAGTTCCAGCCCGGCCTGTGAAAGATTTAGATTTAGAATTTCCACGCTGCTCCATTTCCATAGTCAGTCTCGGTAAGTCTTGCCCCTTTTATAAACCTCCCTCTGATGCATTGATTGTCCTCAGTGTCTTATGAAAATTAATCAAGATAAAAATTGATAACGTTTGTCCAAAGTAAGACCTATAATATCCTTTCTTTTCAACGAAAATTCCGATAGAGCATTGATAACGATAAACAATCTGAAATACGCATAGTAAGATTAATCTGATGCCAATTCGATCACTGATTAGAAGAAAAAAGAAATACAGTTGTGAAAGAACCGTAGTAAAGTCAGGGCTCCCATAGGCGACTAAAAAGGCGACTATTGCTACTATTTTCAAGGTTGGGCGACTATGGCGACTATTTTAAGCAAAAAAGGGCCAAAAGCGACTATTTTCAAAGATTTTGGCTACTTTTTTTAAGTTTGGGCGACTATTTCCGGTTTTAATCGTCAATCAGAATCAATCAATCGCCATTTTCAGAGACTACTACTACGGATTCTCCGTTGTTTCTACGGATGCCGACGTTCAGGCTCGGACTGGCCATGCGGGCATTTGGGCAAATGCCCGGTGGGCCGCTACTCATCGAGGGCCGTTTGTGGGCAGCATACAACCAAAATATTTTACAGTGGTATGAATGAAAAAGATCCTGCACTTCCGCAGGAATTTCCAACTAGCGGCCCACGAATTCTTTTTGTGCGGCCACCAAACCATTAATTTACCAGCAATTAAATTCATTAATGATGGACATAAATTACTGAATTCAAAAACATATTATATTATTTAAAATACAGTCGAGTCCGCTTAATGTGATCGCAATTGTCCGAGATGAAATTGATAACATTATCCGATTGATAACAATAAGCGATTCCATATAAAAAAATTAACAAACGGTGTAATTATATTGTTTGCTTTAAAATCAAAATTATGTAATCGTAGTTAATGTATTTAAATCATTTTTAACTATGTACTTGGTAACTTATGATTTTTAGTGTAAAATATAAGAGTAATCCAATAAATAAATTTAAAATAATATCTTACTTTGTAATAGTAATAGTACATACCACACCTATGTGATTCCGCCTAACTCTATAGATTCGTTTTCTTTTGATATCCAGACAAGATCAACGCGAACTTTCAAAAATTTACATGAAAAAGGCCAAACATAAATCACTTAAATTAATCTGAATTCCACTAAACAAGGAAAAAATCAAAATCTCTTATCAGAAACATCTGCAAGGCGCCAATGGTGATAACCAATCACAAGCATTGCTTCGACCCCCCCCCCTTAAACAGTTTTCTAGGATGGTTTTTGTAGTGTACTAGTAAAATAATGTACTAGTGCACCATAACGCATTTTGTGCCCGTGCACTCGCTTTTTATTTTTGCATTTTCAAAATCAGATTCATTCAATAAAGATCCATCTAGATAATGGCTTACTTTTTACATTAGTGTTCTGGGACATTTTAGTGGCGACGAGGTTAGTAAACAACTCACGTTTATTTGTTATTTAAATCTGATAAAGCTGAATGATGAGTAAACTAGGATTAATTGGAAGTCTTCATCCATTTGACTCATGTCAAGATGACATCAAATTGTATATTGAACAACTAGAGCAATTTTTCATTGCAAATGATGTCCAGAATACTAAAAAAGTTGCTGTATTTTTATCGGTTATAGGATCTAACACTTATAAGCTGCTCCGAAACTTACTATCTCCTAGAGTTCCTAGTGAATGCACTTACGATGAGTTGAAAGATACCCTCAAGCATCACTTTAAACCTTCTCCAATAATAATTGCTGAACGGTTCCGATTCCATAAAAGAAACCAAGAAATGGAGGAAGGTGTATCCCAGTATTTGGTGGAACTTAGACGGTTAGCATCAACCTGCGACTTTGGTACTTTTCTTGATGACGCACTGAGAGATCGTTTCGTATGTGGATTGTGTAATGAAAATATCCAGAAAAGACTCTTAGCTAAGAAAGACCTGAAGTTACCTGATGCAGTAGATACTGCCGTTGCTATTGAGATAGCAGAAAAGGATGCAGCAAATATGAAGTCATCTACACCTGTTGTAAACAAAGTACGTCAGACTTCATCCGCTCACACCTGGAAGAGTAATCATCCAAATAATACTAAGAGTAAACAGTTTTCTAAGTGTTATCGGTGTGGAGCAGCTCACGACCCTTCTAAATGTAAATATAAAGATGCCACATGCCATTCCTGTGGAAAAAAAGGGCACATTTCACCAGCTTGCCTAGGCAAATCAAGAGGATCTGCAAAAAAAGTTGAAGCAGTAGAGTATGAATCTACTGTCTCTGAAGCTTCACTGTATGCTGTCAAATCTATAAATCACGTCTCCTGTAGGAAGAAGTACGTTATTCCTGTGTTTTTAAACCACCAAAAGTTGGACATGGAACTTGATACAGCTGCTGATGTTTCAATTATTTCGGAAGTATGGGTAAAAAACCATTTAACCAACATTAAAATCAGACCATCGTCAACCATGTTGAAGGATTATAATGGTGGGATAATCCCAGTATTAGGAGAAATTCTTGTCGATGTGCTGTGTAACAACCAACGACACAAGCTTACTCTTACCATTGTGAAAGGAGAAAGACCTGCTCTATTCGGGAAGGACTGGTTGTCGGTGTTTAAGTTAAATTGGTCGCAAATATTCTCAGTATCTTCTGATGTCAGGACCAATAAGGAAGCACTTTTAAAAAAGTATGCTGATGTTTTTCAAGAAAGTGATAAACCAATTAAGCATTTTAAAGCAGTCCTCAAAATTGATCGTAACTGCCAGCCTGTATTTTGTAAATCAAGGCCCGTTCCTTATTCGTTGAAACCTGCAGTAACTGACGAGATAAAAAAATCTGTTAGTAATAATGTTTGGCAGTTTGTTGAACATTCCAAATGGGCGACACCTGTTGTAGTTGTGCCAAAAAAGAATAACGCTGTAAGGCTATGCGGGGATTTCAAGGTAACTGTTAATAAGTGTCTTGACCCGAACCAATATCCACTGCCAACACAACAAGATCTTTTTGCTACCCTAAGAGGAGGCAAGTATTTTACTAAATTGGACATGTCTCACGCATACCAACAAATCGAGCTAGATGCCGAGTCTCAAGAATTATTGACTCTAAATACAATAATGGGGTTGGTTCGTCCAAGTAGACTCATGTTTGGAATTTCTGCTGCTGCAGCCATTTTCCAGTCAATTGTGGAACAAATACTGCAAGGAATAGACAGAGTAATATGTTTTCAAGATGATATTTTGATTTCTTCCGCAACAGAACAAGAACACTTAAAGACCATAGAGTTAGTAATGAGTAGATTGAGAAAATACAATGCTAAGCTAAATGTTGAAAAGTGTAAATTTTTCCAGAAAAGTGTTGAATTCCTAGGTCACATAATTGATGAAAACGGAATACATCCTACTCAGGAGAAAATAGAGGCCATTCGAAGAATCAAAACTCCTGAAAATATGACACAGCTCAAATCATTTCTAGGATTACTAAATTATTATTCGAAGTTTATAAAAAACTCATCTACTTTACTCTCTCCTTTGTATAACCTTTTAAACAAAAATGTACCTTGGTCATGGTCTACAGAATGTGAAAGTGTATTTGAGACATGTAAACAACTTCCCACGTCTGATGCTGTATTAGCTCATTATGATGAAAGATTACCTCTACAAGTATCGTGTGATGCCTCACCAGTTGGGGTAGGTGCTGTGTTATCACACATGGTAAATGGTGAAGAAAAACCAGTAGCCTATGCATCAAGAACGCTGTCTAAAGCTGAAGTCAACTACTCTCAAACTGAAAAAGAGGCTTTAGCAATAGTCTTTGCTTGTAAGAAGTTTCATCAGTATCTTTATGGAAGGAAGTTTGTCCTGTTTACGGATCATCAACCTCTGATCACAATCTTTTCACCTTCTAAAGCAGTACCAACTATGGCTGCTGCTCGTTTACAGAGATGGGCGATACTCTTGTCTTCGTACGCATACACCATTAAGTATAAAAAGGGTGCGACTCATCAAAATGCGGATTCTCTTTCGAGACTACCAAATGAGGACTGTAAAGAAGACATGCAACCATCTGAAATATACAAAGTTTCTCATCTTTCGGAATTACCATTAACTTCTGATGACATATCAAAGGCATCCAGAACAGATAAGATCCTTGGGATCGTTATTAAATATGCTCAGAGTGGTTTTCCATCTAAAACTGATAATCCTGAGTTAAAACCATATTTTCTCAGGAAAAATGAGTTGTCTGTCGACAGGAATTGTCTACTATGGGGAATGAGAGTGATAATACCAACAATCTTCAGGAAACACCTGTTAGAGTTACTTCACGACACTCACCCTGGAATAGTCAAAATGAAAGCGGTGGCTAGAAGTCATTTTTGGTGGCCAAACTTAGATAAAGATATAGAAAACATGTCTTCTAATTGTGAAGCATGTCAACTGGTTGCTAAATCTCCACCAGCTTCACCCCTGCAATCATGGGTATGGCCCAAGGCACCATGGGACCGCATTCATTTAGACTTTGCTCAAAAAGACCGTATTGAGTATCTCATAATTGTGGACAGCTACTCCAAGTGGATGGAAGTTGCTGAGATGAAATCTACGACATCTGCAAGCACAATAGGAGTGTTAGAAAAACTGTTTGCTAGGTACGGTTTACCCTTAGAGGTTGTCTCAGACAATGGACCTCAATTTATTTCAAGAGAATTCCAAGCATTTTTGAAGTCCATGGGTATCCTGCAAACACTAACTCCTGCGTATCATCCACAGTCGAATGGTCAGGCTGAGAGGACCATCCAGACGTTTAAGTCACACCTCAGCAAAATGCTTGGGGATCGAGATGACCAATCTAGTCGCATGAATAAGGTGAATAGAATACTTCTTAAATACAGGTCGTCACCCCATTCTACTACAGGACTGTCTCCTGCAGAGTTGTTCCTGGGTCGGTCGATTCGGACTGTTCTAGCATTACTACATCCATGTACAGCTAGGCATGTCGAGAATAAACAACAAGATCAGAAAAAGTATTTTGACCGAAATCATACCAGCAAAAGAAGTTTTGAACCCGGTCAAAATGTGTGGGTTAGATCTCATCGGGATCCGTCCAAGAAATGGGTTCAAGGTACGCTGGTGAGCAAAAAAGGATCTAATACGTGGTTGGTCACCATTAACG
The DNA here is from genome assembly GCA_024610705.1 of Tetragnatha versicolor. NCBI lineage: Eukaryota > Metazoa > Arthropoda > Arachnida > Araneae > Tetragnathidae > Tetragnatha > Tetragnatha versicolor. The sequence goes on along the minus strand of JANDEH010000005.1, from coordinate 247,826 downwards.
GAAAAACATATTTGGCACACTTGGATCAACTGCGTCTGGCAAGTTCTGAGGTTCCCGGCATTTCCAATGATTCTACCTGTATGGACTGTGACATTTCAAGTCCGTCAACGCCCATTGTCTTGTCAGATTCAGAAGACTACCAAAGAAGAAGTCCGTCTCCAATACCTGAAGATCCAACAACACCAAGTTACAGTGGAGCAGAAGAACAAAGCCATTATCCCATCAGAACCAGAAAAAAACCTGATAGACTTATGATGACCTAGATGTCAATTATAAAGAGGGGATAATGTAGTGTACTAGTAAAATAATGTACTAGTGCACAATAACGCATTTTGTGCCCGTGCACTCGCTTTTTATTTTTGCATTTTCAAAATCAGATTCATTCAATAAAGATCCATCTAGATAATGGCTTACTTTTTACATTAGTGTTCTGGGACATTTTAGTTTTCTTTCTATGAATGCAGAGAACATGGAATATTTTCTTTTTCTTACAATCAAACCAAAGAAGAAAACGGTGCAGCAGTTTCAGAAAAAAAGCAATTGACCTTCAAAACGGAACTTGAAAACGGACGTTTTTAAGGGGATATATACAAATTTTGATAACATTAAGCGGCGTGTTGATACTAAGTTGATCACATTAAACAATGCATTTTACATTGGATTAAATAGGAATGATCGGGACCTGTTGATTTCGATAACATTATCCGATTGATAACATTAACCGTGATCACATTAAGCGGATTCGACTGTATTTTTATGAAAGAATTTTCCTGGTTTCATCTTCAAAAATTCTACGGCATAAAAGAAGCGAACTTTTTCAGATGTCATCCAAAAGGATCCCAAATGAGTTAAAACAGTTACTTTTTACAGTAAAATTTCCAAAATTTTTCTGGGGGAGGACCCCCAGATCCCCCTTTCTATTATGAGCTACATAATTCACAATTTCTTTTAATATTAAGTTCGTCAAGTTGGAAATTCTTTCTACCCACTGAAATTACCGACAAAGAATTAAAAGTCTATACAGAGGTTATTACGTATCCAATTAGGGACATCAAGGTAGATATTTGGGGGCAATTTTCTTAGGGGTAGATTTTCAAAAGAATTTCATGGGGGAGGTACCACGATCCCCCCCGAAATTTTTAATTATATGAAGTTATATTTTCCATAAGAATTATGCAGTGGGCCGATTCACACTTAAAATGCCCGGGCCGAAATTTCTTCCCAGTCCGGCCCTGCCGACGTTAAACTACGGACTACGGATAACATCGAAAAAGCTACGGAAAATCGGAAATCTATCATAAAAAGCGCAAGTTTTTTTCCCAATTATGCTCTATTTTTAGGATATTTTCAGTCTACATATAAAACAGGGTGCGAGCAATCGGGTTTCTTGCGTTGTTAGTGCGATGTGGAAAAAACAAGTTTAAAGTGGTTAGAAGCCGTCGATCGGTGTTTAGGATCGCATTCTGCGGAAAAGTCGAAAAATAGCGATTTTTCGCGCAAGTACCGATTTTTCAGCACGCGTAGTTGAAGATGGCTTCTTTTCCCATTGCTGCCAAGTTTTACGGATTGTCCTTACAGATTTACACCAAAATTTACGGTTTTACGGATCGACCCGAAATATTTACGGAATTTGTTTTTTTTTGTATTTTTCCTCCGCGAAAACGTAAACAAAACTTTTTGCACCAAATTAAAGTCTTATCTGCCTTTGTTAGGCGTTTGGAAACGGGGAAATCGCGGAAAAAGCCGCGATTTTACGCGAAAGTTTCGTTTTGTGCGCCGCGTGTCGACTCGACTGCCGCGACTCGACTGCCGCGAACGCCAAGTTCAAGTCGGCTTCATCACGTGTCAGTATTAGAATGCAGGAAAAACTACTATAACGTGGTCAAAGGCAACATGTCCGATGGTTAGAATCACGATCTTGAAAAGCCGAAAAATAGCGATTTTTCGTGAAAGTTCCGTTTTATCCGCGATTGCTTCCTACCGGCGCGGCGCCTAATTGAAGTTGGCTTCCTTTCACCATTGTATTTACATTGCAGAAAAAACAACTTTACTATAGTCAGAACTAATTACTTAGGTGAATTATCACTAGACCTAATAACCTCAAGTAAATAAAAATTGATATAAGGTGTAAAAATTTGATAAGAGCTGATAAATTAATAGAGGTTTAAGTTATGTATTAAATCTATACGCACATTATTTGTCGTAATCAAAATTATGGTTATCATGTCGTACGAAAAGTTTTACTGCTGCAAGTTTTCAAAAGTTGGCAGCTATGTTTTCACATTGTAATTACATTGTAGGAAAAATTTAAGCGTGGCCAGAGGAGCCTAATAAGTCTACTGATACCTCTCAGATCGCGTTTTTATCGATTTTAGTCAGTGTTTTCAACTAATTTTTGTTAAGGATTTCCTAAGTTGTACATTTTTACTGATGGTTCACTCTGAAGCTTAATGCAGTATTTTTATTATATTATAACGATTATACAGTATCAAATTATAATTAGGATGTTACTTACAATGAATCAAAGTTTTGTGGGAGATATTAATGGAATATCATGAGTGTGCTGTGAGTCAATTACCCAAAATGAACATAATTTTTCTTTTTAAACTTTAAAGATTATTCTATTTTTGTTTGATTTGTGAATTTTCTGAGTATTTTCAACTTTTATCTATTTTATTTGAAAAATCTGCTATTTTTTATGCAATGGGAGAATTTTATTTGGGAAGGCTATTTAAGGGGACTATTTTTCGTAATTTAGGAGACTATTTTTCATATTTGAGGAGACTATTGCTACTATTTCTGAAAGTGTAACTCAATGGGAGCCCTGTAAAGTGTAAATGGCAGACGGTAACAAACGCACGTGGTTAGGCGTAATCTATTGCATTTGAATGTCTTTCTTGCATTGTCACTGTTGTTTAAAAGGGTTCTAGTGTTATTTTTTAGTATTTATTTCTGAATAATAACAAAAAGATGCCGTCTTAATGTATCAGGGCCATTACATGTTAAATTAACAAAAACAATTTTAATTTTTTATTGTATTTATTAATTAATTGAACTAAATTTATCAGACACCTGAACAGGACATAATCGGGGTGAATATGTTCTTCTTCTAAGAATACTTGGTGATGAATATGTTCTTCTTCGAAGATTTTTTATAATTATTTATGCCATGTCCATAAAGTTATTTATTATTATTAAATTAAGTTTTTTTATTTCGAACTTTTTACCATTTCATTTATCTTTAACCCCTTAACCACCGTGTTGCCCGAGCTGAGCTCGGCCAACCAGGGCAACCAAACTGAGTTCGTTTCGATGATAGTGATTTTTCGTCGTTTAGAGATTGTGAGACATCATGTTTGAATAATCTTTTCCTAATTTAATAAGATATGTGCGTAATCCAATACTTTTTTATGTGTATGTTAAAATAATTTAATTCATAAAATCAAACATTTCCGGGATATAAGGCCGCGTTTTATTTTTATTCGTATCAAACGTTTCGTCCCTCTCTGTGGATGTCCTCCACAGAGAGGGACGAAACGTTTGATACGAATAAAAATACAACGCGGCCTTATATCCCGGAAATGTTTGATTTTATGAATTCAATTGATTATTATTATTATTATTATTATTATTATTATTATTATTATTATTATTATTATTATTATTATTATTATTATTATTATTACAATTTTTCATTGATTAGTAGAGAACATATTAAAACAATTTCTTTGTGCATGAAAACATAAATAAACCTTACATTTTTTCACAAAAAGACGTTTTGTAAGTGCATCTTTCCATTTTGCATCTTTTTTGCTTAGTGCTTTTTTCTATCATATGTTGCATTCCATCATATGGTATGTCTTGACAGGGCCTATCAGATGGATTTAGTTTTTTCTTTGGGTGAGGTAAAGCATTATCAATTGATGGCCTCCCACGTTTGGTAGTCGTTCGTTGTTGCATACAAAGAGTTTCTGTAATCGGTGTCCCCTACGTTTCGCCGTAAACCACTTTTCCTACCCCCCTTAATCCTGCTGCACCTTCCCTGTAGGGAGATTTCGGCCAAACCTCCGAATCGAATACCATAGAATCGATGCCGAAATGCTAAATCGAATGCCTGTGAATCTTCGTTTTCTTTCCTTTAAATCGAATAATTCACTCAACGTATTACCTAACATTGTTACTCTTGAAACTAGACGTAATACTTGTGTTTTTAAGTTTTTCTTTAGGCTTCTAAATAATGAGATTGATTGTTCTGACCTACTTAATCTCTTAAATTTTCACGTTCCGCAATATATGACAAGAAATAAAACTGTTTTTGAAATTCCCTCCTGTAACAAAAATTATTTATTAAACCAGTCAATATTTCATTTCTGCAAATTGGTAAACAACTTGCCAATTGATTCTGATATTTTCTTTAATTCTTGCAGTGATCTTGTCAGGGTAATTAGGTTATGAAATTCGACTTTTAAATTTTTCTTATTCATTGTTTGTTCTTGTTGTTTAATATGTGTCTTTCATAGGGTTTTTGTGTGTCTTTTATAGTGTTTTTTGTGTGTCTTTTACTTTGTATTACCAGTCATGTAATTGGATTTTTATCTGTTTGACTGTAGAATAAATAAATAAATAAATAAACCTACTGAAGAATCGATTCCTAGGAATCCTGGGAAAGTGGGGAAAGAAAGTAATTGGCGAAAGGAATTGAAGCTCTCCAGGGGGCACGGTGGTTTCTTATCTTAACACAGGTGTTTATAGATGTTGAATTTGTCACGGTGCTACTCTTGTATTTTGAAGAATGCACAAGAAATGTATGACAAATTTTTTTCATGGTGAACTAAACTTCTAGAAAGTGAAGATGGGAAACTTTCTTTACTTTCATTTAAATAAAAAATACAGTTAATATTTTTAGCTGCGTCATAAATTTTAGGCTAATATAAGAAAGTATTAGATTGGAATAAGTTTTTAGCTGAGGAATTCAGTATTTAATATTCGGGGCCAAATCTTGGTAAAATAACGTAAAAAGAAAAATTGAACATTCATTAAAACTCCTTTCTTAATAATTATTTTCTCAGGAATTTAATTAAATTTTTCGATGAAATTATTCAAGAATTCAATAATTAAAGCCTATTCCATGGACACTATTTTAACAACAATGTTATTCCATTAAACTTTTTATTTAAAAATTAAATCCCGAAAAAAAATATATTTTAAACTACAATTACCAGTTTTAAAACTTTTAATTTCTTTGAAACAGATTATAAAATATTAGTATGATTTTTAATCTTTGAGTTATATCTAATCTAGTTTTTCAGTTAAAAATTTAATATTTTGTGTTATCTTTTTAACAATGGGGTGAGCCGTGAGCGGATATTTTTTTGAGCAGAAATAAAGCTATTTTCAGCACAATGATAGCAAAAAGGGGTCAAGGGATCATTTAAAATTTTCGAACGTAAGTATACATAGCTTGAGGCAGTTAAAAAATGGATTTGTATAAAAGATAAACACACACACAATCATTGACTTTTATTAAGATATTAGATACCTCACAAAAAGGAAGTTGCATGTGTCAGATTTTCAAAAACACAAGTGTTCCATATGGTTTTTTGTATGGTAAAATGAAATGTCTAGTTAATTTTTCAAAAAAAATGTACAGGTAATTAAATATTTTAATTTAAAAGTCGAGAAAAACATGTGACTGAAAACGTTTATTGTTTAAAGATATCAACAATCACACCATCAACTCCATTGCTTTCCAACAATGTTTATCGTATGATGACGTCAACGTACGATGATCCCAGACTCTCGGCGTTTTCGCGCGCTTTTAAAAAGTGGATCTTTGTTAGTTTTTTTGGCAATCAAAAAATTTCCCGATCGGCCTTAAATTTTGGGTAGTTGCTTATTTTTGCAAGAATCGATTTAAAAAATCATGCAACTTCCTCATTAAACCTTATACAGAACAGAATGCTTTTGTCTAAACGAGTGAAAATAACTTTTGAAAAAAATTTTAAAAAAAATCTGAGATTGAAGATACTTTTACTGTATTTTTTTAAAATACACATATTTAGTAAAACCTTATATAGGTACCGGAATTTTATATAGCAAAGTGTAATTTAAGATTTAAAACTGCGATAAAAGAAAGCAATGTTTTTTTTATTTTAATAATGTTTAAGCACTCCACATGTACTATCAGTACTCGAAAGTATCCATTTAATTAATTAGCTCTAATTAATAGAATTTTCTAAAGATGATTACTTTATTTGTTCTCATTCCTTAATTTTCAATCGAAAAATATTCATGACTAAAAAAACAATCGTACGTATTGGGAACTTAATGTGTGAATCAAGGTTTCTACAGAGATTATAACCCTTACCTATATATAAGTAGGATTTATCGATCGTTTTCATTCTTATACAATTGAATACTTTCTTAATGATAACCTTGCTATCACCGTTGAGTAAAAATGCAATAATCGGGGAGAAGATTTAAATATAAATTTAGTATTGGATATTGGATCTCGTACCTAGTGATGATTACCTTGATGTACTTGTATTGTACAGTATTGGCATCACGAATTTCAATAATATTCGAATTGGAGAAATTGACACTTCTTCAACTTATATCGATCATTTTTAAGTAAAATATAATTCTCAAATCAAAATTTCTCGATGTTTACGTTCCATAACTGGTCATTATACCTTTATCATTAAAAATTAAGAATTTTTAGACAATATCAAATTTTTTACAACCAAGCATTTTGGTTTTCCTGTAAAAATTATCGTTTAGTGTGAAAAAAATCGCTTAATTATCCTTTTCCCAAACAAATAATCTTAATAAGAATAGGCTGATGCAGTATCCTTGAATATTAGTAAATCTTATGACAGCTTAAATCAGGAGATTGTTTTCTGTATAAATGAAATGTAGATGGTATTCTGGGAAACCGTTTAAATTGGTTCCAATCTTTAATACTCGAAAGCACCGCGTTAAGCTGAAATATTTTATACGTACAGTCAATTTATCTTTGTAAAAAATGTAATACTATGTAAATTCGTTTGCGTACGAATTAATTTCCTCCTTAAATTTTATCATTTGAAATAATGAAAATGATTTTGCATGGGGTAATGGGGTATATACTATTAGATCCCTCTGCGGTGAAATCACGGATTTAATGCGAAATTTTAGTTTGTGGTTGCAGTAAAGTAGGAGATTAACACTAGCATTAAGCCATTAATTAACTTACCAGTATCTTTGCGATTTTTGTTCCCGAATACAATTATTTGAATTTTTTAAACAGCAATATATGTTGAAATTTTTCGTATAATTACATGAATATACCACGGAAGAAGTAATATTAAATAATGTGCCACACATTTCCATTCAATATATTTGCAAACTGGTATGAAAATTTGTAGAATGCTTTTATTACACTATTATTGAGTATTAGGATTTCTTATTTAGTACACTGCTGTGCAAAAATTAAGGACGGAACTGTTTTTTCAACTTAACAAACAGTAGAATTATTGTTTATCCATGAAAATCATACCAAAAGATGTTTATTGGGTGAGAATTCAGGGCCCGAGAAAAAAAATGTTCCCTATCAATATTTTAAGGGGGTAAATGGGCCCTCCATCGATAATGGAGTTCCATTACACATTTAGAGCAGTGACAGAAACTTCTATGTAAGAGGTATTTAACCAAAAAATTTAAGTTTTTTCCAATGAATAAGATTATTCCTGAACTCAATGCAAATTTTTAAACGTTTGTGCTCCCTTTAAATGGTATTTTTTTAAGTTTTATTGAGACACATCGATCTAATCATCATTTTTGGCAAGTTTTAGCTTCTGGGTCATTTTTGGTTAGTGGTAGTAACACACTTTATTCGGTACATTCGTATTAGCTCGTCCATTCGCCAACAGGGGCGGAAAGACGCCAAGTCTGGTAAACCCCGCAACACTACCGTTGATTCTGGTAACCCTGGAAAACGTAGCGAAATCGCGCTAGTTCCGATCATTGGCGCATGCGCGCGCAATTAAATCGGTAAGCCCATGGGTGAAATAATGTGTGCGCACCCGCTGGCGCACCACGCAGGTTGTTTTGAACGTAAATTCAACAGTGTTTACAAGGTAAGAACGAAGACTGCATCTAAAAAGGTAGGAGTCTAAATGCTTTCGTGTCGTTCCACGGTGAACTTTGTTGCGCCATTTTGCCGAGCCCCAGAGTCTTTCAATGTTTTGCGTATGCACGCCGGTGGTAGAATCGACAAAAGATCGCCGGCGGTAGGATCGACCATTTTGCAAGTAAGTTAGTGCTAAAAAAGTTATTTTTATGCTCTTACCGAGTGATATCCGTAGTTTTGGTTCATCCAAGAATACTGATTCCAATTTCTCTGAATCCTTACTGTGTCTGATTACCCCCACAACGAGTTTGGTTATAGATAGGGCAGGGGGGGTTTGGGGGGGGGGGGCGGCAGCCCCCCCCCCAACCACATGAAACTTTTATTTTTTATTTTCTGATGTTATAAAGATGTTTCTGATGTTAAAAAATGTGTTTTTCGGCGATTCTGATGAAATGCCGTATTTTGGCGCGTTTTGGCGAAGTTGGCGAAAACGATGGACGGGCTAATACGAAAGTACCCTTTATTCTTTCAATATTGTTTCTCATGAAAAACTTTGAGTTAGTCAAATTGTGATTTTCTGCCTATTTTTCACTAATAAAGAGAAATCCTTGACCTGATTCGATCTCTTTAAACTTCATTTTAAAGATAATTGAGATATTTTTACAGATATATCTTTCTTTTCAGCCACGTATAAGTCTATAAACACTAAAAATACTTCTTTTTTGAACGTTAATAACAGATTTCCTTTCTGTGAAACTATGCAATTCTTTGTGCCGTTTCAGCACCCCTTAAACACAAAAATTTTCACTGATATCTGATGCAATTGCGTACCTGTGCTCTCATGTCCCTTATACATCTTTTAGAAGATATTTTTATAAATACCATTACACTAAGGAAACTCCTTTGTGTTGTAAAGGCTAATTCTCCCCTACATTTTAGTGCTTAGTTTCTTTAATTCCAACTCTTCGTTACAAATTGGCACACAAAAAAACATGTATCCTAAAAAAACCCATGTTTGAAAATACTCAAAATAAAAGAAAAAATATTATTAAAAGGGTTATTTTGATTGAATAGAATATACTTAAGATAATTAAAAATAATTAAAACCAAGTTTATTATAAATTATTTCTAAAATTAAAACAGTGACAAGTCAAGGTTTTCAAGATTTCGAATTCAAAAAACAACGGCAAAAGCGTTTTTACTGTTGTATTTTGTCGAAAACAACCTAAAATTTGTCTGTCGTCGGAAGGCGGTGGAAAACCGATTTTCTCTGCCTTCCACAATGCTGAGAAACCGGTTTTTCTGCGCCAAGCAACGGTAGACAAATTACTAAATAAAAAATCTCCATATAATTTTTATAAATAAGAAAAAAATTGTAACTGGCACTGACATTTAATTCTATTTGCATAATTAGTTGCATATCATAAATACTATTAAATATTTTGCGTTAATTTTTATTTATTTTGTCATCTAACCCAAAATGAAAAATGTATTTTTTAGGCACCCTATGGGTTTTTTTCACCCCTTAATTCTAAGTTTTCTAAGAAACCAACTAATTGGCTCAGTACACTATCTATCCAATACAAAAGACAGGATATCAAAGGGCGTCAGACATTGGTGTTAAGAGTACAAGTCATAAAACTGTCACAGGGTCGGTCGGTCGGTGCACCACAGGGTTTCCGTTGGGGTCGTTTTTTTCGCTCAGTGAGCCATTTCGGGGATTGGGCCTAACATATCTAACGTAACGATTTCAGTTAGTATATTATGATTACCGTAAGGTTACCGTAATTTTCATAAGCTGTAAGTCTTTGGCGATAAGAGATAGGCGCACATTTTTCTAATTGAAATTTCTTACAGTGTGCGCGGGGTTAATTGTTGTAAGGATCAATTTTGTACTACGTGGATTAAAAAAGTTAAAATACAGTTTTTAAGGGAATAATTTCTAAAATAATTTCTGGGGGAGGACCCGCAAACCCCCCTTTTTGTACTTGGATTTCTATATCAACCACAAAAAGGCCTGACGGACGATACATAGGGAGCCCCCAAAAAAAATTCTATATACTACGTCCCTGGGCAGAGTATTTCCAGACTCGAGAATAGTTATGAATTAAATGTTCCCTTTCCCTTTACAAATTTATTCCTCCAGTACTTCTTATTCGAATCCATAGCTCATTTCATATAATTATTACGAACCTTGAAACAGGTATAGAGCTGATAAAAAAATAACTAATTTCATTTTTAAAATAAGTGTCTCCTATGTAATAAAATTTTCTATAACAGTTATTTTTTTGTAATTGCAGGTATGGATTCTATGTCATGTAAAGAGGAGTTGCAAGAGCCAAGGCCTCTCAAATCCTTAGCTTTTGATGTGAAAGATTCCAATGGAAACAACTTGCTTCATCGGTTTGTGCTGAACAACTGTACCACGGGAAACTTTGAAAACTGCACTAACGCTGTGCTTAGAAGTCTCTCTGGTGTTCCAGTAAATGAGAGGAACTCAGAAGGCAACACTGCGCTTCATTTGGCCGTGATAAAGCACAACTCTCTCATGGTGTCGAAGTTACTATCATGTGTTCCAACCATTGATGTGAACATGAAAAGTTCACTTTTTGGAAAAACTGCCCTTCATCTGGCAGCTGCATTAAGCTCTGGTGATGAAGAAGATGCAGCCACTATTATTAAATGTTTGATAAGCAGTGGAGCAGATTTGAATGCTGGAGACAATGCCGGCAACAGCCCACTTTTTGCTTCTGTGAAAAACGAGAACTTGAAAACTTTAAAAGTTTTGATAGAATGTGGAGCCCGTTTGGATCGCTCGAATAATTACAGTATTATTCCTCCACTTAATGAAGCTGTGAGATTAGGCTGTATCAAAATAGTTAAGACTTTGATTGAAGCTGGTGCTGATGTAGAAATCTTTGGTAGAAATCTTAATAGACCACTTCATGTAGCTGTAAAAGGGGGCTATTTCGAACTTGTCAAGGCTTTGATAAAAGTTGGTGCACATGTAGATATCCGTAATGGAGATGATTATACTCCACTTCATCTAGCTGCGAAATTAGGCTATATCGAAATAGTTAAGGCTTTGATAAAAGCTGGTGCAGATGTTGATATCAATGGAATATTTGGTAATAGACCACTTCATTTAGCTGTAATAGGAGGCCATCTCGAAATAATTAAGGCTTTGATAAAAGCTGGTGCAAATGTAAATATCTGGAATAGAAATGGTGATACTCCACTGCTTGAAGCCGTGAAACGAGGCTATTTTCAAATAGTTAGGGCTTTGATAGAACGTCGCGCAAATGTAAATCTCTTTAATCAAGCTGGTATTATGCCACTTGATGCAGCTGTAGAAAGAGGCTATTCCGAAATTGTTAACGTTTTAAAAGCAGCTGGTGCGCGTGAAGGATTCAGCAATGAATATGAAGATACAGTTGCTCTTGTTGGGTGGCCCTTACTGTATAAAATCTAGTTAATTACTAATGTTCGGCACTAGTTAACTAAAAGTAGTTAACTACTAGTTGCAACTACTAGTTAACTAGTAGTTCAACTTCTTTTGGTTTAGAGTAGTTAAACTAGTAGCTAAACTACTTTTTTCTCCAACTACTAGTTCCAACTACTTTCAAAAAGTTCAACTACTTCAAAAAATATTGAAATATCAAAATTTTAAAAAACATGTTACATCTACTAACAATGCCATTTTTCGTGATACATTTTCATATTTGGCAACCTTGAAATATATTTCATCCCAGCAATTGACATATAAATGCAACCCTTTAAGTTGTGGTTTCCTTTTTATTTTTTTATCTTGTGCTCTGTTTAAGTAAATCATAGCATCAATGCATCATGAACAGTGGTTTTCAACCGGGGGTACGCGGGTACGCCGAGAGCTTTTAAAGGGTACGCCACGAAATATATATTTTTCAACTTTCAATAATTTGTCAAGAGTTTTTTTGTAGCGTTTTCTTCCGAACAACAAAATCCGAAAATTTTTAAAAACTAAAATCTTAAATATTGTTCCATTGAATATTAAATATTTATATTAATATTAAATATTTTAAATTTCCCATAAGGCTTGGAGAGGAGCAACAAATTTCCATCATTTTTGGTTCACATGTACTAGTGCTAGTGGAGATTAAGAAGGAACCAGTATTAAAAAAAAACTTCAACGGAATTTTAAAAGTGTCCAAAACTGTTGATTTTTGCATTTTCTACTGTCACAAAATCTTTCATAATTCAAGAATTTAGGTAGAAAGTTACTTCATATCTCATTTTGAATGTGTTTTTATGCCTTTTATATGATGTGCAGAATTTAGTATTTGGAGTTAAACAAAAAAATTTACAACACATTTTAAAAATTTTAATTGATCTCCTGAAAAAAAAACCCTTCGATTTTTTTGAAAAAAAAATGTGTTAATCTTTGACTTATTAGCTACAAGTATGCAAAATTTCTAGATGGAGAAATGATAGTTTTCGGAGCTATGAATTTTTGAATAAGTGTAACGCATAAAAATTCCCGAAAATGATGCAGAAAATGAACAATTTTACTATTTCCTTTACAACTTTTTATGCAAGTCTGGAAGGACGCTCATTTATTTTCATTTAGTACAAAAACCCTACCAAAAAAAATTAAATTTTTGAAAATGTATGTCCGAAATTCGGATTAGGAGTACCAAAACGAGTGGAAAACCTGCTTTTTTGACTTAAATTCCCAAAAATTTTCTGGGGGTGATCCCGCAGACCCCCCTTTAAAGAAGTTAGATCACGATTATTCATGTTCTTTTAATATTAAGGTTACCAAGATGATTATATTTTTGATTTTGAAAATTCTTTGTAACCCCAAACTCGAAATCCTGTATCCGCCAATTTACGTAATATATTTAAACGAAAGATATTTCTACAACTAACTGCAAATGCATGCGAGGAATTGTAATTTTACTTTGGGGGTACAATCGTGAAAAATGTTGTCATAGAAGGAGGAGGGAGGAGAGGAAAAGTTTGCTATTTTTGCAATATTTTTTTCTATAGGTAAGAAAAAGTAATCGAAAATTTGAAGGGAAGTATCTTATAAAATTAAATAGACTAGATAACTAGTAGTTAACTACTGTGGGATATAATCAACTACTAGTTACAACTACTTCCAAGAAAAAGTAGTTAACTAGTAGTTACAACTACTTTTGCCAAGACTAGTTGGTAGTTAACTACTTTTTGACCAGTAGTTGCCGAACACTATTAATTACTATAAGTAGGGATCCCAACTCAATTGTTCCATTGTGTTGTATACTATCTAAATTTAACCCAGTGACATGAGAGCAGAATGATCTTATGAGACATAAATTACACTTGGTGAAACTTAACATTTTTATTATGGATTAAGGTTCTAGAGTAATACATTAAAATTTGATTAAGCATATACACAAATAATTGTGTGAGAGAGAGAGGATGCTTGTGTGACCATGACTTCCACTTACCCCGTTCGTTGATCAGGACGTACTGCATAATCGGACTCAACTACAATTTATTTAGCTAACTAAACCGATCATCTTTTGCTAGGTAGCAACTCAACACTCTACTGTTCAGCCAACCATCAAGGTTGTTAGTGTTACTTTGAAATAGTATTTGAGTACAAATACAAGTATTTCAGAAAAAGTAACTAAGTACAAATACTCGAAAAAAGTAACTAAATAGAGTATGTGAAAAGTATTTAAGACTACCTTCAGTTACTTAACTCGCAAATTTTAAATTTAAACTAATAAAATACATTTTTCTAAATAAATTTTAATTTAATTAATAAAATTTATTTTTTATTTATTTTTTTTAAATTGAAATATAGTTTTAATGAAAAAATAAAATTTCAATATTTGAATTAAAACTCAATTGAGAGAATGATGTCTTCTTGACTGGAAAAAGGTGAAAGCAACCTATGTTTTAAATTTTTGATTGCATAATAAGTTAATAATTTGAACTATTATGTAAAAATAAAAGGACATTTAACTAATCATAAGTTGTTAAAGTAATTAATAATTTTTTAAGAAGTTACTTTTAAGTCTAAATTTAAGGTTATTTTTACTTTAATAAAATGAGATAATGGTTTCCTCCTTTCACAATTATCCAATTTTTTAATAAAACAGTTATTTTCATAAGCTAGTAAAAAAGTATTTAATTTTCTTTCCCCTCTTTCTTTTGAAATTTAATTTTATTTAAAAATTGAAGCATTTATATTATTAAAAATTTTGTCTTAAATGCTTTAATATTTTCAAACATATTCTATATTTTATTGCAAAATTGGCCTGACAATCGTTAAGAGCACTAAAATATAGTCTATTCTATACACATGACATTGTATTCCATGCAAAAAAAATTTCCTAAAAATTCAATTTGCTTAAAATTTAAATTTTTAAAAATATTTTTATGTCTGTATAATTTAATTATTTTTTAGATGATTTGTTACCAAATATTGTCAAAATATTTTAATTTTTTCATAAATAAGTTCATTATAATAAATTAACTAATAACTTAATCTCCTCGACAAATGCCTCAAAAGTTTTTAACAGGAGTTTTAAAAAACTTCGATTTTAAGGCATAAAAAATTGTGTCACTATTTAGGTATTTTCTAAGGGAAAACATGTGAATTTCTTCTTTTGCAGTTATTTTGTAGTTCTGAGCAATGTTTTAATTTCTTCGATTATCAAATTTTTGAATTTAATCTTTTAATTGATATTTTGCCTTTTTCCCCAATTTCAATGGATTATTCGTATTTAGCATAAAATTTTTCGATCATTTTTAAAAAATAAAAAAAAGAAATTTTCTGTAACTATTTTATTACTTTTAGTTTTTCTTCAAGAAAGTAAGGAAGAAAGAATGTCATAATAAACTTTTTCATTGAATCTTGTTAGAATATACTACATAAAGGCTTGCATGAGAGTAAAAAGTTTTTAAAAAACAGCTTTTAACCCTATTAAGGAAAAAAGGGAGGATTTTTAAGCTACATGTCATAGAAATGACAAAACATAAAATCAATTGCAATTATCTAGATAAAAATATAAAGAAAACATAAATCATAAATACCCTCACTACTTTTTTAAAAAATAATTATGAAAAAATCATGCCTTTTTTTGAGACATTATGCTTTTATCAAACAAAGTTATTTTGTCAAACAAGTTAACAACAAAGTTGTCCCCTCCAATGTTTGGATTACGTTTTTTTAATTTTGGGTTTAGGAAAGTAACTAAAGTACAGTATAGGTACTTAAGTACTAAAGATTTAAGTTACTTATAAACTTTTGTAGTTAAATACCAGTTCGATACTAAAAAAGTATCGAATGTAACTAAATACTTTAAAAGGATTTAAAAAGTATTTCCGTTACTAAGTACTTAAATTACTTGAAATGAAAAAATTATACCTTTTTTTGAGACATTATGCTTTTATCAAACAAAGTTATTTTGTCAAACAAGTTAACAACAAAGTTGTCCCCTCCAATGTTTGGATTACGTTTTTTTAATTTTGGGTTTAGGAAAGTAACTAAAGTACAGTATAGGTACTTAAGTACTAAAGATTTAAGTTACTTATAAACTTTTGTAGTTAAATACCAGTTCGATACTAAAAAAGTATCGAATGTAACTAAATACTTTAAAAGGATTTAAAAAGTATTTCCGTTACTAAGTACTTAAATTACTTGAAATGAAAAAATTATACCTTTTTTTGAGACATTATGCTTTTATCAAACAAAGTTATTTTGTCAAACAAGTTAACAACAAAGTTGTCCCCTCCAATGTTTGGATTACGTTTTTTTAATTTTGGGTTTAGGAAAGTAACTAAAGTACAGTATAGGTACTTAAGTACTAAAGATTTAAGTTACTTATAAACTTTTGTAGTTAAATACCAGTTCGATACTAAAAAAGTATCGAATGTAACTAAATACTTTAAAAGGATTTAAAAAGTATTTCCGTTACTAAGTACTTAAATTACTTGAAATGAAAAAATTATACCTTTTTTTGAGACATTATGCTTTTATCAAACAAAGTTATTTTGTCAAACAAGTTAACAACAAAGTTGTCCCCTCCAATGTTTGGATTACGTTTTTTTAATTTTGGGTTTAGGAAAGTAACTAAAGTACAGTATAGGTACTTAAGTACTAAAGATTTAAGTTACTTATAAACTTTTGTAGTTAAATACCAGTTCGATACTAAAAAAGTATCGAATGTAACTAAATAATTTAAAAGGATTTAAAAAGTATTTCCGTTACTATGTACTTAAATACTTAAAAACCTTGCATATTATTTAGGGTCAAATTTTCAAAATTCTTCTGGGGCCCCTATTGTACTTGAAACTTTATTATTCTCAATTTTTTATAATACGTTCGTTAAAATAAAAATCCTACTTAAAAATGAAAGTCCAAAATTTGGACTATGATGTAAAAACAAGTTAAAAAAACTGTTTAAATAAAGATCATATTTCACAAAATTTTTTGGGTAGGACCCCCAGACCCCATATCGTACTTGGAACTAAATTAATCACAATTTCTCTTGCATTAAATTATCTAGATGAAAATTCAACGTTAAACCTGTTTAATACGCATGGGAGGGGATGAGGAATAATTTTGGACCCCTCCCAAAATAAATTTCTATATACGCTATTGCATTTATTATGCTTTAATTTCTTGTAATCATTTTCGGAAAAGGGCTCCGGAAAGAATTTGTATTTTGAAAAAGGCTCCGGAAAGAATTTGTATTCTTGAAAAAGGCTCCGCGACATAAAAAGTTAGGGAACCCCTGCTTTATATGACTAATTGACTTCCTAAAAAACTAATTATTATATTCTAACCATGTTAAATATGCAATTAAAAAAGGATAAAATTATTAATTAGGGCACTTGAAGAATTCTCGGTTATTTAGAAGTTTTAAATGATTTTCCACAGATTATTTTGTATAAAACCTTTTATTAAAATTAATTCTCTCATAACCAATGCATTAAAAGCAAAGCTGTAACAAATAAAGTTAAACTATTTAACTTAGAAGAAATCTCCCCCAAAGTGGCGTAGACAGGGGGTGCAATTGATATTTTTGCAGCCAAAAACTTTTTATTCATGAAATTAAATATTACAAAACTGTATTTTATTCCGGTAACATAATTATTGTAGTAAAATTTTCAGAAAACCAAGAAAGGGGACACCCTGCTGATTTGCTGCACAGGGGCACACGTGCACACCCAGGCGGGTCTCAGGGACCCACCCAAAAGAATTTGGAACAAGTGTACCAACACAACTTAAAACCCTGCACTTTGAGATCATATTGGCCACACAGTACTAGAACAGAGAGTCCGTCACCATAGGTGCTAATGGAAATTGAAAAGCTGGATGAGTTTGGGGCTATTTTGGCGCTGCGATCGCATCAACGTCATGAGAGGCGGGAGGGAAGAGCCTGATTGGTTGAGAAAAACTTTTTCCTTCTCCTTCGAAAATAGAAGATGGAGGGACAGCCAATCACAGGTTTGATCTCTCCGTCAATCATTTAGTTCATCGTGGCGCCCTCAAACCCATCCAACTTTTGAATATATCGTTTTGAACCCTCTGTTAGGATTTTTCTCTGTGATATTGGCAAAAATTTTCTGTGGGAGGGCCCTTGGAACCCCCTTTGTTGCTTGGAACTTTATTACTCACAACTTTTCTTATATTTAGACGCAAATTTTACCTAAAAGCTTCATTGGACCTATTACTTATATGCATGAGAGGGGGTGAAATAATTTTGGACCTCTACACTATGGATTCTAAAATACAATTAATTATGAACGCCAGCGCCATCTACCCTAATTACAGGTAACTAAACTGGTAGATCGCTTAAAGAAGCTATCTTTTACTTATCCTTTTACTACAGAAACCATTAAATCCTATCCCCTAATAATAAAAAATAAGAAAATAACAAACCCTCCACCTCTTTCAGTGCGTATGTCATAATTTAACCAACCCTAATCTTAGGGCCGTCCATAAATGACGTCACGCTCAGAGGGGGGGAGGGGGTTAATAAATTTGTGACAGTTTGTGACATGAGGAAGGGAGGGGGTTTGAAAGTTGTAACATCACACATGGGCGCCCGTAAATAAGGGCAGAGGGGGGCCCGAGCCCCCCCCCCTGGAATCAGAAAAATTTACATAAAATCTTCATTTACCCATAATAAATAATTTTTATTCACCATTCTATTTTATATTTTCTACGATATCAATACTTTATTATGATTTTAAGCTAATTCAAAAGCAATATGAAAATGGTGTCTACCAATTTCATTCACTGAAACATTGCCATATTCACCACCCCAGTAACAAAATCTAGGAATCCTGAATTCTACTCATATCATGAAAATCATGGGTAACAATCCTATTAGGTTGTTGCCCTTGCCCAAAAGTGTTCCAAATGAGTTAAATCACTACTCTTAAATGTAAAATTTCTGGGGGAGGACCCCAAACCCCCTATTTTTGTATCGACTAGAGGTACATTGTGAACAAAGTAGATTTCTACATTAAGTGTAAAAAAGATTAAAAACTATAATTAGAGGGTGTTAAAAAATACTATGCACACAATACATGAGTGAAACATAAACTTCTATAACTTTGGAACCAAACCCTCCTCGACTGGAAACAAAAAAAATCGGTGACTGAAAACTTAAAATTTTTCTTGGGCTCCCCCTTGAGTTTTAACATATGGCGCCCATGAATCACATGGTTCCTTGGTTCCGGGCACTTTCAAATTAGTGTATTAGACATATTGTTGGTTTAAAGAGCGTGACGACAGAGAGGGGAGGGGGTATGGGGAAGTGTGAAAGTTTGTGACAAAGGGGGGAGGGGGTCAAAAATTGGCAAAAAAAGTGTGACATCATTTATGGGTGGCCCCTTAACAATCCCTGTTTTATAACACCGATCCCACCTCTATGTATCCCACCAAAGAGAGTGCAATACAAAGAGAAACATCATTCCCACTGAAGCAAAAACGAGCGAAGCAAAAGAAACGGACACAAGCGCCAGAGTTGGCAATCAATCGCTCTTTTGGCGCTCCGAGATGTAAGGAAAAGAGACGGGAACGATACGTAAACGATGAAAAATCCACGGCCACTCGGAAGAAACGAGAGCTCGAGCAATCATGCTGCCATGTGTCGAAAAACATCACAAGTAATTATGCACTGATAATACAAATTTTTACAAGCACTAGATGTCCATTACTTTCGTAATATATTAATGGCTGAGGACTTATTTTGGTTATTAATAGCTGTTTTAGATTTTTCGGAACTATTAAACGGGCCACAAAAAGTGTAAAAGTAATCTGAATGCGCTTCGAATCTCAGAACCCACCCATTCGAGAAAAATCTCAAAGAAAAGAAACGCGAAACCCACACTTGTCAACTTTGGCATTGTTCAGGTGGGTTTCCATGCATACGAGTTTTCACGTACGAGAGCTCAAGTTTGGTTGTCCGAGAACTTGGTTGCCATAAAATTTCCCTTTTTGGTTGTCATTGAAAACAAGGAAGAGGTGGCGCTGCGGTCGACCGAAAACAACCAAATCTCGTACGGGAAAACGTCACCTTCGAACTTCAAAACAAACATGGCGGCTATGCAAGGGTGGTGAGTTAAATTTTCGTTTCTCTTAGTTTGTAGTGTATTTCTAATGATTGTAAAATGTTTTCTTATTTATAACAAAGAAAGCACTTGCTCTCGCGATTGATTTCATTCGAAAAATTGGCGTTTTTCTGTATTAAATTTGCATTACAAGTCTCATGTACAGTTTAATGTTCATGCTAAAAAAGAAATTACGAAACTGATTCCCCTCCTGAAAGTACGAAACTTAAGTTTTTTATCCCCCTCCACAATTTTTTATGTACCACCGGGTGACCCTCTTAAATTTCCAATTTGGGTCCTTATAGTAGTTAATTATATATGGGCTGGTTTTGGCTCGTCCTGATTTTGGATCCTGCCTGCGGGACATTTTAAATCCTGCTATAAATAAGCTAAACTGTATATTTCCAGTGTGGGTTTTCAGGATTTACAAACCGAGCTTGGTATTGAAATAAATTATGTGTTTTTGCTTCTACTACCCTTACATATTTTAGAAGGGGCGTTGGTCTACCACTGACCCTTATTTGTTTTAATCTTTTTAGGAATCACTTCTACCTAACCCAGCATATGCATGTTTTAAAAATAGCGAACACTGCTTTAAAAGCATTTTTACCTTACTTAAATAATACGTTTATAGCCTCGGTATATCCCTAACGACTAATTAAACATTTACTTTCAGGTGATATTAGCATACAATTTTAGATTCATACTAAAAAGTAAAACTTAAATAAAACAATATAGTAAGCATTATCTTTAAAAAAGGTTAAATAGCTTGCTTCTACTCCCTCATTTCCTTGCCTCAATCAGGACGAAACTGATATAAAAAATTAACTAAACTTGAGCTATTGGCTATTACACGTTTACTACAGTTTCAATTGGCAATCCATTTTTCCACCTCCGTTGGTTATGCCACTGGTACGCATTGTTCAATTCCTGTATACATAATATTTCTACTCAACAGGTCAAGAATTAGTCATTTGAGGACAAGGAAAAGGCCAAGCAAATGATGTTCTGTTAGTAAAAAAATATTTTGATGTGTGAAATAAAAATACCTTACATATCCAAACAAGTGTGTGTATTTTTTCTTTTTTATTTTAAAATATTTGTGAATTACATGTAATTTAAAACTCAAAATGTGTACTTGCAAATTTTTATTCAAAATTTTAAAATATGAACTTTTCCACCATTCCTATTGTTAGTAAGAATGGGATTGTGACTTTAAAAAGGCTGAAGGGTTCACAAAAGTATGGTGTGCTATAAAAATTTTTTTACAACATTGTCATTTTAGCTTTTGTTTTCTCTAATTGTTCAGTGGAGGGTTTTTACTAAGAGTTCATTGCTCAATTCATACTGTGTTTAGAGATTAAACTGCAAATCTGAAAACGTAGGGAATGACTTTGCTACTTGTTTTCTTAAACCTAAAAAAGTTGTCCAAGTACTTTTGCTGTGCTGAAATTTTTAAAGAAAATGTAAATGGATAAGTGGAATTTTTATTTAAACCTTAAATATTAAAAAATTAATTTATTGCAAAATTATTTTTTCCAAAAACATTATTAGTTACAATAAATTACTTTCAATATTTTTAATAAATAGGGGTTTATAATAAGGGTTAATTTATGTAAAGATATGTTTATTAAAAATAATTATGGTTAGGTAATTTATCAGTATAGCAGTGTTTAATGTCCATTTCTTTTAAAATATTCTCTAAAACATGAATTTTTCATTACTTTTATACTATTTTGATAAATTTTTCATCGGATGTTTCACACAGTTAAGAGTTAGAGGTCATTTTAAGAAGCATAAATCTGGGCTGAAAATGGATTAAGTTACCTACTTAAAAATTCAAAGCAAAATAAAGCATCTTCATTTAAATACCAGGGGTTGATCCAGACAAAACTTGGGGCCCTTTTTCTGCCCCTTCACAAAAATTTCCCCTTTAAATCTGCCCCTTTCATGAAATTCAAATTAGGTTTAGTGATAATTTGCAAGAAAACATTCACAAAATATTTGAATTTTTCCTCAGTTTGTGAGTCAATTTTACTTTTATGCACTCATCTAACTATCACTGCTTCAATTTGTCACAAAAAGTAATGAACTGGGCTCCAAAATAAAAAAACCTGGATCTACCCTAGTACATTGACACTTTTGGCACAGCTTCGATAAGAGTCAACTAGCTGCCATGTTTACTCACAGCTCAAATAGATCTATGTGGTTGTGTGTAATCATTTGAACAGTGGGTAAACATGACAGCTGGTCGACTCTTATCATAGCTGTTCCACACTTTTAAGAGTTAAATATTATTCACAACTAAGTTAAGTTGATGTAAAATTCAGGGCTACAATGGATTTGATGTAGCTGGTAAACACTCCAGGAAAAAATCATCTAGGTTTATTGCTCCACTTTAAGACAGCTAACTAAAAAACTCTTTTAAATGATGCCACGTAATGTAAGTGGTCACCACTCAAAAGAATTATTTAGTAATTCTAGAACTTCAGAAGAATCCTGCAACAAAAATTTAAGTAAGACAGCTGAATGTTTTAACAAAAATACTAAAAAGAACTGTTAGGTTTTCCAGGTAAACTTATCTTCACATGTATGGATCATTTCTTGATAATTGTATACTTAAATAAATTTTCATGGGATGTTTCTCCAATAGTTTAAAGTAGTATATCTAAGATTATTTCAACAGTGAAATTTCAGAAGCATTAAATCTGAGAATATGAAAATTACACCAATTACTATTAAAATTCTAAACAAACACCAAGAAGAAAACATTTTCATTTAAATTAATTTGACCTTTTAGAGTAAAAATTGTTAGTAACAAAAAATTTAGTTGATATCAAATCTTATGTATTGAGAAAGATAATTTCACCAACTACTTATAACTCAAGGCTACAATGAGTTTAATGTATCTGGTAACCCCTCCAAAAAATTCATCTGGGTATTTTTCTCCACTTAAGTTGAGCTGAATTCTGAACTAAAAAACTCTTTTAAATGGTGCCACATTAAGTAAGTGGTCATCACACAAAAGAGATATTTAGTAATTATAGACTTTCAGAGGAATCCTGTTAGGAAAATGAAGAAAGACATTCTTTATATATAAAATGGGGCCAAGTTTTTGTGGCTCCTGATCCACTCGGGAGAGGCTTCTTTCTTTTATTGTGATAGTAATCATGCTGGCTCATCCATTACTTATAAGAAATATCAGCATATAACAATGGTAACAAAAAGAGCAGTCTAACAAAAATAATACAACATGAATTTGGATTTTTGACTACTCATTAGCCAAAATATTTTTAAAACATACCACCGAGTGGTGGCAGCAACTCGTTCCCATAAAGCCCATAAGCGCGAGTATCCACAGAATAATAGGGTACTTACGTATAATACCGTCGACTGTTCAGCAGCCATTAAATTCAGCGGTCTAGCTGTAGAACAGTGAATGGTATTTTAAACCTTTTCAGATTCAGCGGCACAGTTGATGGCATAATACGTAAGAACCAATAACAATTTTAGTTCTGTTATATATCAACAAAATATTATAAACTCAAAGTTATTTAAAATATGGAAAAATTTCTATTGCAGTCAAAAGTTTAATTTGTAGGTGGGATTCCGGAATGGTTAGCATTCTGCCTTTATTTTTTTCCACAAAGGAACCACAGCACTGGTGTATAGGTGGTAGATAAATTTTAAAAATGAATTTAAATTTTTTTGCATATATTCCTCTCTTTGAATAAAAAGTAAAATAAGTACGCAGGAATTGTCCTTTGTACCAAATAATAAAGGCGCAAGTTCAGAGGTGCGGATGATTGGCGAATTTTGGCTATTTGGCGCCATATTTAGAGGCCAAATGTCTCTTTTAACATTAGTTAGAGTTACCATATTAGTCATGTTTACTGCTAAAAACTTGGCGCATCCGCACCTCTGAACTTGCGCCATAATAATTAAGCATATCAATAAAAAAATAGATAAATAACAATATAAGTCTCAGCAAATAAATTTTAGCACATTGATTTTTATAGAAGATATTACTGTGAAGCTGCCAATTTTTGGCACGATTTGTTGTGAATATGTTGATAATTTTGAAGAATTTTGTGAAGGTGCCAATAAATGGTACCAAAATTGACGCGTATTAGTCCCTGCCCATGCTGTTTTAATGCTCATGCTGCTGGGCTAATAATAATTGTAACAAAAAGAGCATAAGTCTTACAAAACTAACACAACATAAATTTCGATTTTTCACTATCTACTGGATAAATATTTTTAACACAGCAGGGCTAGTTAGCATTCTGCTTTATTTTTTTCCACAAAGGAACTTTCAATCAGTTGAAGACAAGGCATGTGGATAAGAAAACACAAATAGCTATGCAGGTATAAATGATGTAAGAATAGAAATCAACATTAAGAGAATGTAGACAAATTATGATTATACAATGTTAAAATTTTAAGGTAACTATGACAGTTTGCAGTATAGTTAGCCGGTTAGCTTAATGATTATTTATTGGTAATTCCAACAATTTATTACTCTCTGAGAAGTTCTACACTTTTATATGATATTAAACGCACTAAACAAAATCTTTATAATGAAGGAGCTTGATGATAAGACTACGTGTCCCGTTTTCAGAGAACAATTTAGATCTTTACAGTGCATCCCTGATATTTGGGAAGTAATAAAGGGAAGAGGAAAAAACTAATATGCAGGTTACCAGTTACCATACAGATTATACAAATTTATAAATACATAATTTATAAAATCTACTTACGATCTGTACAGCCGAGTTCTCGGCCTACCTCCTTCCAAGCATTGTCCTTAATTTCGGCGTTCTTGTATCCTTTGTAGGATGCATCGTAAAGGATCTTCCTCTTCTCTACTTCCTGAATAAATTTGATTACGCTGGAAGGTAAACTTAAATTCATTTTGAAATTTTAAAATCGCAAATGCACGAACGACGAGAGTTCAGAGAGATGATGAAATAGAAATACATCAACACGATGTTCGCTCGGTTCTATTGGTGCATTTCTATCATGTGACCAACTTTTTTTCACGTACGTGCAAAAAAGTCCATGCTGTCTGGACCGAAAGCAAGTTCAAGGAGCAAGGACGAGATACGCCAGCCCATTGGTCCATAGCGCTCACATGAACAAGTCGACTTTTCAAGTTTGGTTTGCACTTGTCCCGGACTGGCGGTAGGGATTATTTATCGCGCCAACCGTCTCGCCAACACGTGAACTTGTAACTCGTACGTGAAAAATCGTATGCATGGAAACCCAGCTTTCTGGCGGGAGGATTTACAAGTTGGCGTGCTTAGGCCAATCGCACCACCCCCCAATCGGTCGAGCGTACGGGAGCATGCGCAGAATGGAGTAGGGAGAAGGGACTCAACCCTCAACTCCGAAGGAACGAAAGTGGTCGGGTCGGGGGTTTGACTGCATTCCAGTCAGAGGACGTGAGGAAGCGTGTTAGTTATTGAGTTCCAGTCCGGCCTGTGAAAGATCTAGGATTTCCACGCTGCTCAATTTCCATTGTCAGTCTCGGTAAGTCATCCCCCTTTTATATACCTACCTCTGATGCATTGATTGTCCTCAGTGTCTTATGAAAATTAATCAAGATAAAAATTCGATAATGCTTGTCCAAAGTAAGGCCTATATCCTTTCTTCGTAACGAAAATTCCGAAAGAGCATTGATAATGATGACAATCTGAAATACGTAGCATTGGTTCATCCGATGCCAATTCGATCACTGATTAGAAAAAAAGAGATATACAGTTGTGAAAGAACCGTTGTTAAGTGTAAATGGCAGACGGTAACAAACGCACGTGGTTAGGCGTAATCTGTTGAAGTTCCATTTGAGTATCTTTCTTGCATTGTCACTGTTGTTTAAAAGGGTTCTAGGGTTATTTTTTAGTATTCGTTTCCGAATAATAACAAAACGATGCCGCTTTAACGTATCAGGGCCATTCCATTATAAATTAACAAAAAATTCTCAATTTTCAGCCTCTTCAGTAAAGCATTAATGCAAAATTGTGGGTGGGGGCGAATAGATGGAATATCCAACTTACCGTAAGGCCTCCATGGGAGATAAAATGTTTTAAAAAATTATCTTTAAAACTACCACTATTAAGATGTTTTGAGACGTACTTAAAACTGATATAAAATATATACGAGTATTCTTAAAAATAAATTTCAAACAAAAGAAATCAGTTCCTATATTTCCCTATTTTTAACCTTTTTAAAATTGGCTCTATTTACATTTTTCAATAAAGGTAAAGCAAGCCAACGGACAACTATTGCAGCGCTACCATTCTTTTGCGCTACTGTCCATAACGATTTCTATGTTTAATGAATTACAATTAGAGGGTAGGCGGTGTCGCTTGTGTGTCATCGGGGCCTGATTTAGAAAATTTTATGCAGCAAGCACTACACGCAAGAAGAACCCCAATATTATTTGTTAATCATAAAAAAAATTATAACACTTCATAATTGGTAGCTTCATTTTAACCTGTTGACTTTTTCAAAGATGTCACAAAATTGTGTCTTAAAATTGTTGACTAAACCTGAGAAAATAGGCACACATTTGAAAATAATTTTCTTGTTTGTGTCTAACCTTGACATATAGGATTTTTTCAATTTTTCCCATAATTAGCACCCTAACACATGGGAACTTGATAAAATTATTCAAAAAGGTTTTGGTTTGCAGACCTGTGTAATAGGGTGGGTCATTTTCCTATGGCGAAAAAAAAATTTACAAATTCTATCGGGCACAGCAAGAAAAAAGGTGCCAAAGAAATGGTATTAAACTAACATGTGTGAAATATTATTCCATTATAATAACTCTTTTTGCCACCGGATTGGCCTCAAATGGAACAAAAATATGTAATTTTTCATATTTTTTAAAAAATTTATAAATAATTATTTTTGTCGATAATTATTTAATGCTCCCATATAAGTGTATTTAAAAGCAATTTTAATCATTTCAGTCAGATTTATGCATTTTTAATACAAAAAACAACTTCCAAAGTGACAATATAATGTATTACCATATTAACAAACAATCGTAGAATAAGAGGATATTTTTTGCCGTGGATTGTCAGTGGCAAACAGATGATTGTCAGTGGCAGATTTTAAATATTGGTAGATCAGATACATTCTCCCTCAATTATGGCCAGTGTAAAGCGATATTTTTAAATTTTAAAAGTAGAAATAGTTGTATTTTTCATAAATGTCGAGCTTTCAGAATTCAGCGGACAGTTATTTCATTGATTGGTCTTGGGAACCAAATGTGATCACATAAAATATGTTGAAACAAGTGTCTATAATGGATAGTTTGTTTATAGGCAATAGCAATATCATGATGAGATTCATCTCAGTAAGGATTTACCTAATTTTTTCTATAGCAATAGACTAAAACCAAAGCCCATAAATTATGCTTCTTTAGAGAGAGGATTGATTCAAAATAGCGTCTTAGTATTAACTTATGCGTTCATAAAAGTTAAACTACTTAAATTTAACTGTCTAAAATAAACACAAGTAAGTTCTAAAAATTAATGTAGCTAATTTAAAAATTTTGAGGATAATACTGACCTTTGAGCTGAAAACGCTGATCTACCGATCTTCTTAAGAAAATATTTCAAAATTTGACTCTTAAATATGTTTTTAATTTACTTTTTTAACATTAAGGAATCCTATGGAGACACTTGGGATGGACTATCCCTTATATGCCTCTGAGATTTCAAAGAAAACCTCAACCTTTAAATATTATCCAAATATCCTCCGGGGGTTGAAATCTTATAACCTACAAAAAGTACCCACCTTATGACGTATCCATTTTTATTAAATTTAAATTTTTTACCATCCTACTCAACCGGGAATAAAGGTTTCGCACGTTTGTATGATTCCAGGAAGAAATCTTTGATTGCCAGTTCTAATCATTGAGATGTTGTATTACGACTCAAGTATTTCAACTATGGTTTCCTTTTTAATTATTTTATAGTCTTCAATGAAGATTTTTATACCATTTTGCACGTTTACATTCATGACAGATTCGTCCAATCGAGATAAAAGCCCGTTTTTTCGTTGTCCATTTTTACATGAAATTACACGGGCGTCATTAAGGGGGGGCAACCACCCCCTCCCAAGGTTTCCACTGTAATGTGAAAAATAGCTGCAAGTCCCCTGAAAATTCTTTAACCTCCACAAGGAGCTTGGTGTGCAACCCAAAATGTCTCAAAAGGAGTTAAAACATGACTTTTGAGGGTTACATTTCAAAAAATTTCTGTGGGAGGACCCCCATCCCCCCTCTAAAATGTCCACGTCTCTTATTTGGTGTTTTTCCCCTTGAATACTAATCCTCTTACAAGAAGCTTTTCTCTTTAGAAGCTCCCCAAAGAGTTTGAAAAAGAGATAAAAACACTAGTTTAAAGGTGAGTTAAAATTCCAGGGGGAGGACCCCTAGCCCCCCTTGAAACTTAGACCTTTATTTACAACTCTTTTCCCTAGAAAATTATGTGGTTTACAAGAAACTGCTTTCTTTTGATGCAACCCAAAGGGTCTCAAAACGAGCTAAAACACTACTTTAAGAGCCAAATTTTCAAAATTTTCCTAGGGGTGAACCTCCTGACCCCCAATTTTTCCTTGGAAATCACGTTGTCAAATTTTGACATCATATTACCCTGAAAATGAAGTTGAGGCAACCCCCGTCCAGACCCATTTTAAAAAAATTCCTTGACCTACCCCAACGAAAAACTGAAATGACGCCCCTGTGAAATTACTATATCAATCGAAACTTTGACGTCAATCCGGAGGCAAAAAGAGTTATCGTAATGGAATAATATTTCACAAATGTTAGTTTGAGACCATTTGGCACCTTTTTGTCGCTGTGCTTCTGGGGAAATGTAAAAAAAATATTTTTAACCCACCCTACAGTGTGATCAAAGCATCTATGTATTAGGGTAATATGCAAAATTTGTACAGCAATCACATGCAAAATATTCTATCTGGAAAATAATCTTGAAAAGATGTTACCAAATTAAAATATTATCCGTTTTTGACTCTGCTTAGGGGTGTGAGAGATAATTATGACCTTATGCCTTATGACAAATTTAATTCAGGAACTAGCAAAGATTTTAACTTGGGATGTCCATGTCCAATGGGGGAAAATATTATTGAATATCAATTATGTTTCCTTAATTAAAAAAACAAATTTCTAATTTCAATCATAATTTTAATAGCTCCTCTATGTTAAATAAAAGTTAATACAGGGTGGTTATAAAAAAAGTAACCCGACTTAAGGGCCTCTAGAGGCCAAACCGTTCATCGGAATTGAATGCCATTTTGATGGAAGACGTTTTGAGGGATGGGAAAGAGAATGGTATGAGTTGGAGCAGTCTAACTTTATCAGTTACGGTTAAAGTGAAAAAAATTTTGAAAAATCCCAATGTAAACCCCCTTTTTTATTAGCGCTATGTGATTCCCGATGTCTAAAAACACAAATAGAGTTGAAACGGCACCTCTAAGTTGTAAACTCGCTCCTAGAGAGGCAATTGAAAACAGCTATAACAGCTGCCTGATTATAACTAGTCACAATTTCATAACAATTCACTAGTCCAGCTCCCATTGAAATAACATTAGTTTCATAGCTTTTTTATTTGTCTCTCTAGGAGCGAGTTTACAACTTAGAGGCGCCGTTTCAACTCTATTTGTGTTTTTAGACATCGGGGATCACAGCGCTAAAAAAAAGGGGGTTACATTAGCATTTTTCAAAATTTTTTTCACTTTAACCGTAACTGATAAAGTTAGACTGCTCCAACTCGTACCATTCTCTTTCCCATCCCTCAAAACGTCTTCCATCAAAATGGCATTCAATTCCGATGAACGGTTTGGCCTCTAGAGGCCCTTAAGTCGGGTTAATTTTTTTAATAACACCCTGTATTTATAGTAATAAAGAAGCTCGATTCTTTACTTATAAATAACTTTATTAAGAATTAGTAAAAAAGGCTAAAATCGCTGGTAGGCGAAATAAATTGAAACATCTAGTAAAAAATAGTAAACAACAAAATGAACAGTAATATTTATAAGTTACAAGGACTTTGCACTTCCGTTCAGTTCCGATCTCCTCAGCACAAGCTGCAGAGAGCTGGGCACACGATTATTCGCTTAGGTGGAGAGTCCAAGGTGAGGGGTTCGAGTCCTCACCGCAATACCCCCTCCCAGTGGTAACGCTATGACTGGAAGCGAACTGGAAAACGAACTTGGCGTCCGTCTGGCGTCTGATCCTTCCGTATTTGCAGGCTGGTGGATGACCTCATATGTGGAATCCTCATTTGGTACAGGGTTGGGAAGAAATGCTGGTTTGATTCTATCAATGGACACGAACTTCTCTTTGCTTCCAACCTGGAGTTTGAAAACCTTCTCTCCTCGCTCCAGCACCAGGAAAGGGCCATCATAAGGGGGGCCTTAAGGGAGGTTGGACAGCGTCATGCCGGACAAAAACTTGGGCGCATTTATGGAGGTTGGCCGAAATAAAAGGACGTCGTTTGGTATCGTGGTTGGTAGTTGGAACAGGGTTCAATCTCCCTATGGACTTCTTCAGCTGCTGCACGAACTCTGCTGCCTGAAAATCAGTCGGAGAAGGAGACAGAAATTCTCCCGGCAAGCGCAAAGCTGTGCCGTAAACCAGTTCTGCAGTTGTAGCCCTTATTGTCTCACGAAAAGTTGAGCGCAGTCCCAAAAGCACTGTTGATAAGACCTCAGTCCAACGGTCAGTTAAGTCGTAGCCATCGGCTTTTAGGGAGGCTTTCATTGTCCTATGCCAGTTCTCTACCAAACCGTTAGACGCGGGATGATAAGCCGTTGTATGAATATGTTTTATACCAAGAAATTTTGTTAGGGACGAAAACAGATTTGACTCCAATTGTCTACCCTGGTCCGTTGTGACCATCCTGGGGACACCGAAACGGGCAATCCAGTTGTCGTAAAATGACCTAGCGACTGTTTTGGCAGAAATATCAGACACGGAACAAGCCTCCACCCATCGCGTATTGCGGTCTATCATGGTTATACGCAATATGTAAAACGATTTGATGGTGGAAGGGGCCCCAAATCTTATGTGAAGGGGCCTCAAATCCTATGTGATTATGACTCGTCTAGGTGTCTACTATCCCCCCTAGAAGAGTGACCCAAAATTTATGGGACACCCTGTATATACATCACTGGGGCAGAGTATTTTTTACACACATGAATAATTTAGAATTAAATATTCCTAACCTTTGCAAATTTATTCCTCCAGTACTTCTTATTTGAGCCCATAGCTCACTTAATATAATACGAATAATATAATAACGAACCTTGATATAAAGCTGATAAAAAATAATTAATTTCATATTTAAAATAAGTGTCTCCAATGTAATAAAATTTTTTCATAACAGTTCTAATTCTTTTCGTAGTTGTAGGTATGGATTCTAAGTCATGTAAAGAGGAGTTGCAGGAGCCGAGGCCTCTCAAATCCTTAGCTTTTGATGTGAAAGATTCCAATGGAAACAACTTGCTTCATCGGTTTGTGCTGAACAACTGTACCACGGGAAACATTGGAAACTACACTAACGCTGTGCTTAGAAGTCTCTCTGGTGTTCCAGTAAATGATATGAACTTTGATGGCTACACTGCGCTTCATTTGGCTGTGATAGAGCACAGCTATTTCATGGTGACGAAGTTACTATCATGTGTTCCAACCATTGATGTGAACTCGAAAAGTTCAAATGGTGGAAAAACTGCCCTGCATTTGGCAGCTGCATTAAGCTCTGGTGGAGAAAATGTTGCCTCTATTATTAAATGTTTGCTAAGCAGTGGAGCAGATTTGAATGCTGAAGACGATATCTGTGACACTCCACTTTTTGTTTGTATGAAAAACAGGAACTCGAAAACTGTAAACGTTTTGATAGAATGTGGAGCCTGTTTGGATCGCTCGAATACATTCGGTGTTCCTCCACTTTGTTTAGCTGTAAGAGGAGGCTATATCGAAATAGTTAAGACTTTAACAAAAGCTGGTGCAGATGTAAATATCTATGATAGAGATTTTAATACTCCACTGCTTGTAGCTGTGGAACGAGGCTATTTTGAAATAGTTAAGGCTTTGATAGAAGGTGGCGCAGATGTACATATCTGTAATGAAGATGGTAATAGGCCACTTCATGTAGCTGTAAAAGGAGCCTATTTCGAAATAGTTAAGGTTTTGATAAAAGGTGGTGCAGATGTAGATAGCTGGGATAGAGATTTTAATACTCCACTGCTTGTAGCTGTGGAACGAGGCTATTTTGAAATAGTTAGGGCTTTGTTAGAAGGTGGCGCAGATGTACATATCTGTAATGAAGATGGTAATATGCCACTTCATGTAGCTGTAAAAGGAGGCTATCTCGAAATAGTTAAGGTTTTGATAAAAGGTGGTGCAGATGTAGATAGCTGGGATAGAGATTTTAATACTCCACTGCTTGTAGCTGTGGAACGAGGCTATTTTGATATTGTTAAGATTTTGATAAAAGCTGGTGCAGATGTAAATATCTATGATAGATATGGTAATACTCCACTGCTTGCAGCTGTGGAACGAGGCTATTTTGAATTAGTTAAGACTTTGATAAAAGCTGGTGCAGATGTAAATATCTATGATAGAGATAGTAATACCCCACTGCTTGCAGCTGTGGAACAAGGCTATTTTGAAATAGTTAGAGATTTGATAGAAGCCGGTGCAAGTGTAAACATTTATGATATAGGTGTTAAAAGACCACTTCATGTAGCTGTAATAGGAGGCTATTTCGAAATAGTAAAGACTTTGATAAAAGCTGGTGCAGATGTAGATATCTGGGATAGAGATTGTAATACTCCACTGCTTGTAGCTGTGGAACGAGGCTATTTTAAAATAATTAGGGCTTTGATAGAAGCTGGTGCAAGTATAAACATCTATAATGGAGTTGCTAGTAAACCACTTCATGCAGCTGTAAGAGGAGGCTATTTCGAAATAGTTAACGTTTTGATAGAAGCTGGTGCAGATGTAGATATCTGGGATAGAGATTTTAATACTCCACTGGTTGTAGCTGTGGAACGAGGCTATTTTGAAATAGTAAAGACTTTGATAGAAGCTGGTGCAGATGTAAATATGTGTAATGAAAATGGTTTTATGCCACTTCATGTAGCTGTAAAAGGAGGCTATTTCGAAATAGTTAACGTTTTGATAGAAGCTGGTGCGCAAAGACAGCACAAGAGGTATTTGAATATATGATATGAAAAGGAGAATGACTGTTAGGTGCTTTGCCTTCTTCCTAAAAAATTTTTTGGAAGGTTGATATAGTTTTGTTTTAAAATCAAAGTTTGTGAAGTAATTTTTGGATGATCTCTTGTTTATAATTTTATAAAATGTTTATAAGCCTTTTGAAGAAGAAACTGTAAAGTACAATTGGAGCTTATAAATTGTTCTGTTCAAAACGATGTTACTTGTGTAAAAAATTGTCAATAAAATTACCCGCAGTGTCTCACGATTTTGTTCTAGAACAAATTTCATTTCTGCTGTGATATTACAGGGTGATTGAGGTGCGGATCTAGCACGCCTCCAAAAAGGGGCCTTTTTCCAGACAAGATCCACTTGTGGTACCATTAGGCGTATGGGGGTCCTCCCCCGTGTAAAAGTTTTAACTTTTCAACACTATTACCTTACTTTTTGACCCAAAATGTCAAAATATTGCGACAATCCTTAAAATTATCACTGAAGATCCCCGTGTTGTACTAATGGGGGTTCTCCCCCAGAAAAATTTTTGAAATTAGACCTGTAAAAGTAGGTGTTTCACTCATTTTGAGAACCTTTCTGGGTGTCCAAGGGGGGCACTGTCCAGAGTGCCATCCTCCTGGATTCGCACCTGTTATAACAGGGGTCGGCAAGTAATTTTATGTGGAGTCCAAATAATTCTGAAAATTTTCATCGAGGTCCGTAGAAAAAAACAAGTTACTATTACTACTTTAAATTGTTATCTTCCAAATCACATAATTTTTACAACGATGTAATTTGAGTATGCTACCCGCTTGTTTTAATACTATTAGAAGTTTTCACATTAAAAATGGGGGTCTGGGGTTTTCCCCAGGAAATTTTTTGAAATTTGGGGCTTAATAAGCAGGTCAAACTAACTTTTGAAGTGTAAAAATACAAATTAATGATT
Organism: Tetragnatha versicolor; assembly: GCA_024610705.1. Lineage (NCBI taxonomy): Eukaryota > Metazoa > Arthropoda > Arachnida > Araneae > Tetragnathidae > Tetragnatha > Tetragnatha versicolor. The sequence goes on along the minus strand of JANDEH010000005.1, from coordinate 213,923 downwards.
TTTAAAACGTTTTGGCGGTCCGCAAAATAACCCCACGCGGTCCGGATGCGAACCGCAGTCCGCCAGTTGCCGACCACTGTGTTATAACTAATGTTTGGCAAAACCGATACTTTTAGGTATCGAATACTTTTAAACCCTCTTTTGAAATAAAGTACAAATAGGGGAGCCTGGGGTCAATTGTAACATTCTGTATGAATTCTTTGAAAAGTGTAGATGCCAAGCAAGTGGCTAATAGATAGGTCCCTGCCCCTCCCGAAATCCGGACTTGGTGTGGTGTACCCGATGTACCAAAACTAACTAAAGCCCTGTCTTTTAGGGTCAAATTTCCAAAAATTTTCTGGTAGAGAATCCCAATACACCCTATTTTTAATATGAACTTTATTATTTAAATTTTTTTAATTCATGAAAATCCTAATCTTACTTAAAAATATTTGTCCAAAATTAGGACTAGGTGTACCAAAACCAAGTTGAAATCCTGTTTATAGGGTAACACTTCCAAAACTTTTTTGAGGGCCCCCAGATCTCCTTTTCTACTTGGAATTCTATTATTTTCAATTTTTTTTAAAATTAAGTTCACCCAAATGCAAATCCTATCTAAAATATACCTATGAAATTCGGACTATGTGTACCAAAATTTGTTAAATACCAGTTTTTTAGATTCAAATTTTCTAGGGGAGGCCTCTTAGACCCCCCTTATGTACTTGGAACTAAAATTCTTCGCATCTTTTTTATAGTTAGTTCTTTTACTTATAAATTCAAACAAAAAATGTAAAAAAAGCTACATTGATGGACGTAATGAATTTGCTTGGAAGAGGGAGGAAAATTATCCGAAATAATTTTCTATGTACGCCATCACTTGGCCAAGCTGCTACAAGATGACAGTATGAGCCATGACGACCGTCGTATTGTTTCGTTTATGATCCCTGTCGGCCGTCGTATTTGGTTGTACTTATCGCTGCTTGGAACTAAAATTCCTCCCATCTTTTTTATAATAAGTTCTTTTACTTATAAATTCAAACAAAAAATTTGTATAAAAAGCTACATTGATGGACGTAAGGAATTTTCTTGGAAGAGGGAGAAAAAATATCCGAAATAATTTTCTATGTACGCCATCACTTGGCCAAGCTGCTACAAGATGACAGTATGAGCCATGATGACCGTCGTATTGTTTCGTTTATGATCCCTGTCGGCCGTCGTATTTGGTTGTACTTATCGCTGCTTGGAACTAAAATTCTTCCCATCTTTTTTATAATAAGTTCTTTTACTTATAAATTCAAACAAAAAATTTGTATAAAAAGCTACATTGATGGACGAAAGGAATTTTCTTGGAAGAGGGAGGAAAAATATCCGAAATAATTTTCTATGTACGCCATCACTTGGCCAAGCTGCTACAAGATGACAGTATGAGCCATGATGACCGTCGTATTGTTTCGTTTATGATCCCTGTCGGCCGTCGTATTTGGTTGTACTTATCGCTGCTTGGAACTAAAATTCTTCCCATCTTTTTTATAATAAGTTCTTTTACTTATAAATTCAAACAAAAAATTTGTATAAAAAGCTACATTGATGGACGTAAGGAATTTTCTTGGAAGAGGGAGGAAAAATATCCGAAATAATTTTCTATGTACGCCATCACTTGGCCAAGCTGCTACAAGATGACAGTATGAGCCATGATGACCGTCGTATTGTTTCGTTTATGATCCCTGTCGGCTGTCGTATTTGGTTGTACTTATCGCTGCTTGGAACTAAAATTCTTCCCATCTTTTTTATAATAAGTTCTTTTACTTATAAATTCAAACAAAAAATTTGTATAAAAAGCTACATTGATGGACGTAAGGAATTTGCTTGGAAGAGGGAGGAAAAATATCCGAAATAATTTTCTATGTACGCCATCACTTGGCCAAGCTGCTACAAGATGACAGTATGAGCCATGATGACCGTCGTATTGTTTCGTTTATGATCCCTGTCGGCCGTCGTATTTGGTTGTACTTATCGCTGCTTGGAACTAAAATTCTTCCCATCTTTTTTATAATAAGTTCTTTTACTTATAAATTCAAACAAAAAATTTGTATAAAGAGCTACATTGATGGACGTAAGGAATTTTCTTGGAAGAGGGAGGAAAAATATCCGAAATAATTTTCTATGTACGCCATCACTTGGCCAAGCTGCTACAAGATGACAGTATGAGCCATGATGACCGTCGTATTGTTTCGTTTATGATCCCTGTCGGCCGTCGTATTTGGTTGTACTTATCGCTGCTTGGAACTAAAATTCTTCCCATCTTTTTTATAATAAGTTCTTTTACTTATAAATTCAAACAAAAAATGTATAAAAAGCTACATTGATGGACGTAATGAATTTGCTTGGAAGAGGGAGGAAAATTATCCGAAATAATTTTCTATGTACGCCATCACTTGGCCAAGCTGCTACAAGATGACAGTATGAGCCATGATGACCGTCGTATTGGTCGGCCGTCGTATTTGGTTGTACTTATCGCTGCTTGGAACTAAAATTCTTCCCATCTTTTTTATAATAAGTTCTTTTACTTATAAATTCAAACAAAAAATGTATAAAAAGCTACATTGATGGACGTAATGAATTTGCTTGGAAGAGGGAGGAAAATTATCCGAAATAATTTTCTATGTACGCCATCACTTGGCCAAGCTGCTACAAGATGACAGTATGAGCCATGATGACCGTCGTATTGTTTCGTTTATGATCCCTGTCGGCCGTCGTATTTGGTTGTACTTATCGCTGCTTGGAACTAAAATTCTTCCCATCTTTTTTATAATAAGTTCTTTTACTTATAAATTCAAACAAAAAATGTATAAAAAGCTACATTGATGGACGTAATGAATTTGCTTGGAAGAGGGAGGAAAATTATCCGAAATAATTTTCTATGTACGCCATCTTTTGGCCAAGCTGCTACAAGATGACAGTATGAGCCATGATGACCGTCGTATTGGTCGGCCGTCGTATTTGGTTGTACTTATCGCTGCTTGGAACTAAAATTCTTCCCATCTTTTTTATAATAAGTTCTTTTACTTATAAATTCAAACAAAAAATGTATAAAAAGCTACATTGATGGACGTAATGAATTTGCTTGGAAGAGGGAGGAAAATTATCCGAAATAATTTTCTATGTACGCCAGCGGTTCCCAAAGTGGTCCATATGGACCCCCAGTGGTCCACAGCAACTTCCAGGGGGTCCACGGGCATGAAAATGAAAATTGGGGGTCCACAGCAATTTCTAGGGGGTCCACAGCTACTTTCAGAGATTCACGGGGAAAATTTCATTAAAATGGAAAACTTCGATAAGTTTCATAATTTTTTTTCTTTTTTATAATCAAATTTTAGTACTAATATGAAAAGTTGGTTATCACCGAATCCTCGCAACGTTAGCAGGGGAGATGAAATAATTTCTCTTATCGCGGTGAAGAGCCCCCGACCAGCCTCGCATAATAAAATTTCATAAAATTAAACTAAATTTTTGTAATGTATAACTTTACTTCTTTTCATAGTTGAACTTAATTAAATATTTTTTGTTAACATGCCATATATTATTTGAAATTATTTCTGAAATTTTATGATTTGGTGAATGAATAACTTACTCATAAGCCATTAACTTTGACAAGCTTGCAACGAAAACTTATTAAAATTAAAAGTGTTGTGTCTTGAAACGTAGAGATATTAAAAATTAAGATTTATTTTTATTTCAAACTTTTTAAAAATGTTTGATATTATAATTTCATTAAAAATGTTGTACCACAATATCAATGGTAATTTGATTTCTTTTCAATGTTACTATAAATTGTAGTTGTTTCTGGCAATTCAACGGGTAACTGACCGACATTTTTTAAGAAAAAACACTTAGTATTTTGTAAATTTTCTCCCCAAAAATCTATAATAATAAAAGAGCTTTACGGTTCACCGATTCACCGAGTCATCGGTTCACCTATCAACGCACAGCAAAATCTACCGGGGCTAAAGAGTCGAAACTTGGTGTGGTGGAAGACTTTACAGTGTATACGCGCACTAAGAAGGGATTTTTCGAAATTCTTTTTTCCTGACCCACAGGGGTGCTTGGAGTGTTTTCTACGTTTTTGAGCCTAGCACCGTCCCAAATGACCCTAGATCTTCGTAACTTCGCAGGAAGGTACCTATTCACAATATCTAGAAAGGCATTTTTCGAATTTTGGATATTCGAATTTTAAGGGGTCTAAAAATTTCCAAAACCCGATTTTACTGAGCATAAACAAATTTTTACATTTTAGAAGAAAAACATACTAATAATTTGATATTTCGAAGCGACCGGTTAGTAATATCTTCTTAAGAATATTTCAAAGAAAGTAATTTCTGGATTTTTCGATACTTCATTCTGGAAGGGGTGCACGGGGGTTTGAATATTTTCTCCGGTTTTTAGTTTTTGCTTTCTATCACCCACCTTATTAATGCGATTGGTATGAAATTTTAGCATGTTGTTCTTCACATAATTGGGAAAGTTTTCAAAAAAGAATTTTTAAAATCAAAGCATTCCAAGCAGTCTTTTTTGGCCCTTTTCTAAATTCCTATGCGTAGCTTCAATGTTAAATTGATAACGGTTATTGCTCATTCCAGGTGACGCAAAACCTCTATTGTTAGAAATATTTATTTAAAAATATTTTATAGTGAGTAGAATTTAAAGAAAAAATCTGATATAGAAATAATTTGTGATAAAATAATATTTTACAATAAATTAAAACTATTTAACCCATTCAATAAAAATTTAAAATAACAGTATTTCATCAGAAGCATTTTAGATGGTTGATGTCAATATTTCCAATGATGTCTACTTTTATTTCATGTTTGAAAACGATTTCTTTAATGAATGAGTTAGTAATAAGTCAACCAAGGGGGGTTCAGGGGGTCTCCCCCTGACCTTTTTTAAATTTCAATTTTAAAAACCGGTTATATTAACACTGTAATTTGAAAAGTTTTTTTTTTTTAGGTTTTGTTTTAGATTTCAGGAAAGTATTTATTTTTATTTGCTTTGAATTTTATGAAAACAGCGGGATGAAGGGGGGAATAAATATTAAGTCAGTAGAAATTAGCTGTTTAAAAATAGACCTTTACTTCCATTTTGAAGTTGGAAGAATTTGCTACAACAAGGCATTGCCATTTGGAGAAAAGGATGGAGTGAACAAAGGATATTGAAGAGAACAAAGATATATCACCTTTAAATAGGGGGGTTAAAAGGGGCTCCCTCCAACATTTTTAAATTTTAAAATATCACTCTTAAAATTGGGCCTTTCACACATTAATTCTGAACAGGTGGTAATTTTAAAGCTTTTTACATCTTAAGGAAGTATAGCATCAAAGAAGAACCCCAGTGGGAAGGCAGTTGACCTTATTGCCCCTAAATGACGCCCTGTAAGGGAATATAGTGAAGAAACTAATTCTTATTTATTTTAACACACAATTTGAAAAGCCTTTTCCCCCCGAGCAACGGCGGGTATATCAGCTAGTATATTATAAAAAACATTTTCACCCAGTTTATTGCTTTCTTGTTAGCTAAATTTAATGGCACAATTAAATTTTCAAAAGATATTTATTTATTTTTGAAAAATTTAAACAACATGGTAACTGACTAACATTAATGTTTCATAAATGTGAGTCAGTTACCATGTTTAATTGTTATAATTTCCTTAAAAATATCATGTAACCATATGAAGTCAAAAAAAGGGGGTTTAAAAAATATTTGAAAGTGTAAAATCAAATGCTTATTGATGCAAGAAAAAAACACTTGAAAAAATTACAAAATTTGTGCGAGGTTTAGAAGTTTATATCAAAAACATAAGATTTTTAGCTACTTTTTGAACGGTCCCTAAGACAGGGGGTCCACGCAGGGGGTCCACGGGCCAAAAAAGTTTGGGAACCCCTGATGTACGCCATCACTTGGCCAAGCTGCTACAAGATGACAGTATGAGCCATGATGACCGTCGTATTGTTTCGTTTATGATCCCTGTCGGCCGTCGTATTTGGTTGTACTTATCGCTGCTTGGAACTAAAATTCTTCCCATCTTTTTTATAATAAGTTCTTTTACTTATAAATTCAAACAAAAAATTTATAAAAAGCTACATTGATGGACGTAATGAATTTGCTTGGAAGAGGGAGGAAAATTATCCGAAATAAATTTCTATGTACGCCATCACTTGGCCAAGCTGCTACAAGATGACAGTATGAGCCATGATGACCGTCGTATTGTTTCGTTTATGATCCCTGTCGGCCGTCGTATTTGGTTGTACTTATCGCTGCTTGGAACTAAAATTCTTCCCATCTTTTTTATAATAAGTTCTTTTACTTATAAATTCAAACAAAAAATGTATAAAAAGCTACATTGATGGACGTAATGAATTTGCTTGGAAGAGGGAGGAAAAATATCCGAAATAATTTTCTATGTACGCCATCACTTGGCCAAGCTGCTACAAGATGACAGTATGAGCCATGACGACCGTCGTATTGTTTCGTTTATGATCCCTGTCAGCCGTCGTATTTGGTTGTACTTATCGCTGCTTGGAACTAAAATTCTTCCCATCTTTTTTATAATAAGTTCTTTTACTTATAAATTCAAACAAAAAATGTATAAAAAGCTACATTGATGGACGTAATGAATTTGCTTGGAAGAGGGAGGAAAATTATCCGAAATAATTTTCTATGTACGCCATCACTTGGCCAAGCTGCTACAAGATGACAGTATGAGCCATGATGACCGTCGTATTGTTTCGTTTATGATCCCTGTCGGCCGTCGTATTTGGTTGTACTTATCACTGCTTGGAACTAAAATTCTTCCCATCTTTTTTATAATAAGTTCTTTTACTTATAAATTCAAACAAAAAATGTATAAAAAGCTACATTGATGGACGTAAGGAATTTGCTTGGAAGAGGGAGGAAAATTATCCGAAATAATTTTCTATGTACGCCATCACTTGGCCAAGCTGCTACAAGATGACAGTATGAGCCATGACGACCGTCGTATTGTTTTGTTTATGATGATCCCTGTCGGCCGTCGTATTTGGTTGTTCTTATCGCTGCTGTTAAATGTTTAAATCATTTAAATTCAGCTGTATAAAGAGTAGGGGGGCTTGAAATTTGAAAAAATAATTACATTAAGGTAAAGGGCCGTATTCACGAACTTTAAGTCGAGAGAGAAACGAAACGCATTCAAAACGCAATCGTACTCGAAACGATTATTTTGGAAACGTTCGTCCCGGAGCTCACGTCTCCTCAAAAACGTATCGGCCGCCATCTGGTTTTGAGATTCCGAAAGCGCATTCCGATTGCTTTTACACTTTTTGTGGCCCGTTTTTATAGTTTTAAAAAATCTAAAACAGCTATTTATAACCAAAATAAGTCCTCAGACATTAATATATTACGAAAGTAATGGACATCTAGTGCCTTACTTGTACAGCTCCCGTCAAAAAAAACGTTACATTGCTCCGTCGATGGAACGGGTGGGTTTGCTGGATTTGGCAATCAATTCACAGTTTGGCGCATCTCGCATTTTTTCCATTTTTAAGAAATGAAACTTTTACATTACATTCACCAGTTATTTGGAACAAGAGTTGGGCGCAATCAAACTACATTTTTAATCTGATTGAAAGTATAATCTGATTACTTTTGTAGTTTGATAACATTTGGAATTTTCAATCTAACTACATATGTAATTGGATTGAAAGTAATCTGATTACTCTTTTTGGGAAGTTTTGCGGATTGATTTTATCTTTGTCGGCAAAGGGGATGGGAGGGGGTCAGAAATGACCAAAAACAAGGTTACGTAATATAGTCTTATAGTGATCACGGTTAATATTATCAATCGGATTATGTTTAGAAAAACACTGGTCCCGATCACTAATATTTAACTTAACGTATAATGTATCGTTTTATGTGATCATTATATCTCTTAATGTTTTTAAAATCTGGTAAAATAACTAAACCACAGATTAGGTTGATTTAAAAAGTTTAAGTAGAATAATTTATTGATTTTAAAATTACAACAGTAACAACTATGTGATAGACCTGTCCTCATTTTGTGACAATCACATTGGAGTCGGATGTGATCGCATTGTCACTGGGACTATGGTAGATGTGTGTCCGATATTTTTGATCAACAAATATGATAAGTTATTAAATGTGATAACGAGACCAAGTGATGTATATGACATCGCATGATGATCACGATTTGCCAAATCACTTTATAACTCACAAGTTTTTTTCTCATAATTTTCAGAATTGAAATAAAAACGTTTTTTCTCAACAAAACCCCAAAGTTTAGGGCCAAGTTGGGTGGCAATCCAAAATTTGGAAAATTGTAAAAGAAAAATATGTATTTGTCTATCAATGGTTTACAAGACCCTGATTAAAATTCAGTGGCGGCTCGAAGGTAAAATTATAAGGGGTGCTGCTCCGGCAGTACCAAGTTGGCAATGTATGAATTTGAAATCATTTTGACGCATAAAATGCCATATTATATTGTGAAACTTTTAATTTGGGGTGGGGGCTTGAGCCCCCTGGATCCGATAGTGGCTGATATACTAACTACCGTAATTTCGCGCATATAGTCCGCGGACTATCTACCAAAGCGGATAATACGCTGGTTTTTCACGGTTAAAATCGTTGAAATTTAAAAAACACGCTGTCGTGAACTGCCGATTGATCAAATATAATGTTAATGTAATGGTTTTCGTTAATGTAAAGTAGAATTTGTGATTAATTAGTAAGCACCGTTTTTTATTTGTATTTTTAGCGTTTTATTTCTGAAGGTATATTAGTAAGTACTTTTTCTATTTATACTTGGTTCTTTGTTTCTTAAATACATTAATATTGCCGTATTATAAAATAACGTAATTTCGAACGTATAGCCCGCGGACTATCCGGTGGTGCGGACTATCTGACGATTTTTGAAAAAAATTTTACATAAAATCGTGTGTGCGGACTATACGCGCGAAATTACGGTAGTATTGGTGCATCGTTGTTCCTTGTGTTACCTGTACACTGTAAAAAATGAAGAGTATTATTACACCCTCTCTACACTTATTTAGAGTTAAAGGAATATGAAATGGGGTGTTAATAGACTCCACATATGGTGTCAACAACAAATTTAGTGTTAAATAATCCTTTAATGGTGTTGTAAGAATAAAAAGTGTATTACGTCTCTCTTTTCGAGCTCAAGAAACGCCAAAAACTGGATTTTCGTACCCATTTTTCAAAGGTGTCATTGAACACCAACCCTTTCATACTAATCATACTATCTTTTATTACTTTCGTTACACCATCTGGCAACGGCCATCTTGGTCGTTATGTTTACGAAGATCGGCGTGTGTTAGGTAAGCAAACTTTTCCCTTTTTTACCTCACCGATAGCATGTCAATCGCCAAAAATATTAAGTCTCTTGGCTAATGAAGCGAATCCGGCCCGTAGATTTTTGTCGCCAAATTTTGGCGATCGCCGTAGCGATCGCGGTTTGTTTCTGGTCCTTCTCTCTCCTAGAGGTTCTCTCCGACCGCTCCGACCCCACCGGTTTCTCCATGGCAACCCCGCTGATCTCTTATCGCTTCTTTCTTCTTAGCCACGCCCTGCCCCGCCTCATCCAAGCTTATCCATGCTGTGTCCTTGGGTTTGACAGCTCCTTATCAAAAACCAGTGGTTTGAAATTTAAAAATGATTGGACCCCGCTTGTTTTAATTTAATTAAGCGTTCTCAATGCTTTTTTGCTCCTTGCCATTTCTTTTCGTCTTGGATGCTGCTGCTAGGAGGTCAGGCGATTTTCGCTCTGCTGCACGGACAAAGGAGTACGCTTTAACGGTCCATCTTTCGGCATTTCAGGTACCAATTTCGTGCATTTCTCTAGGATTTTTTGATTTTCTCAGCTGTGATTCCACTGTTCTTCAAGAGTTATGGCTGTTGCAAGTGCGTCTCGGTCAGCGATTTCCTCTTTTGGTGATATCAGTCTCATGAGGACATATCATCGTATGATGGAGGACACCACAGATCCCGTTTCGGTATTCAAATTCTGTCAGGACTACGGGTTAGTTGGGAGCAAGTACATTTGTCCTGTGTGTACTAAGCCCATGAAGCTCGCTCCCCGTGCAGATTCCTCTGACAAACTTGTTTGGATGTGTTTCTGCACGAAAAACAAGGTTAGGCGATCCATTCGGCTGGGGACGTGGTTTTCGGAGAGCAATCTCCCAATCACCAAAATTCTTCTGGTGTCTTGCTGTTGGGCGTCGAAATCTTCACTGGGGTTCATTGCACACCAGTGTGAGGTTGCGCGCTCGACGGTCACCCAGTGGGCAAGCTTCTGCAGAGAGGTTTGTCTAGAGATTTTTATTTCTGGCATGCCAAAAATTGGGGGGCCTGGGACTGTGGTGGAAATCGACGAGAGCAAATTTGGGAAACGAAAATTCAATCGAGGAAAAAGGGTGGATGGGAAATGGGTCTTTGGCGGATACGAACGGGGAACAGGCCGTTGTTTTTTTGCCCCTGTGGAAAACCGCAGTCGGGATACATTGCTCTCTGTCATTTCGGATCGCATTCTACCGGGGACTACTATAATGTCAGATTGCTGGAAGGCGTATGATTGTCTCTCTCACCAGGGCTTCATACACCTGACAGTCAATCATAGTATGACGTTTAAGGACCCGGTAACTGGGGCGCACACTAATGCGATTGAAGGCACTTGGAGTGCAGTGAAGAGGGGCTTCAGGGGTACCAACAAGGTTAAGGATCAATTTGATTCTTATCTTGCTGAGTACGTCTGGATGAAAAGCTCCGTCTCACCAGCTGAGAAAATGCTTTCCTTCTTCGAGATGTGCGCGAAGTTGTACCCTCCGCAGGAGATGGATCCTCCGGCTGCTTCTGCGTCCGTTGCTTCTTCCACCCCGTCAACCTCCTCGGATTAGTTGATCTTCGGATTACTTAGGATCCATTTTTTACGCAAATCGGAATACTTACGAAAGGTAAGATCGCTGTTTTTAGCGATTTTTTCTTAATTTTTTCTTTCTGTCGCCAAGCATTCCGCTTGGCGACAAAAAAAATTCGCCAAGTAGCCAACCGGGCCGGATTCGCTTCATTTACCAGTCTCTTTTGTATTAAATAACTTGTTGCTATTATATGTTACTGTATAACCTGTTCCGGTAAATTTATTTTTCCAAATAGATTCGTCAGGCTTAGGTTTTGCGCTTATAGCTTGAATGGTTGGTAATGTTTACCCTCGTCGTCGTTAGATTAGTTTTCTCGGCATCTGCTGTTAGTAATGTCTTTTAGAAATGACGAGGAGAGTTTGAAACTATTGTGAAATACCCTTGTTTTGCAAAATTGTAAAAATTCACATAATTTTGGAAATTTAAAATAAGCGTTAAATTGTGTTCTTTCGAGCAGATTCATGTTTTTGTGAAAGAAGGGAAATAGGTCCTGCTTTGTTGAAATTGTAACGAGTTGAATAGCTTTTTAAATATTTTTGAGAAATCCCAAAAAGTTATTAAGAAGTTGAAACATGGATCTGACTTTTGAACATCGCTTCCCACTTTTTATGAACAAAATTCAACACGACTCACAACCTTCTTCTCACATCTTCAGTTAATTTCCCCATATCCTCTTCAAGATTTGGTTAATGAAGCGAATCTGAACTGAAGATTTTCATCGCCAAATTTGGTGATAACAAATTAATCCTAGGAAGCCATCGGTTTTCCACTTGGCGACAAAAAAATCGCCTAATTCAGCTGCAGCCCTGATTTGCTTCATTTACCTAAGATTTTAGCTATGAGGCTGTGGGGTTTGGTCATCAATTATTTTGTTTGGAACAGCTTTCGTCTACGGGTACGGCGACTTTCAATCCACTCGGCGCTTTTAGAAAATGCCAAGTGGCCATATATCAATACCACGTATCCAAGGGGTTATCGCCTTTGCGACTTTTGAAAATCACGGTACCCGTAGAAGAAAGCTATTCCTTTTGTTTGAATTATAAATTACTTGATGTAAAGCAGGTTAAATTGACTCTTGAAAAATAAAATGAAGGATTTGAACCTGAGCATATCTAATTGTTAAATTGTGGGGTTTAATTCCATTAAATTACCCGCTAAAGGAACCGATTCCATAATCGAGGTTTTCGCCAAACTTGGCCAGATCGAATTTCAAAGCGTGGAGGAAATTGCGCCAACATTTAACATTACTACCAGGGGTCTGTCCAGACTTTTTGTGAAGGGTCCGATTTTTTAAAAATTGTGAAAATCTACTCGTAATTTTGTGAATTTTGTTAGTGTTAAATTAGTTCTTTTCAGCCAGAAGCCTGTTTTTGTGAAAATAAGCTCACAAATTTGCAGTATTGTGAAAAATAGTGGCCATTTAAAGGACAAAATACTTTGTGAAGGGTCCGTTTTTAAGGTTAAATACGTTGTGAAAGGTCCGTTTTCACAGTAAAACATTTTGTGAAGGGTCCGAAAACGGACCCAAATTTCTTCTAAACTGACCCCTGACTACATATAATAAAATGCTCATAGCCAAAGTTTGGCGAAAACCTAGATTACAGAATATTACCCCTGCTAAAGGTTAATGAAGTGAATCCGGCATGCAGATATTTACCCCCAAATTAGGCTATATCGATTCAATGCTCGGATAATACAGGCTTTCCACTTCGCAACAAAAAAATCGCCAGATTCAGTTACAGACCAGATTCGATTTGTTTACCCCGCTAATTACCACCATGTCATATTGTATTGTAATGGACACAAAAAGTGGAAAATTTGCTAAATAATTTCAAACTCGTGATAGATTAATTAGAAGATAAATAACTGTTCAGTTTCATTAAAGATAAAAGGGCACAGCTTCGATAAGAGTCGACCAGCCCCCATGCTTACCTACTGCTCAAATTAGATCTATATATGGTTGTGTCATCATTTGAGCTGTGGGTGAACATGGCAGCTGGTCGACCCTTATCTAAGCTGTGTGAAGAACAGTTTGTCAATATTTGAATATATGGCGTTCTAAAGTGATAGGCGATATTTAGCGGGAACGTTAACGGAAATGAACAATTGTTGGAGCAGCAATGAGCTCCGCAAATATAAAGAAGGGGTTTAAAGCTCCTCCCCCATTGAAATATTTGAATTTTATATTCATATGTATTTCTCCCCTCCCTGAATTGCCTTGTTTTTTTTTCTCCTTAGTTTATGTAATGATATAATGATAATAATAATAAATTTGTGTGTTTGTTTGACAAAAAAAACAGGGTTTCCAAGTGTTTTTTTCAAATCTTATTTGGATAACTAACAATTTTTGAATTAGCACATTAAAATGACTTGTTTAGTTTACTTTAATTGTCCATTACAGAATTCAATATTAGGGTATTTGGTACTTATGGATTAGCTGGGCACAAGCTTCTAGTACTATGATGCTATATTGCTCAAAGTAATCAACATCAATATAAAACACAAATAAAATATCTCAACTTCTTTTAAATTTTGCTATACAGTAAAATCCCATTATAACGAACTTCACGGGACCGTAAAATTTCTTCTTTGTAACCGTACTATCGCTAATTCAAATAAAAACATTGGGGACTTTTGTAATAACGGGATTTTTCGTTGTAGTATCGGTATTCGTTGTAACTGGATTTCACTGTATATATTTTATGCATCAATAAAAAAACATTGCCTAATATAATCAGGTTGGAAAGATTTGTACTTGTGAAATCCTGAAGCACTGGGTATTTTTTTCTTATTATTATTGCTCATTTTATTCTTTTAGCTTTATGATGAACTTTAAAATAGACTTTTCTTAATATTTAAAAATATACTTGTATATGTTATAGGCAAAGTGATTAATTGGGCATTATTAATAATGCCCAGGCAATGTGATAAATTCAACAAAATTATGAATGAAATTTATCGCTTTGCCCGCTTCCACTCTGGGCATTATTAAAATAATGCCAAATTAATCACTTTGCCCGTAACATATATATACATATATACTTTTCAGAGGAATTCAAAATGTTGTCGTAATCCTCCAAACACTGATCGGGGACCCACCAGCGGATTGCTGAGTTGAATATGTGAAAAAAAATTTCACTTAAAATATTTTGTGAAAGCCGCCCAAATAAAACCAAATTTCTGCTAAGTACACCCCTGTTGACCTAAACTTTGTGAAACTACTCATGTTATCCAGTATTGAAAATTCTCAGCTGCATAAATTTGCTAACATTATTATACATGTGATTCTTCAGCCAATTGGCGGAAATCTGCCAATTCGCTGAACGTTTGTTTTATTTGGGTCTACTAAATTCTATGCATGAAAAACACAAAAAATATTTTAAAGCTTGTATTAGCTTGTTGAAATCCTAAATCCCTGAATCTGAAAAAATAAGAAAGCTCATTAAATGCTGAATGGTCACAAAAACAAATTTTGGTACTTTACATATTATCCTTTTGACCGTTCAGTGACCTCAAATTCAGCCGCACAGCTATAGAACAGTCAATGGGCTTTGATAACATTTTCACTGCCTTTACTGTGTTTCAGGATTTTCAAATTAAAGAAATTTTTTCAGTTACCATCAGGGTTGGCCGGTTTAAACCATTTGGTTTAAACCATTGGTTTAAACCATGGTTTTTTTATGATGGTTTTTTTTACCAAAAAAACCACTTGGTTTTTTTGGTTTTTTTAGAAATTATAAAATATTTTCAGGATTTTTTAAAGAAAGTGTTATTAAGTATAATCTTTTGCACAAAATTAAAAGGTCAGATTTATCAAAAAATTGACATTTTAAGGTGATTAAAAATCAGAAATCTTTTAATTTAATGGTTTTAATTATTGAATTCTCTCTAATCTTAACCTTAAATGCTTAAGTTAAACTTATTATATGTTGCAAGAGATAGTTCATTTATTAATTTCCTTTAAAATGAAGCATTATTTCAAAGAGTAACTAAAGATACACAAAAGTTATCTGTTTTTCACTGATAAAATATTGCTTGGATTTTAATTAATTGATAAAACCAATTTGTCTTATTTGTCAGTCATAAAAACCAGTTGGTTTTTTTACTAAATTAATAAAAACCGTTGATTTCTTTAATGATAAAAACTAAAAACCAGTTGGTTTGTTTATAAACAGATAAAAACCAGTTGGTTTTTTTACTAAATTAATAAAAAACCGTTAATTTCCCTAATCGGATTAATTATCTCAATCATTTATCCAATTTCAATTAACATTAGTTGCTTACATTTCCCTTTTATTTATTTAAAAAATAAAATTTTCTCTTTCTAAAGAAATTTCTTAAGTTCATAAATTAATCCATATATAATTAAGATAAATAATTTTATTATTTCAGTCATTTATCCAAGATAAATTAACACTGATTTTTATTCACTACAATAATATTAGATATTCAAATTGGAATATTTTAAAAACAAAAATTATTTTTAAAACAAATTAATTTAATTTTAATTAATTAATTGAAATATACAAATCATTTATCAATTATAAACAACCCCTGAAATAAATGTCTCATTTACAACTCAATTTCAAACATCACTGCTAAAATAACTTATTCTGAAAAAAAAATTCTAAAAAAACTTGGTTTAAACCAAAAAAACCTGGTTTAAACCAAAAAAAACCAAATAAACCCGGTTTTTTTGGTTTTTTTAAAAAAACCCGGTTTTTTGCCAACCCTGGTTACCATGTTATCGGCGAAGACCTTATACTCTCTCCCTCCGAGTTGGTCAAGGCACCGTACCTTGACCGTGCTCTATGTCATATTAATACTCCTCTATTTACAGCTAAGAATGTGAACTTTTTCAAAGAATTGACTCCCGGTTCCTGGAGGTGACACGCCTGGTGCCTCTTCGCTTCCGGTTCCTAGCCCTGGAGGGGTACCTGGTTCTTCTTCGCTCCGTTCCCTGGAGGAGTCTGGTACCTCTACGCTCCTGATTCCTGAAGGTGCTCCTATTCCGCCTTGCTCCCGGTTCCTGGAGGGGTACCTGGTTCTACTTCGCTCAGGGTTACAGTCCCTGGGGGAGTCTTTGGCTCTTCTTCGGCTCCTGTGGTGATCCTTGGTTCCTCATCAACTTGGACTCTGGACACTGATTCCTGAAGGTGCTCCTATTCCGCCTTGCTCCCGGTTCCTGGAGGGGTACCTGGTTCTACTTCGCTCAGGGTTACAGTCCCTGGGGGAGTCTCTGGCTCTTCTTCGGCTCCTGTGCTGATCCTTGTTGTGTGGTGATCCTTGGTTCCTCATCAACTTGGACTCTGGACACTTTTATTTTAGAGAGACATTCTTGTTGTGGAAAAAAATTAACTGAATGTCTCATGCTTCTGGCCTAGTAATTATCATACATCTGTATAAAGTGTAAATATTAAGAAATTAAATGTTTGAGTATCAGTAACTAAGAAGTGTTTTCTTCAACCCATAACACTACCTTCCAGGTTTTGATGTTGTCAAGCTTCCCCGTTGGACTTCTCAGAAAAGGTGAGTGCAATTTTTTCTTCCTTTATTTTGGATTAGTAAGTTGGTTTAGTTAAAAAACATAGGCACCCTTTGAGGAAACTTGCCATTAAAAAGTCGCCTTTTGCTAGGATCATAGTTTTGATTGTTTAAAATTTTATTTTTAATACAAATTATGGCTAAAAATTGCTAATTTCAAGGGTATTATTGTTTATGAAAATGAAGATTGTTTGCAGTATTTTATTTTTGTTTTGTATATTTAAGAGTATATTTATTTATAAGTATATTTAAGATTTCAAACTATAAAGTGCAATTATTTTTTAAACTGTAATTGGTTTGATAGTATACACTGTGTTATTCAGTAGTCAACAATTAACATTTCTAATTAAGATAATTAAAATTGTGATTATACATTATCCATTCAAAAAGCATAAGAAATTTTCTTTTTCTTGCATTAAATTATTTTTATGGTAAATATTTTACTTCCATTTTGGGTAATAAGGAACTTGCATGTGTCAGATTTTCATAAACATTCAAGTGTTCCGTATGGTTTTTTGTATTATAAAATGAAATATTTTGTTAATTTTTCAAAAAAGTGTACAAGTAATTAAATATTTTAATTTAAAAGTTGAAAAAAACCACATAAAACTGAAAACGCGAAGTGTGTTTGCATACACAGTGACGTAGAATCCATCGAGCCAAATTGAAATAAAAATTGTATATTCTATGTTTTGTTGAGGATTTCTTTTTTCAGAAGTGTCCGATATGAGTGTTTTAATAAATATAGGTGCTTCGAAAAAAAAAGATTTTTTGTAATTTTTTTGCAAGCGAAAAATTTCTCAATCAGCCTCAAATTTTGTGTAGTGGCTTTTTTTTAGTGTAGAATAGATTAAAAATATCATGCAAGTTCCATATTCCATGGGCATGGGTAACTAACTGGCTGACATTTTCAAAGAAAAACAACAAGTATTTTCTTATTTACTTCCCAAAAATAATTTAAAATTTTTTTCTATACCAGTTTGCAGCCTTTTTGTTGACTAAATCTCTAATGACACAATTAAATTTTCAATATATGTTTTTTTTAAATTTATTTATTCCATTAAATTTAGCTAACAAGAAAGCAATAACTGGGTGGAAAACCTTTTTTAAAATTTATTTTGGGAAGTAATTTACAAAATACTTATTGTTTTTCTTTGAAAATGTCAGTCAGTTATATACATGTGGAATTACCCCCTTTTATGAAAATTATAAAAATTATTTTATCCAATTTTTTTTGCTTTTAAATTAAGTCTAATTTGAAAGATATTTATTTTATTTATATAACTCATTAAAAGTTTTAATATATTTTATTATGTACTAAAATTATAAATTTTATGCAATTGTATATCAAATTTCAAGTTATTACCCACCTGTAAAAAATATTGGTGTCATTTAACACCTAAAGTGGTGGCAACAAAGTTTCCACCCCTTTGGGAGTATTAAAACACCAGCATAAACTGGGGTTTCATAACACCAAAATGATGAGCAAATTTTGGTGTTATGAACCCCCAATTTATGCTAGTGTTTCATAACACCAACGCTATGAAAAAAATTTTGGTGTTATGAAACCCCAGTTTATGCTGGTGTTTTAATACTCCCAAAGGGGTGGAAACTTTGTTGCCACCACTTTAGGTGTTAAATGACACCAATATTTTTTACAGTGTAGAGTTCATATCATCAGGCCTTAATCTTTAATTGTTCTAATATTGTTTGTAATATTTAATTATTAATATCAAGATAACATCTGTGAATCTCTCTGAGTGTAACATCTCTTTTTGTCAAATATTACCATAAATTTACTGACAAGTTATTTTTAATTATAAGTTATTTATAATTAACAAAAATAAATATTCCTTCTTCCTGCATCCCGCCCGGGAAATTCAACATATTGATGATCTTGTCTGAAATGATTTCAAAATGTTAAGTAGCAGTACGCAATGAATACTACATTTGAAATGAACATATGATTTCATAGTGTGATTAAGTCGCCGTTAAACGTGCTTGTAAGCCAATTGGGGTAACCTAGGTACCCACCGGCTGAAACGGCACAAAATAAGAATTCGTTTAACCCTCACCGGCTGAATCGGGAGAATATTTTATTACCGGCTCAATCGGGAACGGCTGAATCGGTACTAAACCGAAAAAGCTATAACGCCAATGTGATTTATTAGTAGGAGAAATCTTATATTTTTCTTCTTCCCTCAGTTTTTTTTCACAGCTCTCTCAATAGAAACAGCTATAATTCTTTTGGTCGGGGCTGCTGAAAAGCAGCCCCTTTTCTCCTAACAGATTCGCATGCTAAATTCTTGATATTTGATATTCTTGATAGTGTTTTATACCACGATAGGTATATCTGCGGGGGCTGATCGACCCAGAAAAAAATATGTTGGCGAGACGGCATAGCAGAGAATTATTAATTGAAAAAGGATTATAAAGGATAAAGATTAAAGGGGGAAATAGATGATTTTTTTTAAATCATAAAGCAAATAAAAATTGGAATTTCGGGAAATTTTGGTTGGGGGTGCTGCAGCCCCGCAGCCCCTATGGGCGAGCCGCCACTGTTAAAATTGGAAATATTAAATATGAGAGACGATATTTTTTTAACCAAATAACGCGACTAATGATAAACAAAGATAAATGAAATGAGGATAAATGAAAACGAGGATAACAAATTTTTTACAAAAAGTTTATTTTCAATCCTTTAATATCTAATCTACTTCACATAAAATCCCCTATGATTTGAAAGGGGAAATCGGATTCTTAACTTTTTTATAAAGCACTTAGTGTTTGGTTAAATACCTTAAGAAAATTATCCTTTGAATATTTAGTTAACACGCAAAAATTTTTTCAAAGGAAACTTCACCGATCGTTTATTTTATTGAAATTCCAAAATAAATAGAAAATGTCTGAGATATAAATTAAAAAAACTAAACATTAGTTACTAACAAAAATGAACAAAATTTAAGTATTCCAATAGAAATGTGTTCTGCTTTTTAAAATCAGCAAAATTTGGAAAACGGAAAGAGGAAAGAGTATATTTTTAATTCAACTCGAAAACATTCAAATCCTTTTTGTTGCTGTGGTCGAAAAAGACAGAATGACGAGCGAGGGTTGCTACTAGTTTCGCCTTGGCGGTTGGTTGATGGCGACCGTTTTCAGGCTTTAACCTCTAAATTTTCAAACTTCAACTTTGAACCATGGCTTTATTTAATGACCAAATTAAATGAAACTTGGTATTTAGGGTTTAAATGGTATGGTCTTTCATATGCGGGTATAAAAATTGGGTGTCACCATGAAAAAAGTTGCACTTTATTTTGCGTTTCGCATGAAGACGGCCTCTGAGAGAAAAATAGTCAACTAGTGATTTCAAGCTTACAATAAATCCTGAAAAATGACACCAAAAGCATCTTTCTAACCCCACCCGTTCGCCCGCACATTCTACTGTAACGGTTTTTTTAACGGGAGCTGTACTACTTGTGTTATTAGTAATTACTTGTAGTGTTTCTTAACAGATGGCAGCACAAAGGCTCCTAAAAAACTAATAATAGGACCCAACCGTTGGGATGTGTGAATATGCCGTCAGCTATTGATGATTAAATATGAATTTAAAGTTTAGGAAAGCTATTGATGTTAAATGCGTTTTAGGTGATAGTGTAATTACATTAGGTGATAGGGTTTTTGAACTTGTGAGGTTCTTTTATTGCTTAAACAAAATTGTATGAGTAGTCAACAATGAATACGGAATTTAATCATTGAAATTATATGTTGGAATGTGTTCAGAATTTGTCATTGTTTCAAACTACGAAACCTTAAAATGATCCATTCTTTTGCTATAATCTAAAATGTTTCTAGAACAAAAAAAAATAACTTTCGACGCCCCTGATTCATAATTTTTTTGTGCGCTTCAAAAACTAAAATTCCAAGAAAAATTTTATACGGGAAAATTCATTTGTAAAATACACAAAAATAAACATCTCGGAAGAATTATATAATTGATATCATTAAAAAAATATTGGAAATACAGATTGATATATTGTGCAAAAAGAGGGACTATTTGGATTTACGATTTAAAAGCAATAGTGAAAACTTCCCTATTGTGTAGAAGACAACGTATGGGCAACCTCCGACCCGCGGAACATTTTAGATTTTAGTACCAGAACAAGTTAAAACCCTGTTTTTTATGGTATAATTTCCAAAAATTTTCTGGGGTTGGGGTACCAGCCCACCTTAGGACTTGGAATTTAAGAATTTAAAACTATTTTACAATAAGTTAATACAAATCCTACCCAAAAATGCAAATCTAAAACATTCGAACCTGGTGTTCCAAATCTAGTTAAAAACCTGTTTCTTGGAATCAAATCTCCAAAAATTTTCGGGGATAAACCCTCAGACCCCCCTTTGGTAGCTGGAACTTTATTACTACATTCTTTAAGACGAAAATTCTACCCAAAAATGTACTGTAGTGCTACATTAGACCTATTAAATATAGATGGGAGGGGGCTGAGGAATAATCTGGGGCCTCTCACAAAATTGAATTTTTATTTACACCCCTGATATTTATCTAACTTATGCTTATAATAATATAATTCTAGTTCAGATTAAAGTTTAAATTTAGTACTATAACTATTTTTCGATAAAATGAGGCCTTTTTTTTCCAAAATTATACCTATTATATCAACTCTATGGCCCTCCACGTCATTTTAATCTTTGAGTCCGGCCTGCAGGTTCAAAAAGGTTGCCCATGCCTGGTGTAGACTGTAGAGAACATAACTTATTTAGCTACAGTAAAAAACCGCTTCCTCAAAAATAAAACTGATTCAAAATCCCTTAACACGCAACTAGGGTATTTCGAACTTACTTTTTCCTCTTGAAAATCCTTAAAACAGGACTAGTTATTAGGGTGGGCCGAAAAAAACTTTTTATTTTATTTTGAAACGCTATACCACGGAAAACTTGCCTCTGGGGTAGAGAAGTAAAATGCAACAAAAATTTTTAAAATCGGTTAAAAATTGCAATAGCGCATTGCACCTAAAGTTTGAAAAAAAAATAGGCTATTTTCATTACTTTTCAAAAAAATCAAATTAAATCAAATAACTTTTATAAAAATTATCTAAAGGCATATAATAGAATAAAAATGTAGAGAAAACATATTTAATTGAAAAAATGTGGTATTTTACGATTATTTGGTAGTATAATAACATCTAAAAATACACGTTTTTACCAGAAACCCACATATTTCGTATGAAACAAAAAAAATTATGAAAAACAATTTTTCATTACTATACTACCTTTCTAGCTATCACTCAGTAACCCCCTTAACAGTTGAAACATTTTTTACAGTTAGCTTCGCGATCGGAGCTCGCTCGTTGCACAACAAACCGCATCACTATCTCTTGCCGAAATAAAAACTTATTTCATATTTTGAAACGCTATACCACGGAAAACTTGCCTCTTGAGTAGAGAAGTAAAATGCAAGAAATTTTTTTTAAATCGGTTAAAAATTGCCCTTGTACATTGTTCCTAAAATTTGAAAAAACATGCTATTTTCATAACTCTTAAAAAATCAAATAACTTCTATTAAAAGTATCTAAAGGCATAAATTAGTAGAAAAATGTTAAGAAAAAATATATTTAATGGAAAGAAAGGTCTTATTTTACAATATAAGGTTGCACTATAATGTTACACTTGGCATTTCGCCTTTTTTCTTCAAAAATCGCATTTTTTGATTGAATTAAAAAGTTCCTGATGGTGCATAGTATGATTTGTAATAAAAAGTAGTCCTTTACTGGTTATTGACTTCTTTTGGTATTTTGAAAGAAGACTTGATTGAAAAATTTGGCATTGAAGATCTTGAAAGATTAATAGTTCTTACAAACCCATCTCCTGGCATTCATACCGATGACTTTTCGTGATGCCCTCTGTGTTACTTATTTTACACAACGTTCGACTGTTTGTGTGTGACATGGGAATCTGTCAAAGTTCCATTCATTGTCATAGACTATAACTCTTGATCGGTGAATCTCCGTAGTATAGGTGTATAGGTATGGGGAGAAAGAGAACCAGTATTCCAGCTAATCTATTATAGTCTACGTATGTTCTATACATGGTAAATGTGGTCTGTAGCTTGGAAATTAGGTTTGGGGAGATGAAAGCTCCTAACTGACTTTCTTTTAGAAGCTGAGTTTCTAGCCTTAATTGTTCTTCTAAACCAAACTCCCTCAAAATGATCCCTTTCATCTATGATCATGCCCAAAAGCAAGTTTTCAGAGTGAGCAAAAAAGGCATTTTGTTTAATCATTGGATCAATGATTTTTAATAACTTTTCTAGATGTTTCTATCACTTTAAACACGCGTCCAGGTCAAATTTAGAACCATTTACTTTTCTAAATAAAGAATCATACAGACAAATTAATTTGATTTAATTTGATTTTAACATAAAAGAAACTAAATCTTCTGTTCATCTGTTGGATTTTCAGTACAAAAATACAGTTTATGTTATAGTACTGATAAGTAATCCAACAGAGGAGCATAAGATTCTTTCAAACTACCAAAAGAAGTTAATAACCAGTAAAGGACTACATTTTGTTACAAATCAAACTATGCACCACCAGGAAAAATAAATTTTTAATTTAATCGAAAAATGCTATTTGTGAAGGAAAAAAGGCAAAATGCCAAGTGTAACCTTATAGTGCAACCTTATATTGTAAAGTACATCTTTCTTTCCATTAAATATATTTTTTCTTAACATTTTTCTTCTAATTTATGCCTTTAGATACTTTTATAGAAGTTATTTGATTTTTAAGAGTTATGAAAATAGAATGTTATTTTCAAATTTTAGGAACAATGTACAAAGGCAATTTTTTACCGATTTTAAAAATTTTTCTTGCATTTTACTTCTCTACTCAAGAGGCAAGTTTTCCGTGGTATAGCGTTTCAAAATATGAAATAAGTTTTTATTTCGGCAAGATATAGTGATGCGGTTTGTTGTGCAACGAGCGAGCTCCGATCGCGAAGCGAACTGTAAAAAATGTTTCAACTGTTAAGGGGGTTACTGAGTGATAGCTAGAAAGGTAGTATAGTAATGAAAAATTGTTTTTCATAATTTTTTTGTTTCATACGAAATATGTGGATTTCTGGTAAAAACGTGTATTTTTAGATGTTATTATACTACCAAATAATAGTAAAATACCACATTTTTTCAATTAAATATGTTTTCTCCACATTTTTATTCTATTATATGCCTTTAGATAATTTTTATAAAAGTTATTTGATTTAATTTGATTTTTTTGAAAAGTAATGAAAATAGCCTATTTTTTTCAATCTTTAGGTGCAATGCGCTATTGCAATTTTTAACCGATTTTAAAATTTTTTGTTGCATTTTACTTCTCTACCCCAGAGGCAAGTTTTCCGCGGTATAGCGTTTCAAAATAAAATAAAATTTTTTTTTCGGCCCACCCTACTAGTTATCCTCTTTCAGTGTAAATCCTACACTGCAAAAAATTTCATAGTAAGTTTACAGCAAAAAGTGCTGGCAATATGGGTGCCAGCCATTTTTGCAGTGATTTTACAGCAATTTTGTAATTTTTGACTTTAACAGCAATTTTGTAATTTTTGACTTTAACAGCAATTTTGTAAATTAACAGCAATTCTGTATTTTTACAGCAATTTTGTAATTTTACAGATTTTAGTGATAACATTACAGCGATACTGTAATTATTCCGTAGAAAAACTAGAAAGCTATGTTCATCTCAGATATGTCTTGTTCTTTCATGTTTCTACAAGTATTCAAAATGTGGCATATTATGAACCACGGGAGGTACCGATCTACGAAGGTTATACTTCCTAGTTTTGAATCATCAGTCGGTTCTTACTCCTGATCTAAATAATTTGACTCTTTTAGTGGTGAGCATAAAAACAAACATTGGTTTTCTGTCCGCAAGGATTCAGAAATGAAAACCAGAATTTTCAAGGAAAGTGTTAAAACTGCTGTAAAAACTCATAAAAAGCAGGAACGTTACTGGAATTTATGCGGAACTATACATAATTTGGGCTGTTATTTTATAACTATTTTGTTTATATGTATTAAGCAACATTTCCGTTGCTACACTGTAAAAAAAACTGTAGAAAAACAGAAATTTCAATAACAGTGACTTTATGTTTACAGAGATATTCTGTCATGTAACATTCCCACCGCACTTCTATTTATTTTATGTAAAATAACAGCTTTTACCTAGTTTTTTAGCTTATCTGTACTTAAACAGAAACTTACTGCATTGAAAACCAATACAGCTATTGGCAACGTTATACTGAATCTTCTTTGGTTCAGTGGTAGCGTGCGTGCTTAGCATGCGGTAGGTCGCGGGTTCTATCCCCGGATATCAATTAATTAAAATTAAAAAAACTCTACTAAAATAAGTGCATGCGCACAAGCAGAAAATTACTGAGAGGCAACAGAAAAATCTGTAGCCCACTTGACAGAAAGTTCCTTTTTACAGCATTTACCTGTAGGTTACAGCTTTTTTTCTGTTTACAGGATTTCTCAACCTACAGATTTTTTCTGGCAACTTTTGCTGCCAGAAATTTTCTGTTTTTTTGCAGGATTATTTTTTACAGTGTAGTTTAACATTTCTTTAAAAAACTACTTGTTATATCTCCTGCTTTTTGTCCCATAACGAAAAATCATTCCAAATGTTGCTATAGAGGTGCTGAATTATTTAGGTCTTAAGATTGATATTATTGAGGAATTTGAATTTCATTAAATTATAGTGATGATACAAAATTCTTACCAAATAAATAAATTTAGACATAGGTTAATGTTATACAGATTATAGTACTATTATCCTGTAAAGGTAATGTCACATTTTTAAAAGCATTCAATAAACAAGAATTTCATTTTCTTTTACTATTTATTTTGATGACCAATTAAAGAATTACAGATATTTCAAGGAAAACTACCAGGAAAATTACTATGTATATTAGGGTGGGTCATTTTCCTATGGCGAAAAAAAATTTTACAAATTCTATCGGGCACAGCAAGAAAAGGGTGCCAAATGGTCTCAAACTAACATGTGTAAAATATTATTCCATTATAATAACTCTTTTTGCCTCCGGATTGGCCTCAAATAGAACAAAAATATGTAATTTTTCATATTTTTTTAAATTTTATAAATTAAATTTTTTTTGTCGATAACTCTTTAAAGCTCACAAACAAGGGTATTTAAAAGAAATTTTAATCACATTGGTCACCTTCATGCATTATTAATACAGAAACAACTGCCAAAGTGCCAATATAATATGCTATCATATTATATCAAGAGCCGTAGAATATGAATCTCTTTTTGCCAACAAACTGTGGATTGTCAGTGGTACAGATTTTAAATATTGGTAGTTCATATACATTTTCTCTCAAGTTTGGTCAGTATAAAACGGTATTTTTAATTTTTCAAAATAGAAACAGTTGTATTTTTCATAAATATTCGGCGCTTTCGAAATTCAGTAGACAGTTTTCACTGGCTGCGTCTTGGGATCCAAATATGATCGCAAAAATATGTTGAAACAATTGTCGAATGGATAGTTCATTCATCAATATCATTTATGATTCGCTCAGTCATGATTTACCTAATTTTTTACTATAGCAATTAACTGAAACCCAGGCCCATGAAATTATACTTCTTTGAGGATTGACTCAACATAGCTTCTTAGCATTCCCTTATGCGTTCATAAAAGTTAAAATATAGCAAATTTTACTGTTAAGGATAATTACAAGTAAGTTTTGAAAAGTAATGTAGCTTATTTAAAAACTTAGGGGATAATACTGAGCTTTATGCTGAAAACGGGGATCTACCGCTCTTATCGAGTACTTTTTTTCAATGTCGGGAAATGAACCTGAAGGGACAATTTTTTTAGGGCCTATCCATAATCAGACTAATATTCAAAAAACTGAAAGCGATCCATCAAAAAGCCCCGTAGCTACGGGCGTGGAGGTGGATAGAGGCGAAGGATTTGGGGGGGGGAACCTAGCCGCGTCAAATTTCTCTCGCGGATGATAACGACTTGGGTTTGAGCGTTGCAAAATGAAAACGGAAACAGGCTGCGTTTGATCTACAGTAGGTATTATAAAGATTACTTCATTGAAAAATTTAAAACGAAATATGTCAATAAAGTATCGATACTTTTGTGGGTATCGAATACACTCGATACCTATAGGTATCGAGTACTTAAGTATTTGGTATCGATACCCGCCCATCACTAATCATGACACATTTTAATACAGATAGCTCCTAATAATGTGACGTCACATGTGCTAGTGGAAATGTGGGAAACAGCCAATTCCAACTGGAAAATTTAAATTAAAAAAAAATAATGTTCTCCAAAAATGAGACAGAACTATCAGGAATGTTTTTATTACAGCCGTATCTAAATGCAATACGACCGAAGCTACGGCAGTGGAAGTTGTTATAATGTAATTCCTGATGAGACTGTATTCTTCAAACATTATAATGTTGCAACCCTGCACTTTATTTTTTGGCAATTCTTGTTTGGCATGAAGGTTTTGAAAATTTCTGTAAGTAAAAATCTGTTGTTTTTCTTTTAAAACCCGGAATTCTGGGACTCAAGCTATAAAAGAACAGGTTTCCGGGTCTAACCAGGAATGGTATAGCCGCGTATACTCTCTAAACCAGTGGGTTCTTAACAGGGGCGGTGAGTAGAAGACCATTGTCGATCCAGCCGGAAATCGTGGTCGTTTTGCGGCCCTTTCGAAAAATTCAAACTAGCTTTAATGTTTATTTGCATGAAATCATTCGCAAAATAATTGAATTAGTAACGATTTTTTTGAACGATTCTCAACGATTTTGACCCCCAATTGTTCAAGCGTACGGGAGCATGCGCAGAAAGGAGATGGGAAGAGGGACTCACTCAACTTTCAACCCCGAAGGAACGAAAGAGGTCGGGAGTCTGTCTGACTGCATTCCAGTCAGAGGACGTGAGGAAGCGTGGTGGATTTCCACACTGCTCCATTTCCATAGTCAGTCTCGGTAAGTCAAACCTCTTTTATATTCCTACCTCTGATGCATTGATTGTCCTCAGTGTCTTATAAAAATTAATCAAGATAAAAATTAGATAATGCTTGTCCAAAGTAAGGCCTTTTTCCTTTCTTAGTAATGAAAATCCCGAAAGAGCATTGATAATGATAACAATCTGAAATACGTAGCATCGGTTCATCCGATGGCAATTCGATCACTGATTAGAAAAAAAAGGTATACTGTTGTGAAAGAACCGTTGTTAAGTGTAAATGGCAGACGGTAACAAACGCACGTGGTTAGGCGTAATCTGTTGCAATTTGAATGTCTTTCTTGCATTGTCAGTTTGTCACTGTTGTTTATGGGTTCTAGGGATATTTTTTTATTATTTATTTCCGAATAATAATAAAGAGATGCCGCCTTAATGTATCAGGGCCATACTCCATGTTAAATTAACAAAAACATATTTGTTAAATTTTATTTATTGTATTAATTGAACTAAATTTATCAGTCACCTGAACGGCACATTGTCCCCTTGGTGATGAATATGTTCTTCTTCGAAGATTTTTTATAATTTTTTATGTCATGTCAATAAATGTCATAGATATCGCCCCGTCATCTGGTGGCGCCCTCTATACCCTTACCAGTAACATCGACATCCTATAAATATCTTTATACGCATGCTCCGGATCTTACGGATCTCGGACACGATTCTAGTAGAGAGCCTAGCAAAGTAATAAAAACGTCACTATTTATTTTCTCATCGGCCGAAAACCATACAGCCTAAAACTGAATATAATAATTTCCTTTTGCTAAACAAATATGCACGAGCACGTGTCTCAGTGAAAAACCACAACGAGAAGGCGTAAAAAAAAGAAAGACAGCTGTCGCTTCAGCGAAGAAGCAGGAGAAAATTCGATTGACTGACAGCCGGCTGTCCCAATTAGAATCCCAATCAGAACACTCACAAGTTAACATTGCCATATCAGTGCTGCGAATGTTAATACGCGTTCTGGTCATCTCCCCAGGAGCAAAAGGCCTGATACATTGGTAGTCCCCCCAAAATATTCTATACGTCACTGGGGTAGATTATTTTTAACACTCGAGAATAATTTGGAGTTAAATATTCCTAGCCTTTACAAATTTATTCCTCCAGTACTTCTTATTCAAGCCCATAGCTCACTTAATATAATACTAATTATATAATATAATAACGAACCTTGAAACAGGTATAGAGTTGATAAAAATAATTTATTTCATAATTAAAATAAGTGTCTCCAATGTAATAAATTTTTTTATAACAGTTCTAATTTTTTTTGTAATTGCAGGAATGGATTCTATGTCATGTAAAGAGGAGTTGCAAGAGCCAAGGCCTCTCAAATCCTTAGCTTTTGATGTGAAAGATTCCAATGGAAACAACTTGCTTCATCGGTTTGTGCTAAACAACTGTGCCACGGGAAACATTGAAAGCTACACTAACGCTGTACTTAGAAGTCTCTCTGGTGTTCCAGTAAATGATGAGAACTCAGAAGGCTACACTGCGCTTCATTTGGCAGTGATAAAGCACAACTCTCTTATGGTGACGAAGTTACTCTCATGTGTTCCAACGATTGATGTGAACTTGAAAAGTTCAAAGGAGGGAAAAACTGCCCTGCACCTGGCAGCTGCATTAAGCTCTGGTGGAAAAGATGTTGCCACTATCATTAAATGTTTGATAAGCAGTGGAGCAGATTCGAATGCTGAAGACGATAAAGGCGACACTCCACTTTTTGTTTCTATTAAAAACAAGAACTCGAACACTATAAAAGTTTTGAAAGAATGTGGAGCCTGTTTGGATCGCTCGAATAAATACGGTGTTTTTCCACTTAAAGAAGCTGCGAGATTAGGCTATATCGAAATAGTTAAGACTTTGATAGAAGCTGGTGCAAATGTAAATATCTATGGTAGAGATCGTAATAGACCACTTCATGTAGCTGTAAGAGGAGGCTATCTCGAAATCGTTAAGGCTTTGATAAAAGCTGGTGCAAGTGTAAATATCTGTAATATGTGTGGTAATACTCCACTGATTGTAGCTGTGGAACGAGGCTATTTTGAAATAGTTAAGACTTTGATAGAAGCTGGTGCAAGTGTAAATATCTATGGTAAAGATGTTAATAGACCACTTCATGTAGCTGTAAGAGGAGGCTATCTCGAAATAGTTAAGGTTTTGATAAAAGCTGGTGCAAGTGTAAATCTCTGTAATATGTGTGGCAGTACTCCACTGATTGTAGCTGTGGAACGAGGCTATTTTGAAATAGTTAAGACTTTGATAGAAGCTGGTGCAAATGTAAATATCTTTGGTAGAGATGTTAATAGACCACTTCATGTAGCTGTAAGAGGAGGCTATCTTGAAATTGTTGAGGTTTTGATAAAAGCTGGTGCAAGTGTAAATCTCCCGAATGGGTATGGTAGTACTCCACTACTACTAGCTGTGAAACGAGGGTATTTTGAAATAGTTAGAGCTTTGATAGGAGCTGGTGCAGATGTAAATATGTGTAATGAAGATGGTATTATGCCACTTCAAGTAGCTGTAAAAGGAGGCTATTTCGAAATAGTTAACGTTTTGATAGAAGCTGGTGCGCATGAAGAATTCAATTCAGTAATGAAGATGGTGATACACCCGAGTGGTTTTTTTTAAAGACAGCAGTATAAGTATTTGAGTGTATGATATGAAAAGGCTGATATAGTTTTGTTTTAAAATCAAAGTTAGAGAAGTAATTTTTGGATGATATCTTGTTTATAATTTCATAAAATGTGTATATAGGCCTTTCAAAGAAGAAACTGTGAAGTACAATTAAAGCTTATAAATTATTTTGTTCAAAACGATGTTAGTACTTGTGTAAAATATTGTTAATAAAATTACACATAGTGTCTCACAATTTTGTTCTGGAACAAATTTCATTTATGCTGTGACATTACAGTGTGATTATAACTAATGTTTGGCAAAGCGGATACTTTTAAGCAGCGTTCGAAATTGTACTGGATTGCTGGTCCGGGACAAGCAAAAAACGGCTCGGACCAGTGGAATCAGAAAATCACTGGTCCTCTGGACCAGTGGTGAAAAAATATCCCACCCTCCAGTTTAAGCCTGCAATTTCTCTTTGCTTGGAATCGGGTGAAAGGCAAAAAAAATAAATTTCATTAAATAAACCAGATTACAACCAGTTTGTCAACTAACAATGTAAAACTAATTCGAAGTTATGTATTAATTTGTGTGCAATATCATTTATTCAAGAAAAGTTCTTATTTTTTACCAATTGGTGCAATTGTATCCAATTTGTATGTCAATTAGAGAAATTTTATTTAATCAAGAAGATTATTGTATATTTGTATGTCAGTTAGTGGAAATATTATTTAATCAAAAAAGTTATTTAATTAATAAGATATTTTTTAAATAATTGATTATTTGGAGCTATTGCTTATTTCTCATAAATTTATTTTATTACTTATTTTATATAAATCTCATATTCACAGCTGGTAACTTATTATTGAATATGTATTAATTTTTAACATTACTATTTGGTACTCACATTCAGTGCAATAGTTACTTAATAATAGTAATATTTAAACTTGTCCTTTTTAATTTGTCGGACCAGTAATTTTTGTTGCGGACCAGTAAGATTGGTGAAGCACTGGTCCGCAGGACCAGTGGATTTTTTTCCCAATTTCTAATGCTGCTTTTAAGTATCGAGTATTTTCAAGTATCGAATACTTTTAAACACTCTTTTGAAATTAAGAACAAATAGGGGAGCCTGGGGTCAAAAGTAACACGGGTCAATTTTTACACTCTGTATGTATTCTTTGGAAATTATAGATGCCAAGCCAGTGGCGTATATGAGGGGGGCCCTGGTTCAAAATCCGTACTTGGTGTACCAAAACTAACTCAAACCATGTTTTTTAGGGTCATATTTCCAAAACTTGTAGCATAATTTCAAAGATGATTTTAAACCACAAAATTTGAGATCATGATTAAATTTTTACCAATAGTAGTTCTTCTACAAATTGAATTTTTCAATATATAAAGATAAAAATTAAAACTAATTAACCTATTTTTTCTCCGGACCTCGAAGAAAATTTAAAAAACATTTTTGAACCCCCAAGTAAAATTACTTGCAAACCCCTGATCTATACCAGCCACTGGGAATAATAATATTAATATACATCTTGAATTTTAGTTACAATAAAGATGTAGTTGGTTAGTAGGTTAGTCTAAATTTTTTTCATCAGCTTCCATTATTAAGCTTACTATATCTGACTCATTTTTATTAATTTCAGATTAGGTAACTGAAGTTGTGAGCAAAAACGTATTTGTATGTTTAAAACTAATATACAAAATGTGTAAATCCTTTATGTGAAAAAACTACTTGCAACTTTCATTTTAAATGTTAAGATTAAACCATAAATCAAAGTTTGCTTTTATGCTATATTTTAAAAAAATTATGCAAAACTAATGTGATACAAATATGACAGGTTTGTGAGTCCCCCAAAACAATTAAAATTTATAATTAATAAATATATCATAGTTTTTTAATAAATGTCATCTGGTGTGTTCCAGATGGGCTTCGCCAGTCCATTTAAAAATAACACTGTTCAACAAATTTGACCTTCAAAATTTTTTCCTGCATGAAAATAGTCATTACTTATGGATTTTGGGTCGCTGAATACGAAAATCACCATTAAAATTCTCAATTGACTCAGGATTTTCGGGGAACAGCCCCTCCCCCTTTTTACGTTTTTCGACGACTTTATAACTTTAAACTCGATTTTCAGGGTCAAAAAGCATTGTTTTAGTCTTCGAATTGCCCATCAGGGGACAAGAAAGGTTCAAATTAATAAAATATGATAAATTTATAACAAATGGATAGGTTTAAGGGGTAATTACCCCCCTAAAAAAACAAAAAATAACTAAAAACTATAGAGGTATCTATACGCTATTTTTTCCTCTTATTTTTTACGCAATTCACGTTTAAAGGATCCTTACCCTTCCCCAAGGATCCAAATTTGATGAAAATATGCAGCAATAATTTATACTAAAAGCGGCTGAGGAGGTGTTAGTCTCCCAGAAGCCCCCGCAGAAGAGTTCGGAAGACTTCCAGAATCGCGAAGGCGCTCGCGAGCTCAGGATTAAAGGCGGAAACAAATTGGAGCCGAGCGGCGTAAGC
The DNA here is from genome assembly GCA_024610705.1 of Tetragnatha versicolor. NCBI lineage: Eukaryota > Metazoa > Arthropoda > Arachnida > Araneae > Tetragnathidae > Tetragnatha > Tetragnatha versicolor. Next base: position 181,199 of record JANDEH010000005.1, on the reverse strand, counting down.
GAACAGCCACGAACACGCTCTGCGCACGCTCAACTCGGAGGCGCTAAGAGCGGCGCTTGCGCAGAGCGTGTTCGTGGCTGTTCGCTTGGACGCTCGGCTCCAATTTGTTTCCGCAATATTAATGATTTTGAAAAGATTACAAACGACGTTTTTCTAATATTTTGGGTCTATCCTAAGTAGAAACTCTCCAGTTCTTTAAAAACTGACCGGTTTTAGGGAGTGAGGATTCCCTGTTTCAAGATGTTAATAGATGCACGGCTGTGGATAACAATTAGGGGGCATCCCCTTAAAAACTGAGGGTGATGGAGGAAAATGGGTGGCATATTTGAATTTAGCGGATCATTTTACACTAGAATCAGCTGAAATTCAGTTAGTGGCTTCAAATTGTTTTTTTTCTACGGCACACTTTAAATCTAAGTGCGGCATTGAACCCTTCCGTGGGTGCTTTGGGGGTGCTCTCACCTCAACCACTTTTAGTAAAAATCATTGCTGCATATTGCCATCAAATTTAGGTCCTTGGGGAAGGGTTAGACCCTTCAAACGTGAATTGCGTAAAAAATAAGAGGAAAAAATAGCGTATAGATAAATCTATAATTTTTAGTTATTTTTTGTATTTTTAGGGGGGTAATTACAACTTAAACCTATCCATTTGTTATAAATTTATTTTATTTTATTAATTTGAACCTTTCCTGTCCCCTGGGGGGCAATTTGAAGACTAAAGCAATGCTTTTTGCCCCTGAAAATCGAGTTTAAAGTTATAAAGTCGTCGAAAAACGTAAAAAGGGGGAGGGGTTGTTCCCCGATAATCCAGAGTCAATTGAGAATTTTAATGGTGATTTTCGTATTCAGCGACCCAAAATCTATAAGAAATGACCATTTTCATCACGGAAATTTTTTCATTGTTGAACAGTGTAATTATTCTGGTGCGTTACAGATGGGCTTCGCCAATCCAAATGGGGAAACAGTTAAATAAATGATCCATTTTTATGTTTATGCTACAACAATGCATTTTAAACTACAACAATCGATTATATGCCTCAACAATTAAAGTTACACCTTCTCTTATTACATTTACAACAATGTGGGTTTGCCATGAATTTTGGTATGAAATATTGGTTTTTAAACAAAATTGGCCAAAAAAGTTATTAGGATGGTTCGATTTTAAATTATTTTTATTCAGAAACCTTCCCGTGGGGAGCGAGTGTATCAACGTGGTAAAGTTTAAAAGTTAATGTAGGTGGGAAATTTTTAAAACTACAGGGTGTCCCATAAATAATGGGTCACACTTCTAGGGGGGATAGTAGACACCTAGACGAGTCAGAATCACATAGGATTTGGGGATCCCAGACCAAATCCCAGGGAGTTAAAAATGGAGCGACACCCCAAAAAATTATTGTAAAATTCAATTTGTAGAAGAACTACTATTGGTAAAAAATTTAATTATGGTCTCAAAAATTGTGGTTTAGTATGATCCTTAAAGTTATTTTAAAAGTCTTCACTTTAAAATTTGTTTTATAATGAAAGAAGTTAAAAAACCCCAAAAAATGTGAAAATTCTGCCAAAACCTCATTTTGTATTTTGAAATCCTTTCTCTTGATTTTATAATCTGAAAGATCATAGTTGTAAACCCTTATATCCAAAGTTTCACTTAAAAACCATCAATATTAAAAGCTTGATATCCTGTTCAAGTTCTTTTTTTGCGTGCGCAAACTGGTTTCCTATAGCTGTTTCTCCAAAACGGCAGTTTGCGGACGCAAAAAACGGACTTAAACCATGCTTTAACAGGCTCTCAAGCATTTAATATTGATGGTTTTTACAAGACACTTTGGACTTAAGGGTTTTCAACTATGATCTTTCAGATTATTAAATCAAATAATGATTTTGAAATACAAAATAAAGTTTTGGCAGTGCCCCACTAAAAATAATCTGAAGATTTTCTTCAGAAAAAGCCACTTTCTACAGAAATTCTACAAAAATTGTAAGATATTTTGCAGATTTTGCTTTGTCTTTAAACTATCTTCAGAATTTTTTAAGACAACTTACAGACATTTCGCAGACATAGCATTAAGGCTGAGCGCGCACTAGAGACTTTTGTCTCGGAGACAAAGACAAAATTGCTTCCCTGGCTATTGCAAGAAGCTAGAGTGCGCGCACATGGCGACGAGACCAAGATCACTAGGCCAAGAATTTCCTCATAGAAATGCATTGCTCTCGAGTGACTAGTGTTTTAAGTCGCCGAGACAGAAGTCTCCAGTGCGCGCTTAGCCTAACTTTAAATTGTCTGCAGAATTTTTGCAGACAATTTACAGATGTTTTAAAGACAAGATGTATCTTCAGAAATTTTTAAGACGGTTATTCAGACATTTTTCAGATTGAACAGAATCTTCAAATTGTCTTCAAAATATATTAAACTTAACAAAATTTTATCATTTTACGTACAGAATGAATAAAACTGATATCGAATGCCTTGTAATCGATTTCAAAAGAAACTAAATCTTAAAAGAATCGATTCTTAGAATTCGATCAAAGTTTTAATATTGTACGGTTAATTTAAAATTTTTATTATTTTAAGATTGTATTTGTGATGTTAATATTTCATAGCGAGAAAAATACTTTCTCATTTAAATCTGACTTCATATGAGAGAATTAGGTAATCAAATCTTCGGGAACCGAATCGACATCAGAGATCAAACGAATCGTATCTAACCTAGAGAATCGATTGCAGAATCGAATCGATAGAACAATGTTTACGTTTTGTTTTCAACACTAGTTGCGTGCCTGAATGAATGCTGATTTGAATTATGAATTTTCCTGATAATTATGGGGCTACCTAACAATATGGTATGATTTAATTTACCAAATGTCCTTTATTTATATTGTGGTTGAAAATTTTATTTGTTCAAAGATGCAAGACTACTGCAAAGTGCAAACGCAAGCATATGTTAGAAGGTTGCATGTGGGAAGTAGGCTTAGGCCTTAGGCTTAAGATTTAGTAGTCTTAAGATTTTCTTCAGAAAAAAATTTGCAAACTATCTGTAGTTATTTGGGCCCTTTTTTCTGAAGAAATTCTTTAGAAACCATAATCTAAAGATTTTCTTAAGAACGTTATCTTAAGATTTTCTTCAGAATGAAGGGGTCCAAATAACTGCAGATGGTCTGCAGATTTTTTTTGAAGAAAAGCTGCAGAATTTTTTTAGTGGGGTGTTTTCACATTTTTTTGTGGTTTTTAAACTTTTTTTGTAATAAAAAATTTTAAAATAAAAACTTTTAAGATAGTTTTGAAGATCATATTAAACCACAATTTTTGAGACAATAATTAAGTTTTTACCAATAGTAGTTCTTCCACAAATTGAATTTTTCAATAATTTTTTTTGGGGTGTCGCTCCATTTTTAACTCCCTGGTATTTGGTCTGGGACCCCAAATCCTATGTGATTCTGACTCGTCTAGGTGTCTACTATCCCCCCTGGAAGTGTGACACAATATTTATGAGACACCGTGTATGAAGGACATACATACATACAGACATTCATTTTTATATATACTTATAGATAAATTTTTAATTGTTTCATATTATTTTATATGTGAGGGTGTCACCCTTACCTAGAGGGCTCATTCTTGCTCACTTCGTCATGCTCATTTATGCTTGCAAAATTTCTTTTAAAATGTAAAAATTGAAGTTCTTTTTAGAATTGGAAAAAAATTTAGCTTATACTTTCACTTTTGGATACAATGCAAAACTTAAAATAAACATCGTGGCAGGCTTGTGAATCTCCCAAAACAACTTAAAATTCAGTTAAAATAAATTTTAAATTGTTTTGTATTACCACATTTTCAAGTGAGGGTATCACCCTTGCCCAAGGAGTTCATTGTCGCTCATTTGTTCATGCTTTTTTATAAAGGCCATTAAGTTGTCAGAAAACTTCAAACCTTTAATAAAAGATATAAATCAAACATAGAAATATACAGGATTTCCCATGAAAAGTGGTCCAACCCCTTAAACTTTAGAACCCTTTAGATATAGTCATGAAAGTGTTGTCCAGGTATAGTAAAGTGACCATGCCCTATCCGATGAGACAACTTTCAACGCCCTATAGCGGTAAACTTAGGAGTTATAATTTTTATTTAAAAAACGATTTGAGGTGTGTGAAAAAAGTCAATGACTAAGTTATAGATCAGCATCGATTCAGTAGGAAAAATTGGTTGAATGGAAAATTGCAGCATCTACTCTCTAAACTACTCTACTCTTGCATAAACTCTCTAAACCAGTGGGTTCTTAACAGGGGCGGTGAGTAGAAGACAGGGGTCGATCCAGCCGAAAATCGGGGTCGTTTTGCGGCCCCTTCGAAAAATTCAAATTATCTTTAATATTTATTTGCAAGAAATCATTCGCAAAATAATTGAATTAGTAACGATTTTTTTGAACGATTCTCAACGATTTTGAAGAAACATCTCAAAGAAAATAATCGCGAAACCCGCACTACTTTGGAACATCAACTTTTGCATAGTAACAAGTTGGTGTGCGGACGCCAATCCCCTCTCATTTGGGCAACATCCGAAGCATTATCCGAAGCGTACGGGAGCATGCGCAGAAAGGAGTTCGGAGGAGTGACTCAACCCTTAACCCCGAAGGAAAGAAAGGGGTCGGTTGGGAGTCTGACACTAGGCCGTCTATCCGAAGGCACCTACCAACCTAGAGGACCGTTCCATTTTATTCGCGGGTGGGGAAGGATAGAATGAGGAACTTCGCATTTTTTCTGGAGCACATGTTTGTGCGTTCATTGAAAAATGCATTCAGAGTTGCTTGATTTAAATCACTTTGATTTAAATTGTGATTTTAATAATGAATAAAATCATTAATTTAAATCAAAATTATTAAACAAATAAAATTCATGGAAATTCATTAGTTAGTTGTATGCTGTATGGGCAGTATGTAAAATTGGTTAAATGTAAAATTTGTAAAATATGCTGTATGTAAAATTTATAATTAAAAAACTGCTTGTTTTTTTTTATCTACTAGGGAGCTACCGCCCCCTGCTCGCTATCGCTCGCCAACCCCCGTTAACTGCTGACGCAGGATCTTTTGGAGTTGCTTCGCAATTCCCACAAATTCCAACTCGTTGAACTTACTACACTTTATAAAACAATTAAACAATTTACAGAAAAAAACGTCAACCAACTTTCCAAAAATACGTCGGCAAATCCCCTCCATGAATAAATCTCCCTTAAAAGTTTGAATATATATTAACTCGAACTTATCCAAAATTTAAGCGAAATGTTTTTAAAAATATTCATCTTAATTATATTTTTAATCTATGATTATAAAAATAACTAATTCTAATGTTTATCAATATTACGACCAAACAAAAACCATTATTTTAAAGTAACTCGTTAGTATAATATGCCTAGTGTTTATCATTCATATTTTTGCTTAAACCCAGACTTGTTAAAACAATACCGATTAAGCAATTGAAGATAATAAGAGACAAAACATCACTCTATGTATACAATTAGTTTCGATAAAATCAGACTAAAAATTATAAATATTGGACAAAAAGTGTGAAATTTTAGTATAAAATGGCTCACATGTAAGTTTTTAGAATATGTTTTTATCAGTCTTTGAGGGATATTTCATCAAGAAAGTACAATACTGGCAAAAAAAATCGACTCAGACCCTATATCTCCGGAACGGCTTGTGATATAAAGACAAATAAGTTATCATTTTTCATGATTTGAAGTATTCTATATACAGAAAATTTTTCAAGTTCTTAGGGGGTCGTCTTCATATTAAACGAAGCACCAACTTTCGTTTTTCCTATGGAAACCATCAAAGATTATTCCAGATTCTGAAAGAGCACCCTCTAAAACCCCCCAAAACCAGTTTTCATGCCATTTGGTCCCCAAATGAAGCCAGGAGTGGGGGTTGAAGTTCGTCGAATTTACGTTGAAATCTCGTTTTTTACGTTGAAATCTCGATTTTGATCCTGCGGGGTTGATGGTTGAAAGGATCAAAATCGAGATTTCAACGTAAATTCGACGAACTTCAACCCCCACTCCTGGCTTCATTTGGGGACCAAATGGCATGAAAACTGGTTTTGGGGGTTTTAGAGGGTGCTCTTTCAGAATCTGGAATAATCTTTGATGGTTTCCATAGGAAAAACGAAAGCTGGTGCTTCGTTTAATATGAAGACGACCCCCTAAGAACTTGAAAAATTTTCTGTATATAGAATACTTCAAATCATGAAAAATGATACCTTATTTGTCTTTATATCACAAGCCGTTCCGGAGATATAGGGTCTGAGTCGATTTTTTTTTGCCAGTATTGTACTTTTTTAAAAGGTGAAAAAACATGTTTCATCTTAAAATATAGCGTCAATCGGTCGTTGTGAATGGATGCATAATAATTTGATTGACAGTACTTGTTTCTTGTTTTGTAACTGCGACCTTATCCGTTATCTAAAAAAATGGAAATATTTTAAGAATGAGAATTTTTTTGAAAAATCGAAGGGCCTACTCGGAAATCCGGAAAGAATCCGGACATTTTGATACCATATATGTGTCATTCGGTTCAGTAATTAAAAAGCCTTTCTCTGGAAACCGTTCACCAAAAACTTTTTTTTAGAATAGAGAGATTGTTCTTATATTATATAACCTAAGAAAAAATAACATTAACTTGTATTAAATTTATTTCTAAAAGTATAGAACAGTAAATACATTATAAGATCAGAGTTGCCCCTTAAAATTTATTTATCAAAGAGTTATTATATTGTTATACAAAATCTAAATAATTTTAAAGTTTTATAACAATTTTTGATTTGATATTTTATTTCATTTTAAAAAGAAAAGTTTATATTACTTCCATTTACAATTTTTTTAAAATTCAAATACTTAATTCAAATATATCAAGAAAATCTACCATAAAAAATAGTGCATCTGCCAGGGCACGCGCACTGAAAGAGACTCATTTGATCAACCTAAGATACTACGTATCTACCTTCCTCACCCGCGAATAAAATGGAACGGTCCTCTAGGTTGGTAGGTGCCTTCAGATAGACGGCCTAGTGTCTGACTACATTCCAGTCAGAGGACGCGTGTTAGTTATTGAGTTCCAGCCCGGCCTGTGAAAGTTCCAGGATTTCCACACTGCTCCATTTCCATAGTCAGTCTCGGTAAGTCATACCCCTTTTATAGTCTGTGTAATTAGAATCGGTGGTTGAAAAGTCACGTGGTTTCCCCTGTCTCCTCACCTTTCCCCTGCGAGTTGCCATGGTTTCCACCAGTCTTACTTTTTTCCCACTGCACGCGAAGCTGGAAGGTTGCCAAGAGAATTTCTTCCTATTTTTTGAACTGGCGAGAAAAGAAAATCTCGCGAGATATTTTGGCAACTGTTTTTTATTTAAGTATCTTGGAAACATCTTACTTACATCACGATGATTTTTGAGGTGTTGAATATGAGTTTCACATACTTAATTTTTTTTAATATTTTTCGTTTTAAAATATTGTGATGATATATATATTTTTTAAAATTATGAAAAAAATACATGCAAATCTTTAGGTATAATTAAAAGTATACGGTACGTGATTATCCACAAGCTCACGGATTCGGCTCCGCTAGGTAGCAGCACAGTCAAATTATGGGAGGCTTTATTGAATGACCAATCAGGCTGTTGGGTTGCAAGCTTTATGGCTCTTGGCGCCGAAAATTGTTGTGGTCTATGTGTGATCGTAATAGTAATGAGCTGCAGCTGCATTCGTTTATCGCTGTTGTGTTTCTTGACGAAGAGATTATTAAAGAGAAAAATGAAATGAGGAAAACTATTAGAAATAACAAATTTTATAATTTATCTTTGAAGAAAAAGTTATGAAAATTAACTAGGGCAAGATTGATCTTTAACTTATAAATTAAATTTTATAAAGTCAAGGTTTCAAACTTCTTGGGACCACTGCCCTCTTTTTAAAAAGAATATCTTTTGCTGAACCTTCTACCTATTTTTGCCCCTAATTTCCTTTAGATTGGTATGATTCATCTGTACTAATAAACTTAAATTTTTTGAATCTCCTCGTGTTAAGGATTTCAAGCCATTTTCAGGGGTTTTTCTATCATAAAAGTTTACTAATTTTTTCTTAACAAAAACAATTAACGCCCCATTACCCCTTAAACTATTCAAGTCCCTTGAGGTTGGCTTTAATTACTCAAAGAATTTGCCAGGGTTGGCAGTTAAACCGAATGTTTTTTTCATAAAAACCAAAATGGTTTTCTCTCAAAAAACTGCAGAATTCTTTAATAGAAATTTTGTTTTCAGTCATATTATAAATTATTCTGGTTTTATTAATCCAACAACCACCAAGTATTTTTATGCACTGAAAAAATAACAGTTGTTTTGTATTGGTCGAAATAGACCTCTTGTGCTTTTTTTATAAAACCTATTTGTTTTTTTAAACAACTAGGGAGCTGCCTTCTTAAAACAGGGTTAGTACTTCTCCGGGGTATTCTTTCGAAAATGGTGGATATACATTCAGTAGCGGAAATTTAACAGTTCCTTTATGGTAACATTAATTGGCGGGTCACCTTATAATTCCAAGAAAATTAACAACAGAGCAATGTAACATTCCTTTACCATTTCCCCAAGGTAATGTTTTTTTCACGGATCCATTAAGATTAAGAAGCACTGAAACATCTCAGGAATAAATTTAACGTTCTTAAAATTTGTAACTATTTTCATCGATTGGCTGTGAAAAATGTAGTAATTACCGTAAACATCACGAAAATTTAGAATTTTATCTTCATGAGAACAAACAAACGTCGAAGTTGTGTCAGTTTCAAAGAAATGACACGAATGTTTAGACTTCAAACATTTTCGATTTTTATCTTAATTTCTAAAACAGTCCCCCGTGTTATCTAGTTGTTTGCGTTTTGGCATTATGAAATAAGGTGGACAGGAATACAAACAGGAATACAGGTAACACACACAGGTGGACAGGTAACACAGGAATAAGGTGTCAATAAGAATTTTAAATTAACGGGGGACTATGCATTAGAATATAATGGAAGGGTGGAAATTCCGGACTGTTGTTTTAAAAGGGAGGAAATAATACATCTTTTAAGAAGCATAAAGCCATCTAAAGCTCCAGGACCGGATGATGTTTATCCAAAAGTGCTTGTGGAATGCGCAGAGGAATTAGGGGACGTAATAATGACAATTTTTAAATCAACATACGATTCGGGTTTGGTGCCAATAGATTGGAAATTAGCTAATGTAACTCCAATATATAAGAAGGGACCGAAATGGGATCCAGGCAATTATAGACCAGTAAGCTTAACATCAGTCATTTGTAAGATTTTCGAAACCATACTTAAAAAGCATATAATGTTATACTTGGAGGAGGGTAACTTACTTTCAGACAATCAGTTTGGATTCAGGAAGGGTAGATCCTGTCAAACTAATCTTTTAAAGTTCTATGACAAAGTAACAAAAGAGTTGGATCAAAAACAAAGTGTAGACATATTTTACATCGATTTTCAAAAGGCATTTGATAAGGTTCCACACGAGGCATTGCTAATCAAATTGGAAAAATTGGGTATCAGAGGTAAAACACTATTGTGGATTAGGAATTGGTTGATAGGTAGGAAACAGAGAGTGCAAGTCAAGGGTAAATATTCTGAGTGGGCAGAGGTCATGAGTGGGGTGCCACAGGGGTCAGTATTGGGGCCAATTCTCTTTATAATATTCATTAACGATATTAGTCAGGACGTTAGGAACAAAATCAGCATATTTGCTGATGACTTAAAAATTTGGGGGAGGGTAGATACTCAGGAGTAGGTACAAAATTTACAAAGGGATCTAGATATCATATCACAATGGGCTGAAAAATGGGGTATGTCCTTTAACATAAGGAAATGTCAGGTACTTCATATGGGTCGGGGGAATGGTAGGGCAGAATTTTATCTGCAAGGGGACAAAGTTAAAGAAGGTAATATGATTAAAGATTTAGGGGTGATAGTAAATGAGGACTTTAAATGGGTTCATCAGTGTTCCTGTGCTAGTAAAAAGGCTAATAGGATATTGGGATACATTAAAAAAACTGTTTCTTCAAGGTCCGAGGATATTATTTTGCCACTATACAGAGGCTTGGTGAGACCTCATCTAGAGTATGCTGTTCAGTTTTGGTCTCCATACTTAAAAAAAGATATTGATGCAATAGAAAGGGTTCAGCATAGGGCTACTAAAATGGTCAAGGGTATATCCAGTTTAAGTTATGAGGGAAGATTAAAGAAGCTAAATATGTTCACTCTAGAGAGAAGAAGGATTAGAGGGGATTTGATTCAACTATTTAAAATGGTAAAGCAAGGGGACACAGAGGGACTAGATTTCAATATGGGTAATAGAACAAGGGGTCACAATTTCAAATTGAATAAAGTAAAATTTAAGACGGATTGTAGAAAGCATTATTTCTTTAATAGGGTAGTGGATAGATGGAATGCGTTACCTGAAACAATCGTAAATTCAAGTGGGGTAAACGAGTTCAAGGGGAAAATTGATAGATACTGGGATTCTGGTAGTTTGGGTTAAAAAGACTGGACCAACCTTGCTGGGCTTACGCCTGTAGTTGGTCGACATAATTTGTATTTGTATTTGTATTTACTACCTTGAAAAACATACTTGCAAAAGAATATAAAAATAATAATAATTGTAAAAAATAAATGCAAAAGTTCAAAATTTCCGAAAGCGAGTTTATATTTTGTTGTAAATATGGTAATGATTAGGTTGCCACAACGACAAAGATCAATGTAAAAATATTAATTTGTTATTTAAAAAATAAAAGATAAATTATTTATACATAAGTTTTAAATATAATTAAAACCGTTTCAACAACAGAAATATAAATATTGTTAAAAATAACCCAAAATATATTTTTTAAATTCGTGTTATAAATAGAAAGATGATTATTTAATTTATTTGAATATTAAAAACCAGTGAAATATGTTTTCATTTTTTTTTGAAATTCATAGTTTCTTGCTTTATAACTGCAACCTTATCCGTAATCTAAAAAAATGGAAATATTTTAAAATTGAGATTTTTTTTTAGAAATTCTAAAGGCACTTTGCACATCTTCAAAAGAATCCGGACAGTTTGATACCAAATATGTGTTATACGGATCAGTAATTAAAAATCCTTTCCCTTTAAACCGTTCACCAAAAACTTTTTTTTTAGAATAGAGAGATAAATAAATAATTGAATGCACCATTAAAACGAATTGGGCATTTTTAATCCTATACAATTTTTTAATATAAACCAGTTTTCTTTTTAAATGTCTGGGAAGAAATAAAAATTACAAATAAAGTTAACCAACTACAGGCTTAAGAAGTTGAAAGTTGTTTCAAATATCACCAAACAGCTGGGATTTCTCTTGGTAAAAAGAGTATTTCGCTGGTCAGCGAATCGCCCGAACTGTTATCCTTTTTGAGAAAGACTTCTTGCCAAAAGCGCAGTAGAGCAATAAGTCGCCAAGAAGTTGGACCGACCTTTCCGAAATTCCTAGGCGCTCCTTCCAGCGAACGTGCTGCTACCTAGTGGAGCCGAATCCGTGAGCTTATGGATAAACGCAACAACAAGAATTTTTAAAAAGGTCGATTTTTGAGGCCAAAAAAATTTAAAATTTGAAAAAAATTAATTTTTTTACAGTCCGATTTTCTTCCATTTATTAGTATGTTATTATTTAAGTCATTTCTAATTGAAAACCGTTTAAATTACTTCTTTTGCAATTATTTTGTGGTTTTGAGCGATGTTTTAATTTTTTCGACTTTCCAAATTTTAAATTAATTTTTAAAAATTTAAATTTAAAATTTTTAAAATTTAAATGGTATATTCGTATTCAGCACTGAAAAATAGCCTATAAACATGTATAATAAGTCTCGATTACTATAATTCGATTTTTTGAATTTTTTTCGGCCTTTTTTTAAAAATTAAAAAAAAATTAAACTTCCGGAGAACCGATTTTTTCCGATTTTTATTATGTTATTATTTAGGTCATTCGCAAGTGAAAACCTTTGAAAAACTAAAGGTATCAATTTTTTACCGGTTAACTTTTTCACATCTCGCATACATTTTTGTTCGGCTTTCCGTTATTTTTGGGGATAAAAGTCTGAAGTTCCTGGTAGTCTCCTATCTTTACCGGATGTAAGGCGCCAACTAATTCATAAAATTCGCGCGCTTTGTTTATTTTTGTTTTCACCATATTTTCACTATTTGACACATTGCGCCCGAAAGTGTTTCAACTCCTTACGTAATGTTACTTTTTTGGAATCCCTGATGCATATTTATTTATTTTAAGAATGTTCACACGTATATATTATTAAATATTCCCTAATGTGCATGTAATTTTTCAAAAATCTTTGGTTTATTGCGGTTGAACATACACCTACAAAATCTACCTTATTCACTTACCTAGCAATAGACGAAGTTGTACAATATGCAATTATACGGCTACTACATGTAGGTTTACAGTTTATAGGTAAAAATAATATAGTTTGGGGTTATTTTACAATAGCTACAAGGACTGTCAGCGGTGAATATGCCTAGCCTAGGACCTGCAAGTATTACCCGTGATATTTGTGTTTGTGAATGGTTATTACCTGGATATGAGTTCAAAAACAATAATTTCGAATTAATATCCCTCAGGTTTCACATCATTAAGTGTAATTTTTGACTAAGATATTGAATTACCTATCCCGATGATTTAATGATACTTTTAAGCTCTTTTTAATTCATTTCTTAATTATTTAAAACAAATACCAGACTTTTTTATATCTGAATAATTCTATGAACACCTATTATCGTTTCAAAGACTACATTATTGAAATTAAGTGGTGGAAAGTCACGATTCTTTCGATTGTGCGTTTTGGCACATTGCGACCGAACGCGTCAGTTAACTATTGTGACCGACGGAGGGTTAAGTTGCAGCAACAAGTTGCTAGCGCAAAGCGCGCATCAACAAATCTTCCACTTTTAGTTGTCAACTTTCTTTGATCTTTACCGACAATCCGCGGGAAACTAAAATTTAGTGGAAAACTTACCTTTCCACAAGTGGAAGACCGAAAAAGTTGCTGTATTTTGTAAAAAAAGCAACAAATTGCCGGAACTTGTGGAAAACTTAGTGGAAAACTTTGCTGTAAACGCGGCTTAACGATTTCTTTTAGTGGATTATGGTTACTATAAGGTTACCGTAATTTTCATAAACTGTAAGTCTTTGGCGATAAGAGATTGGCGCACATTTTTCTAACTGAAATTTCTTACAGAGTGCGCGGGGTTAATGGTTATGGGGATCAATTTTGGTCTAAGTGGATTAAAAAAGTTAAAATACTATTTTTAAGGGTAAAATTTTGTACTTGTAAATTTTGTTACCGTGGCCGCGGTAGTGTAGTGGTCAGCGTGTCTGGCTACGAGCATTACCGACCCAGGTTCGATGCCTTGCGGCTTCTCCTTGGGTAGCTGGTCATGGGTCAACTCAGCCCTTCATCCTTCAGGGGTCGATAAATGAGGACCAAGCCCGCTTGGGGAATCAACTGGAGGTCCAGCGTCGGGCTAGCCACTCGGCCTGGACACACGCTAGTAATTAGCATCCCAGGCCCAAAGGCTACAGAAACGGAGATGGGCACCGCCTGATGGGCCACTAGGCCCGGGCAGACTTTGATTTTTTTGATTTGATTGAAATTTTGTTACCCCCTTTTTGTACTTCTATTTCTTCTTCGATTTCTATATCAACCACAAAAAGGCCTGACAAACGATATATATAGGGAGTCCCCGAGAGAAAATTCTATATACGTCACCAGGGTAGTTTTTTTACACTCGAGAATAATTTGGAATTAAATATTCCTAACCATTACAAATTTATTCCTCCAGCTAATTCTTATTCGAGCCCATAGTTCACCTAATATAATACGAATAATATAATAACGAACCTTGAAACAGGTGTAGAGCTGATAAAAAAAATAATTAATTTCATATTTAAAATAAGTGTCTCCAATGTAATAAAAATTTTTATAACAGTTCTAATTTTTTGGCAATTGCAGGTATGGATTCTATGTCATGTAAAGAGGAGTTGCCGAGGCCTCTCAAATCCTTAGCTTTTGATGTGAAAGATTCCAATGGAAACAACTTGCTTCATCGGTTTGTGTTGAACAACTGTGCCACGGGAAACATTGAAAGCTACACTAACGCTGTGCTTAGAAGTCTCTATGGTGTTCCAGTAAATGAGAGGAACTCAGATGGGTACACTGCGCTTCATTTGGCTGTGATAAAGCACAACTCTCTCATGGTGACGAAGTTACTCTCATGTGTTCCAACCATTGATGTGAACTTGAAAAGTTCAAAGGAGGGAAAAACTGCCCTGCATCTGGCTGCTGAATTAAGCTCTGGTGATGGAGAAGATGCAGCCACTATCATTAAATGTTTGATAAGCAGTGGAGCAGATTCGAATGCTAAAGACGATAACGGCAACAGCCCACTTGTTGCTTCTGTGGAAAACAAGAACTTGAAGACTGTAAAAATTTTGATAGAATGTGGAGCCTGTTTGGATCGCAGGAATAAATTCGGTGATACTCCACTTAAAGTAGCTGCGAGATCAGGATGTTTCGAAATAGTTAAGGTTTTGATAGAAGCTGGTGCAGATGTAAAAATCTGTAATGAACCACTTCATGTAGCTGCGAGAAGAGGCTATTTCAAAATAGCTAAGGCTTTGCTAAAAGCTGGTGGAAAAGTCAAATGTAAATTACTGGAATATATACAATAAATACTCCATTGTTTGTAGCTGTGTGAAACGAGGCTATTTTGAAATAGTTAGGGTTTGATAGAAGGTGGAGCAGATGTAAATATGTGTAATGAATATGGTATTATGCCACTTCATGTAGCTGTAAAAGGAGGCTATTTTGAAATAGGTGATAGTTGGGGTCTTGCTTCTATATAAAAGCAAATGTCTCTTCCTCTGCCCTTCAACTTCCACCTGTCTCCCCTCCGAAATACTGGTTCCAGCGTTGTCAAAATTAACGTGTCCCTTTTACTATCGTTGGTTTAGCAGTAGCTGCGATGGAGTGGTTTTTTAAAGACAGCACTATAGGTATTTAAATGACTGATATGAAAAGGAGGCTGAGTTTTAGCCGCTTTGCCTTCTTCCTAAAAATTTTTTGGGAAGTCTGATATAGTTTTGTTTTAAAATCAAAGTTTGAGAAGTAATTTTTGAATGATCTCTTGTTTATTATTTCATAAATGTTTATAAGCATTTTGAAGAAGAAACTGTAAAGTACTTTTGGAGCTTATAAATTGTTCTGTTCAAAACGATGTTACTTGTGTAAAAAATTGTCAATAAAATTACACGCAGTGTCTTACAATTTTGTTCTAGAACAATTTTCATTTCTGCTGTGATATTACAGGGTGATTCACGGCTCCAAAAGGGGCCTTTTTCCAGACAAGATCCACTTGTGGAACCATTAGGGTTATGGGGGTCTTCCCCCGTGTAAATTGAAAATTCAGTCTTAAATTTAGTTTTGACCTTTAGAAATTTATAATAATTTATATAAATACATTTAAAAGCTATTTCTTGATTGCTCTTTCAAAAATAACATTAATGAAAAACTACAAACTATTTATTTAATTTAAAGCAACATGATTATAGTATACCCATGAAAAATCTTTTTTGAAGGGAGTGATATGTTGAAGTGGTTGTCTGGTGGGATTAACACCCCCCATGAGTCAACTCTAGTTACGCCACTGAACATATCAAAGAAAAGAAACGCGAAACCCGCACTTCTTTGGAATATCAACTTAGGCATGTTCTGGCGTGAGGAATAACAAGTTGGCGTGCTTAGGCCAATCCCACCACCCCCCAATCGGGCGAGAGCGCACGGGAGCATGCGCAGAATGGAGTAGGGAGGAGGGACTCAACCTAAAAGGAACGAAAGGGGACAAGGCCGTCTATCTCAAGGCACCTACCAGCCTAGAGGACCGTTCCATTTTATTCGCGGATGGGGAAGAATGAGGAACTTAGCGTTTTTTCGGGAGCACAAGTTTGTGCGTTCATTGAAAAATGCATTCAGAGTTGCTTGATTTAAATCACTTGTGATTTTAATAATGAATAAAATCATTAATTTAAATCAAAATTATTAAACAAATAAAATTCATGAAAATTCATTAGTCAGTGGTATGATGCTGTATGCAAAATTGGTTGTATGTAAAATTTGTAAAATATGCTGTATGTAAAATTTATAATTAAAAAACTTATTTTTTTATCTATTGTTCTTATATTATATAACTTAAGAAAAAATAACATTAACTTGTATTAAATTTATTTCCAAAAGTATAGAACAGTAAATACATTATAAGATCAGAGTTGCCCCTAAAAGATTATTTATCAAAGAGTTATTATATTGTTATACAAAATCTAAATAATTTTAATTTTTATAACAATTTTTGATTTGATATTTTATTTCATATTACTTCCATTTACAACTTTTTTAAATTCAAATACTTAATTCAAATATATCAAGAAAATCTACCATAAAAAATAGTGCATCTGCCAGGGCACGCGCACTGTGAAAGAGACTCATTTGATCAACCTAAAATACTACGTATCTACCTTCCCCACCCGCGAATAAAATGGAACGGTCCTCTAGGCTGGTAGGTGCCTTGAGATAGACGGCCTAGGGCCGTATTCTGGAATCTCGAATATTCGAACTCACATCGAATGTTCGACCTCACCATTCGAGTTGAAAATGGTATTCAGACTCCAAAAGTCACACGTAGTGAGAAGGGCGGAGACCTCACTCGTTCGCTCATTGGTTTATTTTTTTCGCGCGGGAGATCCTGGCGCCGACGTTCGTGGCCAATTAGAAGACGCGTTTCAAGTCAAGAAAGATCCCTCCACGTGCTTTTCAGCTGCAATATTTGTAAACATCTCGTGTGCATTAGTGCTAAAAATGTCAGCGGAAAGGTCGGCGTTGGGTGTACTTTTGTGGATAAAGCTGCTCAACAAAAGGGATGGGAGAAAGTAACCCTTCAATTGAACGCTCTCGGTTTCGGTAAATACAAACGTACAGTGAAAGAGGTAAAGCAGTGGTTTGATTTATAGTAATCGTAAAAAAAGGCGGCCCAAACAAACGAGAACCACAACAAAAATGGAAAAGGTGAGGGAACAACAGACTCACTGACCCCCTTGGAAGACCAGGTTATTAGGGTATAACATGCTCCACGTATGATGATGTTAAGCCCATAGCTTTTTCTATAGATCAATAAAATATGAATTTTCTGTCAGTATTATTTTAAATGTTATTTTTTATTGCTAAAATTCTTACTGTCCTATATCAAATTAAAAACAGTCTTGCTCTATATTAATAGCAGTGATTTTATTCATGTCAACAAAACAGTTTGAAAAAATTTTAGTTTTCTTTATAGTAATTCCTTTACTTGTGTTAAATTTTATAACCCTCATTACACAAGCTAATTAACTGTAAAGCAAAAACATACATTTTAAGATTTGATTTGTGTTGCAAAATATGAAAAAATAAATTAAAATTTAGAAGTCTGTATCATCTACAATACAAATATAAAAAAAATTAAATAACTTCCTTGAAACCAGGAACAATCGTCAATTAGTTATAGGAAGTTTTTTATTGATGTATCAATTTTGTTAGAAACAAGGATTTTAATGGTAGGTCTTAATAAGTGTAATCAGTGGTGGCTCTTGGACGTCATAAAGGTCAACTAACATCAGGCGGGAAAAAAGTAGCAAGCCTTCTTCGTTGCTTTGACGGTTGGGGGAAGGAAATATTTTCAGGCACCTATTCAAAATGAATAGAGTATAATATTTGTTTATCCTAATTATATTTTGCATGTCAATAAACAAAATCAATTTGTTTTAAGAGCGTGCAAGCTTTGATCCAATGCAATAACCCATTTGGATTATTTTATTTTTTTTGGAGGAAGTGATTTTAAAAATTGTGCAAGCAGGCTAACAAGGAAACATTCTCAGGATGAACTCACAGAATTGGACGAAAATTTTACAGGGGTTAGTATATGACTTAAAACACCTTCTGTAAAAAAATTAGCTGCTGAATTACAGTAGAAAGCTGTAAAAAATTATTGAAAATTGTCATATTTAACGCCAAATGTAACCCTACAAGGCGAGAAACGCAGAGAGAACGCCAAATGCTAGAATGAACTGGCCGCGTTTTCTCTGTTGCCACTTATAAATGAGCGAATGAAAAAAAGTTCATCAAATGCAAAACAGGAATAAAAATTAATTAAAGAAGGAAAATTAAAATAAATAACGCATGAAGCAATACAAAATTATATGCAAATTAAAAAGAATCCAGCATCAATTTAGCATTTAATTTTTAGGAGTTATCTGTTTGCCGCATATTTTTTAAAAATGCATTGGAAACTATATATTTTATGGCACTGTCTAAATCCACGAAAGTAACAACTCAACTCTAACAAATTTCGCTAATACTTTAGCACGGGCCAACTTTCGTGGATTTAGACACTTCGAATCAAATTTCTCATTCCATCCGATTGGAAAGTCGCCAAGTGGTGCTAAATGAATGTGTTTGGCAACTCAGAACCCAAATTTCAAATTTAAATAACTCCTCTCCTATTGAAATTCAGCAGCTAATTTTTTCACAGTAAGTGTTTTGAGTCATCTTCTTATGCCTGTAAAATTTTCGTGCATTTCTGTGAGTTCACCCTAAGAATGTTTCTTTGTAAGCAATATTTGTAAATAATGGGTATATAATAAAATTGAATTAATTTAAAAAATTTGATGTTTTTTAACTTTCTGAATTAGCAGCTATGAATTGAATACTTAATCCATACTTACTGTTTGTTTACTATTTTTGTTTTATCACAATAGGTTTGTGCAACCATTTCTGTGAAAACGCCATGGGTTGTAAAACAAATTAATTTCAGTTAGTTGATATGAGCTAGTAAAACTGAGGCGTATCAGATAGTTAACTAATTGAAAATATCCATCATTCTCTGAAAAGAAGCATTCCTTGCCAAATAAGGCAACTTTAATTAAAGCTTTCTGCTAACCCCACTCTCGTATAACCTAGAATATGTATTGGATAAATTTTTATAATGTGCAGTATGTTGATTAAACATGTGAAATTATTAAATATTTATTATAGGCTACAGTATCCCAAATAAATAAAAATAAATATTACAATTCCAATCATTTTCAATTTATTGTCTGTAGTAATTTACATTGTAAACCAATTGAGCACTGGTTTCTTGTTACAATAACTATGTCAATATTACTTATTCAGGAACTTATTATATTCAGGAACAATTATATTCAGGAACTTAAATCAGAAGACTTCATCAACTATGAAGCTATACAACACAAAGATAAGATTTTCAGTGTTAGCAATTAGTATACAGGGCAGTGGTTCCCAAACTATTTTGGTTGTGGAACCCCCAAATTTGTTTCCAATGATCGCAGAACCCTGAATATTTTTTAAAAATTTAATATCTGATATTAAAAGAAACTATTGTTATTTTGGTAATTAAGATTTTATTGAATTAAACAAAACTAAAAAAAGCAGTTTATCATACAAAACAAACTAAACTAAATGAAAAAACTTTAATGGGAAGAATGCACCTGCTTCTTTGATTCCATGATTCTCTTAAAATTGGGCATTATGTTTGATAACTGAACTCGTACATATGTGGTGCAGCATCAAGTTTGTCAATATATTTGGTTTTTGTCGCAAACTATTTCGAAAACTCAGCTTCACACAAATAAGTGGTTGCAAACGGCAAGAAAATTTGAATAGCCTGTTTCGCTAAATTTGGCTTCTAATTGTGTATCCGAACTTTAAAAATTTTTATATAATGCTTATAAAATTTTTTAATTTATTTTGGTGGTCCGAGGAAAACAAAAATACATTAAACATCATTCTATTTTAATGAAATACAATTTGTCACGCAGAACCCCTTAAGTTTTTCTTGAAACCCCAGGATTCCATGAAACCCACTTTGGGAACCACTGGTATAGGGTGATATTATATAAATCATTAAGTGTTTTAGAAATAGTATATACAACAGGAAAATATTTAGTAAAAAATATAGGTATGGTTTTCATAAAATTCATGGGTACTGTTGCATTAGCTGGGCCAAACTGCCAAGGGCATTGTAAAATATCCATTAAAAACTTTAAATAGGAAAATATTTACACTTTAAAACCCTTCAAATAATTTGCTTTTAATTGTTTTCTGTAATTTTTAAGATGTGAAATTTGCACCCGGGTTATGCAACAGTACTTATTTATATCGTCACTGTGAAATCACACCAGCATATCTGCAAAAATTGAGTTATTAGTGTCAATAAATTCCTTTTTTCAACTATCTCACAATATTACATTATTATTATTTTAAGTAGTACATGCAAAAACTTTAAGGCGCTCTAGGGAAAATTGCAGATATGCCGGTTTGATTTCATTTTATAATTATATACATAATGGTGTTTTAAAAATAGCAGCAAGAAAAAATTAAGTTAAAAAATAGAGGTCTTTCAAAAAGTTCATGTAGGTACTGATGATTTTTGAAACTTACACTTGCAACTGAACTTTGAAGGACAAAAAGTAAATGAAACAAACTATGTATTTTGTAAACAAGCTGATTGTTGTTAACAGCTGAAAACAAATAAGGCCGAGTTTGGGCGACATGAAAGAGAATTAATAAATGTTCTAGATCAGGCATGCTGAACTCTGACTCGGAGCCAATGCGATGGTAACAGCCAGTCATTGTCTTCGAATGGATTCCAAATCTAGACAAAATCAAACGAGCCGCGAGATGGAGTCATGGGTGGTACCAGACCAGCGGCAAAAGGCACTCAAAATTCTGTATTCAGCATCACAAACCTATTAAAGAAGAGCATATATTTTAATAACAGCCTTTAGTGATGTTAATAAAAAACAAACTTCCTATAAGTGCTCATAACTATCCTCCCTGTAAATAAAAATGGATAGACAAAAAAATGTAAGTCAATTTGTATTTCGTCAAAAACATTTATTAAAGACCAGTTGAATTCCTCTCAATATTTTTAATAGTCTGTCTGAGAATTAACAACTTTATAGTTGATCCTTTTCTTGATGTCAAGATCCACAAATTGAATTTATTGCTCCAGTTAAAAGCAAATGTATGCCGATGTAAACTAATCAAATTATAATGGAATGTAAACTAAAAATAAAAAAGTCAAATTTGATAGCTAGGAGTCGGGAATGGTCAAACTTTTAAAAAATTTATCACTTACAAAATACACTTTATGTATCATCGCTACCACCAGGCCAAAAACATGAATCTGCATTCGTGATTAGGTAACATCCTAGAAGAGTGTTTGGGTTGACACCTCTTGGCGAATTTTTTGTCGACATCATCAATTTGACACTTGGGCGCACATTGGCGCTACTACTTTGCTTGGTGACTGAACCCACTTCTAGACTAGATCCCGTAATTAATAAAATATTCATGTTTTTGGCGTGGTGGTAAGGGGACATCCATAAATTAGGTGAGGTGTTTTTTCCAAAATCTGGACCCCCCTCTCCCCTTGGTGAGATTTTGCTGGACCCCCCTCCCTCCCACGTGAGATTTACCTACAATCTTTAAAAATAATTTTCTATCTTCACAGCACCTAAAACTTTTCCATTATTAATGATGTGGGGGAAAAGGTCATTATTCCGCCTAAAAATAACCACAGTATCTTATCTGTGGGTATTATTCCTTTCTCATACTTAAAAGAAATCGTTTAATTTTGAACTTAAAAAGTTGACGTGAGATTTTAATCGACCCCCCTCCCCCATTGGTGAGATTTTTCCAAACCCCTCCCCCCTTTTTGACCTCACATAATTTATGGATGTCCCCAACCATATACTATAACTATTGGATAAGTGATGTATATGTTACGGGCAATGAGATAAATTCAATGGAATTTATGAATGAAATTTATTACTTTGCCCGCCTCCACCCTGGGAATTATTAATGACCAATTTATCACTTTGCCCTTAACATATATATTTAAAAATTTTTAAGGTTACTTACCTGCTAAACATTAATGGAGAATTTTCCATTCTGATCAGACTCAGGAGAGGTTTCTTGTTGTTGGGATACCTGGAAAATTGTTGGCTGGTATAACTGGAGCCGGATGAATTGGTCATCCCCAATCATGGACTGGATGAGCCAACAGCACCTGCAATAAATATACATTAATATACTAAAAGAATAATACCAACTTGCTCAACGAGAGTAAAAGTTAATGAAAAAATCAATTGGTTTCATTAAAAACTCAAATTGAGAGGTCTTTAACTATTTTCAGACCTGCCAACTCCCCTGTTTTTGAACTGAGTTTTCTGCCATTAATTCAAATCTCCGGCTTCATTTTTTTGATCGGGTGCCTGATAATAATCCAAAAACAGCCTAATAAAACTCCCAATCAAAATAGAGAATGGCGATTCAAAATAAAAGCCAGAAACTCCGGCCAAAGGCCGGAGAGTAGACTGGTTGTGGTTGCTATTTGCACAATCTTAACAACATTTACAACAAGTATGTAATAGTTTAGTTTACAATACAAACGAAAAGTCGATAAGAGAAAAACCTTCAGCTGAAAACTTTAACTGGAGTTAAAATAGGATAGAGTAGGTGGTAACTATTACATTACTTTTACTATAAAGGGGAAGCACGTTATATAAAAAGAATATTTCTAACCTGAAGTTCCATGTTTATTCCATTTGGTCCTTGCTGCATCGCGAAACTTCTGAAATGTAAACAAAAACAGCTTTGTTCTGCCGGCTCTGCCTCAGATTGACGTCACGAAAGGCGCCTAGCCAATCAGAGACTCACTCGAATGAATTCTCTCGAAGCTCTCGAATACTCACCAGCTCCTCGGCTGGTGAGGGTTCGAGCGTTCGAGTTCGCCTTTCGGTGGTGAGAATTTGGCTGTCAGAATACGAAATTTCATCTCACCGTTCGAACTCACTAGGGAGTTTCCAAAACTCGAATGTCAGAATACGGCCCCTAGTCGAAAGGGGTCGGGAGTCTGACTGCATTCCAGTCAGAGGACGTGAGGAAGCGTGTTAGTTATTGAGTTCCAGTCCGGCATCTGAAAGTTCTAGGATTTCCACACTGCTCCATTTCCATAGTCAGTCTCGGTAAGTCATACCCCTTTTATATACCTACCTCTGATGCATTGATTGTCCTCAGTGTCTTATGAAAATTAATCAAGATAAAAATTTGATAACGTTTGTCCAAGATAATGCCTACAATATCCTTTCTTCGTAATGAAAATTCCGATAGAGCATTGATAATGATAAACAATCTGAAATACGTATCATTGCATCGATTAATCTGATGCCAATTCGATCACTGATTTGAAAAAAAAAAGATATACAGTTGTGAAAGAACCGTTGTTAATAAATGGCAGACGGTAACAAATGCACGTGGTTAGGCGTAATCGTCCTTCTTGCATTGTCACTGTTGTTTAAAAGGGTTCTAGTGTTATTTTTTAGTATTTATTTATGAATAATAACAAAAAGATGCCGCCTTAATGTATCAGGGCCATTCCATGTTAAATTAACAAAAAAAATTTTAAATTTTTTTATTGCATTTATTAATTAATTGAATTAAATTTATCAGTCACCTGAACAGGACATAATCGGGGTGAATATGTTCTTCTTCGAAGATTTTTTATAATTATTTATGTCATGTCAATTTATTTATTTATTATTATTATTATTATTAAATTACCGTTTATCCATAAAATTCGTATTATTGAACAATTTGGACAAAAACGAACTCAATCGGACCCTTGGTTAGTCGCTATGCTTGAAAACGTAATTTAACATTTAAGTCATTACTAAAATCACCCGAATAGTTTTTAAAATATTCGACTTAAAAATTGCAGTTTTTTTTGGCTTCAATAATGCCTTTTTGGGGGAAATTTCTTTGTTGTGGAAAGAGAAAACTCCATTATCACTTTTAGCCCAGGGTCGATAATTTTTTAAACAAAAAAACCTATTGTAAAAGAAAGGAAAATAAATTACGGGCAATCTGAGGTCGGGAATGGGAAGGGGGGGGTAAAAAGGGGGTTTTTTTTGAATAAAAAACGGTTTATCTCGATTTCCGGCAAAACTACAAGCCCTATGTAAAAAAAGTATCAAAGTTCTAGAGGTGATAAAAAGATGTACAACTTTTGTATCCATTTTTTTTAACATAACATGTGAAAAATTCAAATAATCAAGTTTTTGTTTTTTATTTTTATGTTTTACAAAAAAAAAATCATGAAATTCGATGAAAACTTACCTTTTGATGTCCCAAACACACTTTAATTTTTTTATTTAAAATATTTTTTCACTTTATTTCGACTTGATATCGAAAAAGCACCCTAATTTTCAATCGAAAATTCTCACGTCAAAATATCTGCTTTTTTTTTTAAAAAAGTCGGTGGGCTTTTTGTTCGTTGAAATCTCTACTTTCTGATGGCGTGAAAAAAATTTACATCACTATGGTAAATGTTCTAAAAAATGCAAAGCAACGAAAAAAGCTCGAAGAGAGTTCAATTATAAAAACCATACAAAAATACCATTTTTGCAAGAAAATTTTTTTTCTAATGAGAAAAAAAAGGACAAAATAATAAAAACGTTAATGAAAAGATTACAGTCACAGGGATTTTCCTGTTAACAAGCAGAAGAAAATGCAGACAAGCTGACATAATTAAGACCTCGATAGAAATTGCCAGAGATACTAATAAAACTGTCATTGTTGTGGGTCATCTTTTGGTCCTTTGGAATCAATTAAATTCAAATAATCATGACATTTTTTTCTCAAGCCAGGTTATGGAAATGTAAAAGATCTATTTTTCAAGTCTAATAGTTTCAAATATGAATCCTTCAAAAATATCGCATCATTTCTGCATTGTTTTTCTGTTATTTCCTTTCAAAAATGGTATTTTTGTATGGTTTTTATTATTGAACTATCTTCGAGCTTTATTAGTTTCTTTGCATTTTCTAAGAACATTTACCATAGTGAAGTACAGTAGGGTGTCCCGTTCATATATGGGAAAAAGTTTTTTTCGAGCAACACTTTCGCAAGAGGTATCAAAAGTTGCGTAATTTTATACAGATTATGAAAATAGTTAAAAAATTAGAATTGCGTGTCATCTTGAGGGCTCTACCTCACCTCGAAGTTTTGTAAATTTTTCGTTTTTACGGGCCTATATTAATCCCTTAAAATTGAATTCCCCAGGTGTCCCTTAAAATTGAAGATCGGGGAAACTTTTGCTCCACACCCCATTTTTTTTCCTTCTGGTACCCTAAGAATATGTGCAAAATCTTAAACCGATCAGATAATGAAAAGGGAGTATTTCACCCACCACTACCTCTGGTTAGAGGAATATGTGAGAAAACTCCAGCTCCAAGCGTTTTTCTCACAATCAGATAATATTAACACCATGCTCTAAACGGCCTAAAGTTTAAAAAAATTGACTTTTTCTCATTTTTCGAAATTTTTAAAAATGGGTTTATAAAATCCGCCGCCGAATAATAGGGATTTAACACTTTTAAAAAATCTTATTTATTTATTCATCTACCATACAGATTAAAAATCCCTTTACATGGTAGGTCAATACAAAAACACACAGTAAAATATAAAATACATACAAGTACGATACAAAATACACACAATACACAAATTAAATATAAATTGAAAGAAAATCTTTTTTAAGTCTGACAAATTTATCATAGAAAATATCGCTGTGATCCGGTAGGCTATTTACTATTTTAATAAACTGGTTTATAGATTGATTTTCTAAGTATTGTTTTGAATAAAAAGTTTTAATTAATAGAATTTTTTTCCTTGTATTATAGCAGGGGGCGTATAAACTTATTTGTTGTAGTACAGTAGGGCAATCAATATTGTTTTTTAAAATATTAATGAAAAACTTAAATATGGTTAATGATCTTCTGCATTCTAGAGTAATAGGTTGGTCAAAAGAGGTTTTGAATTTAAAAGAAATATGACGTAGAAAATTATTCTGTACTTTTTCTATTAATTTAATTAAAGATTTGCTTGAAGGATTCCAGATCACAGTTCCATATTCCAAGATAGGACGAACAAAAACATCAAAAAGACTAAACATTACATTACTATCATTAAAATTAGAAGTTGATCGTTTTAGGATTCCAAGATTTCTATTGGATCTTAATGTGATTTCACGTATATGCAAGTTAAAATTAAAACCTGATTCATAGATAACACCAATATCTTTAATATTGGTTTTTCTTGAAATGACAGTGTTGTTTATTATTTATTTGACCGTTTTTCATTATGACCTAGCCTAGGCCAAACTGCCGAGTTTGTAACCTAGCCATCAATCAGAAAATCATCAAATATGTCCATTTTATAATGATAATAGAATAATAAAAAGGCAGTGGTAAATGACACACAACCAAAAATTCCATGGCTAAACACTTTTGTAGACCGTATTGATGTGGAGATGAATTATCTAGAACTCAAATTAATTAGGAGTTGCTTATTTACGGACGCCATGTTTGATTGCATTAAAACTTTAAAAAATTCTGGAAAAACGGTATGTGCAAGTCTGATTTCGGGTAAGAGTTGTTTGAGGTTTTTTAAACTCAATTGAGACTAATAAAATTATCTTACACAACATTTTAAAGCCTTTTACGCAATAAGGAACTTGCATGTGTCAGATTTTCATAAACATTCAAGTGTTCCGTATGGTTTTTAGTTTTGTAAAATGAAATATTTAGTCAATTTTTCAAAAAAGTGTACAAGTAATTAAATATTTTAATTTAAAAGTCAAGAAAAAAACACGTGACTGAAAACGCCAAGTGTGTTTGCATGCACAGTGACGTAGAATTCCATCGGGCCAAATTGCAATCAAAATTGAATTTCTATGTTTTAGTAGATGATTTCTTTTTTCTGAAGTGTCCAATATGAGTGTTTTAATAAATATTTTTACCTTCTAGACAGTTCTGGTGACGGTCAGAAATCCAAGGCAAACATTTTAGGCGAAGTCTATGTAGTGACGTTATTATGCATGCAATTAAGCGTTTTCGAAAAAGATAATTTTTGTTAATTTTTTTTGCAATCGAAAAATTTCTCAATCGGCCTCAAATTTTGTGTAGTGGCTTATTTTTGCGTGAAGAATATATTAAAAAAAATTTTAAAAAATCATGCAAGTTCCGTACAATGGATGCAAACCATGATTTCAGAATTATAGATGGTAATAAATTCGAAATACAAAAAACCGGCAAGAGAAATTCTGGAAAGAAGTTAAAAATAAGACTCCAGTGTGTCAACGAGTATTTTATTCTGTAAGTTAGTTGAAAAGCTGAAGTTGATACAAAATTAACCCCCTCTTCATAATGATTGAGTTATACTATCTCACAAGATAAACAATTAACCATGATTATAAAAACTGTTCATGTGTTTTATCATAAATTTATGCATCGACATAAAAAATCTGCAATTACATACTCGTTGACACACTGGAGTCTTATTTTTAACTCGTTTTCACAATTTCTCTTGCTAGTTTTATGTTTTTCGAATTCATTACCATCTATAGTTCTAAAATCATATTTTTCACTTGTATTAGGAGATCTGATGGCACTTACAATTGCGTAAAGAGCTTTAAAAATTGTGTAAGATAATTTTATTAGACCTAATTGAGTTATGAAACCTCAAAAAACCCTTACCCTATATATTAAACATTCCCCTACCGTTTTTCCAGAATTTTTTGTAAAGTTTTAATGCAATCCAACATGGCGTCCGTAATTAAGCAACCCATAATTAAATTGAGCTCCACATAATTCATCTCCACATCAATATGGTCTATAAATGATCTTAAGCCATGGAATTTTGTGGTTTTAAGTCATTTACCACTGCCTTTTTATTTTTCTATTCTCAGTATAAAATGGGCAAATTTGATGATTTTCTGATAGATGGTTAGGTTAAAAACTGGGCAATTCGGCCTAAGTGGTAATAGAAAACAGTAAAATAAAATTGTTTAAATGTGTTAGATCCCTCTATTATTTTGTTGCGGATTTTTTAAGCACATTTTCAAAAATTTTCGAAATAATGAGAAAAAAAGTCTTTTCTAAATTTAGGCCGTTTGGGACAAGTGTTAATATTATCCGATCAGTTTAAGATTTTGCACACACTCTTAGGGTAACAAAAGGAAAATAACTGGAGGGTGGAGCAAAAGTTTCCCCGACTTTTTGAAAAAACGCCTAATAAGGGAAATCCTAATGCAGATGGCTGTGCAGCACAGTGCACTGGCAGATAAGTAGATGTTTTACGTAAATGAAAACAGACAGTATATGTACTACATATAAACAATAAAAAGAATATTTTTTATGTTTAGATTAGGAGCTAAAATTATGAATAGAGGGAATAATCTCTATAAAAATGACAATTTTTAAAACTTAAACGATGGGTAGAGCCCTCAAGATATAGTTTAATTTTGTTTTCAAAAATATTTTGGTAATCTACGATCAATTACGTAAATTTTGAGAGGTCTTGCACTAGCGATAGCCGAAAATTTTTTTTCGGGAAACCCTAGTACAGTGGTCTCCAACCCACGGTCCGCGGACCGGTGCCGGTCCGTGTATCAAATGGTACCGGGCCGACCATTTCCTTTAAAATGAATTTAAATTCCTAGTTTTATACTTCAAATAAATGAATGAAATGAATTATAAATCACTTTATATTTATTTTTTGGTGTAACTGTATTTTATTTTGAAAGCATGTTTAAATACAATTAAAATTAAAAAATAAAAAAATCTATAGTGTAAACAATCAACGTCCCCCCCAGTGGGCCGCGGTAAAATTATCAAACGTTGACCGGTCCGTGGTGGTAAAAAGGTTGGGGACCACTGCCCTAGTATACCGGGTGTCCCGAATTGAAATTTAAAAATTGAAATTTAATTTTTTTCCAAGCTAAAGGCAATATTCGCTTTCAGCACTATAAAATAACCTATAAATAAGTATCACTTGTCTATATTATTGTTGTGGAGTTTTTTTTAATTTTTTTTCATCCAGTTTTTAAAAATTTGAAAAAAAAATTAAATTTCCACCCGTCTGATTTTGGCCGATTTTTAGTATGTTATTATTGAGGTCATTCCTAAGAAGTGAAAACCGTTGAGAAACATTTTATTACAATTTGTCCCAGGTTCGACCCTATTTTTCGCTATTTTCAGTGGATTACTATCTGCCCTGTACTAGCCCTGAAAACTGCTTTAGGGGTAGGCGGCTGTAGTGCATCTTTTGGATGAGCCTGTTATAAATAAAAAGATTATTTTAGTCCAAGGGGAGGGCAACATACATGAAAGTTGCGTGGTACCAAATTTACCAATATGAAAACATTTGTGTTAAAATTATTGCAAGTACGTATTTAAATTAAATTTTATCTTGATTACAAATATCATCTTGATATCAAACATAAATCAAAACATTGAATTCCTTTCAATAGACAATGCATGTAAGATGAGACCGTCCATTAAGTGACGACTTTTCTTAAATTAGATTTATACACTAGCGGAAATAAAAATCCCAACACCAAGAAGGAAAGGAGATATCAAAGTCAAATTTGTTTCTGTGATTGCACATAGTATTAATGTGAATTGATTAAAAAATGAGCTTTCGTGGATGTTAGGGGGCCGAGAAAATCGGTGAGGAGTGTTGTCTCCATAGGTGTCCATTACCGCCGTCACACGTCATGGTATTGAGTGACAGGGGCTCTAAATGACTTTTGAGGGATTGGAGGACCGTTGCCTCCTCAGGTAGTCCAAATTCATATGGTGCACCAGCGGACGTTGCATACCGGGCTAGGTGATTTCTCCTCATTGACCGGACCTGTTTTGTAGGTGTTGGTTCTAGAGAACGGGAAAGACGGGGTAAAAATGCAACCTAGGAGGTTAAGAAGAAAGCTTGGACATTGCATACAACATGTGGTTGTGCATGTTTCTCTTGAAATTTGTCCCCAGGACAGGTCTGAAGGTAAGGACGGTCTACCGGCTGCAAAATCTCAATGACGCAGCTCTGGTTGGAAAAAGTACTGGTGAATCATACTCAGGAGTAGCAGAAATGGAATCCAATGCATCCCCACTCCGTTACCCTGCATCACCACTCCGTGGAATGATTAGAAAATCATCAGCTGAGTGCGCTCTCTCCATTGTGTCTTCAAACTCATACCCAACCGTCGTGGTGCTCCAAACCGAATCAGGATTCTCTCATAAACACAATGTCATGAAATTGGGATTTTCATTTCCTTATTTCGTGCACTATTGGAAAAAGAAATGCCCATTTTCAGCCCCTTGTTTATTGGCAAAGATGTAAGAAGCTATGCGGACCGAACGGACAATTCGCAGTACTGCAAACGACATCCATCCCACTGCCGCTTGTTCTCAGTATGATCTACCGGTATTTTGGCCAACCGGAGCTGCTTTATTGAGGTTTTTTAGCCGGTTGTTCGTCCTTACCTTCAGACCTGTCCTGGGGAAAAATTTCAAGAGAAACATGTACAACCACATGTTGTATGCAATGTCCAAGCTTTCTTCTTAACCCCCTAGGTTGCATTTTTACCCTGGCCTATCCGTTCGTAAGAACCAACGCTCACAAAACATGTCCGGAGAAAGAGGAGAAATCCCCTAGCCCGATATGCAACGTCCGCTAGTGCACCATATGAATTTGGACTACCTGAGGAGGCAACATGGTCCTCCAATCCCTTAAAAGTCATTTAGAGCCCCTGTCACTCAATACCATGACGTGTGACGGCGGTAATGGACACCTATGGAGACAACACTCCTCACCGATTTTCTCAGCCCCCTAACATCCAGGAAGGCTGATTTTTAAAGCAATTCACATTGATACTATGTGCAATCATAGAAATAAATTTGACTTTGATATCTCCTTTCCTTCTTGGTGTTGGGATTTTTATTTCCGCTAGTGTATTTAAAACCAAATTCTTTTGTGAAATCTATGTAACGAATGAATCTTTATTACACTATTTTTTGTTTTGAAATTTTATTCATTTAACTCAAAAATATTTCAAATTTATTGCACGTGAAATTTTAAGTCGAATATTGTAAAGCAGAGTTTCTCAAACTGTGGGTCGCGACCCACTGGTGGGTCGCCAGTCAGTTTTTGGTGGGTCGCGAGAAGATTTTTAATTTTTCTGAATATGAAGTATCTTTTTATATAATTTTTACAAACGTGTTATTGACTTTTAAATTATCAAACTATTATTATAACTTTTGAAATTGATCCCATTATAATATAGTGAAAAGAATAAAAATTTGAGGAAAACAACACTATTTGGTGTCGAACGGAAAAGGCAATTAATGTAAATACGCTTTATGTGTGTCACTTCAATGTGCCGATAATGCAAATATAGTCGGTTATTCAAATAAGATTTGAAAAAAAATATTCAGTGTTTCTCCTCATCCACACCAGGGGGGAGCAATGCAAATTTTAAGAATTTTGGAAATGATGCAACTGCAATTTTTCCCATGTTGCTAAAACACAAGTTAAAACGATGTTTTTAAGGGTCAAATTTTAAAATTTTCTCTGGGGGAGGACCCCCAGACCCCCCTTTTTATTGTGGGGATCATTATTTGCCTACAATTAAATTATTTTATACGCTCAAATTCAAATTACTTTTAAATTTCTTAACAGTTAATTTCTCTTCTAATACGTGCATGTTATAATTTATTGTTGCAACTAAATAGTTGGTGAACACCCCCTGTCAGAGAAGTTAAAATTCTGTGGGGGGGAATGAGATAATAATCTCAGTTCAGTTAATTATAATTAACTGAAGTCGGTGGGTCGGGTTAGATTTTGTTTCTCAAAAGTGGGTCGCAATGTTAAAAAGTTTGAGAACCCCTGTTGTAAAGTATTGTTTCGAAATTTTTTCGTTTTAAAAAAAAGGTAATTGTTTGTAAAGTTATTTAATTTCTTTTACTAATTTACAAAGATAAATAAATATTTATTTAAAAATATCTAAAATTAAAAAGAAATAAATATATTACATGCACACAAAAATAGGTTGATTTTCCCTTTATGAACAGTGTAAAAAAATAAGAATGTATTAATTATGACTTTATTGGTACTAGTTCAAATTCGAGGCATCTTCAAACTTCTAAAAGCAAATTCAGCATACCAGGTATGCGATTCGAACTTGGTTCTGTAATTTAGCGACACGGCTACATTCAGCAAGGACACATAAATTTATCTGTTAAGGTGGAAACAAATTGGAGCCGAGCGGCGTAAGCGAACAGCCGCGAACACGCTCTGCCTACGAAATGCGCGTGCGCAGAGCGTGTTCGTGGGTGTTCGCTTACGCCGCTCGGCTCCAATTTGTTTCCACCTTTAGGCTCAAACCCCGAAATCGCTCACTGAGCGAAAAAAAAAAACCGCTCACATCGTGGAGTGGCATTTGCAAATTGCCACAACCCGAAATTCGGGTTGTGGTATTTTGCAAAACGCTCACTCCGCGATGTGGTATTTTCAAAATACCAGAACGCGATGTGGCCGTTTTTCAATAGTGCCACAACCCGAAATAGACTTCTGTAAAGATGGGATGTGCTAATGTGGGACGTTTGGCCATAGAAACATTCCACAGACTTGTTTTGGCTGGTTTAGGGTTTTAAGATACCCAGGCCCATTTAATACGTCGCCGTTGACCGACAGATTCTTCGAAAGGTTTTGCCGAAATTTAATTTATATAGTCTAATTCAATTTGTTCTTTTAAGACTTATGTTCTTAATTAAGATTTTTAAGGTTTTTTTTATTTTCAGTTTTAAAATTAGAATTGTCCTTGAAAAATTTTCTATATATTTCTATTTATTTAATTTAAATTACATTTTTTATTATTGTTGCATTGTTTTATGAATTTTTTCACTTTTATGAATCACTGTTACTTTTTTTTAATATAGAGAGATTCTTCTTGCAAAAATAAGCAACTACCAAAAATTTGAGGCCGATCGAGAAATTTTTTGATTGCCAAAAAAATTAAACAAAAATCCACTTTTTAAAAGCGCGTGAAAACGCCAAGAGTTTGGGATCATCGTATGTTGACGACATCTTACGATAAACATTGTTGGAAAGCAATGGAGTAGATGGTATGATTGTTGACATCTTTAAACAATAAGCGTTTTCGGTCACGTGTTTTTTCTCGACTTTTAAATTAAAATATTTAATTACCTGTACATTTTTTTGAAAAATTGACTAGATATTTCATTTTACTAGGGCTCGACCGATGGCATTTTTTTGGCCGATGGGCCGATGCCGATTGTTTAAAAATTTCCATCGGCAGACCGATGGCCGATGGAAATTATTTGGCCGATGCCGATGGCCGATGGTTAAGGCCGATGGAAAAAATGCAAACCCTTCGGCATTATTTTTTTAGAAAAGCATTAAAACTTATCGCAGAGCCAGAAATGAAATATTTTTTTTGTATAAATTTTTGGGCCATTTTTTCCGTGAAACCTTTTTTACTTACAAGGAGCAATTCTATTCCGATAGGGGGTCAATACTAAATGGGGGTCTGACTCCTAAAAACTGGTTTTTAACTAGTTTTGGTACACCTAGTCCGAATGTTGATTTAAATTTTTTAGATAGGATTTGCATTTGGGTGAATTTAACAATAAGCACAAGTTGAAAATAATAGAGTTCCAAGTAGAAAAGGGGATCTGATGGTCCTCCCTCAGAAAAGTTTTGGAAATTTGACCCCCAAAAACAGGATTTCTACTTCGTTTTGGTACACCTAGTCCAAATTGTGGACATATATTTTTAAGGAGAATTGGGATTTAATGAACTTATTATAAAAAGATTTGGAATAATAAAATTCCAAACAGAAAGTGGGGATTGGGGTTCCTCCCCCAGAAAATTTTTGGAAATTTGTCCCTAAAAAAACAGGGTTTTAGCTTGTTTTGGAACACAAAGTCCGGATTTCGGGGGACAAGGCCCCCGCCGCCCCCCTACTTATATACGCCACTTCCAGAAGTGTTTCAAAATAAGATAAAACACTAGCTTCAAAGTAAGAAATTTATAAACAATTCTAGCTGAAAACATCTAGCTCCTTTCAAAATTCCTACGTCTATTTATTATTTGTAACCTTGAAAATTCATTGGTTTACAAGGAGCTGTTCTCCTTATATTAGAATTGGAATATAAAAAAACAGAAATAAATTACCCTCTAAAGAGAACATATTTAAAATCAGTGTTACCCCAAATTAAAATTAAGGGCCGGGAAATGCGCTCACAGAAAAAAATTGCAGAATTTTAACTTTAGTCCATACATATGAAATCAGTTCATTCATTCAATCAATCAATCAATTCATTCATTGTGGAAATCAATAGGATCGCTTCTGGTCAAAGGGTAAAGTAGCGGCAGAATTTTCAGGGGAAAACACTGTATTCTGCCGAAATTTTTACAGAGGGGTTTATGGGTTTCCACCACAAAGTTTTTTGAAAATTGCCTTTTTAAGTAGTGTTTCTACTCCTTTTTAAGAAGCCCTTTGGACCCCCCGACCCTTTTAAACTGAAAATGTTGAATTTCCAATGGAAAAAAAGCTTAAAAAACGTCAGAGTTTTAAAGGGGGCTGGTAATCCTTCTCCAGAAAATGACTGAAAATTCCCCTTAAAACAAGTGTTTTGACTCCGTTTGAAACACTTTGGGGAACACCCAAACGGAACCGCTTCTGGTAAGCGACAGAATTATTAAGGAAAAACACTGTGTATCAGAAGTCAAACTTTTAAGAAGGGGTGGTTTGAAGGTTCACCTCCAGAAATCTTTTTGAAATTTTACCCTCAAAAGTAGTGTTTTAACTCATTTTGAGACTTTTTTGAGTTACGCTCGATGCTCTATCTCGATCAACAAAATTTTCAAGGGACTTGAAACTATTTTTCACATAAAAATAGTAGACATAGAGGGAGTAATCGCTCCCCCCCTGTTCCCCCTATATGACACCCATGCAGATGCAAGTTGAACTTAAAACAAAATTTGGAGCAAGATGGAACAGAATCATACTCTTTTGTCTATTGCTTGTTGTTATTCTGTTTTCTGCGAAAAACATCGGCCAAACATCGGCTTTTAGATGTTTTTTTTGGCCGATGGGCCGATTTTTTCTCAAGTTAACATCGGCCGCCGATGTTTAGGCCGATGGCTATTTTTTCAAACAATCGGCTCCGATGCATCGGCCAAACCGATGCATTGGTCGAGCCCTACATTTTACCATACAAAAATCCATATGACAAGACAAGACAAGAAACTTTATTGTAATGGGCACTGCCCGTTTACAAAATGACAAATAAAAAGTAGCAGTAGGAGACTACAAATAACAAATTTAACACAGATAAATTAACATTAGTATTTTAACAGCAGATAAACATATTTTTTTAGCACACACACAAATTTCATTGCAATTTTTTTTATTAACAAACTGTTTAAAGTATGACTATGTCGATTCAAGTAATATATTGCGGCGAAGTTTTAAAACAGATATAGTAAAAAGGAAAATTAAATTATAGTTTATGTTTTTCTGCTTTAGAATCTGAGGAAAAGGTTTTAAATTTTGTAAATGAGTTAGTCTATGGTGGTTATACAGAGGACAAGAGTTAAATATGTGTTGCCAAGTCTCATTCTCTTCCAAGTTGCAAAAAGAGCAAAGGTTAGTATTAAAAATTTCGAAGATTTCGCCTTTATAATATATCCGGGATTGATTTAATTGCAACTGGAAAATAATTCTCTTTATAGCAATATCATACTCTGAATCAACATAATCTTCAAAAAAGGAGGAGTTTTTTAAAAATTTGTATTGAGGGAAGTGAGTGCTTCTTTCAGTCCTAGAAATATCATTTTGAGCAGATTGATCCCAGACAGTCCTCAGTACAAAAATCCATATGGAACACTTGTTTGGTTTTGAAAATCTGACACATGCAACTTCCTTATTTTGTGACATGTTTTCATCGTTTTTTCATTTATTATACAAATAAGTCTTTTTAAAAGATGTAAGGTAAAAAGAAGTATAATTGATTAATTTCTTGCATAAAAATTGAGGGAATAATTTTTAAACAAGAGTCAACTGGTAATACGTCAATAGTTATTGTCAAAAATGGAAGTAATATGAATTAAATAATTATAAAAAGAAATTTAATAATTAAGTACCACATTTTGAAAATATCACGTCGCGAATTTCGGGTTGTGGCAATTTGCAAATGCCACTCCACGAAGTGGTCGTTTTTTTCGCTCAGTGAGCCATTTCTGGGTTTGAGCCTAACATATCTAACGTAACGATTTCAGTTAGTAGATTATGATTACCGTAAGGTTACCGTAATTTTCATAAGCTGTAAGTCTTTGGCGATAAGATAATGGCGCAAATTTTTCTAATTGAAATTTATTACAGTGTGCGTGGGATTAATGGTAGTAAGGATCAATTTTGTACTACGTGGATTAAAAAAAGTTAACATACAGTTTTTTAGGGTATAATTTCTAAAATAATTCCTGGAGGAAGACTTACAAACCCCCCATTTTGTACTTTGATTTCTATATCAACCACAAAAAGGCCTGACGGACGATACATAGGGAGTCCTCTAAAAAATTTCTATATACTACGTCACTGGGGCAGAGTTTTTTACACTCGAGAATAATTATGTAATTAAATATTCCCCTAACCTTTACAAATTTATCCCTTCAGCATGGGCGCCCATACATAAATGCAGAGGGGGGCCCGGGCCCCCCCCCCTGGAATCCGAAAAATTTACATAAAATCTTCATTTAACCATAATACATAATTTTTATTCAACATTCTATTTTATATTTTCTACCATATCAATACTTTATTATGATTTTAAGCTAATTCAAAAGCAATATGGAAATTGTTTCTAACATTTCATACACTGAAACATTGCCATATCCACCACCCCAGTAACAAAATATAGGAATCCTGAATTCTACTCATATCATGAAAATCATTGGTAACAATTCTATTAGGTTGCTGCCCAAAAGTGTTCCAAATGAGTTAAATCTCTACTCTTAAAAGTAAAATATCAAAAATTTTCAGGGGGAGGACCCCCAGACCCCCCGTCTTCTTAGTATAAACTAGGTATATTGTGAACAAGTAGATTTCTACATTAAGTGTAAAAATATTAAAAACTATAATTAGAAGGTGTTAAAAAATACTACGCACAATACATGAGTGAAACAAACTTCTATAACTTTGAACCAAACCCTCCTCCCCTCGAAACAAAAAATGCCTGACTGAAAACCTAAAATTTTTCTTGGGCCCCCTTGAGTTTTAACATAAGGGCGCCCCTGCCCTCCAGTACTTCTTATTCGAACCCATGGCTCACTTAATATAATTACGAACCTTTAAACAGGTATAGAGTTGATAAAAAAAATTACTAATTTCATACTTAAAATAAGTGTCTCCAATGTAATAAAATTTTCTATAACAGTTATAATTTTTTTTTGTAATTGCAGGTATGGATTTTAAGTCATGTAAAGAGGAGTTGCAAGAGCTGAGGCCTCTCAAACTCAAATCCTTAGCTTTTCATGTGAAAGATTCCAATGGAAACAACTTGCTTCATCGGTTTGTACTAAACTGTACCACGGAATTCATTGAAAACTACACTGCTAACGATGTGCTTATAAGTCTCTCTGGTGTTCCAGTAAATGAAAGGAACTTTGAGGGCTACACTGCGCTTCATTTGGCTGTGATAGAGCACGACTATCTTATGGTGACGAAGTTGCTGACATGTGTTCCAACCATTGATGTGAACTTGAAAAGTTTATATGGCGAAAAAACTGCCCTGCATCTGGCAGCTGCATTAAGCTCTGGTGATGGAGAAGATGCAGCCACTATCATTAAATGTTTGATAAGGAGTGGAGCAGATTCGAATGCTAGAGACGATTACGGCAACAGTCCACTTGTTGCTTCTGTGATGAACAAGAACTTGAAAACTGTAAAAGTTTTGATGGAATGTGGAGCTTGTTTGGATCGCTCGAATAAATACGGTGATACTCCACTTCATGTAGCTACTAGATTTGGCTATATCGAAATAGTAAACGCTTTGATAGAAGGTGGTGCAGATGTACATATCCGTAATAAAGAGGGTGATACACCACTTCATTTAGCTTCCAAAGGGTGTATTTGGGAAACGGTAGAGGAAGAAAAGCATTTGGAAATGGTAAAAATTTTGTTAGAGAGTGGTTCTGTTTTAGATTGTAGGAATGTAAAGGGTGATACGCCGCTTCATATAGCAGTAAATCGAAGAAATTTTAAAGTGGTTACATTTCTGGTAGAAAGCGGGGCGGCCTTAGAGAGCAGGAATGAAAAGTGTGATACGCCTAAATAATTCTCAGGTATCTGGTAGTTTAGAAATAGTAAGATTTCTTGAAAAAAGAAATGATATTTTTTCTAAAAGTGATAAATCTGATGAAAACCCTCTTCCGAGAAAAAGAGACTAGTGTAAGTTGAGACATTTGAAAAAAAATATATATATATAGTGGCTGTCCCTTAAAAAAACACTTTTTAATTTTTCTTCAATAAAAGCTTAAAGAATATTAGAATTAAATTGAAAAAAATAGTGTTGTAACGGCTCATCCTCCCCCTAAATTTTGATGGTTAGTATTTTAATTTCCAATTCTCCGTTACAAATTGGCAGACAATTTAGAAGGAATCCAAAAACCCATGTACCTAAAAAACCTATGCTTGAAAATACTTAAAAAATTAAGATAAAATATGATTAAAAGGTTTATTTAGAAAAGAGAATAGTTAAGATACTTAAAACCAAGTTTATTACAAATTATTTCTAAAATTAAAGTTTTTTCCTCAAGAGTTTTGTCTCCAAAACACAGCGACAATAACTTTTTACTGTTGTATTTTTTTTCCGGATGTTGAAAACGACCTAATAAATACAAATACTTCATAATTTTTTTTATAAAAATTCATAAAAAATAATAATTGGCACTAATATTTCATTTTAAACACCCCACTATTGACTCTCAATAACCCATTTTCGTGTAAAACTCGGTAAAGTTCTATCTTTTCATGGAAATGGCTGTTTTGGTATCATTGAGTTTTTTCAAAAATACTGAAAAAAAATCGAGAATTACTGAAACAACTATTCCATTTGCATAATTAGTTGTATATATCATGAATATTATTAAATATTTTGGATTAATTTTTATTTATTTTGTCATTTAATACAAAAGGAAAAAAAATTTTTATACACCCTTATGGGTTTTATTACCCCTCAATTAAGAGACTCCTGTTAGGTCCCTAATTGGCGGACTGAGCTGAAATTTTAAAATTTTATTCTCATAATAACGAGATAACTCAAAAACACGTGAAAATGTTTTAAAGTCTTTGTAACATACATTTTTACAGCATCAAAATCTGCATAACTGAAACACATTTTTCTGCCAAAAATCCACATTTTCTTCTTATTCAAAAAACTAAACAAATAAACGGTTGTTTGACTTGTTTTTACGTTCCCTGCCACTCTATATGGCATAGAAAGACAGGGTAACATGATCATTTTAAATTATTTATTTAAAATATCTCGATGGGTTTTTTAGGGTACATTTTGGAGTGTTTTTTTTAAAGACAGCACTATTACTATAGGTATTTGAATGTATGAAAAATGATACGAAAAGGAGATTGACTGTTCAGTCGCTTTGCCTTCTTCCTAAAAAGTTTTTGGAAGGTTGATATAGTTTTGTTTTAAAATCAAAGTTTGCGAAGTAATTTTTGGATTAACTCATGTTCATAAAATGTTTACTGGCCTTTCGAAGAAGAAACTGTGAAGTTCAATTGAAGCTTATAAATTGTTCTGTTCAAAACGATGTTAGTACTTGTGTAAAAAATTGTCAATAAAATTACACGTAGTGTCTCACAATTTTGTTCTGGAATAAATTTTATTTATGCTGTGACATTACAGGGTGATTATAATAACTAATGTTTGGCAAAACGGATACTTTTAAGTATCGAGTATTTTCATGTATCGGATTATACTTTTAAACACTCTTTTGAAATTAAGTACAAATAGGGGAGCCTGGGGTCAAAGTAACACGGGTCAATCGTAACACTATGTATTCTTTGGAAAGTACAGATAGCAAGCCAGTGGCGTATATAAGGGGAAGCCCTGGTCCCCCCCCCGAAATCTGGACTTGATGAGCCGAAAATATTTAAAACCATGTTTTTAGGGTCAAATTTCCAAAAATTTTCTGGGGGAGGACCCCCATAACCCCTTTTTACTCTGAATTTTATTACTTAAAACAAATTCATGAAAATTCTAATCCTACTTAAAAATATTTGTCCTAAATTAGGACTAGGTGTACTAAAACCAAGTTGAAATCCTGTTTATAGGGTCAAATTTTCAAAAACTTTTCTGTGGGAGTACCCCCAGATCTCCTTTTTTACTTGGAACTCTATTATTTTCAATTTGTTTTAAAATTAAGTTCCCCCAAAAGCAAATCCTATCTAAAATCTATATCTTTAAAATCAAAATACCACTGAATGACTGACTGACAGACTCACTGGCTGATGTACCCACATTTACCTTGGGGACGTATCGTGGTGCAGTGCTGAGAGCCTGGTTTCGGGTTTACTAACTACCTCGATATCTCATGGAAAGGCAGATGAGAGTAGGACGCAAATAAATTAGTCAGGAACAAACAGGCAAATATGAAATTAACAGCTTTTTAATACGTGATTATATACACGTCCGCTTGCTTCTGCTGGACGAAACTGGAAAACAAAGTTTATATACACAGGAGGAAAAAATGTTAATTAGGTAGGCGAGCGTCTTCTTCGCTCGCGCGCCTCTTTCGACCGGGAGAAAGATCTCCCGTGCGGCACACGATAAGGAGAAGAGAAATGCGGCGTTTGCTACCCCACAGCTTGGCTGACTTGCGAGGTGGTCGCCGCAGTACCCCCCTTCCAGTGTCAGCGTACCTGAAAACGGACCACAGGTCTACTGGTTCGACCTGACTTGGTCGTGGTAAAGTCCTTGATGACCGGAGGGATTGCTAGTGCAATGTCCTCCGCCAAGATGTAGGCAGGTTTTATTCTATTTATGGAGACAACAGTGACTCTGTCTCTGATTTGAATTTTGAAGAATTTACCAGTTCTGGAGATAACCGGAAAAGGGCCCTCATAAGGTGGGCTCAAGGGCGGTTTCACAGAGTCCTTACGCACAAACACACTGGCACAAGTAGATAAGTCCATTGGGACGAATATCTTAACCTTGTTGTGCGATGAAGTTTGAGTAGGAGTGAGTTGTTTGATGGAGTCTTTTAGGTTCATTAGGAACTCCGAGTCGTTGATATGACTCGCAACAGGATGGAAGAATTCTCCAGGGAGTCGGAGTGGTGCGCCATAGACCATTTCTGCTATGGAGCATTTTAGGTCATCCCTGAATACCGAGCGTAGTCCCAGTAATACAGATGGAAGTACGTCCATCCATCGGTTAGTAAGGGCAGCCTTCAATGCGGATTTCAAACTACGGTGCCAGTTCTCAATTAACCCATTAGATTGAGGGTGGTAGGATGTGGTATGGATATGTTGAATGCCATAACATTTTGTGAACGAGCGAAACAAGTTCGACTCGAATTGTCGACCTTGATCGGTGGTCACTTTTTGAGGGACACCGAATCGACTAATCCAATGAGCATTAAATGCTTTGGCTACCGTATCGCTAGTGATATTAGGCAAAGGTATAGCTTCAACCCAACGAGTAAAACGGTCAATGATCGTCAGTAAATACGAAAAACCTTCACTCGGGGGAAGCGGCCCTACTAAGTCTAAGTGTACGTGTTGGAATCTTTGATTTGGGACTAAAAACTTTTGAGAGGGAC
The DNA here is from genome assembly GCA_024610705.1 of Tetragnatha versicolor. Lineage (NCBI taxonomy): Eukaryota > Metazoa > Arthropoda > Arachnida > Araneae > Tetragnathidae > Tetragnatha > Tetragnatha versicolor. Next base: position 139,278 of record JANDEH010000005.1, on the reverse strand, counting down.
TTTTTGTATGCTTGTGAACCTTAGATAGTTGACAAGGGACACAACATTTTGTCCACTCTTTAGCATCCTTTTTTATACCTGGCCACACGAAACGACTACTTAACAATCGTGCGGTCGCTCGCATCCCTGGGTGCGATAAACTGTGCAGTTGTTCAAAAATAACCTTACGGAAACTTTTGGGGATAAATGGTCTAATTTTATTGGTTGAAACGTCACAATATATTTGGGTGTCTGATTCAGGAAAAGTTACTAACTTTAAGTTAATGTCAGATTCATTGGGAGAATTAAGGAAATTTTTTAATTCATGGTCTTTTTTTTGTTCTTTAGAAATCTCCGAGTAATTGATCGTGCTTGGAAACGTAATTGTCTCAACCCTAGACAGAATATCGGCCGCCGTATTCTCAATGCCTTTTATAAATTGTATATCGGTTGAAAACTGGCCAATGTAGTCAAGATGTCTAACTCTCCTAGGTGAGAACTTCTCAGAGTTTTGAGAAAACGCGAACGTTAGAGGTCGATGATCTGTAAAGATCGTGAAAGGTCGGCCCTCCAACATGAACCTGAAGTGTCTAATAGACGCGTAGATGGCGTATAATTCGCGATCAAACGCGGACCACTTTTGTTGAGAAGGTAAAAGTTTGGCAGAATAGAAAGCCAATGGTTCAAGCTGTTTGAAACCATTTCTAAATGCTTCCTGACTAAGAGTGCTTCCTATAGCTGTGTTGCTAGCGTCCGTAAACAAGCACAATTTAGCTTCGGGGTTCGGGTGAACCAAGAGAACTGCGTTAGCTAACTGGCGTTTGCAATTATCAAATGCCTCTGTAGTTTCTTTAGTCCATTCTAGAGGTTTTTTGCTCTTAACTTTAGGACCTTTTAATAGTTCATTAAGGGGTGCTTGGATTTGAGCAGCATGTGGTATACAACGTCTATAGTAATTGAGTAACCCCAAAAAACGTCTTAGACCTTTGACATTTGAGGGTTGTTCATAGTTTAAGATTGGTTCAACTTTAATTGGTAACGGTTTGATACCCTGCTCATTAACCAGAAATCCTAGGAAGGGCAATTCCTCAACACCAAAAATGCACTTGGTTAAATTTATCCTAATGCCATATTGGGAAAGTCTGCGAAATACGGTTTCTAAGTGGGAATAATGTTTTGTATCTGATGAACTTGCGACTAAAATGTCGTCCAGATACGCGAAAGTGAAATTTAATCCCTGCAAAACCTCAGAAATGAATCTCTGAAAAGTTTGTGCGGCATTGCACAACCCAAAGGGTAAAAAGGGGAATTCAAATAACCCAAATGGTGTAGTGATCGCGGTTTTAGGTATATCATCTACATGAACGGGTATTTGATGATACGCGCGTACAAGGTCTATTTTAGAAAACACCTTTTTACCATAAAGTTCATTCGCAAAATCATGTATGTGGGGCAAAGGAAATCTATCCGGGATTGTAATGCGATTTAAGGCGCGATAATCACCGGTGGGTCTGAACTCAGAACTATTTGGTTTTGGAACCATATGGAGCGGGCTAGACCAGTTTGATTTACTAGGTCGACAAATACCTTTTTCGACCATAAATTGAAATTCCTGTTTTGCTGACTTATATTTAGAGGGATGTAGTCGACGTGGTCTAGCTGAAACTGGTTGCCCCTTCGTCTCAATTCTGTGCACGGTATTGTGTTTAACCACATGATCCGAAGGATATGGTTTGGTTATATCACAATACTTTTGAAGTAATTTTTTATACTTAGTATCATTAGAAATCAAGGTAATTTGGGAAAAGTTTTTAGCAGTTACTGACCCAGAAGCTGTCAGAGATGTTATAGAATCTTTAAGACAACCATTACCCAAATCTATGAGCAATCGGAAATGCTTTATGAAATCAGCGCCGATGATCGGCTTAGTAACATCAGCTATAACGAAAGGCCAAACAAATTTTCGTCTCAAACCCAAATTAACACTTAAGTTTTTAACACCGTAAGCCTTTATTGCTGATCCGTTAGCGGAAAACAGCTTAATGTTAGCACTTTCCTGGTTTGTAATTATTTTAGGACGTGGAAGGGCACAAATATCACTACCTGTATCGATCAAGTACTCAAGACCATTTTGACAGTCTTTAACAAAAAGTTGACGCTTACCATTGGATATTTCCTCCAAGTCACGCGGATCAGTAGTTTGAGAGGGAGTATTTGATCTCTTTCGATCCCTACCACGACTAAAGTTGCGACTATTAGATCGTAAGCGAATGAGTTTATTAACCTGCTTAGTTAGGTTATCAACTTGTTCCTGTAACTTAGTAATTTGAGATTTAGTGTCCGTTTCGATAGAAACTATATGACTTCCCTGGTTATTATCGGTCACTTCCTGAATTTTTTCAGCCATCAAAGCCAAGGAATCAAGTGATTCATCCGATATAGAAAGTATAGCCTGAGCATTTTGTGGAAGTCTTTGTAACCAAAGTGTTTTTAAGAACTTATCATCTAACTTATCACCTGCTAATCCCTTCATTTTACGGAGTAGGTGTGAAGGTTTATCATCACCGAGAGTAAGGTCCGAAAGAAGGTTCTTAATTTTCTTTTGCTCCGAATCGGTAAACTCACTAATTAACCTTTTTTTTAAAGTTTCATATTTATCACTTGAAGGTGGATTGACAACAACATCACTAACGAAGTTAAGAATGTCTGAACTCAATGTTGATACAATATAATGAAACTTAGTATTGTCATTAGTAATGTTCGACAAGTTAAATTGAGATTCTATACTAGAAAACCATAACTCTGGATGTTTATCCCAAAATTGAGGTAATTTAACACCTACCCTATTAATTTCAGCAGAAGGAGGAGTTATTACGTTCACCGAAGTGTTTGCAAGTGTTGTTTCAGTTGTAGTTACTGGCACCACGGGACCCTGTTTATCTTTATCATCCGCCATTGAAGGACAACCCGAAACAAACCGACGGTAAAATTCAATAGAATAATGGACGACTCACCAAAAGTATGCGTAGCTGCTCAAGTTCCGGAACTCGGTCGTCAGAAGTCCATGCTCAATGTTGTTGGCCAAAGGTCACCAGTGGGGACGTATCGTGGTGCAGTGCTGAGAGCCTGGTTTCGGGTTTACTAACTACCTCGATATCTCATGGAAAGGCAGATGAGAGTAGGACGCAAATAAATTAGTCAGGAACAAACAGGCAAATATGAAATTAACAGCTTTTTAATACGTGATTATATACACGTCCGCTTGCTTCTGCTGGACGAAACTGGAAAACAAAGTTTATATACACAGGAGGAAAAAATGTTAATTAGGTAGGCGAGCGTCTTCTTCGCTCGCGCGCCTCTTTCGACCGGGAGAAAGATCTCCCGTGCGGCACACGATAAGGAGAAGAGAAATGCGGCGTTTGCTACCCCACAGCTTGGCTGACTTGCGAGGTGGTCGCCGCAACCTTAAGTACTTTAATTAAAAAAAATATTGAAAATCCATAAAATCTCATTTCTTATTATCAAATAATAAAAACAGCTGTATTACAACATTACAACTTGCTTTGCTGTATTATAAGATCCTAATTTCCTCCTTCACATAAAAAGGAAACATGCGACCTCCCCATCTTCAAGTATGACTGCAAGTTCCCTGTATCAAGGGTCAAATAAAACAAACTCCGGGGGGAGGACCCCTAGACCCCCCCTTTTCAGTGAAAAGCAACAAACAATTCACAAAACCTTGGGAAAAAAGTAAATTGATTCAAAGATACCCTTAAATGGGAGAGAGTTAATCACAGTTATGTAAAAATATTTCTGGGGGGGAATCCAAAAATTTGGGGCGATTTCTCCCCCCCCCCATTTTTCAGGAGCCCGACGAAGCCAATGCAAACAAGTATGCGTTAAAAGACATTTAGGCCAGTTGTCATTCTTGCTCTGTTTAGCATTGTTTTCCTTTGGCCGTTAGCTTTGGAGGAAACGCGCTTCCTTAGAGAAACGCGCTTTATGGAACAACCGAAACCTTTGTTCGCGGCGCCATCTATTAACCGACGCCAGAAACATTTTTAAGCAGGATTTGCTTTTTAATGAGATTAATGTTAAAAATTTGTGAATAATTAAGTTTTCCAAGTGCAAGGGGCGTCATTTAGGGGGGGCAGGGGGGGGCAACCGCCCCCCCCAAGGTTTCCACTGTAATATGAAAAATTGCTGCAAGTCCCTTGAAAATTCTGTTACTTCCACAAGGAGCTTTGGGTGCAACTCAAAATGTCTCAAAAGGAGTTAAAACATAACTTTTGAGGGTTCAATTTCAAAAAATTTCTGGGGGAGGACCCCCAGCCCCCCTCTAAAATTTCAACGTCTCTTATTTAGTGTTTTCCCCCTTGAAAACTATTCCTCTTACAAGAAGCTTTTCTCTTCAGAAGCTCCCCAAAGAGTTTGAAAAAGAGATAAAACACTAGTTTAGAGGGGGAGGACCCCTAGCCCCCTTAAAACTTTGACGTTTATTTATAACTCTTTTCCCTAGAATATTATGTGGTTTACAATAGTTTACAAGAAACTGTTCTCTTTGAATGCAGCCCAAAGGGTCTCAAAACGAGCTAAAACACTACTCTAAGATCCAAATTTTCAAAATTTTCCTGGGGGTGAACCTCCAAACCCCCCATTTTTCCTTCGAGTTCACGTTGTCAAATTTTGACATGATATTACCTTAAAAATGAAGTTGAGGTAACCCTCGCCAAAAAAAACCTAGTTACAGCAAGGGCCAGACCCATTTAAAAAAATTTCTTGCCCCCCCCAACGAAAAACTGAAATGACGCCCCTGGTCCTCCCCCAGAAAATTTTCAGCAATTTGATCCTAATTCAATTCCCTCAATTCAGCTACAAGCTTTGTGCCGTGTTTATGGTTAGAAAATGGAATGCTCAAGCTCATCAAGATTTCGCCAAATTCAGTTATTCAGAGCTAATCCATTTATATTTCTTGTATATTTCTGCTTTCACAAGAATAATAATGCGCGCGATATAATTATGTATTGCGATTATATTGCGCGTGATATAATTTATCAAATGACAATTTATTGTCAATTAACTCCAAATGTATTCATTTATAAAGTGTAATTTAGTAGGTAACTGCTTTCAACCTGAAAACGTCAGAGAAAGCCAACTGGCTCAAGGAGGAAACGAACCCTCTATTAAGCCAACTTCTTTGCTCTTAACTGCCAAGATGCAACCTCAGTGCTTCAAAGAGTGTGTATAAAAATAGTTTATTAATTCGTGTTTGGGGCGTTTCTCGTAAGTATCCAGCACTTCAATAAGTTGAGTTTCTATGTTTCGATAGTTGCATTCAAAAAATAGATTGATCCTGTATAATTTTCAACAAAACTGTGATGATTTCGATTGGTATTTATCTAAATTCTTGATTGGAATGATTCCATCAAAACATTTCATCTTTTCGGGAAAGGAATATATCGATACAGATGGAATGTTTACAAATGCTCGTTTCAGTATTTATCGAATATAAAATTGAAGTATTTCAGATAGTTGACTAGAGTTTATTATTATTATTCCTGACTCACACATTTTACAAACTACAATAGTTATTTCTCAAATAGTGCATCCGATTTTAAAATGACACACTGAGGTTATTTTAGTTATAGTTAACTGGAACAGCTCTTACCCAGTCGCCATGTTTACCCACAGCTCAAATGATGGCACACGTCTATATAGATCTAACTTTTAATGTCATTATTCTGGATAGCATAAGATAGTAATGTTTAGTATGTTATTATTTTAAGATCTAATAATGATCTATAAAATAATTCATCAGTTCCAAGAAAGACTGCTAATTATTGAAATTATGCTATTGATTGAAATTATTGCTACTAATTGAAGATATCTGATTCGTGTAACAAACAACAATAGTTATTCTTCAAATAGTTCACTCGATTTTAAAGTAACCAACTGAAGTTATTTTGGTTATAGTTAACTGGAACAGCTCTAGGAAGAGTCCGCCAGTCGTCATGTTGGTAAAAATCTAGAAGTTGGTTCGGGTTGCCGCCTCTTGGCAAATTTTAGTCTCCAACTTTACTTTTATACTTAGGAGCTACTACTTTACTTGACGATTGAACTCACTTCTAGATTTTAACCGTCATGTTTACCCACAGCTCAAATGATGGCACACACAACCACATAGATTGAGCAAATAATGGTCATTATTATAAGATCGTAAGATATTGGGTTGTCCCATAAGTTCTGTTACTTTTTACAAAGTATCGTGTTTGAAAATTTTTAATGAACAACTGGTAATAGGTTGAGATTTAAAACAAAAGGGATTTTGATTTAGGTATATTTATGAACATAATGTATGATTTTGACAGTTCTTGTGATATTATTTCTTTTCAAATTTGCGGTTTGAAAAAAAGAGACCGCAAACGACGATTTTCGCGTGATTTTTTTTCTTTTGTTTAAAAAACTAGGGAGCTACCGCCCCCTGCTCGCTATCGCTCGCCAACCCCCGTTAACTGCTGACGCTGATACTTAAGGATCTCTTTGCCATCCTCACAAAACACAGCTCACAGCACTTACTCATTTTATAAAACATTCTTAAAACAGGGGAACTACTTCTCTGGGGGTATTCTTTCAAAAAAAGGGGAATATTCATTCAGCGGCGAAATTTTAACAGTTCCTTTATGGCAATATGAATTGGCGGATCGCCATTTAATTCCAAGAAAATTAGTAACAAAGCAGTGTAAACTTTCTTTTACCATTTCCCCAAGGTAATGTTTTTCTCACACAGATCCATTCAGAAGCACTGAAACATCTCCGGAATAAATTTTACTTTCTTAAAATTTGTAATGATTTTCATTGATTGTCTGTGAAAAATGTAGTAATTATCGTAAACATCACGAAAATTTAGAATTTTGCTTCATGAGAACAAATAAACATCGAAATTGTGTCAGTTTCATAGCAATGACACGAATGTTCTGACTTTCGATTTTTATCTTTATTTCTAAAAACTTCCCCCGCCATATCTAGTTTTGCGTTTTGGCATTATAAAAAAGTTACCTTTTACTACCTTAAATAATATAACTTGCAAAAGGTTATAAAAATAATTATTATTGTAATAAATAAATGCAAAAGTTCAACATTTCTGAAAGCGAGTTTATATTTTATTGTAAATATAGTAATGATTAGGTTGCCACAACGACAAAGATAAATATATAAATATGAATTAATTATTTAAAAATAAAAGATAAATTAATTATACATTAGTTTTAAATATAATTAAAATCGTTTGAACAGCACAAATATAAGTATTGTTAAAAAGAATCCAATATATATTTTTTAAATTAGTGTGATAAATAGAAAGATGATTATTTAATGTATTTGAATGCTAAAAAACCAGTGAAATATATTTTCAATTGTTTTAAAATTCATAGTTTCTTGCTTTGTAACTGCGACCTTATCCGAAATCTAAAAAAATGGAAATATTTTAAAATTAAGAATTTTTTTGAAAAATCGAAGGGCTTACTCGGAAATCCGGAAAGAATTCGGACATTTTGATACCATATATGTGTCATTTGGTTCAGTAATTAAAAAGCCTTTCTCTGGAAACCGTTCACCAAAAACTTTTTTTTAGAATAGAGAGACTAGGAGTAACGCATAATTCATGGCTAAAAAAAGTTTTACTGTATATTGGAAATGTTTAGATTAATATGTCATAGTTTCAAGATGATTCGATAAGTTTAAGGTAGGAAATTTTGGTTTTAAAACTTCATTATGATGCATATTTTGAATACTTGGGTCTATCTGTAAGCTTTTTATTCATTTTGATGCTTTTTTTGTAAAAATTTCTTTGAAATGAGTAACATTACTTAGGGGCCATTCATTAATTACGTAAGGGTCCCGAGGGGGAGGGGGGTTGGAAAAATCTCTACATACCCTTACTTGGGGGGTGGGGGTCAAACCAATTCTTACGTAAGATTTTCTAAGTTAATGTAAACAAATTCCAATCAAATAACTATTGAATAACCCAGAAAAACTTAAAAATGCTGCTGATCTCGGTATATTATCGAAGCTTTAATTTTTAAAAAATGAGGGTATATCAAATGTATCTTTTTATTTGAGTTTAAACTGATCAAACGAAATAGAATCTTACGTAAGAATAGGGGGGAGGGGTTGAAAAACCTAACGTGCCCTTACATGGGGGTAGGGGGTCAAAAATTGCCAAAATCAACGCAAAATGACGTAATTAATGAATGGCCCCTTAGGTAAGTAAAATTTCCTATTTTAAATTATCGAATCATTTTGAAACTATGATATCTTAATCTAAGCATTTCACTTTTTAATATAAGTGGTTTTGATGCTAAGTTTAACCAACTTATAACCGAAAAATATTTGATAAAATTAGATTAAAATGTTCTGAAGTATTGTAGTGTCAAGATCCAATTGAAAGAAATCCTTAAAAAGTAATAGTTTTGATGAAATAAAACTTAGAATGTGAAGGTACCTTAAAATTGACTCATTTTACCCCAACCCACCCTAGTGTTTTCGTATGAAGCAAAGAATTGTTCGTTTAACGTAAATTCAGCGAGTGTAATATTCTAATATGCTAAAACGTTGTGCGCTTGAATTATGCGCACTGCCTTCTAAACTTAATTACAGAGATAATTTAATATAATGCATATTTTGAATACTTGGGTCGATCTGTAAGCTTTTTTATTGATTTTGATGCTTTTTTTCGTAAAAATTTCTTTGAAATGTCTAACATTACTTAGGTAAGTTTTTTACAATAGATATGATGTTTGAGACCAAAATTTCCTATCTTAAACTTATCGAATCATTTTGAAACTATGATATCTTAATCTAAACATTTCAAATATGCAGTAAAACTTTTTTTAGCCATGAATTATGCGTTACTCCTAGTTTTTTATGCGAAAGAAAAATTATATGCGAAAATCGTCGCTTGTGGTCTCTTTTTCAAACTGCCATTTTGAAAAGAAATAATATCACCAAAACTGGCAAAATCATACATTAGATCCATACATATGCCTTAATCAAAATCCCTTTTGTTTGAAATCTCCACCTATTACCAGTTTTTCATAAAAAAATTTTCAAACACGAAACTTTGTAAAAAGTTACAGAACGTATGGGACAACCCAATAATAACGTTTAGTATATTATTTTGTGGGATCTAGTAATGATGATATTAATAGTTAAATCTCTATGGTTGTGTGTTATTATTTGAGTTGTGGGTAAACATGGCGGCTGGTAAACTTATAGATCTAAGTTTTAAAATAAAGTTTAAAGAACTTCAACTTTTTTTGTAAACCTGTTTTTCATAAAGGGGTTTTTTGTGTAGATCTGAACAAAAGTTGCCTAACATTGAGTTTTATTAAGACACAAATGGACATTTTGGATTTCTTAGTTTCAAGATAGACTGCTTTCCAAATTTTTTTTCCAGCTTTGTCTAGGTCTATTTTCATTTGAAAATTACAAGTTAGTCATCAAAGTTTTATGCAAAAATATATTTGATTTTAGAATTCATTCCCCTAAATTAAATATCAAAAATTCTAGATTATTAATTTCATCATAAAAGAAGCATAAGTTCAAAAGTTTGATATTGTTTGTCCGTTCGGGTGGAAAATTTTAAATTTCGAACATAGTTCAGATCACAGATCTGTTAGACAATGTGATATTATCTCGTTGTTTCAGTTCAATTTTCTTTCCCTGACCAATCTGGGGGAAAGGACCATTGTTAAAAAAAATCATTTTGCTTTTGCCGCTCATTATTAAGATGGCTTTAGAAGGGTCCTTTAAAACATTTGTATAATGAAAATTTATTAGAATATACAGGGTATCCAGAAAAGAACTCCGGGTTTTTATAATTGAATATCTCTTGAACAAAAATAGATAAAAGTATAAAACCAACGACATCGTTCTAGTAGGAGCAGGGAATTTTTTATGATGAAATTTTAGTTATGGGGGATTTACACCACCGCTGCAAGAGCTGTAAGTCATGCAAAAAGCGACAAATTTTAGTACCCGCTACTCACAAAAGATGGCGCTCGTCAATTGGTTTATTGGAATAACAAATTCCCGTTTCTTGCCGCAAACCGAAAATGTCGCTTTTACAGCAGTGCTGTAAATCCCCCATTACTCTAAAACTTAGCAGAAGGCAGCACGTTAAAAATGTCGCAAAATCGTTCAAATTGAGTGCAGGATATCGATTCTTCGATCAGTGTCAAGATCGATCCTTTTTATTGAGTTTGAAACTTTCCACCTGAAATATTTAACGTTCGATGATCGGTTGAAGTCCAATTGTTAAAGAGAGGGGTTATCTTATTTAAATTTCGAAAAATCGATATCCTGCACTCAGTTTGAACGATTTTGCGACATTTTCAACCGGATGCCATCTGCTAACTAAAATTTTTAAATTTTAACACAAAAAATTCCATGCTTCTACAAGAACGATGCCGTTGGTTTTATATTTTTTATCTATTTTTGTTCAAGAGATATTCAATTTTTAAAACCCGGAGTTCTTTTCTGGACACCCTGTATGTGGCCACTATAGATGCAATTTGGAGTACTTTTTTAAAATTAATTAAAAAATACTTAACCCATTCTAATTAAAATTTTTAATGGTAAAATCGAAAGAAGAAGATCCAATCAACCTATTAAATAGGATGATAACCGTTTCAAATCCAATAAGTTGGTATTTATTAAGAATTTAAGCAAAAATTGTCCTTAAAGTGTCCACTGTACCCACATTTACCTTATTTACTTATTTATTTAAATAATAAGAAAATGTCGATTTTTGGCCAACAATGTGGTTTAGTTATGCAAATTTTGATGCTGTAAAAATGTATGTTATAAGTATTTTAAAGCATCTTTCATGTGGCTTTGTGTTATCCCGTTACTTTGAGAATAAAATACTAAAATTTCAGCTCAGTCCGGCAATTAGGGACCTTACGGTAATCTTTGAAATGAGGGGTGAAAAAAACCCATAGGGTGGCTAAAAAAACCCACTTTCATCCTTTTTGTATTAAATGACAAAATAAATAAAAACTAATGCAAAAAAATTAATAGTAATCATGATATACATATGCAAATAGGACACTTGTTTCAGAAATTCTTGATTTTTTTCGCTTATTTTTGATAGAAACTCAATGATACCAAAAACAGCCATTTTACATGCAAAGAAATGTATCTAAAAAAATGTATCTTCAAAAAATGTTACGAAAAATGTATCTAAAAATGTATTTAATTTAATTAATCAAATTTTACCACTTTTAACCCTACAATGCATGATTTTTTAAATTCACTTGAAAATCATTTATGTGACTTCTATTATAATGTACATTAGTAAAAAAATACTAAAAAAATTTAATTTAATTTTTTTCTACTTTTTATTGGCAAAAAACTTTGTCCTTGTGAAATTAATTTGTGTCTCTTGTGAAATTAATTGTGAAGTGAAATAAAACCAAATGCTCTAAAAATATAAAAAAACAACTTATCTTTTCAAAACATTTTTTGTTCAAGCTGAAAAAATTTTTTATTTTAAATTATATGGTCCTTTAATTTTGGCGTTTTCTGTGTCTTGACTTTCGTTTCTCTAGCTACTAACAAATGTCTCAAAATAGTACCCCTGCTGTGATCTACTGGCGATCTAAAGTGCTAATACAATGAAATGTTATGTCTATTGTACTTATTGCATGGTGTTGCCGTTTGGAAATGAAAGTTCGAGTAGGAAATAGGGGAAAATGTCGTGTTGCCAAATGGCATCAGTATGCACTGTAGGGTTAAAATTTATTCCATTGGGCCGTATGTGGCGACTTAAACCGTTTTTCTTTTCAAGCACCCACCTGTTGAAGAAGACCGAGTAGTGTTTGAATTTAGGTGCTTGTTGTTGGCAACATCATTTTCAAGCACTTCTCGGTTCAGAAGGAAGAACGAAGATTTTATTCATTAGTGGTAAAATGTATGGAACCATGAGTCACATGATGCAACCCATATCAGTGTTTAGCTTTTTAGTCTGACGATTTACTACAATTGAGCTCACAATCCATGATTGTGACATAGTAGACAACAAGAGTCTTGAGCAAGCACTCGCACCTTGTGGGTATAGAGTTGTTCGAGTGATTATTCGACGAATGTTTCTCAATTTAGAGGGTGAACTGCCCAGTGAATGAACACTTAGCATTTGGATTTGCAATTTTCCCACTTTAAAATTTTTTTTCAGGGCTTTAACTCGATTAATTTTAAAACATACAGGATTTTTCTCAGCAGTATTGTAGTAGTAGTGAGCAGTAGTACTTCCAGATCGCAGAAAATAATAGTTTAGAAAAAATCCTGATTTTAATGAAAAAAAAAAGTGGATTAGGGGACATCCATAAATTACGTGAGGTCAAAAAAAAGGGGGGGGAGGGGTTTGGAAAAATCTCACCAAGGGGGGAGGGGGGGTTGATTAAAATCTCCCGTGAACTTTTTAAGTTAGAAATTATACGATTTTCTTTCTTTTTTTAAGTAAAATGCAAACGAATAGGATAGAAAATTATTTTTAAAGGTTGTAGGTAAATCTCACGTGGGGGGGAGGGGGGTCCAGCAAAATCTCACTAAATCTCACGAAGGGGGGTCCAGATTTTGGAAAAAAAACACCTCACGTAATTTATGGATGACCCCTTATGTGAAGTAAAGGAACAAAGTTTGTCCTAAATATGAGCACCGTTCTCCCAGTGAAGGAACTTTGAATTTACCCACCAGATTTAGTAATTTTGAAAAGTTTATAAGATTATTTGGTTTTTACTACAAGGTTGAGGAAACCAAACAAGTCTTATAAACTTTTACAAAAAAACAAAACTGGTGACTAATTTCAGAAGCATATTTTTTTAAATGAAATTTTTGTGCTATCTTCTTTAATTTTTTTGGTTAAATTATTGATTTGGCTACTAAGAGCACTGTAAGATGTCTCAATATACGGGGTGTCCCATAAATAATGTGTCACACTTCTAGGGGGGATAATAGACACCACCTAGACGAGTCAGAATCACATAGGATTAGGGGGTCCCAGACCAAATCCCAGGGAGTTAAAAATGGAGTGAGACCCCAAAAAAATTATTGAAAAATTCAATTTGTATAGGAACTACTATTGGTAAAAATTTGGTTATGGTCTCAAAATTGTGGTTTAATATGATCTTTAAAATTATCCTTAAAATCTTCACTTTAAAATTTGTTTTATTATGAAAAAAGTAAAAAAAAAATGTGAAAATTCTGTCAAAACCTCATTTTATATTTTGAAATCCTTTCTTTTGATTTTATAATCTGAAAGATCATAGTAGTAATCCCTTAAATTAAAAGTTTCACGTAAAAACCATCAATATTAAACGCTTGAGATCCTGTTCAAGTTCGTTTTTTGCTTGCGCAAACTGGTTTCCTATAGCCGTTTCCAAAACGGCAGTTTGCGGACGAAAAACACGGATTTAAACAATGCTTTAACAGGCTCTCAAAATTAATATATGAATAGTTTTTACGTGACACTTTGAACTTAAGGGTATTCAACTATGATCTTTCAGATGATTGAATCGAAAGAATAGATTTCGAAATACAAAATAAAGTTTTGGCAGAGTTTTCAGATTTTTTGTGGTTGTTAAACTTTTTTGTAATAAAAAATTTTAAACTGAAAAATTTTAAAACAATTTTAAAGATCATATTAAAGCACAATTTTTGGGACCATAATTAAATTTTTACCAAGAATAGTTCTTTACAAATTGAATTTTTCAATAACTTTTTTGGGTTGTCGCTCCATTTTTTACTCCTTGGGATTTGGTTGGGACCCCCAAATCTTATTGATGCTGACTCGTCTAAGTGTCTACTATCCGCCCTAGAAGTGTGACCCAACATTAATGGGACACCCTGTATTCCTCAATATAGCTCTAATTACAGCAACTCTCTTTTAAGCACTGTAAAAAAATATTGCCCCCATATCATTAAGAGACTCAATGTGACGACTGGGAGGGTTCCTGCGATGTGACAGTTTCTTTCAGGGTTGGCTGGATTGGACCCAATTATGGACCCATTTTTGGGTCCAAAACCCCACATTTTTGAGCCATTTTTGGGTTTTTTCAAGAAAAATCAAGATTTTGGCAGTTCCTTCAAAATTTAATGTGTTTTGTTTTCAAAGTTTAGGATATATTTAAAATTTTAATGGGTTTTTTCAAAATTTAAACAAGGTTTTAAAAATGAAATGGTGTTTTTTGAATTTCCGGGCGTTTTTTTAAAGTTAAATAGGTTCTTTCATTATTCAGTGGGTTTTTTCATTATTGAATGGTGTTTTTTCAAAATTTAGGACGTTTAAAGTGCAAACTAGATATAAAAATAAAAAAGATTTTCTAAAATTTCAATGGTTTTTTTCAAAGTTGAATAGATTTCTTTCAATATTGAATGGGGTTTTTTTTCAATGTTTAGGACATTTTTTAAATTTTAGTGGGTTTTTTTAATTTAAACCAGATTTCAGTAAATAAGGAGTGTTTGTACAATTTCAGTGGGTTTTTTCAAAATTTAAACCAGATTTCAGGAAAGCAGGAGTGTTTGTACAATTTCAGTGAGTTTTTTCAAAGTATAAAAACTCTGAAAAAAACCCACTTAACTGTGAAAAAAATTTACATTATTTTGACAGAACACATTTAACATAAAAAGAACTTTTAAAAGAGAAAAAGACGACGTTTTAAAGACACAAATACGAAAAAAGGATAAAAAGCCCTTACAGCTGTTTCGGAAGCCTAAGAAGGCTTCCCTCATCAGAGGAAAAACAAAAACACGGACGAAGTGAACAGAAACCGTTAATATAGGGCAACAAACTTGTGATGCCACAAGTCGAAATACTAAAACCAAGATTCTAACAGCGTAAAAAAGGCCAACAGCGCAAGCCAGCTACTCACAAAGGAAGAGAGCATTCCAAGCAGATGGTAAAGCTGGCACCACGGAAATGTCGTTGACTAGGTTATTTATATTTTTTCTGATGTAAAAAGTTTCAAGAAAGAACTTTGAAACTTGAGAACTTGAAACTTTTTACATCAGAAAAAATATAAATAACCTAGTCAACGACATTTCCGTGGTGCCAGCTTTACCATCTGCTTGGAATGCTCTCTTCCTTTGTGAGTAGCTGGCTTGCGCTGTTGGCCTTTTTTACGCTGTTAGAATCTTGGTTTTAGTATTTCGACTTGTGGCATCACAAGTTTGTTGCCCTATATTAACGGTTTCTGTTCACTTCGTCCGTGTTTTTGTTTTTCCTCTGATGAGGGAAGCCTTCTTAGGCTTCCGAAACAGCTGTAAGGGCTTTTTATCCTTTTTTCGTATTTGTGTCTTTAAAACGTCGTCTTTTTCTCTTTTAAAAGTTTTACTCTTGACACAAAGGATTTTGTCTTCATAAAAAGAACTCCCTAAAATTTGAAAAAACCCACTTACTATAAAGGAGAAAACCACTTAAGAGGCAGATTTTATAAGGAGCGGGCAGGTCACTATAGTGACCATTTTTGATTTTGATGAAATTTTTATGATGGATACTTCTAATGATTTTAGAATACCCCTATTTTTTCTTTTTCCCGAAAAATTTTTTTTTCGGCCTACAAAAATTCTCAAAGTTGGTCGCGACCCGGTATTTTTTTCGAATCGACATATCTTTGTACAAAATTTTCTCAGTGCATTGAGGGTCAACCAAAGTAATTCTTGTGGTAACAACATGTCCTTAGATAGCTTAATCAAATTCTTTTGTGAATTTCATGGTTCACCTTCCCTGCAAACTGGAAAGGTTCGCCAAACTTTGTCGAAAAAAATGAAAAAATGCCAAATTCGAGCCTTTATTGACCCCAGCATTGAGGGTCAATCACAGTTTTGAGGGTTAAAGTGTGTAGTACTGCTCAGTATTAACTTAATCAGCCCATTGGTTGTATGGTTAACCCTCATGGCAGCAGAAAAATGGCTACTTTCGTAGCTATCAAAACAAAAAGAGGTCATTTTGGTGACCCCGTATTTCAGAGCATTGAGGGTCAATCAATAATTCGAAATATACGTTTCTTAGTACAATACCTCTACTTTAAGAATCAGTTGACAAACCTATGGCGTCTCGATCTGTGATCACGTGAGATTGATTTTTGTAACTTAAAAAATGGAAAAAAGGTCATTTTGGGGACCCTGTATTTCAGAGCATTGAGGGTCAATGACGAACTGGAAATATGCATTTCGTAGTATGAGACCTACCCTTTAAGAAACAATTGACAGAATTATGGAGTCTTGACCTGCGATCACGTGAGATTTATTTTTGTGACTACAAAAACGGAAAAAAGGTAATTTTTGGGATCCTGTATTTCAGAGCAATGAGGGTCAATGACAAACTGGAAATATGCATTTCGTAGTATGAGACCTACCCTTTAAGAAACAATTGACAGAATTATGGAGTCTTGACCTGCGATCACGTGAGATTTATTTTTGTGACTACAAAAACGGAAAAAAGGTAATTTTTGGGATCCTGTATTTCAGAGCAATGAGGGTCAATGACGAACTGGAAATATGCATTTCGTAGTATGAGACCTACCCTTTAAGAAACAATTGACAGAATTATGGAGTCTTGACCTGCGATCACGTGAGATTTATTTTTGTGACTACAAAAATGGAAAAAAGGTAATTTTTGGGATCCTGTATTTCAGAGCAATGAGGGTCAATGACGAACTGGAAATATGCATTTCGTAGTATGAGACCTACCCTTTTAAGAGACAATTGACTGAACTTTGGTATTTTGCCCTGAGAGCACTTGATATTTATTTTTGTAACTAAAGAAACGAAAAAAAAATGAAGTGGGGGCATAGACAATTTAGAAAGGCTTAGCTGGGCCACAGACGGAAAAAGGTTGGGAAACATTGCTCTACTGTAATTTTTTCTTTTATCATCTGCAAATCTAAGGTTCATTTATATTTTTATTTTATTTCAGTATTTCGGTATTGAAGCTGTTGGGGAAATCAAAAAGATAATTTCAAAGATTAAAGAAGATGAAATAACTTGGGAGAAATAACCTTTTTTGTGTTTATTTTTGTTAAAACTTATTCTTTGAAATATTTTACTGTTTTATATGTTTAAGGCTAATGTTTTTCAAATTGTCTTAAATCACTGCTCAAATAAAAATTTAATCTCATTATATGGTTTATTTTTTGGTGGTATTTCCTTTGGAAGACCAAATGTAATTTGAAAATAATTTTTGAAAACAACCTACAAAGCTAATTGTAAGCATCACATATTTTATGTGTTCCCTATGTAGAAAAGTAAGTCTTAGGCGTGCCCGCTGGGCAAAATACCAAAGTTCTGTCAATTTTCTCTTAAAAGGGTAGGTCTCATACTACGAAATGCATATTTCCAGTTCGTCATTGACCCTCATTGCTCTGAAATACAGGATCCCAAAAATTACCTTTTTTCCGTTTTTGTAGTCACAAAAATAAATCTCACGTGATCGCAGGTCAAGACTCCATAATTCTGTCAATTGTGTCTTAAAGGGTAGGTCTCATACTACGAAATGCATATTTCCAGTTCGTCATTGACCCTCATTGCTCTGAAATACAGGATCCCAAAAATTACCTTTTTTCCGTTTTTGTAGTCACAAAAATAAATCTCACGTGATCGCAGGTCAAGACTCCATAATTCTGTCAATTGTTTCTTAAAGGGTAGGTCTCATACTACGAAATGCATATTTCCAGTTCGTCATTGACCCTCAATGCTCTGAAATACAGGGTCCCCAAAATGACCTTTTTTCCATTTTTTAAGTTACAAAAATCAATCTCACGTGATCACAGATCGAGACGCCATAGGTTTGTCAACTGATTCTTAAAGTAGAGGTATTGTACTAAGAAACGTATATTTCGAATTATTGATTGACCCTCAATGCTCTGAAATACGGGGTCACCAAAATGACCTCTTTTTGTTTTGATAGCTACGAAAGTAGCCATTTTTCTGCTGCCATGAGGGTTAACCATACAACCAATGGGCTGATTAAGTTAATACTGAGCAGTACTACACACTTTAACCCTCAAAACTGTGATTGACCCTCAATGCTGGGGTCAATAAAGGCTCGAATTTGGCATTTTTTCATTTTTTTCGACAAAGTTTGGCGAACCCTTCCAGTTTGCAGGGAAGGTGAACCATGAAATTCACAAAAGAATTTGATCAAGCTATCTAAGGACATGTTGTTACCGCAAGAATTACTTTGGTTGACCCTCAATGCACTGAGAAAATGTTGTACAAAGATATGTCGATTCGAAAAAAATACCGGGTCGCGACCAACTTTGAGAATTTTCGTAGGCCGAAAAAATTTTTTTTCGGGAAAAAGAAAAAATAGGGGTATTCTAAAATCATTAGAAGTATCCATCATAAAAATTTCATCAAAATCAAAAATGGTCACAATAATGACCCCCGCATTTCTGCCCGCTCCTTATAAAATCTGCCTCTTAATTTTGAAAAGAAACCAACTTTTTCCGAAAAAACCCTGCTTCTATGGGTTTTTTCAGGGTTTTATTGAAAAAACCCGAAAAAATCCAACCTACTTGGGTTTTTTTTAAAAAAAAACCTGGGTTTTTGCCAACCCTGCTGCGAGGTGACAGTTTTTTTACACCACTTTAGTGTGTAACGTTCCATGTTGTTACGGGGATTTGCGTTCTTCTGATTTGTAATAATCTATCATTTCATTTGGGGCTGTAATGTTTAAACTGATACCCTCCAATCCACGTAATTTAGACCATTGATATATTACGTAGGCCTGTTTTGGGTCATTTTTTATCTCCACCCTTGTCAGTAAAGATAACACTACTGGACAAAAAAAATGGGTCAAAATTCCACAGAAACTTTGAAGGTAGATTCTTATGTAAAATGACCCCCTGAATGCGAATCCGACCCCCGTTTTTCTCAATCAGCCTCAGATTTTCGGGGAACAACCCCTCCCTCTTTTTACGTTTTTCGATGACTTTATAGCTTTGAATTAGATTTTCAGGTTCAAAAAGCATTGCTTTAGTCTTCAGTTGCTTAGTTTTAGTAACTTTTTATGCCCCGACGGGACTTTTAAGTCCCACTTCCTAAAGTTCCAAAGTCGTCCAATTTTCGTCATGTAAGGCCAAATTTCGTTTACTTCTAGTTGCAGTTACGTAAACTTGAAATTTTTGGGACGAGCTGTGCTACTAGGGTTGAATTGAAGCTTATATGCCTAATATACTTATAGGCATAACGCATAAAAAATATACAGCACAAGTTTTCTGAAAAACATAATTGAGGAGCAAACAATCAAACCGTGTTTTCTCCAAAAAAAATAAAAAATAAGTTACTGCTATATTCATGATCTCCACATTAAACTTCACAAAATAATGCTATTATCTTCAACTAAAACAAGTTTTAACCTATTCTAAAACTACTTAGAAAATTGATGTTTCAATCAAAAAGTGTTTCCTCAAGAGCATGTTTTCAGTGAAACAGTGATTCCTCCAGTCACAGCCAATCATAGCTCTTCTTACCCGTCACGTGACCCACTCATTGGTCAGCGTAAAGTTGGTGATGTAAAAATATTGGTGGGGACTTTTTGATACGAATATAATTTCTAATAATAATAGTTCTCTTATTCAATTACAAAATCTCTCTATTCTAAAAAAAAGTTTTTGTAAATGGTTTCCAGAGAAAGGCTTTTTAATTACTGATCCGTATAACATGTTTTTGGTATCAAACTGTTCGGATTCTTTTGAGGATGTGCAAAGTAACCTTAGAATTTCTAAAAAAATTTTCAATTATAAGATATTTCCATTTTTCTGGATTACGGATAAGGTTGCAGTTAACAGCAAGAAACTGACGTACAATTTATTATACCTCCAATCACTATGACCAACCGACGCTATTCATTAATGATGAAAATAATTCCTTTCACGCTTTAAAAATGCGCTTCAAAATATGTACTTTCTAAATAAAATATTTTTAAAAGACTGTTAAGAGTTTTCCAGAAACTCACAGATCTACTATTCAAGTATAGAATTTCACACACCAAAATTAATTGTTTGTAAACATTGAATGCAATGTAGGTTTTGTCTCTTATTATTTTTAATAGCTAAAATCGTATTGTTTAAAAAGTCTGTTTTAAAACTAAAACTTGAATGATAAAACACTAGATATTTTGACGAGTTACTAGGTACTATATTAAATTTAACTGATTCATTGCTGAACGTTTTTGTAAATATTGAATAACAATAGCACGAGCAGACTTAATATTTTCAAGGAAAACGTGTTGATTAAATTATTGATAATTTAACCAATAAATATTCTAACGAATGAAAACGGAGTGCTTCACCACTACCTCTGGTTAGAGGAATATATGAGAAAACTCCAGCTCTCAAGCGTCGCCTCCAACCGTGGACCGGTTTCGCCCTTGTTAGGGCTCATCAGCACGGTATAGGAAGGTAACGCAAGAGAGCGGAGGAAGAGCTTTTAGTCTAGCCGACTATAACGGAAAAAGTGGTGACCATTGATCAGTCCGCCACTATCTGCCGGAATGAACTTCGCATTCCATAGAACAGATTTAATTCCCGAAAGGACAGGTATGAAAACGGAGTGCTTCACCACTACCTCTGGTTAGAGGAATATATGAGAAAACTCCAGCTCTCAAGCGTCGCCTCCAACCGTGGACCGGTTTCGCCCTTGTTAGGGCTCATCAGCACGGTATAGGAAGGTAACGCAAGAGAGCGGAGGAAGAGCTTTTAGTCTAGCCGACTATAACGGAAAAAGTGGTGACCATTGATCAGTCCGCCACTATCTGCCGGAATGAACTTCGCATTCCATAGAACAGATTTAATTCCCGAAAGGACAGGTATGAAAACGGAGTGCTTCACCACTACCTCTGGTTAGAGGAATATATGAGAAAACTCCAGCTCTCAAGCGTCGCCTCCAACCGTGGACCGGTTTCGCCCTTGTTAGGGCTCATCAGCACGGTATAGGAAGGTAACGCAAGAGAGCGGAGGAAGAGCTTTTAGTCTAGCCGACTATAACGGAAAAAGTGGTGACCATTGATCAGTCCGCCACTATCTGCCGGAATGAACTTCGCATTCCATAGAACAGATTTAATTCCCGAAAGGACAGGTATGAAAACGGAGTGCTTCACCACTACCTCTGGTTAGAGGAATATATGAGAAAACTCCAGCTCTCAAGCGTCGCCTCCAACCGTGGACCGGTTTCGCCCTTGTTAGGGCTCATCAGCACGGTATAGGAAGGTAACGCAAGAGAGCGGAGGAAGAGCTTTTAGTCTAGCCGACTATAACGGAAAAAGTGGTGACCATTGATCAGTCCGCCACTATCTGCCGGAATGAACTTCGCATTCCATAGAACAGATTTAATTCCCGAAAGGACAGGTATGAAAACGGAGTGCTTCACCACTACCTCTGGTTAGAGGAATATATGAGAAAACTCCAGCTCTCAAGCGTCGCCTCCAACCGTGGACCGGTTTCGCCCTTGTTAGGGCTCATCAGCACGGTATAGGAAGGTAACGCAAGAGAGCGGAGGAAGAGCTTTTAGTCTAGCCGACTATAACGGAAAAAAGTGGTGACCATTGATCAGTCCGCCACTATCTGCCGGAATGAACTTCGCATTCCATAGAACAGATTTAATTCCCGAAAGGACAGGTATGAAAACGGAGTGCTTCACCACTACCTCTGGTTAGAGGAATATATGAGAAAACTCCAGCTCTCAAGCGTCGCCTCCAACCGTGGACCGGTTTCGCCCTTGTTAGGGCTCATCAGCACGGTATAGGAAGGTAACGCAAGAGAGCGGAGGAAGAGCTTTTAGTCTAGCCGACTATAACGGAAAAAGTGGTGACCATTGATCAGTCCGCCACTATCTGCCGGAATGAACTTCGCATTCCATAGAACAGATTTAATTCCCGAAAGGACAGGTATGAAAACGGAGTGCTTCACCACTACCTCTGGTTAGAGGAATATATGAGAAAACTCCAGCTCTCAAGCGTCGCCTCCAACCGTGGACCGGTTTCGCCCTTGTTAGGGCTCATCAGCACGGTATAGGAAGGTAACGCAAGAGAGCGGAGGAAGAGCTTTTAGTCTAGCCGACTATAACGGAAAAAGTGGTGACCATTGATCAGTCCGCCACTATCTGCCGGAATGAACTTCGCATTCCATAGAACAGATTTAATTCCCGAAAGGACAGGTATGAAAACGGAGTGCTTCACCACTACCTCTGGTTAGAGGAATATATGAGAAAACTCCAGCTCTCAAGCGTCGCCTCCAACCGTGGACCGGTTTCGCCCTTGTTAGGGCTCATCAGCACGGTATAGGAAGGTAACGCAAGAGAGCGGAGGAAGAGTCGGCTAGACTAAAAGCTCGTTATAGTCGGCTAGACTAAAAGCTCTTCCTCCGCTCTCTTGCGTTACCTTCCTATACCGTGCTGATGAGCCCTAACAAGGGCGAAACCGGTCCACGGTTGGAGGCGACGCTTGAGAGCTGGAGTTTTCTCATATATTCCTCTAACCAGAGGTAGTGGTGAAGCACTCCGTTTTCATACCTGTCCTTTCGGGAATTAAATCTGTTCTATGGAATGCGAAGTTCATTCCGGCAGATAGTGGCGGACTGATCAATGGTCACCACTTTTTCCGTTATAGTCGGCTAGACTAAAAGCTCTTCCTCCGCTCTCTTGCGTTACCTTCCTATACCGTGCTGATGAGCCCTAACAAGGGCGAAACCGGTCCACGGTTGGAGGCGACGCTTGAGAGCTGGAGTTTTCTCATATATTCCTCTAACCAGAGGTAGTGGTGAAGCACTCCGTTTTCATACCTGTCCTTTCGGGAATTAAATCTGTTCTATGGAATGCGAAGTTCATTCCGGCAGATAGTGGCGGACTGATCAATGGTCACCACTTTTTCCGTTATAGTCGGCTAGACTAAAAGCTCTTCCTCCGCTCTCTTGCGTTACCTTCCTATACCGTGCTGATGAGCCCTAACAAGGGCGAAACCGGTCCACGGTTGGAGGCGACGCTTGAGAGCTGGAGTTTTCTCATATATTCCTCTAACCAGAGGTAGTGGTGAAGCACTCCGTTTTCATACCTGTCCTTTCGGGAATTAAATCTGTTCTATGGAATGCGAAGTTCATTCCGGCAGATAGTGGCGGACTGATCAATGGTCACCACTTTTTCCGTTATAGTCGGCTAGACTAAAAGCTCTTCCTCCGCTCTCTTGCGTTACCTTCCTATACCGTGCTGATGAGCCCTAACAAGGGCGAAACCGGTCCACGGTTGGAGGCGACGCTTGAGAGCTGGAGTTTTCTCATATATTCCTCTAACCAGAGGTAGTGGTGAAGCACTCCGTTTTCATACCTGTCCTTTCGGGAATTAAATCTGTTCTATGGAATGCGAAGTTCATTCCGGCAGATAGTGGCGGACTGATCAATGGTCACCACTTTTTCCGTTATAGTCGGCTAGACTAAAAGCTCTTCCTCCGCTCTCTTGCGTTACCTTCCTATACCGTGCTGATGAGCCCTAACAAGGGCGAAACCGGTCCACGGTTGGAGGCGACGCTTGAGAGCTGGAGTTTTCTCATATATTCCTCTAACCAGAGGTAGTGGTGAAGCACTCCGTTTTCATACCTGTCCTTTCGGGAATTAAATCTGTTCTATGGAATGCGAAGTTCATTCCGGCAGATAGTGGCGGACTGATCAATGGTCACCACTTTTTCCGTTATAGTCGGCTAGACTAAAAGCTCTTCCTCCGCTCTCTTGCGTTACCTTCCTATACCGTGCTGATGAGCCCTAACAAGGGCGAAACCGGTCCACGGTTGGAGGCGACGCTTGAGAGCTGGAGTTTTCTCATATATTCCTCTAACCAGAGGTAGTGGTGAAGCACTCCGTTTTCATACCTGTCCTTTCGGGAATTAAATCTGTTCTATGGAATGCGAAGTTCATTCCGGCAGATAGTGGCGGACTGATCAATGGTCACCACTTTTTCCGTTATAGTCGGCTAGACTAAAAGCTCTTCCTCCGCTCTCTTGCGTTACCTTCCTATACCGTGCTGATGAGCCCTAACAAGGGCGAAACCGGTCCACGGTTGGAGGCGACGCTTGAGAGCTGGAGTTTTCTCATATATTCCTCTAACCAGAGGTAGTGGTGAAGCACTCCGTTTTCATACCTGTCCTTTCGGGAATTAAATCTGTTCTATGGAATGCGAAGTTCATTCCGGCAGATAGTGGCGGACTGATCAATGGTCACCACTTTTTCCGTTATAGTCGGCTAGACTAAAAGCTCTTCCTCCGCTCTCTTGCGTTACCTTCCTATACCGTGCTGATGAGCCCTAACAAGGGCGAAACCGGTCCACGGTTGGAGGCGACGCTTGAGAGCTGGAGTTTTCTCATATATTCCTCTAACCAGAGGTAGTGGTGAAGCACTCCGTTTTCATACCTGTCCTTTCGGGAATTAAATCTGTTCTATGGAATGCGAAGTTCATTCCGGCAGATAGTGGCGGACTGATCAATGGTCACCACTTTTTCCGTTATAGTCGGCTAGACTAA
The DNA here is from genome assembly GCA_024610705.1 of Tetragnatha versicolor. NCBI lineage: Eukaryota > Metazoa > Arthropoda > Arachnida > Araneae > Tetragnathidae > Tetragnatha > Tetragnatha versicolor. The sequence goes on along the minus strand of JANDEH010000005.1, from coordinate 114,740 downwards.
AAGCTCTTCCTCCGCTCTCTTGCGTTACCTTCCTATACCGTGCTGATGAGCCCTAACAAGGGCGAAACCGGTCCACGGTTGGAGGCGACGCTTGAGAGCTGGAGTTTTCTCAAATATTCTAACTTTTAAGAGAGTGTGCTTCTGGAAAGTTGGTTGACGTTTTTTCTACTAATTGTTATAACGAATGTTTTATAAATAAATAATTTTAGTGAGCAGGGTTTTGTGGGGATTGCGAAGCGATCCGAAAGGCCCTGCGTCAGCAGTTAACGGGGGTTGGCGAGCGATAGCGAGCAGGGGGCGGTAGCTCCCTAGTGATATAAAATAACATTTTAGTAAAATGTGTATTACGTTATTTTAATTCAAAAAGTGTTTTAGCCATGTTGGAAACATTCAAACCATATTTCCTCCCATGTGTTTGATCAAAACTTGATTTCTCCAAATTTCAAATGCAGTTTTTAACAATTAATTTTAAGTTTTTAGGTAAATTATGACTACAAATCTTCTCAGTTACTCGTTATAGAACTAAAAACGACAATAGACGACATTAGTGTGACGTCATTTGCTTGTTTGGATACGTTGATTCCATCCGTGATTGGTTCCGTACGGAATTACTTCCGTCACGGAACCAATCACGAATGGAATCAACGTATCCAAACAAGCAAGTGACGTCATGACTAATGTCGTCTATTAGGTTTTTAAACTAGTTATTTTTTAAGTTATTAGTTTTTTGTGTTTCCTGAAAATCTGTATTTGAAGGAGAAAGCATGGTTTGATTGTTTTACTCCTCAATTTGAGCCATAAAGGGTTAAACCTATTCATTTGTTATAAGTTTTTCCTATTTTATAAATTTGAACCTTTCTTGTCCCCTGGGGGGCAATTTGAAGACTTAAGCAATGTTTTTTCACCCTGAAAATCGAGTTCCAAGTTCTTAAATCGTTAAAAAATGTAAAAAGGGGAAAGGGGCGGTTCCCCGAAAATCTGAGGGTGATGGGAAAAAAACGGGGTTCCGATTCGGATTCAGGGGGTCATTTTACATAAGAATCTGCTTCCAAAGTTTTTGGTGAGTGAAAATCTGAGGGTGATGGAGAAAAACGGGGACCCATTTTTTTGTCGATTAGTGTAATCAGACCCCCTTTCATAATTACGTAAGAAAAACTACCCGACCCATTGTTCTTTTTGTGCAAAATTTTAAGCAGTGTCCTGATTTCAGAAATTCATTGTGCTCTATGAATAGTTAACTTCGTAAAATTTATCCTTGTGAAGTCTTTGAAATGCTAGTTCTGAGAAATATGAATGGCCTCATTCATGAAACATGCTTTGGTGAGTTCCAATCCCAGAAAATTATTACGCTTCGTGAACCTATTGTTAAAATTTTTCTTGTTAGGTCAATATATTTGAAACTTTGTTCCTATTATTTTCGAAAAAATTATTTTTGATCAAACTTTGAAATTATTTATTCAAGAAACAAGATGTTTTCGAAAATGCAGTGTTTTTGCAACATCTAACGTGAGCATCATACATCTCTCCCTTAAGTAAAAATAAGCAAAGATCCCCTTAGGTGCTTACGTAATATTTGAAGGATTTAGTCTCATCTAAGGGTGCCTGGAAATTTTAAAATAACACTTTGCACCCCATTCCTCTCTGACTGTCAGCAAAACCAAAATGATTCTTCTCGTTAAACGAAGCCAATGATGAGGTTACTTGAAAACTTACGCCCAGTTGATTTTTCTGAGAAATCACAATCACCGCTTTAATAATTTGTAAAAAGGTTTTAAGTGAACCATCAGGAATCGATTCATTTATCACCTTAAGGTACTACAGCTATTTCGAGAACGAAACGCCTCTGTTTGCAGATTGATGAGACTATGTTCCTACCGCCAAGAGTAAAACTTTGAGAAGTAAAATCTTTTTTACCAGTGTTTATGAATTACTATCATCTTCAAAATCGAGTGGAAGAAACAGTTTCCAACGCCCCAATAATAATATTTGACTTCAAAAGTTTTTCGTCGTCGCGGTAGAATTTAATATCATAAACCTGCAAACAGAGGCGTTCAGAACAGCTCAAGTATCGTAAGTGATTCACTTATAAACTTTTGAAAGACTCTTAAAGTGGTGATTGTCGATTCGTTTAATAAAAATAAGCCGAGTTATTGGGTATTCTTTGAATTTGTAATTTTCGTATATGAGGAGCAAACAATCAAACCATGCTTTCTCCTTCAAATACAGATTTTCAGGAAACACAAAAAACTAATAACTTAAAAATAACTAATTTAAAAACCTAATTATCGTTTGTTTAGTTCTATAACGAGTAACTGAGAAGATTTGTAGTCATAATTTACCTAAAAACTTAAAATTAATTATTAAAAAATGCATTTGAAATTTGGAGAAATCACGTTTTGATCGAACACATAGGAGGAAACATGGATTGAATGTTTCCAACATGGACAAAACTCTTTTTGAATGAAAATAAGGTAATACACATTTTACTAAAATGTTATTTTATATCATTTTGTAATTCAATAAGAGAAATATTATTATTAGAAATTATATTCGTATCAAAAAGTCCCCACCAATATTTTTACATCACCAACTTTACGCTGACCAATGAGTGGGTCACGTGATGATTAAGAACAGCTATTATTGGCTGTGACTGGAGGAATCACTGTTTCACTGAAAACATGCTCTTGAGGAAACACTTTTTGATTGAAACATCAATTTTCTAAGTAGTTTTAGAATAGGTTAAAACTTGTTTTAGTTGAAGATAATAGCATTATTTTGTGAAGTTTAATGTGGAGATCATGAATATAGCAGTAACTTATTTTTTATTTTTTTTGGAGAAAACACGGTTTGATTGTTTGCTCCTCAATTATGTTTTTCAGAAAACTTGTGCTGTATATTTTTTATGCGTTATGCCTATAAGTATATTAGGCATATAAGCTTCAATTCAACCCTAGTAGCACAGCTTGGGATACTGCGTAAGCATGGGATACTGCGTAAATAGTCCCCTTCATTCTTGAAGACTCTTAGATGTAAGTCAGTGTCCGTCGAAGACAGAAGGGTAAAGGCTTGGAATTTTCTTAAAAAATATTGGAAAAATAGTGATATTTTCAAAGAATTCAACTGTTACGGTTACAGTTAAGAGTCGAAGAAAAACAATATGACCCCCCTTTAATACGCAGGAATAAATTTATAAAAGCTCGCCTGCATTTATGTCCGAGTGCCCTGGGAGAGGCTCAGACTCGAACCGAGGGAGGTTCTATCAGAAGGCCTTATGGATCCGGCATACAGATGCACTAACACACCAAGCCATCCGTTCCTGCGACCAGGCTGGTTCTCTAATTAATTTGAAGTTGATACGTTACCACTTAAAATTAATATCAATTCATGAATAATAAAAAATACAACACAGGGGAAGCCGGGGTTCGATCCAGGGTCCTTCCGACCCGAAACTTGGCGCTCTAGATACTTGGCCATCTGCTCACATGCTGCTGTGAAATTAAAGACCCATCCCAGACTCTTGAATTCTGAAATAGTAAACGATTATTAAAAAACCTAACCGATTAACTAAGATTCCGTTATAATTAGAAAGGAGGAATACAAGATAAAATACGGATCTTCAGTTTTAGCCGAGTCTACTCCGATTGGTTGGTTGAAATTTATCTTGAAAAATATTATTTTTTAAATAAAATAATATACCCGGGGATGGAACCCAGGAACTGCTGCATGCTAAGCAAGCTTGCTACCACTGCTCCAAGGGAGTTCAGTAATTATTAAACTTATTCTGACATATTATGTTCATTGATTCTTTTAGTAGTTGGTAAGTGTGAAATCTTTCAGAAAAAAATTTCTTCAAAGCTTTGGGCTACAATATGTTTTATTTTTATAATGGTGTGAGTGTTGAATAAAATTCTACTTTTCAATTAACAATTTTGTGTTTTATTTAATGTCTCACCAGTAATTAAATTTTTTATTTCAAACCAATATTTACATTTTCTATAAGCTTTTCAGTAGCTTTATTTTTTTTATAATGTAATTTACTCCTTGGCTAGTTTATACATTGGGGTGTCTAACTTTCATGTGCTCAGTATGAGTAGTTTCAACTAAAAATGTTAGCTAAAGATATAAAAAAATTCTAGATATTTAGACATCCAATCTTTATTTGTGCACTTCAACAAAACTTCGTTACAAAAAACAATCAGTAATATGGTTGTAAGAATATTCTCTTGCACTCCACTGGAACGATTTAAGACTTGGTCGATTATTTTACTGGAAGCATTTCAAGAATTTTTCAAAGTTACCAAGACCTCCAAAAAACCATGGTCCCTGTTCACAAAACATAATGTTAGAATCACGTTAACAGAATATCATATCACTGCAAAAGGACAACACAAAAATAAACAAATTTATTAACACTTTTTGTTTTCAGATCGATTTAGTGATTTTGTTTGGAACACTTCTTTATGACACCTTATATCATTGTGTTAGTGTCCTGAATAAGCTTGAAAAGTGTTCTAAAAATAGTGTGAAATAAGTTTAAAATCTGACTGGTTGACGTTCTTCTGCTATGCTTTTAGCGGTTTAAATTTATAGTTTTCCCTTCAGTTACAAAGAGTTTATGACCAGACTTCTTAAAAACCTGGAAGAGCTTATAAAGATCAAAATTATCTGATTTTTCAACATTTGGCAGATTTTTCTGGTTTTAACCCTTTATGCACCAAATTATTTTCCTCATCCTCATCATGTCAAGTTTGCGTAACTGCAACTTTAAGTTAACTAAATTTGGCCTTACATGACGGAGATTGGACGAATTTGGAACATTGGGAAGTGGGACTTACGAGTCTAGTCGGGACAAAAAGGGTTAATTCAAAATTTTCAGGGTAAAATAGATGCGGGGGAAAAGTTCCTCAAGTAGGAATATTGTTATTACGAACGTTTTTTTGAGTAAGTGCAGTGAGCTGTGTTTTGGGAGGATTGCGAAGCAATCCGAAAGTTCCAGCGTGAACAGTTTAGTGGGGGTAAGTGACATTAGCGTGATAATGTGAGTATTGTAAAAGGAGCTGTTAAAGTGTTGCTAAAATTTAAGACGTTAATAGGCTATTAAACAAAGGAATATCATAAGAACTTTGAAAAAAAGTGATATCAACCACACAAACTTATAACTCAGCACAAAATCAATTAAGAAATTATGGTGGAAAAAATACCAGTCTCAAAAAGCAAAGTGAGTTTTTCTGCAGCACTCTTCGTTCCTGTAGAACGGGTTCTTCGGCCGAAAGAGTGTTTCGGCAGCAAAAACAACTTCAACCCGCTCTCTGAAAGCAAGGAGGGAAAGCAAACAATTATGCGATGGGGTAAACAAGGAAATTCTTTGATCCATAGGAAATATTAAATGTGTCTAAATACTGTTTCAAACTAAACTGAAGTTTCCGTAAAAAAACTGCATTTTATTTGCAGGTTCCAGACTTTTAAAACGACAAATAAAGCCTAATATTCAGTCACTAAATTTTTGTCTAATAAAATTAGTCTCAAAAACATTAAGTAGTATTTAACTTGTTCTACCTATTACCAACAAGTAATTCTTAAATTTATCTTAAAAGCTTCAGGGTGCTACTGACTTCAAAACTTCAGAAAACTATTGCAGTAGCGAACTTTTTTTATCTGTCCTAACTCCCTGAACGCACAAAATCCGGAACCTTGATTAATGAGATGTTAAAATATAATAATATCGTTCCGATGGCATTTTTCCCAAATTTCTCTCATGTTAATTTAAATTCCTGTATCAAAGAGTTAATTCAAAATTGGAATTAATTGTTATCTTAAAAATGATTAAATCTTATATTGAAGCAATTTTTTCTATGGGAAACTTGATGCTTGATGATCGCATCCCCAACCATTCAATCCATTGATGACGTCTCCCCAACTCGCATTTATTTTTTAAAAAATTTTCAATTAAAAAAATTAGTAATAAGTCTTTCGCAAAAACAGAAAGAACTTGACCAAAACAAAAGTTAAATTAAATGCAAAATTTGAATAAAAAATTCTTCCGAGTCTTCTTCAAACACAGAAAGAGATAAAAAAACTTACCAAAATAAAAAAGCAAAATTTTTTCTCTTCCGGAAGAAGGTACCTTCAAGGAAAAAATTAATCAACATCCAAAATTGAAGTACTTACTTATCGTTATGTACAGTCGGCTGCAAAAAAAATCTAAACATAGACGATTGTGAGCGATTGGTTGGGGTTAGAAGGATACTGTAACCTCCAATTTTCATGATTTAATGTCCTCTTTAAAACAAGCTATAATTTAAGTCCTTAAGGGGTCATCTACATATTAAAAGAAGCACCAACTTTCGTTTTTCCTATAGGTGACATCAAATGGTATTCCTGTTTCTGAAAGAGCACCCCCTAAAACCCCCAAAATTCAAGTTTTGTATTGTTTGACACACAAACAAAGCCAGGAGAGTTCTAGATTTTGATCCTTACAAACATCAATCCCGCTTGATCAAAATCAAGAATTCAAAGTAAAAAATGAGATTTCAACGTAAATTCGACGAATTTCAACCCCTACTCCTGGCTTTATTTGAGAGATTTTTATTCAGTCCATTCGGTCTGACGACAAGGAGCTCTGACGCACCACCTAGCCGTGGTTAAGGATCCTAACCCCTCACAGGTAATTAAATATTTTAATTCAAAAGTCGAGAAAAAAAAACACGTGACTGGGATTTTTGTTAATTTTTTGCAGTCAAAAAATTTTTCGATCGGCATCAAATTTTGGGTAGCTGCTCATTTTGCATGAAGTATCAATTAATCAAATTAAAAAAATCAAGCAACTTCCTTATTTTATCCATACTTGATGAATGTACAAATTTAATATAAAAATAATTATCTAGTATTGCGTTTTAAAAAGGCCCATGCTAACATATCCTCGAATATAAAAGATAATTCATAAAGTGATTTTTTCACCGCAATTTTTATGATATTGTCAACAATTTTCTCACTAAACTTTTAGTTCCACTTCCTAAAGTTTTTTTTAAACTTGTTTTAACTTTCAAATTATCCGCTAAGGGTGCTGCAGGTCATCTCGATAGATTCTTCATGGTCACTTACTTAGGGGTAGAAATTCTTTCCTTGACCCTAGGAGGCGTTGGTTCCGAATTAAAGGCGTAGAAACACTTATGGACCTCTGACGTAATTTGTGAATAGACCCTTCTGATTTATGATATCACGGGAGATCTTTCACAGCTATTTGTAATAAAAACAGAGTCGATTTGAAAACAGCTGCTGTGTGGAGCAGATCTCATAACTCATACAGCTCAATCATTCCCCTTTTTCAGTTCATTTACACAGTTCTCTGTTTTTCTGTCTAAATTTGTGAAAACTAAATCTTCACCTGGAAAAATACTTGGTGTTTTTTTTACTTCTGAACGGATTTCATGTTAAAAGTGTTTATTGTCTGTTTATAGTTTCCTATGTGCCAAAGGATTTTTTCCCATATACCAGAAGTGAAGTGACAGCTTTGAATGTCTGCTCGATTGTTTTGGGAGTTTTTAATTTGCCCGCATAACTATACTGCTCTTTGAAACTCCTTTACGCATCTTCGCTGATTCGGCAGATTTTCTTTTTTGATCCCCTCATTGCGGTTTTTTCATAGGTTTTTTTAGTGCGACATGCACGTGCATATTTGTTATGAAAAGGGATTGATTATAGATTCAGTTCTCGGCAGTGGTAGAAGTGGGTGAACTAAAAGTGGGGGGATGGCCTTAGAATAACCCAAGTCCCCCCAGAATTTTTTTACTCTATTACCTCCATTAATATTTTTTGCGTGGTATGCGTATATTTCTGAAATCATTAATCCCATAGGGGACATCCATAAATTACGTGAGGTGTTTTTTCCAAAATCTGGACCCCCCCTCCCCCAACGTGAGATTTACCTACAACCTTTAAAAATAATTTTCAATCCTATTCGTTGTATTTTTTGCAGATAATCGTAAAATTTCTAACTTAAAAAGTTGACGTGAGATTTTAATCGACCCCCCCTCCCCCCTTGGTGAGATTTGGTGAGATTTTTCCAAACCCCTCCCCCCCCCTTTTTTTGACCTCACTTAATTTATGGATGACCCCTTAAATAAATCAATATATTTTGAGCATTTTTTTCTGAATTTTGATTGGCCATAATGATTCCTAAGTTTTACCTATACGCTGCTGTTACTTCTTTTTAATTATTTTTTTCAAGAAGAATGAAGAAATTTCTTTTGTGAACCTTTATTTAATTATTGGATTTTAGATTAACCCCTGTTAAACGCAAATATATCAAATACCCCGTGAGTGAATAAATATCATGCAGATAATTTTCAAATGCTTTCATACACAAAACATATCAATTATAATTCAGCATAATAAACATATTATTTCCCGTTTCATTACTTCATAAATTTACATTACCACACAAAATGTCTCTCCTTCGCTTCGCATACTTCACGTAAAACATGAGCGTAGCCAGGGTACCACAGGGGGGGCAAGCAGGGTCAACATTTTTCATGTTTGTGCAGACCAATTTTAAAGCCCAGTGAGGGATGGCCGTGGCCACAGTATATTGTTTCGAGAGGATTATTTGACCTATTATGACACTAATGTGAAAGTTTCGTGGGTAGTGTGGAAAATAAGAGGGTTTTTTGATAATACTTTTCATAATTTGACCCCTAAAAGTAGTTTTGTGACTACGTTTTGGACATAGGCATTGGAGACCATTTAGGTTGCACGAGGTGGATCGGATCACTCCTTGTACAATCTTCAAAATTTTCAAGATAAAAAGCAACATAAGAGACATACGGCCATGGGTTGGAGCTCTTAATTTAAACTTTGATCAGTGCTGGCAAATAATGAAATTTACTTCGGGAGTGGCCCAAAAAATATTTTGCTGTAGTAAATTACTACAGCAATTTAGCTCCAAGCATATTTTATAATATTTACTACAATCAGCTAAACAGAATAAGGCGCATTTGCAATAATTCATCAGATTTAGAGAAAGCTTTGACTATATTTAAAAAGAATTTGAATGATAATGAGTTTCCTGGATTGTTTTGTAACAGAGATAAACTGTAACCGGAGGGTTAAGGTTTATATATACTGGCTAGATTGGGATCGTTTTGAATTTTGAATATTTCACTGGATGATGTGAGTTAGCAATTTTTCTTGTATTGTTATTTTGATTATATTTATGTGTTTTGTTGGATGGCCTTGGGGTTCAGCTGTCGCTTTGCGACAGTTTCAGAAAGGCCGTCCGGGTGTGGGGCGTTGGATGGACCCCCTGATGAGAGTCCAACGCCTCAGACCTTTATCATATTATTTTTCGGTAAATTTTGGCTTGTTTAAATACTAAATGGTGGTCTGGGGGTCCTCCCCCAGAAAATGTTTTAAAATTTTTCGTAGAAAAACTGAGTTTTAACTTAGCTCAGGGGTTCTCAACCTTTTTGACTCCGCGACCCCCTTTTCAGGGAAAATATTTTGGCGACCTCTTTCAGACCTAAATGGTTAAGACTTTACTAATTATCTACCATTTAGTTGTCATTTCACTCGCAATAAGCTGCCGATACATCCTACATTTCCCTCATTCAAAATAGTTCATGCATGAAACGAACTATTCTCTCTAATAACCTATAAGTTTTGACAATTGTGTCAATATATAAAATAATTGTAAATATGACTGTCCTTAATTTTTGTTTCGCGACCCACCGGTTGAGAACCTCTGGCTTAGCTAAAAGTGAAACTAAAAACTAAGAGTGAAGTAAAAGTAAATTACTCAGTATTTAGGGGGGCAACTGCCCCTCTGTGCCCCCCTCTGGCTACGCCCATGATGTCAAATGTTTGTTTATACCCCTCAGCACCAAAAATAGAGGGGGGTGTGGGGGGTCAGAAAATTTTTGAAATTTTGAGCTTAAAAAGTAATGTTTCGACTCATTTTTTGACATTTTGGACCTTTTTTTTGCATACTTAGGGAACCACTCCTTGTACCCTCTGGTATTTTAAAGAGGGGACAATACACATGTTATAAAAAGCCTAATTTTAGGGGAGATTGTACCCCTAACAACCTCTTTGGCCGACAGCCGAGTTTATCACAGACGTGGACTTATTCAACCTTGAAACTACTACTTATTATTTATTTTCTCTCTCTCTCTCTCTCTCTCTCTCTCTCTCTCTCTCTCTCTCTCTCTCTCTCTCTCTCTCTCTCTCTCTCTCTCTCTCTCTCTCTCTCTCTCTCTCTCTCTCTCTCTCCTCTCTCTCTCATCTCTCTCTCCTCTCTCTCTCTCTCTCTCTCTCTCTCTCTCTCTCTCTCTCTCTCATTAAATTTGTCAGCGCAGTGTTTTGAAATGAAACTAGACTGACTCCCATTATATCTTGTAACGCTCGCATTTCATGAAACATTCCAAAGTTACCTGAGATCATTATTTTTGCTGTACTCAATAAAACCATTTGAGGTTTTTGTTTGCACCTGAATTAGTAGCTGTGAAAGTGAGTGATTCACTATTTCCCGTCAACGATCAGCGTTCTTCGGCATAAACACATCTGACCCCCCGTGCCAGAAAGAGCATCTGGTTTCTGTTTCCCTATCTCATGCGTTTGTGCGTTTGAGTATCATTAAAGTTTTTCTCAATATGCTTGGTGTGATGTCGATGTCGCTTTTTGCAAACTGTACACTTATTTTTATGGCATTTTTACAGATGAGCGCCACCTGGTGGAAAGAGTCACTTCTTGGCCTGAACAAAAACATTATAAAACCCAACCTTTGATATTTTTTCAAATGGCAAAATTTGAGGAAATGTGTTTAAAAAAAACTCAGATTATCACAAACATAATATATTAGGCAGAGTAAAAAAGTAAAAATTAAATAAAATTGAATATATTTGTTTTTTATAGCTGCTTGGTAACTCCGATAACACCTTTATATTTTCTTCAAGCAACACAACCTCCCCAGTTGGTATAAGATACTAAATTATAATTAGTACATAGATAGATGTTTTCTTGACAATGGAACTTGAATAAGTTTTCAAAATATTTTGTTAATTAAAAATTGTGTTTTGCTTAAGTTTCTTTTCAACCTATCGTACTGTGTGTCTACAACAAGTACATCAAATGTCTGTTTAACATGAAAATAATTACTCTTGAAATTCCACTTAATTTGCTAGGTTTTAATTTATTTTTTTATCATAAAATAAACTGACATCTGAACATACTGTACAGTATTTTTGCTTCCTTGCCACTGAGATATATTGAATTCCAATGTATCGTGTTTAACGATATTGTCTTACTTCCCTTTCATTTTAAGGTAGTGATACTTTCGTCTTTTTTTTAGCTCCGAAATAAAGCTATCGGTTTTCCTCGTGACCTTGTCTAAGGAAGACTCATCGGTTGGTGTTGGTCATTTCTGCTGGATTTAGCACCCGTTTTCTACATCTCAGGCAAGTGTGTATGACTCGAACTTTGTATCAAGAGAACTTTTAACCTTTCATTTAAATAAATAAATAATTTTTAATGAAATGTTTTTTCAAATTTTGACGAGCACATATTAATCCCAAGCAACGTTTACATCTGCACCCTATAAGTGTTCTTTTTTTCTCCAGTATTCCCCCTTACACCCCCTCTATAAACACTTGAGGTTTACTTCACCCTTAATACCATTTGCATTAAGACACCTGTAATTAAAATAGAGTTTTCTTTAGAACTTTTTGAGGTACATAGTACTTAGTACTTTTTTGCGTTTATGAAAAATGATTTAACAAGTAGAATTAGGGGTCTCTCCCTCAGAAAATTTTAGAAATTTGACCCGCTCATTGGTAAGCGGCAGAAAATTAAATGTAGGGAGAAAATTAAATAATTAAAATTCCTTTTTAATCGTCTCACTATGAATAAAAAGACGATTATAATTACCCCTTGAAAATCCAATAACACCTTTAGATTTTTCTCAAGCTACACAATGGAACTTTGATATAATATGTTTTCAAAATATTTTATTAGATTTTGAAAACCTAAGGTATTTATTTTAATTAAATTGTAACAAAATTATTTTGGTCGTAAAAAAGTTAAAAAAAAACAAATTTATTACCCAAAGTTACGACATTAAAGATCCGTAGTGCTGTATAAAATATATTGCTATTTATTTTTTGTATTAGTTAACAAATTGTTTTTTGCAATTAAAGTTAAAACTTGACTCATAAATTCCTGTCACCCGCAAAACCTGCTGTGCTATTTAATAAATCCAATAAGCCCCAAAAAATCTGTTAAACCCAAAACTATGTCTACCTTGGTTATCTTTTAAAGCAGGTAGGGGCAACCTTTTTGAACCTGCGGGCTAGACTCATATAGTAGACTCATACTGATTTCATATAGTAATTCAAAAATAATCATCAGAAATATGCTGTAATATTTATTTGTTTTTATCATCAACAAAGAAGTACATAAAAGTGAGGACCTGAGAGCCAGAGTGGACCAACCTCAGCAGCTGTTATTTCGAGAAAAACGCTTTACAAAATTTTAGTAACGTAAGTAATTTTAGTACAAAAATTAGAATGGACCAAGTGGCTTGATCCATTCTGGCATTAAATTTTTGTGCGATTTCAATTACTAGATCAAACGAAAAAGTGATGCCATCTTGTGGGAACTAAAAAAGTGCATTGTTTTCTAACTTAAATCAATAGATGTCTCTACATTCTACTGAAAATTTTTTTAAAAACGCTTTTTCATTTTTTGTGGGTTGGTCCACTCTGGCTCTCAGCTCCTCAGGTATAATCCAATTTAAGGCTTTTAAATCATTGTTGAAAAAGGACTGCGAACCACTCTGTGCTGCGAATTTTGAAGAGCCGAAGCAAAACAACCAACCAATTTTCGGTAACGCAAAAGCACTCTCAAGCGCACACAGGTGGAAATCGCGAATTTCCTGGCCAAAACCCAAAAAATGAAATTGAATCTGTACATTTAAAAAATCGTTTGCACGAATCTTAATAGTATGAAGAATCTTACTCCAATTTTGTTTTTATTTCAATTCACTAGGGAGCTACCGCCCCCTGCTCGCTATCGCTCACCAACCCCCGTAAACTGCTGACGCAGGACCTTTTAGAATTGCTTCGCAATTCCCAAAAATTCCTACTCGCTGAACCTAATACACTTTATAAAACAATTAAACAATTTACAGAAAAAATGTCAACCAACTTTCCAAAAATACGTCACCAAATCGAATCCCCTCCATGAATAAATCTCCCTTAAAAGTTTAAATATATATTAACTAGAACTTATCAAAAATTTAAACGAAATGTTTTTATTCATTCTTCAATATCCATCTTAATTATTTTTAATCTATGATTATAAAAATAACTAATTCCAATTGTTTATCAATATTCGGACAAAAAACCATTATTTTAAAGTAACTCGTTAGTATAATATGCCTAGTGTTTATCATTTATATTTTTTTTAAACCCAGACTTGTTAAACAATACCGTTAAAGCAATTGAAAATAATAAGAGACAAAACAACACTCTATGTTTACAATTTTAATTTCGATAAAATCAGACTATTTCTATATGGATTCTGATGTAGGAGGTAATTACAACCCATACACATATTTTTTAATTATTATTATAGTGATTAGATAGATTTATAAGAATTCTAACAGAACACGTTTTTCTATTGTTCAATATTTAATATCGGAATGTTTGATGAACAAAAAAGTATCAGATTCCACCATATCCCGCGGTGATTTCAGATGTTTTTTATGTATTGACATGTTTGTTTGTTTGTTTGTTTGGAGACATACATTTTCAGGTCTGTGTGCTTGATCTCAAGGATCCGCTTATAAACCCTCGTCAATTAAGACAACACAAATTGAATTTTACTGACACATAGAGAGAGAGAAAATACACCCAGGGCTAGGCCGGAATCGAACCGACGACGGTACAGCGCGCAGGCTGCTAGCGTGGTGGGCAGCGAGTAAACCAACCAGGCTAATCCGTCCCCATGTATTGACATGTTAACTTAAAGTTTTGATGAAAATTAGCTGCGAATATTAGCGATTCTTGAAATTTAAGCTCATAAACCAATACTCGATTTAGTGACTAATGCGTATGTTTATATTAGTTTCATGTTCTGATGGTATAAAAATAGGAAGAAAGGAATTAATTAAGTTTTATAATGAAACTCAAGCATCCATAGACGAAAAAAATTTAATAATATGATTAATGAAGTCCATTTTTTGTATGGGTAAAACGATTTATCTGCGGAGTCGAAACCAGTCGAAACGTGTGTTGATCCAGTTTGTTTGGTCAGGAAATAAAACGTGCAAAGGCTTTTAATAAAGAAACATTCAGTAACCACATAATTTTCTCTAAAATGACACTTTTCTTAAATTTAAATGATATTTTAGAAGACTATTAAAAATATTGATTTATTAAGTATTTGTAATATTTCAAATAATTTTCTTTTGTTATTTATCAAGTTTTATGCAAATAAGAGGTTTTGGCCAGGAATTTTACAATTCCCGCCTGTGTGAAGCGGTAAGAACGGGAAACTTCCGGTAACGTCGGCTTTTTTGGGTATTGAATAAGCCTTATAACTTACGGTTATGATCAAGTTTAGCCTTGACTATATAATTATTTTCATGACATTCTTTAAAAATAATTTCCATTTGGCACCAAAAGTTAATTTTCCCGATGATCTGATTGCATGAAGATTGCTGAATGCAAGAGACCGCATATTTTAATCTTTTTTCAGTTTCCGAGTTATTGATTTCTATATATGTCTGTCTTTTTGGGACACCCTGTACTTATTAACCTTAATCTGCAATCGACTGAAATCTGATTGAATACTTTGTTTTTAAATAAAGTGTTTTGATTTCAAATAACAGTGAGGTATTCTCACGTTTTGAGATTAAATTTTACTAAAAAATAGATAAAAAACCCATGAAGAATGACGTTTACATCAAGTATTATCTTAGCCTAGTTTCTGCGCTATAAATTTTTGAAATTTCGTTTTTTGTTTGGGCGCGAAAACCCTTTCGAATCACAAATCATGCGCTGTGATGTCACATCCAATAGAAGCCCGTTTTCTGATAACGTGACTTTTCTGGCGTTTTGGCAGAAATAAAATTCAATTTTAAGTTATTTAAAACACATTTTTGAACTTAAAAATCAGAAATTTGGGAGTTTTAAACCATAATGTATCAAAAAAGTATAAAATCAAGCCCATCCCTCACTCATGCAAATAACTCATTATAAATAAATTGCATTCATAATTGATATTTTTAAAATTTCATAATTTTAAATTCCAAAGAAACACAAATCAGTCATGATTAACTAATAATTAATTCTATGACTTACTGATTAGTTATATTAAAGTATTGAAAAATTAATATTAACCCGATATTCTCAAACAACACGCAAATTTTATTTCGAAAGAACTCAAAACTTCCATGCAAAAAATCGGAGTAACGGCCCACCTGAAAAACGCGATCATTATATTATTGTAATTGTAACTATAAGTACGCATAACCTCAATTTTTCATTGAGTCAAATTGATCATTGATCGACTAAAATTGGGGATTTCTACTCTACGCCATCTGCCATGCTTATTTATTTGAGCGATCAGCTGATTGGGTGAAAAAACGCATCCTCCCCTGGCGCGCCCAATCAGACAAAATGGATTAGTCCTAAACTTTGCGCGTTGTCTTTGTTTTCGTCGTCGTCATTATCGGCTGCTTTCAAAGCAAACAAGATGGCTCCTGTTGTGTGCGTTCTGGATCCACGGGCGAGTAAACCTCTTCGATTTAGTAGTTTTTGTCCCTTGATATCTTCTCAGCGCATCCTTGGATACCTTTCAATGTGAGTACCCTTACTTCTTTTGGGTTTTATTCGTGATATAAGTGATACGATGTCAATGTTCGAACTTCGTCTTCAAGCGTTCTATAGCGAAATGGTGTCTGTGTTGTTGGTAAAACCGTGTTCTTTTTTTATTATTGTTCGTTTTGTGCTTAATAGTGTAGTATTAAGAAGTGTTATATTTATTTAACCATTTATTTATTTACCATCGTGATAAAAGCGCCTAATTTATATATAAGGGTTTTTCGTTCTATTATAGCATAAATGCATCTTGTAGTTATGAAGCAATTCGAATCATCAAAGAAATTTATTTAAAATGTTAGTTGTATGCTTCATGTGTCTACGGAAACGATAGAGTTCTTGAGTATATATAGTTTTAGAAATTAGGGAAAATCATATTACTGGCGTTTGTGGTTTTAATGAGCGAATTTATGTTCGAAATGACGAGTAGGCTTAACTACTTCAGTCTCTATGCTGAGTAGTTACTGTGCCGTCCTGTGCTTAATTTTACACGTCAAGCTTATAAACTTTAAATTCATTTTAAGTTTGTATGTACAAGTGTTTCATGCTTTTGGGTCTATACTACATCTTGATTTGAAGCTAAGACAGATCAAATTAGGATGTTTTCTTCTTTGATGAGACTGTATTTCGAAGGTTTATTTTTTAATTTTATAAATTTGATTGCATTTAACTTTTAATCCTTCGATTGAAATGTTAATAATGTGTTCGAAGGTTTAAGTATGATCAATTGGGCTTAGTGTCTGATCTCTTCTTCATTGCCTGGAGTTACTGCATTTATTTTATTAATTTCCATGTATTTAATATGAATATCAAATTAATCAGTTGTAAACAGACTCATGAAATACTAGGTATTAATTCTGAAGATTAAGTATAAATATACACTTTTAAAAAGAGATGTCTACCTCTGGTATTTGTTTCTCAAATAGCATCTACGTGTTTTAGTTGAAAATAGTAATTATCTTTAACATATCTTTCTTAACGAATGATGATTTTGCAATGATAATGTGAGAAAGATCCTTCATGGACAAAGTAATGGACATGGTATTGTTTATGTGCAAAATGTCGATAAACAACTACCAAGGTTTTAACTCTTCTAAATTTCAATTAAGCTACTTTTATGAATAGTTTATGATTTATGTATAAAAAATAAAAAAGGAAACTATTGGAAAGAAATACAGGTGTGTGAAAAAAATTTAGAGCTAAAAGATATTCATAAACAATTTTTTGAGTGTAATTTACCTTAAGAAAAACTTTTTGTTTGAAATTTGAAATAAATTCAAGTTTGCCCTATCCAATTCTTTCTATAAGGGGAAAAAATGCTGTCTAGTCTCCAGAGATATTTAGAATTTTTTACTCATTTAAAAATATATTCTTTGATGGTCAGAAACCATTGTGGTCTTATCAAAGCAGTTAAATTTAAAATTTTTGATTTCTTTTTTTTAATATGCAGTAATGTTAATTTAAAAATTCTGAAAACAAAAGTTAAAATATTGTCTCAAAAAACTTCGAATAATATTAGTAGATGGATTGGGATGAAGAAAAATCTTGATCTTTATTCCAAAATAAAAAAAATATTTTCATATCTAACTTTATTATATATTTTCATTTTAATTAAGATTTTCATTTTAATTAAGACATAATTAAGATTATTCATGTTATCTTGGCAATTAAATACTTCCTACAGCAACATCAGGAGCTTGAAAAAATATATTTCTCAAATAAGAAAAATGAGTGTCTCAAGATTCTGTACTGACGATGAATCCATATGGTATTTTGCAATGTTTTATCTGATATTTTTTCTTACATTATATTGACAACAAAACTATACTGAAAATTAATTAAAATACTGATGAGTTAACTTAAGAAAACAGTACATTGGCTTAGCAAATGTTATTCAAGATATCATGCACTATAAGATGATATGATGCATTAGAAATTAACACCAGTTCTTAGGTCCTTATTCAAAAATTTAAAAATATTAATTCTTTTCAACAATATTTTAACAGGAATCCTTATTTGGGTTTCCTATACCTTAAAATTGTCAAGGATATCGAGCTGGCTGAACCCATTTCCAATCCTCTTATCTTCGCAGTCTTCTAAAGCCAAAAACATCAGTAATTTACACAGAGAAGATACTGGGTCTCTAATTTTTCCTGTGATGACCATAAAAATGTCACACATAAAAATGCAGTTGAAGATGCAGCTTATAAAAAATTTATTCTCTATTATATTATAACATTAAGTATTAATATTTATACCAGGGTTAGTTTACTTAAGAACACTCAGCTGATGTAAGTAAGATATCATATAAAATATAAAAGCATGCTATATGGAAATTAACAACAGTGTTTTCAGCCCTTATTCCAAAGTTTAAGCACTCTTTAATAACTTTCTAATAATATAAATATTAAATTCTATCAGCACAAATGATTTTGCCCAACATTCTGAAGAATATATGATGTATTGGAAAGAAAATAAATTTAAAGGTTCTTCTTCAAAAATGGAAAAAAAACATACTAAGTAAGGTTGAATCTTTCTGCTAATATTTAAGAATGAAAACTGATTTATTTCAAATTGACAGTGAATATTTTAATGGACCTATTTCCAATCCTCTGATCTTAGCAGTAAATAAACTGCTTTTAACCAGCCATAATCATTCAAAAAATGGGCTGAAGTTGTCCATTTAATGTGGACAAAAATATAATTCATTTAGTTTTAAGAGAGAACAGACTGTGTCCAAAGGTTTCTCTGATTTTAAAAGACCAACATGTGTCTGGTCACTGCTAGTTTTAAACCTTGCTGATGATACAAATATTAAATTACCTCAGCTATTGGATTTTGTACAATATTATGTCAAAGATGAGAGGATGTATTGGAAAAGAAAGATATTTAAAGTTCCTTATTCAAAAATGAAAAAAAAACACAATAAGGTTAGGTTGAATCTTTTTATTAGTATTTCTCAGAATGAAACATGATTTATTCCAAATTGACAGTATATATTTTACTGAACCCACTTCCAATCCTCTGATCTTAGCAGTGAAAAAACTGCTTTTAACCAGCCATAATCATTCATAAAAAATGGCTGCAGTTGTCCATTTTATGTGGACAAAAATATAACTCATTTAGTTTTAAGAGAGAACAGGCTGTGTCCAAAGGTTTCTCTGATTTTAAAAGGCCAACATTTGTCTGGTCACTGCTAGTTTT
Organism: Tetragnatha versicolor; assembly: GCA_024610705.1. Classification (NCBI taxonomy): domain Eukaryota; kingdom Metazoa; phylum Arthropoda; class Arachnida; order Araneae; family Tetragnathidae; genus Tetragnatha; species Tetragnatha versicolor. The sequence continues at coordinate 95,661 of JANDEH010000005.1, read as the reverse complement.
AAACCTTTCTGATGATACAAATATTAAATTACCTCAGCTATTGGATTTTGTACAATATTATGTCAAAGATTAGAGGATGTATTGGAAAAGAAAGATATTTAAAGTTCCTTATTCAAAAATGAAAAAAAAACACAATAAGGTTAGGTTGAATCTTTTTATTAGTATTTCTCAGAATGAAACATGATTTATTCCAAATTGACAGAGGGGATATTTTACTGGACCTATTTCCAATCCTCTTATCTTAGCAGTGAAGAAACTGTTTTTAACCAGCCATAATCATTCATAAAAAAAGGCTGATGGATCCATTTATTATCCATTTTATGGACAAAAATAGAATTAATTTAGTTTTAAGAGAGAACAGGCTGTGTCCAAAGGTTTCTCTGATTTTAAAAGACCAAAATATCTCTGGTCCTACTTGAGCAATGAATTAACATTGCTACATTTAAACCTTGCTGAGCATATCTATATACTATCTCAGCAAATCTAATTTTGTACAGTTTATGTAAAAGATCAGAGGATGTATTGGAAGAGAAATCTATTTAAAGGTCCTTATTCAAAAATGAAAAAAAAAACATACTAAGGTTAGGTTGAATCTCTTTATTAATTTCTCTCAGAATGAAACATGATTTATTCAAAATTGCAAGGGAATATTTTACTAGACCTATTTCCAATCCTCTGATCTTAGCAGTGAAGAAACTGCTTTTAACCAGCCATAATCATTCATAAAAAAAGGCTGATGGATCCATTTATTATCCATTTTATGGACAAAAATAGAATTAATTTAGTTTTAAGAGAGAACAGGCTGTGTCCAAAGGTTTCTCTGATTTTAAAAGACCAAAATATCTCTGGTCCTACTTGAGCAATGAATTAACATTGCTACATTTAAACCTTGCTGAGCATATAAATATATTGTCTCATCAAATATAATTTTGTACAACATTATGTAAAAGATCAGAGGATGTATTGGAAGAGAAATCTATATAAAGGTCCTTATTCAAAAATGAAAAAAAAACATACTAAGGTTAGGTTGAATCTCTTTATTAATTTCTCAGAATGGAATATGATTTTTTCCAAATTGAAAGGGTATATTTTACTGGACCTATTTCCAAACCTCTGATCTTAGCAGTAAAGAAACTGCTTTTAACCAGCCATAATCATTCATAAAAAATGGCTGCAGTTGTCCATTTTATGTGGACAAAAATATAACTTATTTAGTTTTAAGACAGAACAGGCTGTGTCCAAAGGTTTCTCTGATTTTAAAAGGCCAACATTTGTCTGGTCACTGCTAGTTTTAAACCTTGCTGATGATACAAATATTAAATTACCTCAGCTATTGGATTTTGTAATATATTATGTCAAAGATAAGAGGATGTATTGGAAAAGAAAGATATTTAAAGTTCCTTATTCAAAAATGAAAAAAAAACACAATAAGGTTAGGTTGAATCTTTTTATTAGTATTTCTCAGAATGAAACATGATTTATTCCAAATTGACAGTATATATTTTACTGGACCTATTTCCAATCCTCTGATCTTAGCAGTAAATAAACTGCTTTTAACCAGCCATAATCATTCCAAAAATGGCTTGCAGTTGTCCATTTTATGTGGACAAAAATAGAATTAATTTAGTTTTAAGAGAGAACAGGCTGTGTCCCAAGGTTTCTCTGATTTTAAAAGACCAAAATATCTCTGGTCCTACTTGAGCAATGAATTAACATTGCTACATTTAAACCTTGCTGAGCATATAAATATATTGTCTCATCAAATATAATTTTGTACAACAATATGTAAAAGATTAGAGGATGTATTGGAAGAGAAATCTATATAAAGGTCCTTATTCAAAAATGAAAAAAAAACATACTAAGGTTAGGTTGAATCTCTTTATTAATTTCTCAGAATGAAATATGATTTTTTCCAAATTGAAAGGGCATATTTGACTGGACCTATTTCCAAACCTCTGATCTTAGCAGTAAAGAAACTGCTTTTAACCAGCCATAATCATTCATAAAAAATGGCTTGAAGTTGTCATATTTATGTGGACAAAATAGAATTAATTCTGTTTTAAGAGAGAACAGGCTGTGTCCCAAACTTTCTCTGATTTTAAAAGTCCAAAATATCTCTGGTCCTACTTGAGCAATGAATTAATATTTGCTACATTTAAACCTTGCTGAGCATATCAATATACTATCTCAGCAAATCTAATTTTGTACAGTTTATGAAAAAGATCAGAGGATGTATTGGAAGAGAAATCTATTTAAAGGTCCTTATTCAAAAATGAAAAAAAAAGACATACTAAGGTTAGGTTGAATCTCTTTATTAATTTCTCTCAGAATGAAACATGATTTATTCAAAATTGCAAGGGAATATTTTACTAGACCTATTTCCAATCCTCTGATCTTAGCAGTGAAGAAACTGCTTTTAACCAGCCATAATCATTCATAAAAAAAGGCTGATGGATCCATTTATTATCCATTTTATGGACAAAAATAAAATTAATTTAGTTTTAAGAGAGAACAGGCTGTGTCCAAAGGTTTCTCTGATTTTAAAAGACCAAAATATCTCTGGTCCTACTTGAGCAATGAATTAACATTGCTACATTTAAACCTTGCTGAGCATATAAATATATTATCTCAGCAAATATAATTTTGTGCAATATTATGTAAAAGATCAGAGGATGTATTGGAAGAGAAATCTATTTAAAGGTCCTTATTCAAAAATGAAAAAAAAAACATACTAAGGTTAGGTTGAATCTCTTTATTAATTTCTCTCAGAATGAATTATGATTTATTCCAAATTGACAGGGAATATTTTACTGGACCTATTTCCAATCCTCTGATCTTAGCAGTGAAGAAACTGTTTTTAACCAGCCATAATCATTCATAAAAAATGGCTTGAAGTTGTCATATTTATGTGGACAAAAATAGAATTAATTCTGTTTTAAGAGAGAACAGGCTGTGTCCCAAGGTTCTCTGATTTTAAAAGTCCAAAATATCTCTGGTCCTACTTGAGCAATGAATTAACATTGCTACATTTAAACCTTGCTGAGCATATCAATATACTATCTCAGCAAATCTAATTTTGTACAGTTTATGTAAAAGATCAGAGGATGTATTGGAAGAGAAATCTATTTAAAGGTCCTTATTCAAAAATGAAAAAAAAAAGACATACTAAGGTTAGGTTGAATCTCTTTATTAATTTCTCTCAGAATGAAACATGATTTATTCAAAATTGCAAGGGAATATTTTACTAGACCTATTTCTAATCCTCTGATCTTAGCAGTGAAGAAACTGCTTTTAACCAGCCATAATCATTCATAAAAAAAGGCTGATGGATCCATTTATTATCCATTTTATGGACAAAAATAGAATTAATTTAGTTTTAAGAGAGAACAGGCTGTGTCCAAAGGCTTCTCTGATTTTAAAAGACCAAAATATCTCTGGTCCTACTTGAGCAATGAATTAACATTGCTACATTTAAACCTTGCTGAGCATATCAATATACTATCTCAGCAAATCTAATTTTGTACAGTTTATGTAAAAGATCAGAGGATGTATTGGAAGAGAAATCTATTTAAAGGTCCTTATTCAAAAATGAAAAAAAAAAGACATACTAAGGTTAGGTTGAATCTCTTTATTAATTTCTCTCAGAATGAAACATGATTTATTCAAAATTGCAAGGGAATATTTTACTAGACCTATTTCTAATCCTCTGATCTTAGCAGTGAAGAAACTGCTTTTAACCAGCCATAATCATTCATAAAAAAGGCTGATGGATCCATTTATTATCCATTTTATGGACAAAAATAGAATTAATTTAGTTTTAAGAGAGAACAGGCTGTGTCCAAAGGTTTCTCTGATTTTAAAAGACCAAAATATATCTGGTCCTACTTGAGCAATGAATTAACATTGCTACATTTAAACCTTGCTGAGCATATAAATATATTGTCTCATCAAATATAATTTTGTACAACATTATGTAAAAGATCAGAGGATGTATTGGAAGAGAAATCTATATAAAGGTCCTTATTCAAAAATGAAAAAAAAAACATACTAAGGTTAGGTTGAATCTCTTTATCAATTTCTCAGAATGAAATATGATTTTTTCCAAATTGAAAGGGCATATTTTACTGGACCTATTTCCAATCCTCTAATCTTAGCAGTGAAGAAACTGCTTTTAACCAGCCATAATCATTCACAAAAAAAGGCTGATGGATCCATTTATTATCCATTTTATGGACAAAAATAGAATTAATTTAGTTTTAAGAGAGAACAGGCTGTGTCCCAAGGTTTCTCTGATTTTAAAAGACCAAAATATCTCTGGTCCTACTTGAGCAATGAATTAACATTGCTACATTTAAACCTTGCTGAGCATATAAATATTTTCTCAGCAAATATAATTTTGTACAATATTATATAAAAGATCAGAGGATGTATTGGAAGAGAAATCTATTTAAAGGTCCTTATTCAAAAATGAAAAAAAAACTACTAAGGTTAGGTTGAATCTCTTTATTAATTTCTCTCAGAATGAATTATGATTTATTCCAAATTGACAGGGAATATTTTACTGGACCTATTTCCAATCCTCTGATCTTAGCAGTGAAGAAACTGTTTTTAACCAGCCATAATCATTCATAAAAAATGGCTTGAAGTTGTCAAATTTATGTGGACAAAAATAGAATTAATTCTGTTTTAAGAGAGAACAGGCTGTGTCCCAAGGTTTCTCTGATTTTAAAAGTCCAAAATATCTCTGGTCCTACTTGAGCAATGAATTAACATTGCTACATTTAAACCTTGCTGAGCATATCAATATACTATCTCAGCAAATCTAATTTTGTACAACATTATGTAAAAGATCAGAGGATGTATTGGAAGAGAAATCTATATAAAGGTCCTTATTCAAAAATGAAAAAAAAACATACTAAGGTTAGGTTGAATCTCTTTATTAATTTCTCTCAGAACGAAACATGATTTATTCAAAATTGCAAGGGAATATTTTACTGGACCTATTTCCAATCCTCTGATCTTAGCAGTGAAGAAACTGCTTTTAACCAGCCATAATCATTCATAAAAAAAGGCTGATGGATCCATTTATTATCCATTTTATGGACAAAAATAGAATTAATTTAGTTTTAAGAGAGAACAGGCTGTGTCCAAAGGTTTCTCTGATTTTAAAAGACCAAAATATCTCTGGTCCTACTTGAGCAATGAATTAACATTGCTTTATTTAAACCTTGCTGAGCATATAAATATTTTATCTCATCAAATATAATTTTGTACAACATTATGTAAAAGATCAGAGGATGTATTGGAAGAGAAATCTATATAAAGGTCCTTATTCAAAAATGAAAAAAAAAACATACTAAGGTTAGGTTGAATCTCTTTATTAATTTCTCTCAGAATGAAATATGATTTATTCAAAATTGCAAGGGAATATTTGACTGGACCTATTTCCAAACCTCTGATCTTAGCAGTAAAGAAACTGCTTTTAACCAGCCATAATCATTCAGAAAAAATGGCTTGAAGTTGTCCATTTTATGTGGACAAAAATAGAATTAATTTAGTTTTAAGAGAGAACAGGCTGTGTCCCAAGGTTTCTCTGATTTTAAAAGACCAAAATACCTCTGGTCCTACTTGAGCAATGAATTAACATTGCTACATTTAAACCTTGCTGAGCAAAGAAATATTTTATCTCAGCAAATATAATTTTGTACATCATTATGTAAAAGATCAGAGGATGTATTGGAAGAGAAATCTATTTAAAGGTCCTTATTCAAAAATGAAAAAAACATACTAAGGTTAGGTTGAATCTCTTTATTAATTTCTCTCAGAATGAAATATGATTTATTCCAAATTGAAAGGGAATATTATACTGGACCTATTTCCAATCCTCTGATCTTAGCAGTAAAGAAACTGCTTTTAACCAGCCATAATCATTCATAAAAAATGGCTTGAAGTTGTCCATTTTATGTGCACAAAAATAGAAATAATTTAGTTTTAAGAGAGAACAGGCTGTGTCCCACGGTTTCTCTGATTTTAAAAGACCAAAATACCTCTCGTCCTACTTGAGCAATGAATTAACATTGCTACATTTAAACCTTGCTGAGCATTTAAATATTTTATCTCAGCAAATATAATTTTGTACAATATTATGTAAAAGATCAGAGGATGTATTGGAAGAGAAAGATATTTAAAGTTCCTTATTCAAAAATGAAAAAAAAACACAATAAGGTTAGGTTGAATCTTTTTATTAGTATTTCTCAGAATGAAACATGATTTATTCCAAATTGACAGGGAATATTTTACTGGACCTATTTCCAATCCTCTGATCTTAGCAGTGAAGAAACTGTTTTTAACCAGCCATAAGCATTCATAAAAATGGCTTTTAAAGTTGTCAAATTTATGTGGACAAAAATAGAATTAATTCTGTTTTAAGAGAGAACAGGCTGTGTCCCAAGGTTTCTCTGATTTTAAAAGTCCAAAATATCTCTGGTTCTACTTGATTAATGAATTAACATTGCTACATTTAAACCTTGCTGAGCATATGAATATATTATCCCTGCAAATATAAATTTGTACAACATTATGTAAAAGATCAGAGGATGTATTGGAAGAGAAATCTATTTAAAGGTCCTTATTCAAAAATGAAAAAAAAAACATACTAAGGTTAGGTTGAATCACTTTATTAATTTCTCTCAGAATGAAACATGATTTATTCCGAATTGACAGGGAATATTTTACTAGACCTATTTCAAATCCTCTGATCTTAGCGGTGAAGAAACTGCTTTTAACCAGCCATAATCATTCATTTAAAAAATGGCTGATGTTATTCATTTTATACATAGAATATAAATCATTGTTTTAACAGAGAACTGGCTCTGTCCCAAGGTTTCTCTTATTTTAAAAGACCAAAATTTTTCTAATCCTACTATATCAGGGTATGAATATTAGATTCTCTCAGTAAATAGTATTTTGTGCAACCTAATGTAGATGATCAGAGGATGAATGTTCAGAATACAGTGAAGATCTCTTTTTCAAGTATTTCTGAAAAATAACTAGAACTATGTTTGTTAGGAGAACAGTTAAGAAAATGCTTTTAACCGTTTGATAGTTTTAAGCATAAATGTTTTTGTTAAATTATGCAGAAAAAGATTTGTGTCCCTAGCATATTCTCTGAAATATTGTATGAAAATCACTTTAAGTGACTTTTAATGTATGCAGTAAAAATAACATGCTTGAAACCCTTCGGTGTGTTTGGAATAATCCATTTTGGAAATAATTGCTTTTTAATGTTGTGTATTAAACACAAATAGAACATTATATGCAAAATTGTGAGTAAAAATGACTAAAATCCTATAGTCAGTTTTATTCAGTTAATGTACTGCTTTTTTCAAATTAACTCTGTTACTTAAAAATATTAGGACGTATATTGACGTGTCTGTAAATGTACTCAAATGTCTCAACAAATTCAGAAAATTCTATAAGGATTCATTTAACAAATTATTATGGCTGGTTGGTCCACATTTAAAATTAAAATGAAATTTTTTACTCCTCATGTTAGTTTTTTTTAAAAAAAATTCTTTATTGTTCAGAATTGTCAGGATTTTTATTTGGACCGATTTTAATTTCAACCCCTTTCTTTTTGGTCTAATCAACCACGTAAGGTGGTTGACATTATCCCTGGTTTGCTTAGTGTTGAGCTCACACAAAGCAAAGTGATTTTCTTTTGTTGAGATGAGATGTCTCAAGAATTTTCTTCTGAAGAAATAATCTAAACAGTTAGGATCAGGGGTTCCCAAACTTTTTTTTGCCCGTGGACCCCCTTACGACATTTTTTGTACCCCGTTGACCCCTGCCTTTGAGACCGTAGCTGAAAATCTAATGTTTATACTACATATTTTTAGTAAGTAAATGTAGTAATTTTTTCAAGTTAATTTTGCATGCATTGATAAGCATTTGATTTTGCACTTTTACACATTTACACTAGGGTTATGATTCTGAGACTTTTTTAAAATATTTAAAAGCCTGATGTTGCATTCGATGAACTTTTGCCCATATGTTAATTTTATGGTATTATTTTCTTTGTATTGAGAAAAAACCTTGCGCGCCTAACATTATTTCACTTTCTAATATAGCAATCACTAGAGTGTCTCGGAAAAATTTTTTTTTCCAAAAACCTGGCTCCCCAGGGCTTTTCCCATTCCTTTTGGCCCCAAAAGAAAGTGTGTAGTTGTTTCAGCCCCATAAGTTAACTATAGGGTTTGCCTATAGAGCCCCAAATTTGAAAAAAAGTGGGAAAAAACTACCTATTTTCAGAATTAAAAAAATTATAATTATATTGTTATAAAACTGGTTCAATCTGTTTCTTAGAACATATTTAAATGGATTGTATATATTTATGTGTAATAACTGTATACCCTATAGCCCCTATAATTTAAGATTAAAAAGTGCTACTTACGGAAGTTGCACTCACCAAGGAAGGACATTTGTGAAACATTTATGTCAGTCAGTTACCATGTTGTTTAAAATTTTTATAAAATCAATAAAAACATATTTTGAAAATTTAATTGTGCCATCAGATTAAGCTAACAAGAAAGCAATAAACTGGGTGGAAAGTACTTTTTTATCATTTATTTTTGGGAAGAAAATAACAAAATACTAAGCGTTTTTCTTAAAAAAATGTCAGTCAGTTACCCGTGGAATTGCCCTGCTTTTATTTTGGTTATGAAAATAATTTCTCAATGATCCCCGTTTGAGCGTAAAATGCGGGTAAAGTTAAATTTTTCAATGAAATTTCTAAACGCTCACTGAAAGAGTACCCCCTCATACCCCCAATATTAATTAAAAGTAACTCAGTACTAAAAGATGTTGGGTTAGTGATATATCTTTTGAAATTTTTAGAGTAGGGTATCTAACATACATCTTAATAACATTTCTTGAACCGTTGGTTTATTCCGTTAATAACAGGGATGTGATTTTTCCCGATTATAAAAATTGTTTCTATAGATTTTAAAAACTTTTTCCACCTTTTCTACATTTTTTTTCATTCTGCTTCCTTAACAAAAGTAATCAAATTTCTAAGAAAAATCTAACTAAACAGCTGGAGTCCGGTGTTTGGATCACGTGTTCTGCGGAAAAGTGTAAAAAAGCGATTTTCCACATAAGTAAAATTTGTCTACCGTCGGAAGGCGGAGGAAAACCGGTTTTGTCGATGCTTTTTGAAGACAGAATCTTGAAAATTTTAACTTATCACTGTTTTAATTTTAGATATAATTAATAATAAACTTGGTTTTAATTATTTTAAGTATATTGTATTCTATCAAAAAAACTCTTTTAATCACATTTTTTTTCTTTATTTTTGAGTATTTTCAAGCCTGGGTTTTTTTAGGGTACATGGGGGTTTTGTTTAGGAAAATTTGGTTGTTGTTTTTTTGGATTCTTACTGAACTGTCTACCAATTTGTAACGGAGAGTTAGAATTAAAAATACTATAAGCACTAAAATGTAGGGGAGGATGAGCCGTTACAACGTTTTGTTCGATTTAGTTATATTTTTTAAGCTTTTAATGAAGGAAAATTAAAAAAAATGTGTTTTTTTAAAGGACAGGACTATATATTTCTTCTGTGTAAAGAACCCCCAAATTTAGGTATTGTTGCTATAGAGAATTTATGTGCCTTTTAAATAATTTTATTTCTTTGCATGAGATTTCTACTCCAGACTAATGTGAAGGGAGGTACCATGAATCTGTCTGCCAATGACTACTCAGTTAAAACAACCCATCACTGGAAGGAAAAGAAAGAAACTAGAGAATAGTCCACATCGAGTGAGTACCTTTATGTACACTTATGTTGAATGAACTGAAGCCCTGGATGGACAATTCCAGTAGCGATATCCTTTTTTCCGGTGCCGCTTTCGATTTGGATTGAGTCGCGGTGATCCCCAAAATGGCGGACAATAGTAGAGGAGAGTGGGGCACCTTGGGACACATTTTATTAAATTATTTTCTAATTTTTTATTCATTGCAACTTATTCAAACACAGCTAATATATTAAATATAGTCTTGCGCATCTAATAAAAACAATTTCCATCCAATTATCTCTTTTAGGAAATTCTTAATAACAAATTAAAAAAGCATTTTTTAATGTCCTAAGGTGACCCCCTAATGGCCCACCTTGGGAGAAGTACCAAGCATACCTGACTGTCCAAGGTGCCCCACTTTTGGCGCTTTAAATGTTAATCTTAATTTTATCTCTTTTCCAAAATATTATTGCATACATGTATTTTAACCTCTACAGCTCTACATTAAATTGAAACTAGTACAATGATTAGAGAATGTAATTGGAAAAAAAGCAAAAATTTATCACAAAAGCTACTTTTATGGCAATACTTTAATAACAAAAAGTCCTTATAACTAATAATTACAAAACTTTTAATTAAAACATAACCTGAATATATTTACATAAGTAATAAATAGTAAAATAATTAATTTATTCCTTTTAATTTATGTAAATTAATTCCTAATAATTTTAAGACTTTTTATTCCATTTTTTTCGCAAAAATAACAGCATTTTCCCAAAAAAATTGAGCTAAAATAATGAGTTTATTAGCTAAAATCTATATATATAAAAATCAATGTTTGTATGTATGTATGTATGTCTGTATGTATGTCCTTTATAGTTTTAAACTTTTCGAACCTACATTAACTATTAAACTATACCACGTTGATCTACTCGCTCCAAGGAAGGTTTCTGAATAAAAATAATTTTAAATCGATGCATCTTAATAACTTTTTTGGTCAATTTTATGCTTAAAAACCCAAATTTCATGCCCAACTTCATGGAAACCCCCCATTGTTGTAAATATTATAATAGAAGATGTAACTTCAATTGTTGTAGGTGTATTCTCGATTGTTGTAGTTCAAAATCCATTGTTGTAGCAAAAATATAAAAGTGGATCCTTTATTTAACTATTTCTACATTTGAACTGGCGAAGCCCATCTGCAACACACCAGAATAGTTTTCTTTAAAAATGGACTGGCGAAGCCCATCTGTAACGCACCAGTTGATATTTATTAAAAAAACTGAAACCCGGGCGAAGCCCGCGTCAGCGCTAGTGATTTTATAAATATCAGTTACTTAATTCATTTCATAAGAATCGAACGCGTTTTTTATGAAATTAATAAGGAAACATTAGCATTTCACTATTGGTAAGAACACGGGGGCATTCGTGCCTAGCGTTCCTTTTTAGGAGCGCTTTTCGAAGGCCTAAAAAGGTCAAGATAAAATATTTTGGAAAAATAAATAACACCCAAACTGATTTAATGTATAAACAGTAATATACATCGGCATTGAACATTTTTTAAAATAGCCATAAGGATTTTTAAGCTTTTTCTTTTAAAATTAAAAAAAAGCTTTAAAGATCAGATATATCAGTGCAAATTTTGATTCAATGGAACAATTTTTGTAGAAATAGGATTATTTTTTTAAAAAAGTCCCTGAAAAGGGACGCCAGGCAGTAATTGGTTCTTTAATGCTGCTTACATAAAAGTTTCTATCGCTGAAGTTAAGTATATTATGCTATGAAAAGGAAAATGTAATCTTGGCTCCCTATTGGCCACTCATTGAACATTTTTGGGTAAGATTATTATGTAAGAAAAATAATTCCACAAGGTGCTATATAGTAAAAAACACCTGTTTCGTCCTCTTAACTTTTAACAGAAGTGTAAAGAGGACAAATCCTGATAAACCACACTCTACAGTCAATACATGTATCAAAGTTTTGAAGTTGGTACTCCCAAAAAAGTTTTTTTTTATAATTTTAACCATAAACTAAATTTCAAACTCATTCTTAGTTTTCTCCTGTTTTCTAAACTTCTTTCCCCTATTTCCTTAATCTGAAAAAATTCGGAACAGGCTACCATTTATTTTAACGCAAGCTTATTTTTATTTTATAACTTTGATATCTGGAATACTTGATACTTAGATCTGATATATTTTATAATTTTATGTTCTTAGGTATGATATAGGGAAGGACTTATAGTCTGGAGCTAACGGTTATCTGAACTTCTTCAGCAGATAACGGTATGTTATTTAGGGAGATTTAACTTACTAACATTTACGAGTCTGGGGTCCTATGGTGATTACACTCTTTTTGTATTGTTATTTACACTTTATGTCCACTTTTTTACACTTTAGCTGTTAGGTGAAGACTGCTGTTACAAAGAAAAGTTTTAAATATTATAAGCCGTGTCACCTTTATTATTATTAGTACCTGCAAATAAAGCGGTATATGTTATAGTAGTGAGGTTAAATGTTTGGCTTGCAGGGTTTAATTTTAAGTTTAGTTAATAATTATAAGGCATCCCATGGTTATTGTAAATGGGGTGTCTATTGAGAAGGTGACACGGATTAGGTTAGGATTCACTATTGTTTTGTTCTTCTTGTGAAAATAAAGAGAATGGCCAAGACAAGTTTGTTGGTTTTACAACACAAACAAGGATACATAGGTCAGGCCTGCACAACAAAATTTATCCAAATATCTTTAGTTAATCTGAAAAAGAATTATCTGAAATATTTTAAACATACTCAATCGTTTGAAAAATAAACGATGGGACAGATTTTAAAATGTATCCTTTAAAAAGCACCCGAAATTATTTTCTTCAAACACAAAATATGGTGTAGATTTTCCTAATTCAATGAGGTTTTTCTCCAATTTAAAAAAGTTAACTTATTTAAACTGATATTGGTAACACAGTAAAGGATTGAGCAAGTGAAGGTAGTGTGTTTAGGTCCGCAGCTTTATTAACGTTGTGCATGTCTAATCTTATTTTTATCGGATCCCATACTCAATGATTACATATACTAATTACAGAGCATAGGTTCCCAAACTTTTTGCAAAACGCATCTTTTCAAATGGCACTACTTAGTTCTCCTGATATTTGTAATAGTATCTAGCTTGGGAACCTTTAAGTTGGTGAACAATTATATATTACTAACAAAATAACCCCTAGTTATTTTTATAACTTATTACAGTCGACTCCGATGAATGTGATCGCTTTTAGTCGAATCTTAACCAGTCAATCGATTTAATAGTATTGTGGCAAACGGTGCAACTGGAGTATATTTCCTCTAAATCAAATAGTGTAATCCTTAATTTAAATACTTAAAATTGTAGGTTAAATACTCTATTTTACGAATTATGATACGACGTATTCAAGTTAGTTTATTGATCTATTTTTTTTACTGATCCTATTCGAAAATTACCAAATAATTAGTGTGCACGTAAATACGTAAACCATATTCTAAATAAAAAAATTGTTTATTCAGAGAGGATGGCATCTTTAGCATGAATTTAATACTTTATTAATTTATAAAGTCATTCAAGGGGGGGGGGTTCAGATCATGCTTGTGGAAACTTTGCTCAAGGGTCTCTGAACTTTACAGCTCGAGGGCCACTTTGACTTTTAAACAGCAGCAAAAGTATTTCGGGAGGGTTCCAAACATCCTCGAAGAAAATTAAATCATTATCCCCAAGCTAGATTTTCCACCGGAGAGGAGACCTAAAATCATACATGTGATTCTTCCGCCAATTGGTGGAAATCCACCAATTTGCTGAGCAAAATTAAAATCTGACAATTGGATTTGCAAAACAGAAATTCCACTCTTTTCCCTATCGTTTTATACTGAAAACTCGTACCACTAGTGTGGCCTAGTGCTAAATTTTAAGGAAAATTGAAAGAATAAATTTTTAAATATCGAAGTAATATGAAAATTAGTTAAGATGCAAGCTAAAAAATATGAATCTGGCTAGGGCTATCCTGTCTTGGGTCATGTGCCATAAAAACCCAACCTAGATCTCGAGAAGTAAAAGCCTACTTAAAATGAAAATTTTAAGTGCCATTGAATTTTTTTGATTAATTTCCCGCCAATATTTTGTCTGTAATCACATGTATGTAAAATTATACTTAAGCCCCTCTTATGCATGCATTAAAGGGATTAATGCAGTGTTTCCCAACGTGGGGTGCACGCCCCACCGGGGGGCAAAATCGTTTTCTAGGGGGGCAATTTGAAAATTTTCAACCAAATTGCCCCCCAGGCGGGACCAATGTAGGGGGAAAATTTAAAAAAAACTTCAGGAAGTTTATCAAAATCATCCTATTATCTTATCTGAGAATGTATGTCTAAAACAGCAGGGGTGGCCAACCCAAATGTTGTTGAGGGCCACTTTGGAAAACCACAATACTCTCGCGGGCCGCATATAAAATTTTAGGATATTGGGTGCACAGAATGACAGTGAAGTAAATTGAATAAATTAGGTATATAAATTGGGAGTTTCTTAGATCCTTATGCTTAGTTTGTCAGATTCCTAAGTAATATATTCATTTAAATTTACCTTAAGGAGCAACCCCAAGAATACCTTCTGTAGTATATCCATAGGAACTAAACAGGTGCGGTTAAAAACACTTGGAATCACTCGAAACTATAAGGAGCCTGTCCCGCTTATAGAAATTTATTTCGGGAGACCCAAATTTTCTCCAAAAATTGCAGCTAGATTTTTGCATTGGGAAAAATTACACCCGAATCTTCCTCTCATGCCCTCATGCATGTTTAATTGGTTCAATGCATAAATTAAAATATATTTTTAGTTAGGTTTTCACCTGACTGAACTAATATCCTAAAAAAGTTGTGAACAATAGAGTTCCTCGTACTAAAGGGGGATCTGGGGGTCCTCCCCCAGAAAATTTTTTGGAAATACGATTCTAATTAATAGACTTAAACGTGTTTTGGTACCCTTTGTTCGAATTTGGGGGGCCTTAACTTACCCTAAAACTTTAACTTTTGACTAAAAAAATTCTTGCGGACCACAAAATTATTTCAAAACGGGCCGCGGGTTAGCAAAGCCTGATGTGAGAGGTATATGGGGGGTCAAGGGTTCTCCCCCTAAAAAATTGAATTTTAGTGTGCTTAAAAGTGTTTTAAAGCTTCTTTTTGGAGCGTTTTCAGAGAGCTTCGCGGGCCGCACAAAATGACCCGGAGGGCCGCGGGTTGGCCATGCCTGGTCTAAAATATGGACCAGTATATATCAAAACCAAGTTGAAACCCTATCTTTAGAGTCTAATTTCCAAACCTTTTCTGGGGGATGACCCAGATCTCTTTGTTTTTAGAACGCTTATATTTGAAACTTGTTTACATTAGGTTCATCAAAATGCAAATCTTACCTAAAAATTTATATCCAAAATTTCCCAAACTAGGGCAACCAAACTAGTTAAAAACCTGCTTCTCAGAGTCAAATTTCCAAAAATTTGCTGGGGGAGGACCCCTAGAACCCCCTTGGTACTTGGAACTTAATTACTCATAGCTTGATTTAGTTCCTAAGCATGCGAATTCTACCTAAAAATGTTCTTAAAAGCTTCATTAGACTTACTAAATATATATATATATATACAGGGTGTTTCAAAATTGCGTTGCACGGCTTTTATTCGGAACCAGCCCCTCCTAGGGTCATGAAAGTAAGGTCTACCCCTAGTTAATAGACCCTGGAGAATCCATTGAGAGGACTTACAGCGCCCCTAGCGGCGAAATTAAAAAGTTAAAAAAATTAATTTAAAAACTAAAGGAGATAGAGCAAAAACCTCAATAAAAGTATTGTTGCCAACGTCAAGAAAAACTCATTGAAAAAAATTTGATCAAAATATCTTGAATATTCGCGGAGATATTAGCATGTGAAAATAGCACTTTTTCAGGGGTCAAAAAGTAAAAAGTTCGCTTACTTGCAAATTTTTTTGATTTTTTGATTAAATTTTGTATTCTTTCAACTAAAAAAACACAAAACTACACAATTTCACTGAAAAATTTGCAAATATGTGAACTTTTTACTTTTTGACCCCTGAAAAAGTGCTATTTCCACATGCTAATATCTCCGCGAATATTCCAGATATTTTGATCAAATTTTTTTCAATGAGTTCTTCTTGACGTTGGCAACAACACTCTCACTGAGGTTTTTGCTCTATCTCATTTAGTTTTTAAATTAATTTTCTTAACTTTTTAATTTCGCCGCTAGGGTCGCTGTAAATCCTCTCAATGGATTCTCCAGGGTCGCTTACCTAGGGGTAGACCTTACTTCCATGACCGTAGGAGGGGCTGGTGCCGAATAAAATCCGTGCAACGCAATTTTGAAACACCCTGTATATAGGAAGGAGGCGCTAAGAAATAATTTTGGCTCCCTCTCAAAATATATTTATATATGCCACTGAGACTGGGGGGCATGGAAAATTTAGTAAGGCTTTGGTGGGGCATGGACCGAAAAAGGTTGGGAAACACTGGTTTAATGTATCTTTTGAATACATCTTTAGGTGGGGTTTTCTGAACATTGAATGATGGCGAATATAAGTTCTAACAGGGGATCTGCGCATGCGTTTGGACTTTATTTTTGATATTTTTGGAAAATACAATAAAATAATAACTGGGGATTGGATCCAGGAACTGCCGCATGCTATGCAGGGTGCGGTCACGCTACCACTGCTCCAGCGGGACTTCAGTAACTAAAACTTATTAAAATATCTTCCTTCTTTTTGACGCATGCGCATTTAGCACGGCTAGTTACGTTCCTGAGACATATATGTTCTAAAAAGAAATTAAAATATTAGGCATCCACGCGCAGGTGAGGACCCGGAGCTAAATTCAAGAGATTGAGAAATTGGGGACAATGCGCTACAGTTAGAATGAATTTCTTACTAATCACGGTCATTGATTTGGAGGTCCTCGCAATTTTTATCTTCATTTATTCAAAGTCTCCGGTATTTACTTTTAACTGTATTTTACGAATTAGAAAAGCGCGAAATATTTTATGAAAAAGAAAATTGTTTGTTTGGAGACGTATACATTTTCAGGTCTGTGTGCTTGACCTCAAGGATCCGCTTATAAACCTTTGTCAAGTAAGACAGACACAAAGAGAGAGAAAATACACCCAGGGCTAGGCCGGAATCGAACCGACGGCGGTACAGCGCGCAGGCTGCTAGCGTGGTGGGCAGCGAGTAAACCAACCAGGCTAATCCGTCCCCGAAAGAAAATAGTAATGAACGATAGTTGGTAAAAACTGACACGAACTCTAAACATAATTTTTTCCCAAGACGATAAATTCCGATAATAAGCAATGTGTTCATTAGATTGAAAAAAAAATATTAGGCTTGTAAATTTTGTTAATATCCGATAATCTGCGATCACATTCAGCGGAGTTTATTATTTATTCTTTACTGTGTGTTTCAAAAGTCCATTTCGTGGCTGTTATTTGGAATAAACGTGTCCTAGGGTCACGGAAGTACGTTTTAACCCTAGGTAAGTGACCCCTGTGGAGAATTCATTGAATTGACATACAGCACCCCTAACGGAGAAATAAAATAATTATTAAATTAATTTGAAGGATAAAGCTAAAATTTTAATTAAGAAACTAAAGGATATAGATCAAAAACCTCAGAGAGAGTATCGTTGCCAACTTTATGAAGAACTCGATGGAAAGAAAAGATCGTGAATATTCGCGGTGTGAAAACGAAGTGTCTATTTGGCCGGCTCGTGGCGCATGCGCTGTAGGTGTCGCGGTTACGTAGCAGACACGGTGTTTAGTGATGGGTAGCTAATAATAAATGAAAAACACGCCTGGGCCGTGAAAATAAAAGTTGAGTTTAATTGTATAGGCCAGGGATGGCGAACCTTTTTCGATCAGTGTGCCATTTATATTACGGTTTATGATTTTCAGGTGTTAAGTGTGCTACTTGTTATTTTTTTAATAAATTATCTTTAAACCCTTGGAAAATGTTTTCCTCCTTTGAGGGTTGATAGTTAAGAATAGGAGTTTCTAACTTAAAGTGCTCAAGTGGTGAGTGGTTGTGGTGGGCCGTAAAATCTGTGGTGTATATAGAAATTTATTTCGGGAGGGGCCAAAAATTATTCCTTAGTCCCTCCCATGCATCTTTAATAGGTTTAATGCAGATTTTTAATACATTTTTGGTAGAATTTGCATTTTCTAGAAATTAATCTAAGAAAAAATGTTAACAATGAAGTTCCAAGTAAAGGGGTCTGGGGGTCCTCCCCAGGTAATTTTTGGAAATTTGACCCTAAAAACAGGGTTTTGAACAAGTTTTTGGTGCATCTAAGTCCGAATTTCGGACATTTTTAGGTAGGATTTTAATTTTCATCAGTATTATAAAAAAGTTAAAAGTAGAAAAGGGGGGGTTGGGGGCACTCTCCCAAAAAATATTTGAAAATTTTACCCGAAGAAACTGGGTCTTAACTTGTTTTGGTATACCTTGTCCGAATTTCGGAGGGGGGCAGGGCCCCTTCGCCCCCCTTATATGCCCCCTTTTGCGTCAAGTAATCAGGCTCCTTTTGCATCCATGATTTTGTTTTCTAACGGCTTAATGTCAGTTTCCTTACGTAATTATTATTAGGGCGGTTGGGATTTGCTTACCTTGCTGAAAAAAGGGGAGGAGGGAGTCCAAAAGGACCAAGAAAATGTTGTTGCGTAATATATTTGAACGGCCCAACGGCACCTAAGAGGTGAGTGGGGATTCGGGGCTCCTACCCGTAAAATGTTTTGAATTTCAGCTAGCTAAAAGTGTTCTGAATCTGGTTTTGGGAAGTTTTCAGGTAGTAGGAAATATCTGGTTTAGAACTAAAGTTTTTTGTGTCATTTTTAGGGAATGTCGCGTGCCACCGAAATACCGGTCGCTTGGCACGCGTGCCATAGGTTCGCCATCCCTGGTATAAGCCGTTCAAATAGACAGTGCCGTGTGAAAATAGCACTTTTTCTGGCCTCAAAAAAAATCCCAAATCTGCTATTTTCCAGTCTTTTTGTGTTTTTTAGTTGAGTAATGACAAAATTAAATATACTTGAAATATGCGATCTTCATAACGTTGTCAACAAAACTATTAATGAGGAATTTGCTCCATCTCCTTCAGTTTTGATATTATTTTCTAAACTTTTTTTATTTTCCTGCTAGGGGTGCTGTAAGTCATTTCAATGGATAATCTAGGGGTAGACTACTTTCGTGACCCTAAGACACGTTAGTTCTAAATAAAAACCGCAAAATGGACTTGTGAAAGGCCTTGAGATGGGTAGGTGTATAATTAGGTGTCTGCAACTGTGATTAGATGTAACAATCTGTTATAACGGCTAATTCTTTAGATTTAGCTGGAAGATATCAATTTTTAGCTATATTCGTAGAGTTGAGTTGTTACTCTCAAGGAGCTAACAGTGCCCTTTCCTATAATGAATGAATCCTAATTGTGACTGGGTTCGAAGATAATAAATCATTTTAAGATATGGAGTAAGCGCGCACTGGAGGGCGCAAGTTCAGAGGTGCGGATGTGCCAAGTTTTTAGCGGTAAACATGACTAATATGGTAACCCTAATTAATGTTAAAAGAGTCATTTGGCTTCTAAATGTGCCTCTGAACAGTCAAAATTCGCCAAGCATCCGCACCTCTGAACTTGCGCCCACTGGAGACCTTTGTCATGGTGACTGGAACATACCAGTCTTCTTACATTCTTGGCAATCAGCCAAGATTCTCGTCTCCTAATGCGCTTTCTAGCCTCTGGCCATAGCCTGAGTGACAAGTTCCAGTCATCGAGACGAAAGTCTCCAGTGTGCGCCTAGCCTAAGACAAGAGGTAAATCACTTGTTTGAAGACGCATACAGGGTGTTTCAAAAGTCCGTTTCGTAGCTTTTATTTGGAACCAACGTATCCTTGAGTCGCGAAAGTAAGGTCTACCCCTAGGTAAGTAACCCTGTAGAATCCATTGAGAGGACTTTCAGCACCCCTAGCGGACTAAGTTTAGCGAAAAAAAAGTTCGAAAAACTAAATTATAAACTAAAGGAGATAGAGCAAAAACGTCCTTGATAGTACTGTTATGAAGTAATGAAAAATTTCATTAAAATATCTTGAATATTCGCGGGGATTTTATCATGTAAAAAAGCACTTTTTCATACCTGAAAAAACAAAGTTCTCAAATTTGCCTCTTTTTCAGTGTTATTGTGGAGTTTACTAAATTTTTTCTTTGTTCAACCAAAAACACAAAAAAAACTAGCAAATTTGCAAACTTTTCACTTTTTGAGGTCGGAAAAAGTGTTATCTTTACATGCTAATATCTCAGCAAATATTCAAGATATTTTCATGAATTTTTTTTCTGTGAGTTCTTCATAACTTGGCAACAATACTCTTCATGAAGTTTTTGCTCTATCTCCTTTAGTTCTTAAATTAATTTTTATACCTTCTTTTATTTCACCGCTAATGGCGTTATAAGTCATCTCAATACATTTTCCAGGGTCACTTACCTAGAGGTAGACCTTGCTTCTGTGACCCTAGGACACGTTGCTTCAAAATAAAAGCCGCGAAACGGACTTCTGAAACACCCTGTATACAGTAGGGTGTATCGAAAAAAACTTTTTTTCGATTTTGATGACGTAATAGTGAGGAAAAGTTGTCTCAGGTGCCAGAGAGTACCTGTGAATTTTTTCAGAATTTTTGGATAATTTCTTAAGGTGCCACATTGGCCCTGAAGTTCCCCATGTTAATCCAATGGGGCGCGCCGCCAAAAAGGCCGAAAATCGGTTTTTCGCCCCTCATTTCTACCCTAATCACACGACGAATGTCTCGTCTCGAGTTATGGACTCTATATGATGTATGCTACCCGAAAAAACTTGAATAATAACTTAAATCTCTATATTATGTTGATTGTGGGCTCTGATTTGAACGAGGAAATACGCGATTTTCGACGAAATTTGAGCATACAAAAAAACGTAATATAGATATTTAGGCTATTATTCAAGTTTTGTTGGATAGCCTAGATCATATAGAGTCCACAACTCGAGACGAGACATTTGTCGTGTGATTAGGGTAGAAATGAGGGGCGAAAAACCGATTTTCGGCCTTTTTGGCGGCGCGCCCCATTGGATTAACATGGGGAACTTCAGGGCCAATGTGGCACCTTAAGAAATTATCCAAAAATTCTGAAAAAATTCACAGGTACTCTCTGGCACCTTAGACAGCTTTTCCGCACTATTACATCATCAAAATCGAAAAAAAGTTTTTTTCGATACACCCTAGTATACAGGGTGTCCCCCGAAAAGTCGCCAACCCTTTTGACTTTTGAACCCCTACAGATATAGTCATGAAAGTTGGGTCTAGGTATAGTAAAGTGACCATTAGGGTGGTCCACATTCCTATGGGAAAAAATAAACTTTGTCCCAGACACAACGTCGCCCCCTCTTTTTTTACATCTACCTATAGTATTATTCTTGCAAAGTTTCAACTTCCACTTCAGTTTTAGGAGGGTGCTCAATGGCCCTAAAAAAAACTGCACTTTTTAGTTTTTTTCGAAATTTTGGCTAAATTGGCTAAAAAATAAGTAAAAGCTAAATTATTTTGACACCTACTTTATTTATACACTTAATGTATGATAATAAATTGAAAATAAAACAGTTAAAAGCATCAATTTTTAAGTATGAATGTTAAGAAAAAATATTGACGAGTTAGTTTTTTGTTGACTAGGAAGCCACAATAGCAGGGCTGTTGTTAAAGGGAATAATTTTCAGATTGCGCAAGAGGCACCAAAATTGGTGGAAATATAGTTTAAAACATGCTGAATCCAAAATCGACCAGAATCACTCTGGCGGAAGTGCCGTTTGGGACTTCCGGTCAAAAACAAAATGGCCGCCAGCGGGCTTATTTTCGGTTCTTTTAATAATAGAAAGACATTTTTGGGGGTCAAATATTATGCTTTAAGGGTCAAAAATATGATTCTGGTTAGAAAATATGCAATTTGTTTTAAAAAGTAACAAAAATTCAATAAAAACTCAAAATAGTAATATAGTCCTATGACAAGCAGTTGCTGCAAAAAAAATTTTTTTAAAGTTATTTTCTTCGACGGTTTTATATGTTTTTTGAGTTACTGATTCCGAATATCTAGTTCACTTTCACGTGGAAGGTCAGCTTCATATAAAAAAACGCAAAAATATGTGAAAAAATTGCAAAATTTTTACTTTATCTTCGGATTTTTTCGTATATTTTAAAAAATATTAGTTTCTCGAAAATTACTTGAATTACAAAGTTAAAGTAAACAAAATTTCCTACAAAATGCACTATTCAACTTTAATTTTTCAAAGAATAGTTTTGCTGTTATAACGCACTGAAAAACAGGATTTTAACACAGATGATTTTAACGCATTTTTGCGGATCCAGAGAAAAATTTTGAAAAATATAAAATTAAACTAAATACAATATAATAAGACATATTGACGCTTAGAAACATTGGGCTTTACGAAAAAAATTGTTTTTTAAGCACGGGAAGTCTAAAAGCAAATCCATAAAATTTTTAAAGTGTCAAAAAGAAGGGCCATTGAGCACCCACTAAAAATAATAGTAGAAAGCTAAAATTAAAGGGGGATGATACTATTGGTAAATGTAAAAAAATTAGGGGGCGACGTTTGGGCTGGCTTGAAAAAAGTTTTTTTGGACCACCCTAGTGACCGCCCTGTCTGATGAGTCAAATTTCAACGCCCTCTAGCGGAAACTTTAGGAGTTATAATATTTATTCTAAAACTATTTGAGGTATGTGAAAAAAGTCAATGACTAAGTTCTAGAGAAGCATCGATTCAGTAGGAAAACACACCTTAAGCTGTAAAATATCTTTAACAAAACCCCATAAACGCACTCTCATTAGGTTGAATTTACGTAGTTTTTACGTCTTAAAACACTCCTCACGAGGTGAAAGTGAGAAATTTTTAATTTAAAGAACTAAGAATACTTTAACACATTTACTTAGTCATAAACATGAAAAATTCTCATTTTCGCCTCGTTTTAAAACGTAAATTAACCTTAATTGAGCGTGCGTTTTAGGGATTTTATTAAGGTGTCTTTTCCTACTGAATTGAGGCTGCTCTACAACTTACACGGAGAGAATCTCTACTGGTCCTTCACCGATTTGGTTCATTTTTGGTGGGCGAGTAGTGCATGACTAGGACATCAATTTTTGACAAATATCAAGAAGCTTTTTCAGAAATTTTAGAGAAAATTGCGATTAAAAAATTTAACATCTACTTACATATCTAATTAGATTCGCATCTTGTAAGAGGATAGTGGTGTAGCGGAAAGAGCTACGATTCCAAACCCAAAGGTCCCGGGATCGAATCTCACTGCATGCCATGTTTTCTATTTCATTTTTCCTCGTAATTGAGAGCACAGATATGAAATAAACTTCTAATAATATTTTTATTAACTTTATAATATTTTTTCTTCTATAGAAAAATGTTTTTGTTAATATAGAATATTTACAATATGATCATAAAAAATTGGATGTATTAATTATTTTTGGGGGAAATTAAAGGAATGAAAATATTTTTTCAAAGCAAAAAAAATGATTTTCATTTTTATAGATTTAGCTTTAACTGAATTTATCCCTAACTATTCCCAAGAATACGCAATTTCGTTATGCAAATGGTGTGTTATGTGTCTGATTTGATAGTTTAAATAAACATTTACCTTCTTGAATTCCGTTGACTGCTCTGAAGTCCAAGGGGAAAAAATAAGTTAATTAGCTAACGAGTTTTTTGGTATAAAAAAATGCCCTCTTTAAAATTTGTTTTTTTTTTACCAATAATTTCGTCTGTTGATAGTTTTAAGTCTGTTCCCTGCTGTCGCCAATATACACAACATTGGCGATATTGTAGCTATCACCTGGCTTTTCTAGTCCATAATGGTATATTTATCGCCATAAATTTGGCGCAGGGAACAGACTAAACTTGCGCCAAATAAAATAAAAAAACATAGCATGCAGCAAGCCTCGATCCCGGGACCTTTGGGTTGGGAATCGTATGTCTTACCGCTACACCACGATCCGCTTGACAGATGCGAATCTTATTAGATATATAGCTAAATGTTAAATTTTTTAATCGCGATTTTCTCTAAAAATTATTAATATTTGTCAGAAATTGATGTCCAAGTCATGCACTACTCGCCCACCAAAAATGAACCAAATCGGTCAGGGACAGTAGGGATCCTCTCCTTGTTAGTCATTGACGTTTTTCACATACCTCAAATAGTTTTTGAAATAAAATTTAAGTTTAAAAAGTCCTAAAGTTTCCGCTAGAGGGAGTTGAAAGTTGTCTCATCGGATAGGGCAAGTTCTGGACCCCTTTTTCATGACTATATCTGTTCAAAAGTTGAAGGGGTTGGACCACTTTTCGTGGGACACCCTCTGTATAATGACTTCTTTCAAAAATAGGAATATTTATAGTTTAACTGAATATTAATTATTTTGTTATTACAGTTTAAAGGGAATGCCAACGACAGTGGAAGGAAGATATCGGCATGGAATTTTTCTAGATGCTTCTCCATGAAGAATTCGACCGAGCAAAATACGGCAAATGATGTATTTGTGATACGAGTTTAAATTATGACTAAAAAAGAATAAAAAATGTTGTAAATTATCCGAGGGAGGGAAACAACATTCCTCGGAGGTGGTGGGTGCAATTTATTTTGTTGATATACTCCTGTTCATAAAAAATGCAACACCAAGAAGGAATTGTCCGATCAACTTGAAATTTTCAGGGTATGTTCATTATGGTTTGATTATCAAATGATACCAAATTCAGAACTATAGCGCATGCGTGAGCTGAGCAGTGTCTTCTCAACCACTGATTTATTCGTATATTTGGGGGCTGTAACGAGACTTTAAGGGCTTGTAAGAAGGTTCTTTAATGTTGATTATCTTGTCATTAGATGTTATTATTCCCCTTAGACCTTAACGGATGTCATATGAAAATTTAACAGAGTTTTAAAGATGATTAAGGTTAGGCCTCCCGGAGGGGTGTTTTTCACAATGTTTTACCGCTGGTCAGATGAAGGGAAACCGGACAATATTGATATGGGTTTGAAAGCAGAGGTCCAAAAAGGGTAAGGCGAGTTGAAAATTGGGGTTTGGACCCTTTATAGTCACGTCAGCATGGGATGAAAGAGGCTTCATTCGCATGGCAGCGCCGGATCATTGAGTGACTTTTCGACAAGTTTCGAATTATTAGAATACTGTTACAGGTCTATCATTGTCTGCCCCATTAGTTAATCGGTCGCTATTGCACCAAAATTCACCAAGTACCAATTTTTTTACAGCGCTTCATCGATGGAATTCCATCGGTGCATAAAGCTACCATGGGATCCACAAAAAATTATTTTCGCAAGATTACTGATAACAAATGGTTGTTTTAAAGAAATCCCCATCAATTTTGGTTAACATGACGCCTAAATTGGGTTTGGACGCTATGCCGAAAATCGCAATTTTTGGACTGTTTTATCTTGAGTCTGTGGTAAAGAAGAGAAGTGTTTTGACTTGGAGCACTATTGGGTACCATGGGCAACCTCATTAGATAAAAAATGAGGGCAATCTCATTTCTTTAAAAAATTTCTAAAAAATTTTGGAGCCAAAAGTTATACCCTACATTTGAAGCGATCCTGAAGCTGTAATTCATCAGAACAAATCCCGTGCACATGGTTTTTGGAATGTTCCAAACTTACTTTACATCCAATAAAGACAGTTTCTTTCTCGACAAGTTTCTTCATCCAAAATTTCACTTATGGAGCTCGACTAAAATTTCTATGGTTTGTCCTCATGCTTAAAATGCTTGTTATGTTGCCAATATTGACAAACTTTTTGTTTGGGATGAATCTTAAATGAAAATCACCTCCTCTGTCAAAATTTCAATCTGTTTGATTCGATGACCTGTCGTATAGAGGCTCTCATTGCACCGCGTAAGGAAGACATTAAACACCAATTTTCGATATTAAATTTTATTCCTTTGTTCTGAAAATTATATCATTTATTTGTATCCACAAATATCACTTGCTGTGTAAATTTCATCAAAATCTAACAAGTCCTTCATGGTGTTGCATTTTTTATGAACAGGAGTATAGTAACACAGTAAACCCTATAGGCTCATTCCGTGCTAAATCGACCATATAAAAATAATTGCTGTGCCTTTAGGTCATCTAAAACAGTCATAAAGCATATTGAACTGAATAACTGAAATTAATTTCATCAAATTATACTTTAAAAATTAATTACATTTGGAAATGGAAAAATAATTATTAATAGGCACATGATAATTGCAACCGAATTTTTACTTTATTTAATTGGTCAAAACTTTTTGGAATAATTTAATACCATTTATTATTTTAAAATATAGTAAATTAACTATTAGGATAGTGGCAAGGTTCTTCTGGCTGGTTAAAGGTTGTAGTCACCCAGAATATAAAATGACGGGCATTGCAACAGATCGTAGCTACGTTCAGGATTTATTGAGTTAATATTTTCGTGATATACAGTATTTAATTTGTTAATATGAATAATTATACTTAATTTTTGAAAAAATACAAGTAAAAATTTAATTAAAAATTAAATGACCGACGATTTTAAGAAAGCATTTTTCTGAATCTCAAAATAAAATAAGTTGAATAAATTTCCGTTGGATAACATGATGGTGAAGGAAAATAAATTTAAAATTTTGAAAAAAATATCTCTTAGCAACTAAATTAAGCAATTAACTAAAACGGTCTTGACATACGCTACAAATTTGCGGAAAAGGGTGTAGTGGAAAATAAAATATGAATTCCCGAAACCATGGTCCCCGGCAGCACAAACGTTCAAGATTCGTTCTACTTCGGTCACTTGAATGGCCACAAATTTCGTTTACTTCCAGTCGCAATTACATCAAATTGACATCTTGTATGACAAGAGCTTTGTTACTAGGGATAACGCAGAGGAGGAGTTTGAACAACCGCAGACTGTAAATCCGGTGAGTATTGGTTTCAGTTACTCTGTTCTAAACATTGTCCGCCAGGTTGCGCTTTAACGGAGATTGCCGGCGGAGGGCATGCGGGAAAAGGAGCTGCTTACGCGGCCAGACGACCGACCGACCCACCGTTGAAACCTCCCGTTCCGTTCATGCAAACATACTAGATGTTGAACTCGTCGTCGATAAATCGCTACTGATTACATTATTAATGTATTCTTTACCCTTTTGACTGATTCTATTTTTAAAATAGACACAGGGTGGTTATAAAATAACATAGCTACTTTAAAATTACACTGTTCTACAAATTTGACCTTCAAAATTTTTTCCTTGATGAAAATAGTCAATTCTTATAGATTTTGAGTCGCTGAATACGAAAATCACCATTGAAATTCTCAATTGACTCAGGATTTTCGGGGAACAGCCCCTCCCCCTTTTTACGTTTTTCGACGACCTTATAACTTTAAACTCGATTTTCAGGGTCAAAAAGCATTATTTTAGTCTTCAAATTGCTCCCCAGTTAACAAGAAATGTTCAAATTAATAAAATATGATAAATTTATAACAAATGGATAGGGTTAAGGGGTAATTACCCCCCTAAAAACACAAAAAAATAGCTAAAAATTATAGAGGTTTCTATACGCTATTTTTTCCTCTTATTTTTTACGCAAATCCCGTTTGAAGGGTCCTAACCCTTCCCCAAGGACCCAAATTTGATGAAAATATGCAGCAATAATTTTTACTAAAAGCGGTTGAGGTGTTAGCCTCCCAGAAGTCCGCGCGGAAGAGTTCGGAAGACTTCCAGAATCGCGAAGGCGCTCGCGAGTTCAGGAATTAATATCGATGATTTTGAAAAGATTACAAATGATGTTTTTCTTATATTTTGGGTGTATCCTAAGTAGAAACTCTTCAGTTCTTTAAAAACTGACCGGTTTTCGGGAGTGAGGATTCCATGTTTCAAGATGTTAACAGATGCACGGCTGTGGATAACAATTAGGGGGCATCCCCTTAAAAACTGAGGGTGATGGAGGAAAATGGGTGTCATATTTGAATTCAGCAGATCATTTTACACAAGAATCAGCTGAAATTCAGTAAGTGGCTTCAAATTTTTTTTAGTACAGCACAGTTAAACTCTAAGTGCGGCATTGAACCCTTCCGTGGGTGCTCTGGGGGCGCTCTCACCTCAACCGCTTTTAGCAAAAATCATTGCTGCATATTGCCATCAAATTTGAGTCCTTGGGGAAGGGTTAGGACCCTTCAAACGGGAATTGCGTAAAAAATAGGAGGAAAAAAATAGCGTATAAAAACCTCTATAATTTTTAGCTAATTTTTTGCATTCTTAGGGGGTTAACTACCCCTTAAACCTATCCATTTGTTAAAAATTTATCATATTTTATTAATTTGAACATTTCTTGTCCCCTGGGGGGCAATTTGAAGATTAAAGCAATGCTTTTTGACCCTGAAAATCGACTTCAAAGTTATAAAGTCGTTAAAAAACGTGAAAAGGGGGAGGGGCTGTTCCCCGAAAATCCTGAGTCAATTGAGAATTTTAATGGTGATTTTCGTATTCAGCGACCCAAAATCTATAAGAAATGACTATTTTCATCAAGGAAATTTTTTCAGTGTAGAACAGTGTTATCTACAGACACAACTACTGGTCGAAAAAAACTGAAATCTTAAAGAAGGGGAATTTTTTAATAGAAAAAATTAATTGAATTACCTAAATTTTAACCCTAGTCTTCGGACCTTAACCAGAAATTTAAAGGGTAAATTAATTAATGTTTATTCAAACTATAAAATCAGACACTTGGGATATTAATTTATTTTTAAAAAAATCACGCAATTTTGTAATAATGTACAGTTGGGGAAATAAAAAACGACTCAGTTGCGATTTCTGGCGAACCACTTGGGTTAGGAAGATAAATGAGGTGTCATTTTTCATGGTTTAAAGTGTTCTTTTACCAAAAAAAATTTCGAGTTTTTAGGAGGTCGTCTTCATATTAAACGAAACACTAACTTTTTTTTTTCAATGGGGACCCCCAATTATTATGTGATTTTCAGAAAGGCCATCCCCCAAAACCCTTAAATACCCAGTTTCATCCAGATTGATTAACAATTAGGGGGGTAAATAATTTTTTTAACTTCAAACATTCAATGTCAAATTTGTCTATTATTTTTTTTTAAATCGTGTTATATTTTTGTGGTAATCTATTCTGGTAGTAGTTTTATGCGGAAAACCAAAAATTTCAATCGATTTTATCAAATAGTTTTAAAAAAAACGATTTAATTTAAATATTCAATTGTAATGGCGCCGTATACCGTTGCCGAATGCATACCTCAATGCTCTTTCTGGAAACGGTCGCCAATCTCCGATCGCAGACAGAGCCAGAGAAAATTACGGTAACCCACGCAATCGTTTGTTCATTCTCAACTTTTGATCGGAGTTTCAGCATTTTCTCTTTTAAGTGAAAGTTAGGGATTTGAAGTATCCAATTAAATTTATCGGATTTTAATTCCCATCGTTGAAAAGAAAACATGCTTTTACAACTTCATTCAAGGAATTAAAAATTTCTAATTTAAGTTCTAATTTAAGAAATAAATGTCATCAATTAAATACTTTCATAATTTAAAACGTTCAATCAAAATACAACTTGAAAAGGAACCTTAGTTAAATTATGCTAAAAATAGTGTTTTCACAGCATTAAGTGTTGAAATTATGTAGTTATTTTCCATTAACTAATTCATTATCACTAAAATAAATGTAACTTGATTACGTAAATGTTTACACATGTTATTGATTAAATGATCAAGCCATAAATTGAAAAAAAAACTCCAAAACAATTTTTTCCTACAATATTTTAGTTCATCTCATGATTGTGTTTTAAGTCTATACTTGTTTTTCAATCAGATCAAAATCACAAAAAAAAATTTTTAATTTCACATTCAAATAATTGTATATTTTACTACTATTTTACTGGGGCTATTAATTTTGTAATTGACCATCAACATTATTTCCTCTTAATTAATTAAGATCGCAGTTTAAATATAGTTTCTACACGCAATTATTTTCCCCAGAATCACCCGTATCATCGCAAAATTTAAAAATCATTAAAATGAAGGGAAATATAAGTAACATGATTCGAGTATATTTCTATATTTTGAATATTAAATTTTCTTAACTGATAACCGTTTTAATTATTACCCAAGCCGCCAGCATGGGTAAAAAAAGCTCATTATTAAGTGCGAGTTTCAAACCGTAAAAATATTCCCCCATTCGATTACTCATTGCATGGAAGAAAATTTAAAGAATGCGCCAAGTCCAAGATAAGTTGCCAAATCTGAATCGTACGAGTGTGATCCGAGCGCATTGAGCAGAGACCGAGAACTAATTCTTCTAAATCTGGAGACGGCCCCCGATTTTATTTATTGATCCTGAGCTTTATTTATTGATCAATCTGGATGAAACTGGGTATTTGGGGGTTTTGGGGGATGCCCTTTCTGAAAATTGCATAATAATTGGGGGTCCCCATTGAAAAAAAAAGTTAGTGTTTCGTTTAATATGAAGATGACCCCCTAAAAACTCGAAAATTTTTTTGGTAAAAGAACACTTTAAACCATGAAAAATGACACCTCATTTGTCTTCCTAACCCAAGTGGTTCGCCAGAAATCGCAACTGAGTCGTTTTTTATTTCCCCAACTGTACCTTTTAGTTCACTTTTTTCTTAAAGTATTTACCATGTTTAACTCCTTGAGAAAGCTTATGTTCTTGACATTGAAAACTTTTAAACACAACACTAATTATATATTTTAATGAAATAAACGAGGATAAATACATTTTATAAATCATTTTATTAAAAATATAACATACAAAAATGTCAATGATAACTTTGCCACATTTTTTAACACTTATCAAAATTACTTAATTTAACTTTATCAAAATAAAATTTATGAAACCAAAGTAGAAGTGAAAAAGATGATTTTATATCTTTTAAATGGGTATCAAGAACAATAACTTGAGGCAAAATAAATGCTTCAAAAAATTTATTATAACAGTAGCTTGAAAAGATTCTCAGATACTTTTCTTACCATTTTCAACCCTGGTGGGATTTAGAGATTTTAATAAAATTATTCGAATTTTATGCTTTAAAAAAAGCTTTAACATGAAATACATTTCGTCCATTGCCGCTTGTTTATGTGCATTCAGTGGCTTGGTTGGTTAAGTGTCAGTCTTCAGTGCAGAAGGTTCCAGGTTCAAACCCTGGTGGGATTTTGAGATTTTAATAAAATTATTCGAATTTTATACTTTAAAGAAAGCTTTAAAATGAAATATATTTCATCCATTGCCGCTCTGTTGAATGTGCATTCAGTGGCTTGGTTGGTTATTTGTCAGTCTACAGTGCAGAAGGTTCCAGGTTCAAACTCTGGTGGGATTTTGAGATTTTAATAAAATTATTCGAATTTTATACTTTAAAGAAAGCTTTAAAATGAAATACATTTCATCCATTGCCGCTGTGCTGAAGTGCATCCAGTGGCTTGGTTGGTTAAGTGTCAGTCTTCAGTGCAGAAGGTTCCAGGTTCAAACCCTGGTGGGATTTTGAGATTTTAATAAAATTATTCGAATTTTATACTTTAAAGAAAGCTTTAAAATGAAATACATTTCATCCATTGCCGTTCTGTTGATGTGCATTCAGTGGCTTGGTTGGTTAAGTGTCAGTCTTCAGTGCAGAAGGTTCCAGGTTCAAACCCTGGTGGGATTTTGAGATTTTAATAAAATTATTCGAATTTTATACTTTAAAGAAAGCTTTAAAATGAAATACATTTCATCCATTGCCGTTCTGTTGATGTGCATTCAGTGGCTTGGTTGGTTAAGTGTCAGTCTACAGTGCAGAAGGTTCCAGGTTCAAACCCTGGTGGGATTTTGAGATTTTAATAAAATTATTCGAATTCTATACTTTAAAGAAAGCTTTAAAATGAAATACATTTCATCCATTGCCTCTCTGTTGCTGTGCATTCAGTGGCTTGGTTGGTTAAGTGTAAGTCTTCAGTGCAGAAGGTTCCAGGTTCAAACCCTGGTGGGATTTTGAGATTTTAATAAAATTATTCGAATTTTATACTTTAAAGAAAGCTTTAAAATGAAATACATTTCATCCATTGCCGCTCTGTTGATGTGCATTCAGTGGCTTGGTTGGTTATGTGTCAGTCTTCAGTGCAGAAGGTTCCAGGTTCAAACCCTGGTGGGATTTTGAGATTTTAATAAAATTATTCGAATTCTATACTTTAAAGAAAGCTTTAAAATGAAATACATTTCATCCATTGCCTCTCTGTTGATGTGCATTCAGTGGCTTGGTTGGTTAAGTGTAAGTCTTCAGTGCAGAAGGTTCCAGGTTCAAACCCTGGTGGGATTTTGAGATTTTTTAATAAAATTATTCGAATTTTATACTTTAAAGAAAGCTTTAAAAGGAAATACATTTCATCCATTGCGGCTCTGCTGATGAGCATCCAGTGGCCTGGTTGGATAAGTACCAGTCTTCGATACAGAAGGTTCCCGGTTCAAACCCTGAATTGATTTCGACATTTTTGTAAAATTGTTCAACTTTTCTCCCGAAAATAATATGCACATCAACCATTGCGTTCTAACTAACGTGGAGCCGGTAGCCCAGTGGTATAGCATGCGTTTGTAGCTCGAAGGTTTGGGGGTTCGATACTGGGGACCGAACCTCCATTTTAAAATATTTTACCTGATTCAGTTACGGTCACAGTTAACTGTTGCAGTTACGGTCACAGTTAACCGTATCTAGCACTAAAATTCTCTCTTTCGAGGTTGGCGAAAGACGGGTAATGGAGTCAAAATTTTGCAATCCAATAACTAAGGGGGCTGTCTCCATATTGCACTCCGTTAGGGGACCGTCCACAAATTGCGGATTGCACCCTGAGATTAAAATTTTAGGCAAAACTGGCTTCCTGACGGACCTTTCTCCGCTGGCCCCCAGGGCGAAGGGGCTTTCGGGGGTTATCCGAAGAACCCCCTAGGCCCGCGACCCCCCGGGGAGCAGATCAGGTCCGTCAGGA
This sequence comes from Tetragnatha versicolor, assembly GCA_024610705.1. Taxonomy (NCBI): domain Eukaryota; kingdom Metazoa; phylum Arthropoda; class Arachnida; order Araneae; family Tetragnathidae; genus Tetragnatha; species Tetragnatha versicolor. The sequence goes on along the minus strand of JANDEH010000005.1, from coordinate 62,765 downwards.
AGACCTCCTCTCGTCCGAGCCCCGACATCTTCGACGGGTGAACAGACTCGACTCGGTCACCAGTTTCTGTCCCCTAGGTCAGATGCGACATCAGGTACTCATAGAAAATAAAGGTCATTTTCTTAGGTTAAGTTAGAAGACAACTGTTAATATAACTGAAAGCATAGGAAGAGGCAGATATTACAATAGGAAGTTAAGATAGTGGGGTTTGAACAGAGTACCATCTGTACACCAGGACCACGGCTCAACCAACCGAGCCATCAAGGACGTTTGGAAAGTAGCTACTTGTCAAAGTGTATAGCGGAATGGTCTGTTCTTAAAATTTAATTTAGCTGTGAAATGCACTAAAACAGGAAGTTTAGTTACCGGGGTTTGAACCAAGTACCACCTGTACACCAGGACCACGGCTCTACCAACTGAGCCATCAAGGACGTTTGGAAAGTAGCTACTTGTCAAAGTGTATAGCGGAATGGTCTGTTCTTAAAATTTAATTTAGATGTTAAATGCACTAAAATACGAAGTTAATTACCGTGGTTTGAACCGAGTACCATCTTTACACCAGGACCACGGCTCTACCAACTGAGCCATCAAGGCCGTTTGGAATGTACCTACTTGTCAAAGTGTATAGCGGAATGGTATGTTCTTAAAGTTTAATTTAGCTGTGAAATGCACTAAAATTGGAAGTTAATATAGTGGGGTTTGAACTGAGTACCATCTGAACACCAAGACCGTGACTCTACCAACTGAGACATCAAGGACGATTGGGATGTAGCTACTTGTCAAAGTGTATAATGGAATGGTCAGTTCTTAAAATTTAATTTAGCTGTGAAATGCACTAAAATAGGAAGTTAAGTTACCGGGGTTTGAACCGAGTACTATCTGAACACCAGGACCGTGACTCTACCAACTGAGACATCAAGGACGATTGGGACGTAGTTACTTGTCAAAGTGTATAATGGAATGGTCAGTTCTTAAAATTTAATTTAGCTGTGAAATGCACTAAAATAGGAAGTTAAGTTACCGGGGTTTGAACCGAGTACTATCTGAACACCAGGACCGTGACTCTACCAAGTGTGACATCAAGGACGATTGGGATGTAGCTACTTGTCAAAGTGTATTATGGAATGGCCAGTTCATAAAACTTAATTTAGCTGTGAAATGCACTAAAATTTGTATTGGGTTTGAACCGAGTACCTTCTGTACACCAGGATCGCGACTCTACCAACTGAGACATCAAGGACGTTTAGAAAGTAGCTACTGGTTAAAGTGTATAGTGAGATGGTCAGTTCTTAAAATTTAAATAACTGTAAAATGCACAAAATACAAGAATATAAGTTAGTGGGGTTTGAACCGAGTACCTTCTGTACACCAGGACCGCGACTCTACCAACTAAGCCATCAAGGACGTTTGGTAAGTAGCTACTGGTCAAAGTGTTAATGGGATGGTCAGTTCTTAAAATTTAAATTAGCTGTGAAATGCACTAAAACAAAAAGTTAAGTTAGTGGGTTTTGAACCGAGTACCACCAGGACCACGGCTCTACCAACTGAGCCATCAAGGACGATTGGGATGTAGCTACTTGTCAAAGTGTATAGCGGAATGGTCTGTTCTTAAAATTTAATTTAGCTGTGAAATGCACTAAAACAGGAAGTTAAGTTACCGGGGTTTGAACCGAGTACCATATGAACACCAGGACCGTGACTCTACCAAGTAAGACATCAAGGACGATTGGGATGTAGCTACTTGTCAAAGTGTATAATGGAATGGCCAGTTCATAAAATTTAATTTAGCTGTGAAATGCACTAAAATTTGTAGTGGGGTTTGAACCGAGTACCTTCTGTACACCAGGATCGCGACTCTACCAACTGAGACATCAAGGACGTTAAGAAAGTAGCTACTGGTCAACGCGTATAGTGAGATGGTCAGTTCTTAAAATTTAAATAACTGTGAAATGCACTAAAACAAGAAGTTAATGGGTTTTGAACCGAGTACCTTTTGTACACTAGGACCGCGACTCTACCAACTGAGCCATAAAGGACGTTTGGGAAGTAGCTACTTGTCAATGTGTATAGTGGAATGGTCAGTTCTTGAAATTTAAATTAGCTGTAAAATGCACTAAAACAAAAAGTTAAGTTAGTGGGTTTTGAACCGAGTACCTTCTGTACACCAGGATCGCGACTCTACCAACTGAGCCATCAAGGACGTTTGGGAAGTTGGTACTTCCCGAACCGTTGAGTGAGGTACTAAAAAGTAACCGTAAATGTAAGGACCTTATAGGGGTTTTTTTTGTTTTTTTTCAACTCTTAACTGTAACCGCATCACTCAAATTCTTTGGGGAAAAATTACTATTCTTCCTTTGACATTGATGTATCTTTGCATAATTCAAGTCTCACACTTTTTCCTTCGACGGAAAATTAAGAGTCTAAGAGAAGAGGTGAAGAGAGAGGTGAAGACTTAACGATTCTCCCATACACCGCTGGCATTTTCACACATCCCAACGGTTTGGTCCTGACGAGCTTAGTGCGCATGCGTGTGGACTTATTTTAGCTGGTTTTTTTAGAAATTTTAATAAAACAATGAATCGGGGACAGAACCCACGACCTACCGCATGCAAAGCACGCACCTTACCACTGCACCAGCGGGGATTCATTAATGATAGCAATTATCCGAAGAAGATCCTTTTTTTCTCCCCGAGCATGCGCACTAAGCTCGTCATGACCAAACCGTTGGGATGTGCGAATATGCACACCGCTTTTCGGTTTTATTTGATGATGAATTTTTCTTAATTCTTTGAGTGGTGACTGATCAAGTATCTGAAAATATTATGGGTGCAGATTGGCAGTTATAAATTTAGTTCCTGCTTAATTCAAAGGGGCTTCTTAACGAAACAAGTGTTCATAGGATTTAAACCGATGCTTTTGACTGTAAGATAATCATGTGAAAAAACAAAAAAGACTAAACACTTGTTATTTATTGTATTGTATTTATTGAGATTAAAAAGGTCTATCAAGAGTTTTTAAAGTGAACTCTTCTTTGTTGTATTGTTTCAGATGAGATATATAGGTAGCCAACGGTTCTATATCCAAACGTATATCCCCTGAAAGTAAAATAGAATCACTTAAAAACATCTAATAAACATTATAAATATATAATATGCTAGGTATCAGTTGAATAGTGTTTCTTTAACAATTTTGTATAAGGATGCAACATTGTAACTGCATTTGACATTTATCCCCGGTATTTTTCCTAGTTGGTAAGGGCCGTTCAAATATTACGTAAGCACTTTTTTGGTCATTTTTAACCCCCCTCCCCCCTTGTCAGCAAAGATAAGCAAACCTCAAACCCCCCCCCACCATAATTACGTAAGAAACTGCCGGACCCCCCCCCCCGAAATTTTGACATCCCTCTTAGTAAGTACTGTTTTTTTTTCCTTGAAAATTAGGTGACTCGTACAAGGAGCTGTCCTTTTTGGGTGTAACCCTAAGTTTTCAAAAATGAGTCGAAACACTACTTTTCAAGGTTAGAATTTCAAAATATTAGGGTGGTCCATCTCCAGAAAAAAGTGCTTACGTCAGATTTCCTAATTCTATTTCTTGTTACATTTATTGTTGGTTGAATTTTGAAATTATTTATGCAAGAAACAAGAGATTTTCGAAAATGCACCATCTTACGTAAGCATCACTCATATCCCCCCTCCCCCCTTGTCAGCAAAAATAAGCAAAGAGCAAACCCCCCCTCCCCCCTTGGGTGCTTACGTAATATTTGAACGGCCCCTAACAAATGAAATTAATAATTTCGTTTTATGAAGACTACCAAAGCACAAGGTATTTTCAGAAAAAAAAACTATTTGAGCTATTATTCCCCCCTTTTAATTTCCAGGAATGTTTTTCAGTAATACAATACAAATACCACGATTTTTTAAAGTTAAAACCTCAGACAAAATTGCATCTTTGATATTTTTGGATGGTCTCTGTTGTGAAGTACTAGTGTTCACAACATTTGTGACTAGTTATTTTATTTAATTTAAGAGAGCACGAGATTTTTATTTTCTCACGAGTCATTTCTTTTATCAATTTCTTTTTATGCACGAGATTGTAATTTGGAATTTTAAAAGAGATTAGAAAAGGAGGTTTTGATAAAAATTCATTAAAGGTTGTTTATTTATAATTAAAGCGTTTTTCTTGTACTGCACTACACGACAGTCTCGATTCATTATTTTTAGGCTAAGCGCGCACTGGAGACTTTTGTCACGGAGACTCACGGAGACAAAATTATCACTCTGGCTATTGCAAGAAGCTAGAGCGCGCGCATTAAGCTACGAGACTCTTGGCCGATTGCCAAGAATTTCTCCATAGATATGCATTGCTCTCGAGTGACCTAGTGTTATAAGTCGCAGTGACAGAAGTCTCTAGTGCGCGCTTAGCCTTAGACATTGTGGTGATTTTTTGACAGCTAAAATGTAATAAGGGTCTGAATGTAACGAATGTCGGATTGAGCCGGCACTTTTTAAAGATATTTAAAATAGAAGTGGTGGCTCCCTTTCAGACCTAACCGCCCAAAACTTCCCATTGGATTCAATGTACTCTCGGGCGGCTTTGGATTGAAAAGGGTTTAGAGAATTTATACTTTTTTTAACCCTTTATTTACCGCATTATGATTCGCTGCAGTTTTTTTCGTGCAAATACTTTTTTTGAGTCACTAAATTTAAAATTAAGGGATATACATAAATAAAATAATCATCTTTGGAAAATTGAATCCGCTAGAGCTAATTACTTAAATTGATACTTTTGGGTACTGTCAGTACACGGAGTGCTAAAATATTCTCACAATACAAGAAAAACATAGCTTTTTTTTATCGCAGTAATAAGTCTTAAAAAATAATACACTTAACTTTTGACTTTAACTACTTTTTTGCGGGAACAAAAATAACAATCATGTGAATCCGATCGAAATGGCAGCTAAACGGACAACTTCAGTTAAATATATTCGCTTTTCCCGCTAAAATACTCATCATAGAACCTTCACTGCTTTTTATCCTGGAAGAGGATAACTGAAAGAGTGTTTCTGCAAATTATCGTCAATATATTCGCAAGGATGGTTATTCTATGTAATTTTAAAGTTGGTGGTACTTGTAAGTACCGTCGGTAAATAAAGAGTTAAAATAAGTAAAAATTAAGTTCTCTTTGAAATATCAAAATAAGTCTAATGTGTCCTTCATATTATTTTTTTCATTTCAAATAGTAAAATTAATTAATCTGAAAGAGTTTGAGATTTTTCTTACTTTAAAACTACTCTGGTTTTTGTACCAATAATTACACTCTATATGGGGTCATTCATAAATTACGTGAGGCGTTTTTTCCAAAATCTGGACCCCCCCCTCCCCCCTTGGTGAGATTTAGTGAGATTTTGCTGGACCCTCCCCCCAAGTGAGATTTACCTACAACTTTTTAAAAATAATTTGCAGTATCTTATCTGTTTCTCATATACTTAAAAAAGAAAATCGTATAATTTCTAACTTAAAAAGTTGACGTGAGATTTTAATCGACCCCCTCCCCCCTTGGTGAGATTTTTCCAAACCCCTCCCCCCCCCCTTTTTGACCTCACGTAATTTATTGATGACCCCCTATGATAGCATCCAATATATCCTCCATACCTAAAAAAGTAGATAAAAATGCAAATGCAATAAATAAGCAGGCAAATTTACTATATGTGAAATAAAAAAGTTATGTAGATATTTAATGCACACAAGAAATATTTATATCTTGCATTTATTTAGAAGAATACGAGTAAATTTAGTAAAATTTTTTAAACCCATACTTCACAGCAACGTTTCCTGAACCCGGTAGGTTACTACGCGGAAGGAGAAAGTGAGTAAACGCAAAGCCTGTTGGGTTTCTAGGAGGATTTTCGGAACGTGAATCTTGATAAAAAGGCATTACAAGGGTTTAACGAAATAATCTAATTTAAAATTGACGTTCTTTGTTCCACTCGAATTTCTACTCTTACCTACTTTGTTATAGTGATGTAGTAGGTTCAACTTAAGTTGCTGTCTAGTATATGTAAATGTCAATTCTATTTTGAGTGTAACTGCAAAAAAGCAGATTTCTACAACGAGTCTACATTAATTTAAAAGCAATTGGGCTTTGAAGCCTTTTAGCACGCCTGAATCGAATGCTTTTGCTGGTTTCAATCCAAATTTTAAAAGGTCCCGTGTCATCTTCCACTGGGGATTATTTTACAACCTCCCATGACCGCTTATAAAAACTCCTAGACAAGAGGATCTAGTGCCAAGTGGGATCTTTTAGAAGTCTGTTCTGATTGGTTGGTTGAAATTTCTCTTGGGAAATATAAGTATTTTTTACAATATTAAAACCGGGGATAGAACCTTCAAACTCATTTTAAATTTAAATATTCTCCTGATTTCTTTAGTTTTGTCATATAAAATAAGTAACTTTTTTTTCATATTCTCTTTTGCTCCAGCAATTTCTGAATAAGAATCCTCTAAAGTGTTAAATTACTTATTTTTGAAAATAAACTATTATTTTTTACCTACTCATGATAGTTGTGGGGTTAAATAAATTATTTGGTGTGTAAGTATAAATTATACTCATACAAACTGTACCTCATAAGACCTATTTTCTAATTTTAAGGCGAAAAGTAAGGTCATTTTGCTCAAAAACGCTTAATTCCAATAATGGTGGTTGAAACGAATAAATTTCGAATTTTTCAGAAGATAAGTCCTCTAAAAGATGTACTTTGATGTAAAAATGATAAAGATCAGTGAAATAACAACAGAAGCCCTAAAGTATTAAAAAGTGGAACTAATTCCCTTTTCCTGATCTTTATCATATGAAATTTCAGTTATACATCAGAGAACATCTTATTTGAGGACTTATTTCTGAAAAATTCGAAATTTATTCGTTTCAACCAGCATTATAGGTATCAGGCGTTTTCGAGCGAAATGACCCTACTTTTTGCCTTAAAAGTAGAAAATAGGTCTTATGCGGTCATTTTTATAAGTATAAATATTCTGTATAAATGCGTTCTAAAAAACATAATATTAGCCAGTTTTATTACGATAGAAAACTCAAAAATATTTTTGTTTTAATTCTGAAAAAAAAGACAATTTTTTCCAATTTTAAGGCCTTTTAGATACCCCTTAGGACTAACTTAGGGCTCTGAAACTTCATACACTATCTGTTGGGACCCAAATGAATAGGAAAATCCTGTGTTCTATATTTTAAAACAGCATTATACCACCATATTATATGAAAATAGAGCATAAGTCTTAAAAACTTAATTTTAGAATATTATAAAAACTAGAGCTGATGTGTAAAATTGGATGCCATATCTGAATCAGGAGGTCAAATATATACAAAAACAGCTTTGATATTCCCGGCACCAAAAAAATTTTTTTTTCTAGACCAGTTTCCTGCAACCAGTTTCCTCCAACATCTGCAATTACCAACGATTCTAGTACTATCTTGTACCACGATGGGGAGTGATTAGGCTGCCGACGGGTAACCGTTGTGCGCATGCTCGGGTTAAAGGCGTGGGTTTAAAGTGTTTAGGATGGAACTTTGCGAAGTCCGAATGGCTTAGTGGTAACGCGTTAGTCTGGCGTGCAGATGGTCGTAAGATCGAAGCCCAGTAATTATTTTTCAGTAAATTTAATTTTAAATTTTTATTATTCCATTAAAAATTGTAAGAATTAATTTCTCTTGTTTAACAGTCATTCCTTATTCAATTAAATTCATTGTGTTTTTTTAAATGTTTTACTTTATCTAATTTTTTTAAAAATGTTTTTAATTATTAATTAATTGAAAATAAAATTATTTCGATAAAATATTTTATAGAAACAGCAAGAATCAAGTCCACAAGGCTGCGCATTGCTAATAAAGTATAAAAATCTTGCAGGGATTGTGAAATACAGTACAAAACAGTACGTCGGCAGCCGTGGCCGTGGCGCTTGACGTCCAACGTACGTCGGCAGCGCAACAACGGCCTACCACGATGTTTGTTCATCGGGGTCATTCAAAAAATTACAGATGAAATGGTACACCCTGAGCATAGAAGGAACAATATTTGCGAACGGTGCCTTTTTTTTAAAGATAAACATCCCAGATCTCAACGGTTGTGACCTTGGTGCTAATTGGGAGTTTTTCAATTGCTTTTTCACAAAAAAAAATGCAGCAATGGAAGAGTTGGATAGTCCTCATGTCATCCGATCGGATCACTTGTACTCGCAAGGTGCGGTTTTCTGACTGTTTCTTACGTGGAAGTATGTAGAAGTGGAAGAAGGAGAGGAAAAGCGCCCGTATCTCGCTCACGAGGAGAAATGAAGTAACTGAAAGCCAGCTGCCGCCAGCAATAGCTACCAAAAGAGAGTGTTTTAACATTGGGGCTTCCGGGGTGAATACAGATATTAAATTTTTTTCCATTAAAGGAATAGAATTATTGCTTCGTCATTCTACAATTTAAAAATCTACGGATATTGAAATCGTTTCTAGCGATATAGTTATTTTATTTCACTCAACAAATGGTACGAAAAGGTTTAAAATGCAAGTCAAAAACTTACTCACTAATATCCAATGCTTGTTTTTTTTAAAGTTATCGTAAATTCTAGAGGCGCAAATGCGTTTTGAAGGCTAAAATAATTTAAACTAATTTATGCGCATTCTATTTAAAATATAAAAGCCTCCTTAAAAATATGCATGAAATCAAAAGACCGTGTAACGCAGAAATTAGTACAAGAAAATTTTATATTTATCGAGTTTAAAACCCCTCTAAAAGTTATTAAATAAATGTACAACTATGGAGATTTAAAACAAGACATAAATAATTTCTTAATTAACTTAGATATTAATTCGCTTTTTTCCCTTATTTTTATTTGAAATAGAAATTCTTTTTATTTACTGATCCCTTGAATTATAAATAGCCAATGCATAAATATATATGTAAAATTAAAATAATGTATCAGCTATTAAATTTTGTTTTTTAAGCTACACAAGATTCCATTAATCGAAATAAATTTGGGAATTAATACAACATTGTATAATTTTAAATATTTTCTGCTTTGATTCTAAGAAAAGACATTGTATTCTTAGAATAGAAAAAAAATGGTAAGGAGAGACCTAAATCGAATGTTTATGAATGACCGATGGATATCACATGATGCCCAGATGCAATGCTTTTGCAGATGTGCCTTGAGATATCGATGTAGCAGTTTACCAAATCTAAGCATTTTAAGTTTTGTGACGGCGTAATTTATACCAGGCATTTAGTATGCATTCCAAAAATGCCGAGGACATTACCTCAATAAATTTATTTTTCATTATTTATTTTAACCTTTTTTCATGACTTATTTCCTAATATTTGGTCATACTTTTTAAATAAAAATTATTTTAAAATAGTATTTATTAATATTGTAAATACTTGGTAGTTGGATATTATAGAAAATCTGTTAATCCACTATTATGTAAGTTTTTAGAGAACTTTATTAATATAATTTCTTTAAAGTTGATGGATTTTCTTTAAAAATGTAGTATTTCTTGGTCTAGTACACTCTCAATGTTTTAGGGACCATAGTTAACTTAAAAGTGTCCGAAAATTGAATCGAAGGGATATTCGCGCAAAATAATTTAAAAAGTTCGGAAACTTAATTGATAGATTGACCTAAGATTGTTGAACACATCTTTACTGGAAACAAAAGTGAAAATTCGTTTAAAATATCATGCGCGCTTAAGATTACATGGAGAATTTACATAGAAACCTACGAGCGAGGAGCGCTTTTGGTAGCCATTTCATGGCCGACCGGTTACAGTGAAGGCTTCACTCAGACTTCGACGTTTCCCGCTTATTCACAAATCCTGCAAGGTTTTTATACTTTGATATAATGCGCATGCGTCACAAAGAAATAACATCCTAATAACTAATAAGTTTTAATGTTATTGAATCCCCCTGGAGCAGTGGTAGGATGCCTGCGTAGCATGCGGCGGTTCGTGGGTTCTATCCCAAGATAATATTTTATTAAAATTTCCAAAAAAAAAAGCAAAAATCAAGTCCATACGCATGCGCATTGTTATCAAAGTATAAAAACATTGCAGGATCTGTGAATATGCACGTTTCCCCTCCTTCTCTCACTCGTACCTCCATGGTTTCTTAAATAAGGCTGCGACCTCCTTTGACCCTCAGTTTGGATTTCATTCAAACTCTGGATCGAGGTGTAGCACTCTCGTTCGGTCTTAGTTTTTCCAACAAAAAAAAGAAGAAGAAAAAAGGGCTTTTCTTGCGATGCTTAAAAAACCTGTAGAACCCGTTTCACTGTGATAGTTGTCTTTCGGCAGAAAACCAAATTCCAGGCGTAAACATACTTAATAGTGCGAACTATATTCCAAGTTAACGAAGAAAATACGCGATTTAATCCGCCAAATTGGATTCTAAAGAAACTATCTTGTCTTGACTTAACAAACAAAAATTATCCTTAAAAACGAAAAACTTTCCTTTTTGCTAGATAAGCTAAGTGGAGAGGCAAATTTTTAAAAATGGATATGCAAGACAACATTTTTGCGTTTTTCATGTTAATTGAACAGAATTCAGGTGGTCGGCAAGAAGTAATGCTTAGTATTTCTGAGAGAAAAACTGGTAAAAAAGAAAAAACGGAATATGATAAAAAAAAAGTGAACTCTGTAATCACGTTATAGAATAGAATAGAATATAGAATAAACTGTTAAACTAAAATACTGTATTCCATTATACCTTTTTAAATCTATGGTCAATTAAAGGTTTTATGAAAAACATTAAAAATCAGTTTACTTTTCATTACAAAAGGTTTTTTTGCTTAATTATCTTTGCTCAACTATGTCTTGCTTAAATATTTTTAGGGTTCTTTGTTTTCCTATAGACCTTGCTTAGTTTAATTTATTACATAAATAAAATGTATGTGAAGAATATATGATAGTTAGGGTCATAATCCATGGCTAGGACCCCCAACTAACACAGCAGGACAACCAATACAACTAGGACAACATAAGTTGGTGGACGACCCCTCAATCCCTCCGGAGCAGAAGGAGATCATATTTCGCCTCTCCATTTCCACCAATTGCAGCAACAAGAAAAGCAGCTGCCTAGCGCTCTCTTTAAATGTTTATTCTTATAAAAACAAATTTTTCGACTAGGGATCCCATGAGAGATCCAGATGAAGGAAGGGAAATATTTAGATCAGAGCTTCTCAAACTGTGGGTCGCGACCCACTGGTGGGTCGCCAGTCAGTTTTTGGTGGGTCGCGAGAAGATTTTTAGTTTTTCACAAACGGTGTAATTGACTTTTTAATTTTCAAACTATTAGTTGAACTTATGAAATTACCATACTGTAGTGTCGGTTATTCAAATAAGATTTGAAAAAAATATTAAGTGTTTCTCCCCATCCACACTGGGGGGTCAATGCAAATTTTAAGAATTTTTTGGGGAAATGATGCAACTGATGTAATTTATCCCATATTGCTAAAAACAAGTTAAAACCATGTTTTTAAGGGTCAAATTTTAAAATTTTCTCTGGGGTACCCCTAGACCCCCTTTTTACTGTAGGGATCATTGTTAGACCACAATTAAACTATTTCCTACATTTGTAACATAATAGTTGGTGAACACTCCCCAGTCAGTTAAGTTAAAATTCTGTGGGGAGGGGGCATGAGATAATTATCTCAGTTCAGTTAATTATAAATAACTGAAGTTGGTGGGTCGCGTTAGATTTTGTTTCCCAAAAGTGGGTCGCGATGTTAAAAAGTTTGAGAACCCCTGATTTAGATAGTATCGGACAACAAGCCCAGTTAATCGAGTGTTTCAAAAGTCCGTTTCGTGGATTTTATTTCGAACCTACGTGTCCTAGGGTCACGGAATTAAGGTCTACCCCTTACCCCTAGTGACCCTGGAGAATCCATTAAGATGACTCACAGCACCCCTAGCGGCGATATAAGAAAGTTACAGAAATTAAATTCAAACTAAAGGAGATAGAGGTGTGATGTAGATCCATCACATATTCGTTCTCCATCTCTAGTTTCCTTGTTGCAGTTGAGCACAGTCCCCCAAACCCCAGACAAATTCCTAAACCACTGGAAAACAACACCTGCAGTGTATTTCTAAGTACAAAGCATCTTATTCACTTCTCTCTCACGACATGAGTGTCAAATAATTTGTAATACGAAACTCCAACGGCCCCAAACTTTGATTTCTTTATTGGGGAAAAGATCACCCAGTCACTCGCGAAAACTCAAATGCCAGACAAAAATCATAAAAATATCACCACTGCAAAGCCCCTTCCTTTGGGGAGATCTTACCGACAGGGGCCGTTCAAATATTACGTAAGCACTTTTTTGGTCATTTTTAACCCCCCCTCCCCCCTTGTCAGCAAAGATAAGCAAACCTCAACCCCCCCCCCACCATAATTACGTAAGAAACTGCCGGACCTCCCCCCCCCCGAAATTTTGACATCCTAGTAAGTACTGGTTTTTTTTCCTTGAAAATTAGGCGACTTATACAAGGAGCTGTCCTTTTTGGGTGTGTAACCCTAAGGGTTCAAAAATGAGTCGAAACACTACTTTTCGGGGTTACAATTTCAAAATGTTAGGGTGGTCCATCTCCAGAAAAAAGTGCTTACGTCAGATTTCCTAATTCTATTTTTTGTTACATTTATTTTTTGTTGAATTTTGAAATTAATTATGCAAGAAACAAGAGATTTTCGAAAATGCTCCATCTTACGTAAGCATCACTAATATCCCCCCTCCCCCCTTGTCAGCAAAAATAAGCAAAGAGCAAACCCCCCCTCCCCCCTTGGGTGCTTACGTAATATTTGAACGGCCCCACACCCCAAAGATCTTCTGGGTCAATTTGCAGCTTGTGGGAAAAGTTCCTTGTATCCAACCCCCCACATAGAGGGACGTTCTAGAAATTAAACCCCTGATCTTCTTAATTCCAAAATTGATAAAAATAACAATAACCTAGTAAAACTTCCACTCATTTTGTTCAGCGTCAGACGCTGATTCTAAAGACCTAAAAACTAAATTTCCATCTTAAACCCTTCATTTGCTTTTGAGCCTAGGAGGTTTTGAGACACTGTTAATCCCTCCACGGACCTTTAACCCCGCCACATCTTCCCCGTACTTGGCGTGTTGGCATTGCTTCGTGGGAGGTGTTCGTCACTCCTAATGAGGAATTTTCAAGCCAAAGTCTAGAATTTGGCTCTGTTAGGCGGCTGACCGACCCTGGTATAAAACCGGCAGACCCTTTGTTTTCTGCATGGCCCCCTCCTCTCTCACCCGTCCCGGTGCACGACTGTTGCCGCTGGGTTCCCGCTTGACGGCCGCGGGACACTCAGTGGTATGCGCCCCAACATCGACCCCACCGATGGGAGAGTAGAGGGTCATCGTCATTGACCGAAACCAATAATATCTTTTTAAAATAGTGATGATTTTTCCAGTAGTCCTGAAACCCCGAGAAAGTAATGTTGTGCGGTTTTAATTCTACAATTTTTTGGTGCTGTCAAACTCGAGTTTATCTTACGTTCGAGATCCATCTTATTGCCTCCGTGCTCAACATATTAAGTGAAATCAAAGTGTGCTGGTGATTTTTGATTTGTGTGTGTGGTGCGCTTTTTCTTGGTTTCGTCTCCGGATGTTGCCGCATCACCTTAATGATCATCCCAAATGCGAGTTTTCATTTTACAATCAACCGTTCTTGGCTGCCCCAATTTTCCCACCGACGATTTGGATGTTACGTTTTACATACAAAGAGTGTGCAAAATAAAGAACCCTGTATGCCTCAACCCAATAGTAATTCTTGAACTCTGTGTATTGCGTCAATTCTTTTCCTGACTTCAACCAGAACTTCACAGCGAACAGTAAGTGATGAACTTTTCATTCCCTTTCATCCATCAGAACAATATCTTTGATGTCACTAGCTTCAACATCCACGGCCTTTTCTTCTATTTTAATGTTTTACAATATTTAACATCAAACTCAAATTCTCAAGGCATCTTGTGGTTATTGCGATGCATGTACTACCACTAGTCACTATACTGTTTTATAAATTACCACAACCACCATATTTTTTAAAAATTCATTACAAGAGGAAAGCAAGAGTACTGTTGCCAACGTTATGAAGAACACACTGAAAAAAATTTCACAAAAATATCGTGAATATTCGCGGAGATATTAAGGTAAATGTGGGTATAGTGGACACTGTACCAATAGTGGCCACATAGCTGATTAATTTTAAATAAAACGAGTTAGAGGCATCGAACAGCGTCAAAATTCATAGGCATAGTAGATTGTGCAATCAGGTAAGCTGATAAATTACCACCGATACCACAGATCAGCATGGGAAGGATATTTAAATATTTGAAAATAACAACATCGGCCGAGTGACTGAAATTTGATTTTGCTTATTGAATCGCGTAAGGAAACGAGTAAGTCGGAACTGATTTTTTCGTATTTATTACCGCTTGATTGACTTTTAAATTTATATCAAGATAAATAAGAGTGTATAAAATAATACTGAATAAAATTTATTTGAAAATGTTGACTTTACGAGGATTTATGGGGGTGTCCACTTTACCAACACATAATCTTAGATTTTCCAATAGTGGTCACAGCAATGGCGTCTTATAGAAACTTAAATAATATTTAATTTGAAAATTTTTTTTTCATAAACTGTTGATTGGGCTTTAAAATGAGTGCTGTATGAATTTGGTTTCATTCTGGCTTCAGGAACCAAGGTTTCTAAAACATTGAATTACATGCTAAATTCCTCACAAATCAGCTACAGCGTAGACTTTGGGCCGAAAACTATCAATTTTTTTTAAATAAAGCTAATTTGATTGAATCTAAAATACATTTCGTTGGGAAGGAAGATTTAATTAGAACTAGACGACTATACCAAGAAAAATCCCTCAATTTCATGCATAAACCCCTCATATAGGCAGAAAAGACAGGTGTCCACTATTGATGCAAGAGGTGTCCACCATAGAAGCAACAGCTTCATCTATGTGGCCACTATAGATGAAATTTGGAGTACTTTAAAAAAATTAATTAAAAATACTTTGCCCTATCTAATTAAAGTTTTTAATGGTAAAATCGAAGGAAGAAGATCCAATTAACCTAAAAATAGGATGATAACCGTTTCGAAGCAAATGGATTGGTATTTATTAATAACTTAAGCAAAAATTTTCCTTAAAGTGTCCACTATACCCACATTTACCTTAGCGTGTGAAGATAGCAATTTTTCAGGACTCAAAAAAGAAAATTTTTGTAAATTTGCTAGTTTTTCAGTGTTATTGTGTAGTTTTGGTTTTTTTAGTTTTATAAAAGCAAATTATAATAAAAAAATTTTGAAAATTTACGAATTTTTTCTTTCTTAAGGTCTGAAAAAGTGCTTTTTTACATGCTAATATCTCCGCGAATATTCACTTCACGATATTTTCATGAAATTTTTTCTGTAAGTTCTTCATAGTGTTGGCAACAATACTCTCAGTGATGTTTTTGCTCCATCTCCCTCAGTTTTTAAATTAATTTTTTAAACTTTTTTATTTCGCTGCTAGGGGCACTGCAAGTCATTTCAATGAATTCTCCAGGGTAACTTACCAAAGGCTAGACCTTACTTCCATGACCATAGGACACGTTAATTCCAAATAAAAGCCGCGAAATGGACTTCTGAAACACCACCCGACAGCACCTCCGCGAATTTCAGTGATGAATGAATGACCAACATTATCGACAATACAGAATACAAGAGAAAGAGAAACTACACACCGGGAAGATTATTATAAAATTTAGCTTTAAAAAGGTTGGCATCTTATGTGCGTTAAACTTGTTTCATATATTTGAACCCTTTCAAGAAATATTTCGAACTTTTTTGAGTTCTTCATTCTTTTACTAAAGAAGGTTGTTAAAGGACCTACCAAATGTACGGATAATTTCAATTTTTTCCAATGTTTTTAAATCCAATTTTAGACTTGATATTTGGTAAAAATGTATGTTATAGACGTTAAATGCAATAAAATTTTTGTTTCAAAAATTTTTAGAAATTGTAATTCTTATTACTTCATTTTTCCTCAAATTTTTGAAATTTTTTGAAGAGGAAGGTGTTCTCAATGCACATCACTTTAAAGAGAGTGAAATCATCGCTTGATCATAAAATTCTAAACAACAAGGGAACAGCTTTAGAAAGAGTCCTCCAGCAGCCATGTTTACCCACAGCTCAAATGATGACTACCATAGATATCTAATTATTAATATCATTGTTATAAATCCTAAAATAATAATAATTTTTAATTATTATTTTAGGATGTAAAATTTATGATTAATTTATATTAATAATAAGGTCCCTATGGTTGTCACTCATCATTTGAGCTGTGGGTAAACATGGCGGCTGGAGGACTCTTTTTAAAGCTGTACCACAAGTTTTACTAAGAAATTTTAACCATCTATTTAAAATTAGTGACTCATTGCGATTGCTTCGATCCGAAATGTAAAAAAGAAAGCTTCTGAATCTATCTGCATTAAAAAGCATTATTACTACTTCATTAAAAGGATAAGGATCAGTAGTGTAAAAATGAGAGTTCTGCGACATTGCGCAGAAGCGCAGGGGGGCGGGGCACCTGCGCATTCAACTAGATTGCGATTCCCCTGTGCATTTTACTGATTGGGGCTCCCTTCCCATTCTACTAGATTGCGGAGTGTCTGGGCCGGTACTTTGCGGCTCCCCGAGTAAAGAGGACGCTAATTAAGAAGATTAATTAGTAATTAACAGAAGGCGTGCAGATACTTTGCGGTTATGTCTGGACAGGTACTTTGGGGCTCCTGACCATTCTTCTAAATTGCGGATACCTGCGCATTCTACTAAATTGCGACTCTACCACTAAATTAATTGGGGATCTACCAATAATATGGTGCTCTACCACTAAATTCGGGATCCACCACTAAAATTAAAGTTATTTACCATTAACAAACTGTAATATTGACAAAATTAGCAAATTGCAGTTCCACCACTATATTGGAGCTCTACTACTAAGACACAGCAGGAAGTTAATGTTATTTTACTATTAACAGTTTCTATTAAAGTTATTTACTATTAACAAACTACAACCACTGTTTAACTATAATATGGACAAAATTAGCAAATTGCAGCTCTTCTACTATATTAGGGCTTTAGAACACATGCAACAACAAGAAGCTAAATTGTGACTTTCTAAATTATTTTAAGATAATATTAATTGATAGTTAAAGTTATTAACAAAGGTTAATTAACAGCTATTTTACATAAAATTATAAGGTTAATGAACAAACTAAACGCTGTAATATATCACCTATTAAATGCCCATACCGGAATAAAAGACCAAGACAATCACAAACTCAAAAATGTAGACTGCACTGCTCACCTGTCATTGAGACTCTCCTTAACAATGCACGGCGAACCACTCCTCTTGCCTTTCACAGAGCAATATGTGTGGCGATAACGGGGTAACCTCCATTGGGATTGATAGCGATTGCATCTTTTCCCGCAATACCAAGGGGAGAGGGTTTTCAAAAGATATATATTTTTTCATTACAATCATTTCTATTTCGTTAAACTTACAATTTAATATTCACTTTAGTTACAGATTGGCCCAAAATACATATCCTATCACAATCTTTAACTTCAAAAAGACCATAATATTTTCGCCTGAAAGGAAAGGATACTTTGAAAAATTGAGAATGATCGACCATTATCAAACCGCCTAACATATAATACGTTACCTTATTGGTGAAATTATTTTACAACTTCGATTAAAAATTAATAATTATGCGCCTATTGGATAAGATTTTAAATATTTTAAGCAATATTTTAAATAAAATTTATGAGTTCTGTTCGAGGAGTTGATTTTTCTCATAGAATGTTAGAAGCATTCAAGTTAAAAATGATGAATCCGTTAATTTTCACTGTGATTCAATTAAAGATATTACTCATTTTATTCGCAAAGAAGCCTTTTCTAGTTTTAAACATGAGAATATGCAATTAATCACCTAAACAAAAACTATTCCAATGCACTTTTTTCTGAAAGCATTGTTGATTGAGATAATTTTTATAACAAAATTGTATAAAATATACGAGTTTCCCAACAGTTGAAGAAATTTCCATCGTTAACCTTTTCTTTAAAGCATGCTATGAGGCTACCACTACAGTACATATATACTACATACATTAATTTTTACTTATAATTTTCTATATTTTTTATTTACAAAGATGTTCACATTTGTATTTCTTTTTCATATTAACTCAAATTTTTTTCTTTTTAAAAGAATTTTTATCATAACTTTGATTTTTTCATGACAAAGTATGAAATTTTCTTCTATGAAAACGACAGAAACAAGACAAATTTTTCATTTTAAAACATTTTTATTATTTTCATGAATAAATAATGTTCCTTACAGATTTGATACCACCACAAGGCAACCTTAAATCTTCACCAGATCTACAAAGCTACTCATTTCATCTTAATGGTTGATATTTGGCCATACTCAGCTCAAAGTGCTCAATTTTTTCAAGAGACCACCCTGAGCCACGCTGAACAAATTCATCAAATGCCATTCTGATTTTAGCAAAAGCTTCTTGAATGTGACTCTCTATAGTATCACTCACTAATTCCAACAGAACGTCACTTCTAAAGTAAGGAGTTGCATGCTCTTCCTCACCATTCTCACTAAAGCGTACAAGAGTAGCTTTTACAACTCCATACCATTTAATTGCACCCATTGCATGTAGTTCTTCATTTAATTTTGACTGTAGGTGTGGGGCTACTTCTTCAAAGAAGAGGATGAAATCCCTTTCCATTTCTTCTAAAGGCTCGAAATAAACATTAGCAAATGTATTTAGGGCCCTTTCTTCCCTTTTGACTCGTTTCGAACTCTCCGCTGCAATAGGTAATACTCCTCGCGCTTTGGACAAAGCACTTACAGAGTGACTCTCCCTTAAATGTTGTTGCTTTGTTTTAACAGAGGCAAAGGAACGATCACACAATTTACAATTAAACTCCCCACTATTATGTTTTAACATATGCGTAGTATAGTAGTGCAGTCTTTGGAAGGATCTATCACAAATTTCACATTTAAAGTATTTTTCTTGAGAATGTATTCTCTCATGTCTTTTTAAGTCATCATTTCGGGTGAAAGTTTTGTTGCAAATTTCACAATTAAATTCTTTCTCCAGATGCTTTAGCATATGCTTATCGTAATATTTTCTTTGGAATGATCTATTACAAACATCACATTTAAAGTATTTTTCTTGACAATGGATTCTCAAATGCCTTTTTAAGTGATCCTTTCGAGTAAAAGGCCTACCACAAATTTCACAGACAAACGATTTTTCTCCACTATGAATTTTCAAATGTTTAACAAGAGAGCTTTTCCAAGCGAAACATTTTGAACACATAGGACAAACCTACAAATATAACTGAAATTAGCCTTCATACATAAAAGATACCTATCATAAATATCTCTATATATCCTTCATACCTATCATAAAAGATACCGCCAAAGTAAAAGTACACTTACCAAGCGTTGGCTATGCATATGCATATGCATGCCAGGAGATGCAACCATTCTTTCATCAACATGTTGAATTGAAGTACCAGGCTCCTCAAATTTATTGAAAGTAATAGCCTCATCACAAGGATAGTTAGACTCTGATTCATTCCCATTCGGCACACAGCTCCATTTTTGAGGTGAAATATCAAAATCAGCTAACTAAAAAAAGGAGCAATTATATAATTGATTTAGTAAGAAAATGAACTGATTCTAAAGAGAACAATTCATTTGGTTCATCACACACCATGCCTTTATCTTAAAGAGAAGTAAAAAATTCAATAATACTTGTACATACTTTTGTATTATCAAAA
The DNA here is from genome assembly GCA_024610705.1 of Tetragnatha versicolor. Classification (NCBI taxonomy): domain Eukaryota; kingdom Metazoa; phylum Arthropoda; class Arachnida; order Araneae; family Tetragnathidae; genus Tetragnatha; species Tetragnatha versicolor. Next base: position 42,841 of record JANDEH010000005.1, on the reverse strand, counting down.
TCCATCGAGGAAGCACTAAATTCTTGATGACTCATTTTTGTAAATTAGAGATGAATGCTCAAACGAACAAAAATATGAGAAACTAATAGCGTTAAATAATTAGAAGTTTGCAGATCACAGGGGAAGTCCTCACAAATAAAGATATCCTTACCTTTGGGGCTCATTATATACCAGTTGGAAAAATCGCCAAATAGTATCGCCAAATCATTAAATATTGTCAAAAAATTGCCAAATATTGATGCCAAGTCGCCAAATAGTATCACCAAATCTTTAAATATTGTCTATAAAAGTCGTCAAATAATGACGCAACGATGATGATGTCACGTGATTATCTATTATCATATGTTTACTCTGATTGGTTGATAAGTTATCAACTATTCACACACTAGAAAAATTTTACAAGAAATGAAAGCTTATACATTAAAGAACTAAAATCGTTGTTAAACATAAAAATTTTGAAACTATAAAACTAAAATTTTGCTAAAAATTCAGATAAGCGCATAACTAAAACTAAAACTTTGTTTAAAATGAACTAGAAAACGAAAAACTTTACACAAGAAGTGGAAACTTATACACTGAAAAACTAAAATCTTCGTTAAAAATAAAAAACTTAACTGAAAATTTTGTTAAAAATTAAGACACATGCAGAAAAATAACTTAATACTTTGTTAAAAATAAAGACGAATACAGAAAAACTTTACAAGAAATTAAAACTTATACACTGAAAAACTAAAGTATTTGTTAAATATAAAAACTTAACTGAAAATTTTGTTAAAAATTAAGACACATGCAGAAAAATAACTTAATACTTTGTTAAAAATAAAAACGAATACAGAAAAACTTTACAAGAAATTAAAACTTATACACTGAAAAACTAAAGTCTTTGTTAAATATGAAAACTTAACTGAAAATTTTGTTAAAAATTAAGACAAATGCAGAAAAATAACTTAATACTTTGTTAAAAATAAAATCTTAACTGAAAATTTTGTTAAAAATTAAGACAAATGAAGAAAAATAACTTAATGCTTTGTTAAAAATAAAAACGAATGCAGAAAAACTTTACAAGAAATGAAAACTTATGCACTGAAAAACTAAAATCTTTGTTGGATATAAAAACTTATTCACTACGAAACTAAAAACTTTGTTTGAAATGAACTAGAAAACGAAAAACTTTACACAAGAAAGAAAACTTACACACTGCAAAACTAAAATCTTTGTTAAATGTAAAAACTTAAAAACTACGAAACTAATTTTTCAAGAAATAAAAAGTTACACTAAAAACTTTACCAAAAAGAAATTATTACTAAAAACTTTAACGAAAAGAAATTATGTACTACGAAAAACTTTAACAAAAAGAAATTACTACGAAAACTTTAACAAAAAGAAAAACTTAAAAACTATAAACTAAAAACTTTGTTAAAAAAATAAAGACAAACGCCAAAAAAATAACTTAATACTTTGTTAAATATAAAATCTTAGAAACTATAAAACGAAAAACTTTACAATAAATAAAAACGTATACACTACAAAACTAAATTATTTGTTAAAAATAAAATAAAAACTTTGAAAAAAAATTTACAAGAAATAAAAAGTTGAACTAAAAACTTTACAAAAAGATATTTTTATTCAAAACTTTAACAAAAAGAAAAACTTAAAAACCATAAAACTTAAAACTTTGTTAAATATAAAACTTAGCAGTTATAAAACTAAAAAATTTGCTAAAAATAAAAACTTTAAAATGGAAAACTTTGTTAAAAATAAAGAAACAAATACAGAAAAATACAAGAAATAAAAAATAACACTAAAAACTTTATCAAAAAGAAATACTTACAAATTATAAAACTAAAAACTTTGTTAAAAACTAAATAAAAATTGAAAAGTTACACTAAAAAACTAAAAACTTTATCAAAAAGAAATACTTCTTGTTAAAAATAAAATAAAAATTGAAAAGTTACACTAAAAAACTAAAAACTTTATCAAAAAGAAATACTTCTTGTTAAAAATAAATAAATTTTGAAAAATTTGCACAAGAAATAAAAAGTTACACTAAAAACTTTACCAAAAACTTCCATACTTTGTTAAAATTAGAAGACAGATAGGTTCACGTCTCCCTTCTTTGGGCCCTTTTTTTAATTATTATGTAAAACGTGGTCTGAAAAAATTTAAAAGTAGTCCTTCATTAAGAAGGAGTTTTCAGCCCACTTAGTTTTTATAATAAAATAAAGGGCTCAAAGAAGGGAGACGTGAACCTATCTGTCTTCTAATTTTAACAAAGTATGGAAGTTTTTGGTAAAGTTTTTAGTGTAACTTTTTATTTCTTGTGCAAATTTTTCAAAATTTATTTATTTTTAACAAGAAGTATTTCTTTTTGATAAAGTTTTTAGTTTTTTAGTGTAACTTTTCAATTTTTATTTTATTTTTAACAAGAAGTATTTCTTTTTGATAAAGTTTTTAGTTTTTTAGTGTAACTTTTCAATTTTTATTTAGTTTTTAACAAAGTTTTTAGTTTTATAATTTGTAAGTATTTCTTTTTGATAAAGTTTTTAGTGTTATTTTTTATTTCTTGTATTTTTCTGTATTTGTTTCTTTATTTTTAACAAAGTTTTCCATTTTAAAGTTTTTATTTTTAGCAAATTTTTTAGTTTTATAACTGCTAAGTTTTATATTTAACAAAGTTTTAAGTTTTATGGTTTTTAAGTTTTTCTTTTTGTTAAAGTTTTGAATAAAAATATCTTTTTGTAAAGTTTTTAGTTCAACTTTTTATTTCTTGTAAATTTTTTTTCAAAGTTTTTATTTTATTTTTAACAAATAATTTAGTTTTGTAGTGTATACGTTTTTATTTATTGTAAAGTTTTTCGTTTTATAGTTTCTAAGATTTTATATTTAACAAAGTATTAAGTTATTTTTTTGGCGTTTGTCTTTATTTTTTTAACAAAGTTTTTAGTTTATAGTTTTTAAGTTTTTCTTTTTGTTAAAGTTTTCGTAGTAATTTCTTTTTGTTAAAGTTTTTCGTAGTACATAATTTCTTTTCGTTAAAGTTTTTAGTAATAATTTCTTTTTGGTAAAGTTTTTAGTGTAACTTTTTATTTCTTGAAAAATTAGTTTCGTAGTTTTTAAGTTTTTACATTTAACAAAGATTTTAGTTTTGCAGTGTGTAAGTTTTCTTTCTTGTGTAAAGTTTTTCGTTTTCTAGTTCATTTCAAACAAAGTTTTTAGTTTCGTAGTGAATAAGTTTTTATATCCAACAAAGATTTTAGTTTTTCAGTGCATAAGTTTTCATTTCTTGTAAAGTTTTTCTGCATTCGTTTTTATTTTTAACAAAGCATTAAGTTATTTTTCTTCATTTGTCTTAATTTTTAACAAAATTTTCAGTTAAGATTTTATTTTTAACAAAGTATTAAGTTATTTTTCTGCATTTGTCTTAATTTTTAACAAAATTTTCAGTTAAGTTTTCATATTTAACAAAGACTTTAGTTTTTCAGTGTATAAGTTTTAATTTCTTGTAAAGTTTTTCTGTATTCGTTTTTATTTTTAACAAAGTATTAAGTTATTTTTCTGCATGTGTCTTAATTTTTAACAAAATTTTCAGTTAAGTTTTTATATTTAACAAATACTTTAGTTTTTCAGTGTATAAGTTTTAATTTCTTGTAAAGTTTTTCTGTATTCGTCTTTATTTTTAACAAAGTATTAAGTTATTTTTCTGCATGTGTCTTAATTTTTAACAAAATTTTCAGTTAAGTTTTTTATTTTTAACGAAGATTTTAGTTTTTCAGTGTATAAGTTTCCACTTCTTGTGTAAAGTTTTTCGTTTTCTAGTTCATTTTAAACAAAGTTTTAGTTTTAGTTATGCGCTTATCTGAATTTTTAGCAAAATTTTAGTTTTATAGTTTCAAAATTTTTATGTTTAACAACGATTTTAGTTCTTTAATGTATAAGCTTTCATTTCTTGTAAAATTTTTCTAGTGTGTGAATAGTTGATAACTTATCAACCAATCAGAGTAAACATATGATAATAGATAATCACGTGACATCATCATCGTTGCGTCATTATTTGACGACTTTTATAGACAATATTTAAAGATTTGGTGATACTATTTGGCGACTTGGCATCAATATTTGGCAATTTTTTGACAATATTTAATGATTTGGCGATACTATTTGGCGATTTTTCCAACTGGTATATAATGAGCCCCAAAGGTAAGGATATCTTTATTTGTGAGGACTTCCCCTGTGATCTGCAAACTTCTAATTATTTAACGCTATTAGTTTCTCATATTTTTGTTCGTTTGAGCATTCATCTCTAATTTACAAAAATGAGTCATCAAGAATTTAGTGCTTCCTCGATGGATTTTGATAATACAAAAGTATGTACAAGTATTATTGAATTTTTTACTTCTCTTTAAGATAAAGGCATGGTGTGTGATGAACCAAATGAATTGTTCTCTTTAGAATCAGTTCATTTTCTTACTAAATCAATTATATAATTGCTCCTTTTTTTAGTTAGCTGATTTTGATATTTCACCTCAAAAATGGAGCTGTGTGCCGAATGGGAATGAATCAGAGTCTAACTATCCTTGTGATGAGGCTATTACTTTCAATAAATTTGAGGAGCCTGGTACTTCAATTCAACATGTTGATGAAAGAATGGTTGCATCTCCTGGCATGCATATGCATATGCATAGCCAACGCTTGGTAAGTGTACTTTTACTTTGGCGGTATCTTTTATGATAGGTATGAAGGATATATAGAGATATTTATGATAGGTATCTTTTATGTATGAAGGCTAATTTCAGTTATATTTGTAGGTTTGTCCTATGTGTTCAAAATGTTTCGCTTGGAAAAGCTCTCTTGTTAAACATTTGAAAATTCATAGTGGAGAAAAATCGTTTGTCTGTGAAATTTGTGGTAGGCCTTTTACTCGAAAGGATCACTTAAAAAGGCATTTGAGAATCCATTGTCAAGAAAAATACTTTAAATGTGATGTTTGTAATAGATCATTCCAAAGAAAATATTACGATAAGCATATGCTAAAGCATCTGGAGAAAGAATTTAATTGTGAAATTTGCAACAAAACTTTCACCCGAAATGATGACTTAAAAAGACATGAGAGAATACATTCTCAAGAAAAATACTTTAAATGTGAAATTTGTGATAGATCCTTCCAAAGACTGCACTACTATACTACGCATATGTTAAAACATAATAGTGGGGAGTTTAATTGTAAATTGTGTGATCGTTCCTTTGCCTCTGTTAAAACAAAGCAACAACATTTAAGGGAGAGTCACTCTGTAAGTGCTTTGTCCAAAGCGCGAGGAGTATTACCTATTGCAGCGGAGAGTTCGAAACGAGTCAAAAGGGAAGAAAGGGCCCTAAATACATTTGCTAATGTTTATTTCGAGCCTTTAGAAGAAATGGAAAGGGATTTCATCCTCTTCTTTGAAGAAGTAGCCCCACACCTACAGTCAAAATTAAATGAAGAACTACATGCAATGGGTGCAATTAAATGGTATGGAGTTGTAAAAGCTACTCTTGTACGCTTTAGTGAGAATGGTGAGGAAGAGCATGCAACTCCTTACTTTAGAAGTGACGTTCTGTTGGAATTAGTGAGTGATACTATAGAGAGTCACATTCAAGAAGCTTTTGCTAAAATCAGAATGGCATTTGATGAATTTGTTCAGCGTGGCTCAGGGTGGTCTCTTGAAAAAATTGAGCACTTTGAGCTGAGTATGGCCAAATATCAACCATTAAGATGAAATGAGTAGCTTTGTAGATCTGGTGAAGATTTAAGGTTGCCTTGTGGTGGTATCAAATCTGTAAGGAACATTATTTATTCATGAAAATAATAAAAATGTTTTAAAATGAAAAATTTGTCTTGTTTCTGTCGTTTTCATAGAAGAAAATTTCATACTTTGTCATGAAAAAATCAAAGTTATGATAAAAATTCTTTTAAAAAGAAAAAAATTTGAGTTAATATGAAAAAGAAATACAAATGTGAACATCTTTGTAAATAAAAAATATAGAAAATTATAAGTAAAAATTAATGTATGTAGTATATATGTACTGTAGTGGTAGCCTCATAGCATGCTTTAAAGAAAAGGTTAACGATGGAAATTTCTTCAACTGTTGGGAAACTCGTATATTTTATACAATTTTGTTATAAAAATTATCTCAATCAACAATGCTTTCAGAAAAAAGTGCATTGGAATAGTTTTTGTTTAGGTGATTAATTGCATATTCTCATGTTTAAAACTAGAAAAGGCTTCTTTGCGAATAAAATGAGTAATATCTTTAATTGAATCACAGTGAAAATTAACGGATTCATCATTTTTAACTTGAATGCTTCTAACATTCTATGAGAAAAATCAACTCCTCGAACAGAACTCATAAATTTTATTTAAAATATTGCTTAAAATATTTAAAATCTTATCCAATAGGCGCATAATTATTAATTTTTAATCGAAGTTGTAAAATAATTTCACCAATAAGGTAACGTATTATATGTTAGGCGGTTTGATAATGGTCGATCATTCTCAATTTTTCAAAGTATCCTTTCCTTTCAGGCGAAAATATTATGGTCTTTTTGAAGTTAAAGATTGTGATAGGATATGTATTTTGGGCCAATCTGTAACTAAAGTGAATATTAAATTGTAAGTTTAACGAAATAGAAATGATTGTAATGAAAAAATATATATCTTTTGAAAACCCTCTCCCCTTGGTATTGCGGGAAAAGATGCAATCGCTATCAATCCCAATGGAGGTTACCCCGTTATCGCCACACATATTGCTCTGTGAAAGGCAAGAGGAGTGGTTCGCCGTGCATTGTTAAGGAGAGTCTCAATGACAGGTGAGCAGTGCAGTCTACATTTTTGAGTTTGTGATTGTCTTGGTCTTTTATTCCGGTATGGGCATTTAATAGGTGATATATTACAGCGTTTAGTTTGTTCATTAACCTTATAATTTTATGTAAAATAGCTGTTAATTAACCTTTGTTAATAACTTTAACTATCAATTAATATTATCTTAAAATAATTTAGAAAGTCACAATTTAGCTTCTTGTTGTTGCATGTGTTCTAAAGCCCTAATATAGTAGAAGAGCTGCAATTTGCTAATTTTGTCCATATTATAGTTAAACAGTGGTTGTAGTTTGTTAATAGTAAATAACTTTAATAGAAACTGTTAATAGTAAAATAACATTAACTTCCTGCTGTGTCTTAGTAGTAGAGCTCCAATATAGTGGTGGAACTGCAATTTGCTAATTTTGTCAATATTACAGTTTGTTAATGGTAAATAACTTTAATTTTAGTGGTGGATCCCGAATTTAGTGGTAGAGCACCATATTATTGGTAGATCCCCAATTAATTTAGTGGTAGAGTCGCAATTTAGTAGAATGCGCAGGTATCCGCAATTTAGAAGAATGGTCAGGAGCCCCAAAGTACCTGTCCAGACATAACCGCAAAGTATCTGCACGCCTTCTGTTAATTACTAATTAATCTTCTTAATTAGCGTCCTCTTTACTCGGGGAGCCGCAAAGTACCGGCCCAGACACTCCGCAATCTAGTAGAATGGGAAGGGAGCCCCAATCAGTAAAATGCACAGGGGAATCGCAATCTAGTTGAATGCGCAGGTGCCCCGCCCCCCTGCGCTTCTGCGCAATGTCGCAGAACTCTCATTTTTACACTACTAGGATCAAATTTTACGATATTCACACCACTGATCAGCTTGCACAAAATGCCGACATCCGACAAGCTACGGTCTACGAATTTCTCCGATTATTCTGTTACTGTGTTCTTTTTAAAACTGTCACAACTACCACAACCACTGAGAGAGATCAAAAGAGTATTGAAGTTGATCAGAAGACTTCGATTGAAAACTGTTTGAATCAAAAACAAATACTTTTCAAAACACATGTTAACTCAGCAAAATAAAGATAGAAAATTACTTTTATTAAAATATCTTACCCGAATCCTTCGTTGTTGCGCTGAAAGTTTCTGGAAAACTCACCAACAAGAAACTTCCACGAAAACACATCCTACAAATTGTTATAGCTCCGGTTGCTATGGTAACCCCGGCGCAGAGGCGAGCGCTTCGTGACGTCATGCTCCTCCGCAAAACCTCCTTTACAATTGGATGGATGCTGAGAGTCAGTCACGTGATGATATTATGAGTGGAAGGAAAGAATTTCATTCAAAGAGCAAAATTTAAGTGTTGCATTTTTGAAGACACACAAATCCTTTTCCATGCACTCTAAATAGGCTGACTTAAATCATTGAAAATTTAAGGAATGAAAATTAGTTCTCTCTAATATCTCTTTTTTTATTAGCTAGCTTTCAATTCAGCAGTATTTTTTATTAGTAGTATTTCGAATCTAGAGGACAGTTTGAAGCAAACACCTTCGAAATAGGAAAAATTACTTTTTCCCAATTAAACTTTTTACTACAGTAGAGCCCCGATTATCCGCGCAATTGGGTGGCAGGGGTACCGCGGATAGCGAAAATCGCGCATAATCCGAAAAAAGACTAAAAATGAGGTGAAAACACGAAAAAAATATTTCATCATATAAGCTATGTTTTATTGTACAAAAAACATGATATGTTAAAATTTTAAAATATGTATGTACAGTACAGCAGAAACCTTTGCTCTACATCTAAAATGTCTCTAATCTCGTCTAAAATTTGCTCTCATCGTTAAAAAATTTGTTTCGGGGCACTCGCGGATAATCCGCACCGCGGATCATCCGCTCGCGGATAATCGGGGTTCTACTGTAATTAAAATAAAATCTACAAGCTACACTCTAACTATGCATTAGCGGAAAGGGGGAAAATAACTTTTACCCCTTAGATCACTTTGGAATGGGGAAAAGGCATTTTTTTATTTGAAATTTTCGAAAGTTAATTTGTTTTCTTTTCTTATTATTTCAAGTTAATTAGCCAGACTTTTTAATAGTTTTTCCCCCTATTTTATAGGGGGAAACCTTTACTTTATAGGGGGACTTACCTTTTTTTATCATCCAGTGAATGTTTGGTTCCCTATATGTAGTCATCAACTGACTAAAGGTTTATTTTTTTACTTTTTAAACTTATCTGTCTTATTCTTCCTTTTTCTCACTTTTGTGCTTTAAACTAAGCATAAATATAATTCAACTCTCAATTTCAGAGGCTATCATGATTTTTTCAGTTGAAATTTCATAAGTTTAATACAAAGGAAATAATTTTAAAAATAAATAAACGTTTGTCAACTGTACAATATATTTGAACATTCTGTAATTTTTTTCTATGATTGTTCTGTATATTCTAAATAGAGTCAGTCCTGAGTCTCCAGTAAAAACTAAGTGTTAATGATCTGAAAATTTCACTCTTTATCTAGGTTTCTTTTCGAATTTCTCAAAACTTTTTTACTTATTCTCTTTTTAAACTGAGGATTCTAATGGGACCAAATAAGCTTATCAATAAAATCAACCAATATTCATTAGTTCTCAATATACTTTACAATTAGTGTTACTTTTACGGCTATACTACTTCACAACAACGTTTCCTGAACCCAGTACGTCACTACGCGGAAGGAGAAAGGGGGTAAACACAAAGCCTGTTGGGTTGATAGGAGGAACTTCGATACGCGAATTGTGATAAAAAGAAACCATTTATACATCTCTTAAACGAAATAATCATATTTTAAAATTGACTATCTTTGTTTCACTCGAAATTCAGACACTGCAGTGGGAATTACTTTGTTTGTTAGTGACGTAGTGGGTTCAAATCAAGATGCTCTTTAGTATAGTCTGAAATACAATCCGATTTCTCCCTTTCAAGAAACAGATTTTAGTTCTGTAAAAAAAGGGAATATATAAATTTCCCAGCTTCATTTTAGCATTTCTTGCAGTTTTTCTTAAAGTCACTCTCAAATTATTATATATTCAAAAATAATTTTGCAAGATCACAATCATACCAGCCTAAAAATCAGACATTGATCATTTAATATATTTTAAATTAAAACTAATGTTCTGGGTTTGGTATGAAAAAAAAAGGCTGAAGCCTATTAAGCGTAGGATCTTTGTTGTTTGTTATATTTACCTTTGTTTTGTTTTCTTGTGTTCAAAAAACTCAATATTTATTTAAACAGTCGAAATATACCCTTACCCTTAAATCAAAACTTTTAAAGTGACAAGTCTTAAGGATTTAACACGAAATTCAAATTAATTTAATTAAAATCACATAAATGAAGAATTCATTTCAATATACAAACACATGGTTTTGTTTTCACAAATATATATATAATTTATACCGTTACAAACATACATATACAATAAAACATATATTTGATATTTACAGTTAAGTACAAATTATTATTACTTACAATTATTTACAATTTTTACAGTATTTTTTTTTCAGTTGACCAAAAAGAAAGACTAATATAAAAAAGCATACACGCATTATTGTAAATGTCATAAACAGGCTTTGTCAAACTAAAAAAGGATAATAATTTGACAAGCAATATTAACAGGTAAGAAACAACATCTAAAGGTATCAGACACAGAGAAAACCACCTCATTATCAACAGAGGTAAATCACCTCATATTACTATCAATGTCATAATCAGGCTTCGTAAAATTAAAAAAGGATAATAACTTGACAAGCAATATTAGCAGGTAAGCAATATCGCAAGGTCTGAGCAATAGAGGAAAATCACCTCATTATCAAGAGAGGAAAATCCGTTCACATTATTATCATTGTCATAAACAGGCTTCGTCAATTTATAAAAGGATTGTCTAGTAGACAAGCAATATAAGCAGGTAAGCAACAACATTTCAAGGTAGCAACAGAGGAAAATCACCTCATCTTATAACATCTACCAATGCCTGAGTAGAATTAATAATGAAATAGAGATTGAAATAAGTACTGAATTTATGTGTTAACAAAAGATTAATCCATTTTTAATATAGCATTTTTAATTAATGAAGAAAAAATCCATAAAAAAGTTACAAAGCTTAAACATATTTAAGTGATAATTAATTTTAAATAATTAAAAATTGATTTGAAATAAAGATTAAGTATTGGCATGTATGAAAAAATTACACAGTAAGAAATCAAAACGTTAAAAAATCAAATGTTAAGAATTAAAAAATTAAATATTTATAAGTTGCCCTTTAAAAAATTTTATTACTCTATTAGTTCATTGGGGTCAAATGATCTTAATAAGTTATGAATAGAAAAACAGATTAGCACAGAAAAAATCTTCAAAAGAATCTGTACAAATAATTGTCAAAAGAAAATCAACTTAATTCCTTCCCAAACAGGGAAACACTTGTTTTGGGGTTGAATCCAACCATCATTCAGTCCCGAACAATTATTTTTACTAAGGGTATTTTTTGCTATATCTCCTTTAGGATCCTTTTGCTATATCTCCTTTAAATCCAGTGTCCTTTTATGTTTTCATTGAAATCCTCAGGGATAGTTAACTGGGAGAGTTAAAAGGAGGTGCTAAGTCAAACATGTTTCAATTTGTTCAGATACCCAACGTTGTGCTTACTTTAAATCAAGTAACTTAATGATCAACTTAATGAAAAGTTCATTAGATTGTCTGGTAGAGCTTCACAGGTGCTGCAACAAGTCCCCACAGCAAGAAAGCACCAACACTGGCAAGCATAAACGTAAGGGTGGTTAGGGGGTCCAAACCCCCCTTAGCCTAAAGCAGCAATTTTTTTAATTTGAATACCCACATATTTTCAAATATTGCACTATGTCAAGCACGTGCGCCTGTGCACTCAAAAAAAATGTCAAAATCTACCTTAGAAATAAAATGGGAGACGACGGACTTACTGGACTTCACAGACATCACTAAGGGCGGACATGTGGGCAACCCCCCCCCCCAAGGCTTTAACTTTCATAGCTTCGGGTGTAACCCAAAAAGTCCCAAATGAGTTAAAAATCTTATTCACTCATTTTGAGGATCAAATTTGAAAATAATTTCTGGGAGAGAAGTCCCTAAACCCCTTTAAAAGTTTGACGTCTGTTATAGAGTGTTTTCCCTTGAAAATCCTACTGCTTACCAGAAGCAAATTCATTTGGGTGTTCCCCAAAAAGTTTGGAAAGGAAATAAAGCACTAGTGTAAAAGAGTAGTTTTCAAAAACAAATTATCTGTGGGAGGACTCACAGTACCCCTTAAAACTTTGTTTATTTATTAACTATTTTCCCTTGAAAATTCTGTGGTTCCCAAGGAAACTGTTCTCTTTGCCCAAAGTGTCTCAAAATGAGCTGAAACACTACATTAAGAGGCAAATTTTAAAAATATTTCATGAGGGAGGACCCTCAAACCCCCTATCAAATTTTAAATTCGATTATACAGTGTTTTACCCTTGAAAATAAGTCAATTACAAGAAGATTTTCCCCTTTTGGTGCTTTCCAAAGAGTTTTAAAAGGAGATATATTTCAAAACAAATTTCTGGAGGAGGACCTTTGGCTGTTTTAAAACTTAGACGTTTTTTATAACTACTTCCCCTTGAAACTTCTGTGATTTACAAGGCCCGGTTCTCTTTGCCCAAATGGTCTCAAAATGAGCTAGAACACGCATTTAAGAGGCAAATTTTATAGGGGGGACCCCCAGACCCCCATTTTTACATGGAGCTCACATTGAAAGTTCTTTACATTATGAGCATCGTGTCATTAAAATACTACTTTTAAGTGATCTAACACTTAACGTATAAAAGCACTTATTAAGGGGTACCTAAAAATAAGTTTCTGTCAACCCCCCCAAAAAAAATAAATTCCGGGGACGGTTCGATTTAACATCATCCGACCACCATGTCTCTTTAGTTGCCCCTTCTCTCTTCGTAGCCGCCGACAGCAGACCCGGGGTACTACGTGCGCCGGACTCCCCTGGGAGTAGGAGCCGGACACTAACCGTCCGGTGCTTCGCGAAGTAGCCCGGACGGCGTCCCCGGGGCGGTATGGACAGCAGGCCCTGCAGAACAGTGGCCAACGCATCGGTTTCACCCGACAGCGTATCCCCGCCACATGCCGGCGTGCTACGGTCGAGAGCTGCAGTGGTCTGGCCCACATCAGTGGCCAACGCTTCTCTCATACGAGCGTACCCCACTGCAGCCACAGAGAGATCACTCTTTTCACCTCGGCCAGAGGAGTGTATGCGAAGAATGTGTGAGCTTATTGCACTTAACGTATAAAAGCACTTATTAGGGGGTGCCTTAAAAATAAGGTTCAGTCAATCCTTCCCAAAAAAACAGCCAAAATCTTCATTGTTAAGAGAATTCTGAACACCCCCATTGAAAACCCATAGCTACGTCCGTGTATTACAAGTTACAAGGACTCCGAGGACTAGTCAGATAGAGGTCTCCAGGCTTTCTACGAAGAGGAAAAAAAACGATTTAACCTCATCCGACCACCATGTCTCTCGGGTTGCCCCTTTATCTCTCTTCGTAGCAGCCGACAGCAGACCCAGGGTTCTACGTGCGCCGGACTCCCCCGGGAGTAGGAGCCGGACACTAACCGTCCAGTGCTTCGTGGCGCGGTGACCAGTCATTAGCCCGGACGGCGAACCCCGGGGCGGTATGGACAGCAGGCCCTGCAGAACAGTGGCCAACGCATCGGTTTCACCCGACAGCGTATCCCCGCAACATGCCGGCGTGCTACGGTCGACTACTGCATTGACCCACTACACTACCCAACGATACACTACACTACTAGCCGTAGCTACATTACACTAACCCTTTTAAAGCCACCACTAACGTAGATTTTCCATGGGGATGTCAAGAATTCACTTTACAAATAAGATTTTTAGTTGTTGTTGTTTTTTTTGGGGGGGAGGATTGACTGAACCTTATTTTTAAGGTACTCCCAAATAAGTGGTTTTACACATTAAGTGTTAGATCACTTAAAAGTAGTATTTTAATGACACGATGCTCATAATGTGAAAAATTTACAAAGTGAGCTCCAAGTAAAAATGGGGGTCTGGGGGTCCCCCCTAGAAAATTTGCCTCTCAACTGCATGTTCTAGCTCATTTTGAGACCATTTGGGCAAAGAGAACCGGGCCTTGTAAATCACAGAAGTTTCAAGGGGAAGTAGTTATAAAAAACGTCTAAGTTTTATAACAGCCAAAGGTCCTCCTCCAGAAATTTGTTTTGAAATATATCTCCTTTTAAAACTCTTTGGATAGCACCAAAAGGGAAAAACTTCTTGTAATTGACTTATTTTCAAGGGTAAAACACAGTATAATCGAATTTAAAATTTGAAAGGGGGTTTAAGGGTCCTCCCCCATGAAATATTTTGAAATTGGCCTCTTAATGTAGTGTTTCAGCTCATTTTGAGACCCTTTGGGCAAAGAGAACAGTTTCCTTGGGAACCACAGAATTTTCAAGGGAAAATAGTTAATAAATAAACAAAGTTTTAAGAGGGTACTGTGAGTCCTCCCACAGATAATTTGTTTTTGAAAATTACTCTTTTACACTAGTGCTTTATTTCCTTTCCAAACTTTTTGGGGAACACCCAAATGAATTTGCTTCTGGTAAGCAGTAGGATTTTCAAGGGAAAACACTATATAACAGACGTCAAACTTTTAAAGGGGTTTAGGGGCTTCTCTCCCAGAAATTATTTTCAAATTTGATCCTCAAAATGAGTGAATAAGATTTTTAACTCATTTGGGACTTTTTGGGTTACACCCGAAGCTATGAAAGTTAAAGCCTTGGGGGGGTTGCCCACATGTCCGCCCTTAGTGATGTCTGTGAAGTCCAGTAAGTCCGTCGTCTCCCATTTTATTTCTAAGGTAGATTTTAACCTCTTTTAGAGTGCACGGGTGCCTGTGCTTGACATAACGCAAGATTTGAAAATATGGATATTCAACTCAAAAAAATTGTTTCTTAAGGCTAAGGGAGAGGGATCTGGACCCCCTAACCCCCCTTGTTAGGAAGAGTCCTTATAGTCATTGGACTATAGTCATAGGAGGAGTCCATGCATGGTAACATTCCTTTGGAATCCACTGTGTACTTTAATCCACTGTGTGCATTAGTGTGTTGAGCGTTTACTTTGATTAAGGTTTGATATCCCTACATACCCTTTGTCAAAGTGTTTAAGAGGTTTGGTCTAAAAATCTTACAGTTCACATAAAATTATGAAGAAAGATAATCAAAGAACATTATGTGATGAAATAATAAGGATTTAAAAGAACAAGGTTGAGTTCTTTTGAAAGGAATGATAAGTTTTTTCTAATAATACGACCACTGCAGCCACAGAGATCACTTTGTTCACCTCCGCCTGAGAAGTGTATTGGAAGAATGAGTGGGTTTAACCAAACATTTATATAAAAGGATAACATTACTAGTTAATCCCATACTCATCTTTTTTTACCCATGGTAATGCATGAAATGGGAGCATTTATGAGGTGCTATCCAATCTAACAGCTCTTTTTTACTAATGTTTATTAATATAAAGTAGTTGTGCTATATGTTCTATCTAATTTATCTGGGAATTCTCCCCCTTCCCCATTCGTGCCGATCACGATATGAACTCATTAAATAAGGCTAAGAACTCTCCCCTTTGCCTGAGGCGCGATAGAGGAAGGCAGTTCTCAAGAGAGAAAGAAAAAAAGATTCCAGTTGAGTCCTGACTCAGCAAGGTTTGCTAGAAAGAGACGGCGATAGGGTTGCTGAGGGGGCATCAAAATACCTAAGAGGAGGATCTTGTACTAACAGCTCCGGTTCCGTGGAGGAGGCGCCCTTCTAGCAAACGATCGTCCGGGCATCTCCGTGAATTCAGCGCGCTCGCTCGGAACGCATTCGAAGGGGGTGGTCCTGTGGTTCTGGAGCAACTTACTCTGCAGCCGTGAGTCGGGGTGGACAGAAGCCGGACTTTCGGGGAGGCTGTCTACGGGGCTCCTTCGCCCGACGCACGGTCGTCCCCGGGGAGGAGTACGGCGACGGGGGTGTTGCACGCGCGTTCGTCTTTCGTAGGAGCAGGGAGCGGAAGAAGCTTCCCGTTATGCACTTTCCCGTTTAAGTCTTGGACTCAAACGAGAGTTTGGCAGGCATCGAGTGTTACACGCACACGCACACACTCACAAGGGAGAGAGATAGGGAGAGAATAAGAGAGATACAGAGAGATAGGGGGAGAATGCGAGAAAGAGGGGTTAGATAATAGGAGATAGAGACAAAGAGAATAAGAGAGAGAGAGAAACAGATAGATAGGGGGAGAATACAAGAAAGAGGGGTTAGATAATAGGAGATAGAGACAGAGAGAATAAGAGAGATACAGAGAGATAGGGGGAGAATGAGAGAAAGAGGGGTTAGATAATAGGAGAGACAGAGAGATAGGGGGAGAATACAAGAAAGAGGGGGGAGATAATAGGAGAGAGAGAGACTGAGAGAAAAAGAGAGATAGGGGAGAATACGAAAGAGAGGAGGAGTGAATAAAGAGAGACAGATTTAATAAGAGAAAGAGAGAGATATAACACACGATGCCTACCAAACTCTCAATTGAGGCCAAGACTTGAACGGGAAAGGGCAGAACGAGAAGCTTCTTCCACTCCCTGCTCCTACGAAAGTCGAACGCGCGTCCAGCACCCGTCGCTGAGCCCTCTCCCCAGAGGGCGATCGTGCGTTAGGTGAGGGAGCCCCGTAGATAGCCTCCCCGAAAGTCCGGCTTCCGTCCACCCCGGCTCACGGCCGCAGTTGCTCCAGAACCGCCGAACCACCCCCTTCAAATGCGTTCCGAGCGAGCGCCCGGAGATGCCCGGATGATCGTTTGAGAGAAGGGCGCCTCCACCACGGAACCGGAGCTATTAGCAGTACCCAAGATCCCCCTCTTAGGTATTTTGATGCCCCCTCAGCAACCCTTTCGCCGTCTCTTTCTAGCAAACCTTGCTAAGTCAGGACTCAACTGGAATCTTTTTTTCTTTCTTTCTTGAGAACTGCCTTCCTCTATCACGCCTCAGGCAAAGAGGAGAATTCTTAGCCTTATTTAATAAGTTCATATCGTGATCGGCACGAATAGGGAAATGGAAGAATTCCCAGATAAATTAGATAGAATATATAGCACAACTACTTTATATTAATAAACATTAGTAAAAAAGAGCTGTTAGATTGGATAGCACCTCATAAATGCTCCCATTTCATGCATTACCATGTGTAAAAAAAATATGAGTATGGGATTAACTAGTAATGTTATCCTTTTATATAAATGTTTGGTTAAACCCACACACGAATGGAGAATGGGAATAACACTATAGATCGCTTGACACCCACTAAACCTTAATTTTTATGTAAAAAAGAAAAAATTTAAAATAAAAAAACTTCAACTTAAAATTTAAAACACACAGGCATTGGTATTTGTACAAAGATAACAGATTTTAACAAATTCAGTACAGTGTGATTAGTATAAATAGGTCAAATTTTGACCACAAAGAATCCATTCTATTGGGTTGTCCCATAAGTTCTGTTACTTTTTACGAAGTTTTGTCTTTGAAAATTTTTTATGAAAAACTGGTAATAGGTGGAGATTTCAAACAAAGGGGATTTTGATATATGCATATTTATGAACATAATGTGTGATTTTGGTAGTTCTCGTGATATTATTTCTTTTCAAAATGGCGGTTTGAAAAAAAGACCAAAAACGACGATTTTTGCGTAATTTTTTTCTTTTGTTTAAAAAACTAGGAAGAACGCATAATTCATGGCTAAAAAAAGTTGTACTGTATATTCGAAACGTTAAGATTAAGATGTCATAGTTTCAAGATGATTCGATAAGTTTAAGGTAGGAAATTTTGACTTTATAACTTCATACATTGGCAATTTCACGTGTTTTTTAAAGCACACCTATTGTTTTTCTAAGCAGCTGGTATGAAGCAAATTAATGGCAGATGTTTTTTGAACCATAATGCTTGTTTCAACGGTTTAAACATAGAAAGCCTCTTTTCATAATATCGTTGAATTGATTTATTTCTAAATCCCAACGAGTTGTTTTTATTGTAGTATTTTCGTATATGAATCAAATAATTGCTTTGTTCGCTTAGCATAAGTTCAGCGAGTGTAATTCTGATAAGCTAAAACTTTGCGCGCTTGCATTGTACGCACTACTTTCTGAACTTAAGTTCAGATATAATTTAATATACTGCATATTTTGAATACTTGGTTCTTTCCTAAGCTTTTTTATTGATTTTGATGCTTTTTTCGTGAAAATTTCTTTGAAATGACTGACATTACTGAGGTAAGCTTTTTGCAAAAGATGTTATGTTTGAGACTGAAATTTCCTAAGTTAAACTAATCGAATTATCTTGAAACTATGACATCTTGAACTAAACATTACAAACTTACAGTAAAACTTTTTTTAGCCATGAATTATGCATTCTTCCTAGATTTTTAAACAAAAGAAAAAAATTGAGTGAAAATAGTCGTTTGCAGTCTTTTTTTCAAACCACTATTTTGAAAAGAAATAATATCACGAGAAATACCAAAATCACACATTATCTTCATAAATATACATAAAACAAAATCCCTTTCGTTTGAAATCTCCACCTATTGCCATTTTTTCATAAAAAATTTTCAAACACATAACTTTGTAAAAAGTAACAGAACTTATGGGACAACCCAATACTTTAATAGAGTTTTTTTTTCTATAGGAAAATTATAACTGCAATTACCTTTTCTAATAGATCTGTTGTAGGCTGAATAAATGTCCAATAAATGTCAAAGCAATTCCTTCCTTCTCTGTGATATTCTTTTTTTTTTCTAATTCAAGCGAAGTGGTTGAAAGACTTTAGCGCTGTACAGGAAGCACGTTTTCCACTTTTCACTTCCACATTCCATCTGTAAAAGCGAAAAATATGTCAACATACTAAAAGATGTAAATGCATATATAATATTCATTAGAGATTGTGTCTAGAATGGCTATCTAGAATGAACTAGAAGTTTTTACCTGGAACTATAGTTCCTGTAGTGTTGCAAGGGGTGGTCCGTTCTAGAAAAGTACAAAAAAAAAGATTAAAAAATGAAGGTATAAAATTAGATATGAGAAGAAAACTCAACTTGTGAAGTTGAGTAATTATACTCAGTTGCAACTCAGCTTGAGCCTGTAGAAATATTCTGAGAGCAACCAAAGAAAGTAGTTCCCCTTGCGGTGTCGGAATTTTGAGTGAAATTAAGAGATTCAATTTTAAAATATGATTAGTTTTTTTTTTAAATCGATGTATATTAAGCGTCTTTTCATCCCGATTTGCATAAAATGTTCAGTATTATTATTTTTTTCAAGTGGTGTATGGCGTAGTACTACAACTCGCTCTCAAACTCGACAGCCAATAAGAGCTTTTAGCAACCCAGCAGGCTTTCTGTTTACTCAGATTTTCTTCCGCGCGGCCGTGACGTCAGGCTGAATTTAAGTTGCAATCGAGTATAGTAAGTTTCCTACGATCTAAACCTAAAACAATGGTCGCGACACACTGGTGGGTCGCGAGTGAATTTTGGTGGGTCGCAGAATCGCTACAATATTTTGAATACAGGTATTTTTATGATTCTAAAGAGAGAAAGGGCTTAACCAGATAGTAAAGATAATAAGGAAATATAAATGTAAAAAAAGAACTTGATGTCGAAACTAAAAGATAAGTAAAAGAAACACTTTCGTCACTTTATTATGAAGGTGATGCAAATATTCATTCAAATAATATAAAGGTTAAAAAAATATTTATAATAGGGCAATTCCACGGGTAACTGACTGACATTTTTTAAAGAAAAACACTAAGTATTTTGTAATTTTCTTCCCAAAAATAAATTTTAAAAAACATTTCTACCCAGTTGATTGCTTTCTTGTTAGCTAAATCTAATGGCACAATTAAGTTTTCAAAAATATGTTTTTTTTTATTTTAAAAAAATTTTAAACAACATGGTAATGACTAACATAAATGTTTCATAAATGTCAATCAGTTATCATGTTTAAAATTTTTTTAAAATAAAAGAAAACTATTTTGAAAATTTAATTGTGCCATTAGATTCAGCTAACAAGAAAGCAATCAACTGGGTAGAAAATGAAATGTTTTTTTATTATTTATTTTTGGGAAGAAACTTACAAAATACTTATTGTTTTTCTTTAAAAATATCAAGTCAGTTACCCGTGGAATTGCCCTTTTACAACTGGATGATGGTGTGATGAAGAAATAAATTATAATATAAATGATTTTTTTTTAAATTTTTTTGTTTCTTTTTGGGTTTTTTAAAGTTTTTTTTTACATTTTTTTATAGTTTTAATTTTTTTTAAATTTTTTTGGTGGGGAAAAAGTAAGAATGGTAGTATGGAATGGCATTAATGAATCAAACTAATGGCGACTTAAAACTACTTAAGATAGAAGCTAACTTTTACTGAAGGGCCTACCTCCTACAAATCGTCGAACGCCGACGACATTTGCCTGACAGGGTGCCTCCGTGAGTAGGTTCTGAT
Source organism: Tetragnatha versicolor (assembly GCA_024610705.1). NCBI lineage: Eukaryota > Metazoa > Arthropoda > Arachnida > Araneae > Tetragnathidae > Tetragnatha > Tetragnatha versicolor. The sequence goes on along the minus strand of JANDEH010000005.1, from coordinate 22,416 downwards.
GGTGGGCCTCCTTGCAGGCACTCGAGGAGGCAGATCGTCGTCTTCGTCAACGTCATCGTGGGTGGTGGGGGCCGAGTATACTTGTCTTGCCACATAAGGATATGGGTGCAAGGAAAATGGAGGCACCTGCAAAAAAAACAATGAGATCTTTTTCTCAAAGATTCAATAATCATAAAAGCAAGGGGACGTCCATAAATTACGAGAGGTGTTTTCCCCCGCGATTGTTGAATTATGTTTCTACCAGGCACAGTGTTCGATTACCAGCATGGAGGCACGGGTTCGACTACCACAATAAGGAACTTGCATGTGTCAGATTTTCATAAACTTTCAAGTGTTTCGTATGGTTTTTTGTATAGAAAAATGAAATATTTTGTCAAATTTTCAAAAAAGTGTACAAGTACTTAAATATTTTAATTTAAAAGTCGAGAAAAAACACGTGACTGAAAACGCGAAGTGTGTTTGCATGCACAGTGACGTAGAATCCATCGAGCCAAATTGCAATCAAAATTGAATTTCTATGTTTTAGTTGATGATTTCTTTTTTCAGAAGTGTCCGGTATGAGTGTTTTAATAAATATTTACCATCTAGACACTTCTGGTGGCGGTCAGAAATCCACGGCAAACATGACAATCCGAGGTAAACATTAGTGACGTCACGGTACATGCTGTTAAGCGTTTTCAGTTGCTTCGAAAAACACGATTTTTGATATTTTTTTTTGCAATCGAAAAATTTCTCAATCGGCCTCAAATTTTGTGTAGTGGCTTATTTTTGCGTGAAGAATAGATTAAAAAATAAAAAAAAATCATGCAAGTTCCTTATTGTACTTACTATTTTATTGATATCGATTTAATTTTAATATTTTATATCGATTTTGTATTTTATAAGGTTTTAATATAGTGGCATCTGTGGGTGATTGTTTGAATAAAGTTGTATTTTTAACTAAGAAGCTCTCGTCTCGTCTACGTTTTTTTCTGGAGGAATTCCCAAAGTAAATTTGATCAGGAACGTGTGGTACACGTGTACTGCAGTGGTTCCCAAAATGGGTTCCGCGAAGAAATTTAGGGGTTCCATGGGACAAACTTTATTTCATTAAAAAATTAGAATGGTGAAATAAAAATGGACAGCGCCGCCCCCCTTTTACCCAAAAATGTTTTCAAAATGAGTTAAAACCTTACTTTTACCGGTCGAATTTAAAAATTTTTTCTGGGGGAGTACCCACAGACCCCCCACGGTATAACAAGGGGTTCTTGTGCGTTACTTTTTGGAAACTCCCTAACATTTTGCCATTTTTTGTCAAAAGATAAAGGTTATGGTCTGGAAAATTCTCCCCTTGGCCCCAAAAAGCTTCTTAAAATGAGTTAAAACAACTCTACTTTTACAAGTCTAATTTCAAAATTTTTCTGAGGGAGGACCCCCATACCCCCCAGTGGTACTAGAAGGGGAACTTGCGTGATACCTTTAGAAAATCACCAAGAATTTGGCATTCTAGCCAAAAGGTAAAGGTGATTGTCTGGAAAAGTGCCCCCTTGGACCCGTGCTGGATCCGCGCCTGGTTTCATTTAATATCATATGTATTAAATTTTGAAAAGTCGTTGATTAAAAAATATTCAGGGTTCCACGACCAAAATAGTTTGGGAACCACTGCCCTAGTGTACAGGTTGGACTAACCTGCTTTTTATCAAGTATACTCTGTACCGGTTGTAATTATTATTATTATAATTATTATTATTTTAAACTAGCTGTTATACCCGGCCTTGCACGGGTGGGGTGTATAAATTTATTTTTTAAAATATTTCTTAAAATACATTTATAATTTTGTAAATTAGCAATATTACAAATCATCCCGGTATCCCAGGCGCCTCTTTCCTATCCCAGTGTTCCCGGTAATCTTATCCCGTTGCCCGGTGATCATGGTAATTTTTCTAATCCCGGCTGCGTTCCCGGTAATTTTCCTATCTCAGTGTTTACGGTAATTTTTATATTCCGGTATTCTGGGTGTCTTTATGGTAAATTTCCTATCCCAGTGTTCTCGGTAATTTTTCCTTCCCGATGTTCTCGCTAATTTTCCAATCCCGGTGTTCTTGTCACTTTTTACAATTCCGATGTTTCTGATAATGTTTAATAATATCTTGGTGCCTTTATAAAATAACAAATTTGAAAACGTTGTAAAAAGTCTAGTGAACAAATTAAGAAATTTAAAACCAGTGTTTAAAACTAAAAAAAAAAGATCTAGTAAACGAAAAAGTCTAGTGATCTGTGTCTCATTTGAAACAATGTTTTAGTTTTAACTCGTTGTATGACTGGTAAAACAGGTTTTCAAACACGGAAAAATAAGTGAAAAAAAGCAGGAAAAACGGGAAAAAAAGAATGAAGGACTGATTTTCTCTTTATAAATTATAGCCTATGTGTTATTCTGATGTATAAGCTACATTATGGTAAAATTTCATTAAAATCCATTCAGTAGTTTTTGCGTGAAAGAGTAACAAACATCCGGACAAACATTCACAATTATAATAGTAGTAGGATTATTACTTACGATAATTTCAGGTGGTGTTGCCATTGGTTGGTAAATTGAGGCAAAGAAATCATCTGGAAGGACGTTTGGGTCAGGGATGCTTGGAAGGGATGGTGGTGGCAAATGCAGTTGCCAGGTTGTAGCTGGTGGATTGATCAGAGGGCGGGGCAAAGACCTGTAGAAAAAAATCTGTTATAAACAGGGTAGGGAAAAACCCGGGTTTTTTCAATAAAACCCTGAAAAAAAAACCATATAAAACTGGGTTTTTTCGGGAAAGGTTTGAGTTTTTTCAAAATTAAGGGGTTTTCTCCTATTATAGTTAGTGGGTTTTTTCAAAATTTAGTGAGTTCTTCCTATGTTAAATGTGTTCTGTCAAAGCAATGTCAGTTTTTCCATACTTAAGTGGGTTTTTTCAAACTTTGTCTTTCGTTTCGAAAAAACCCATTCAATAATGAAAAAACCCCTTAACTATTGAAACCTGGTTAAAGTTTTGAAAAAAAAACCCATTCAATAATGAAAAAAACCCTTAATTATTGAAATCTGGTTAAAGTTTTGAAAAAACCCACTCAACTGCAGTTTATGGTATGTTATAACCACTAGAACCGCCGCGGAGCAGTCATTTTGACTGTTTTGCGTTTTTGATTCTAAATATTTTCAAAGATATTTGAGTTACACACTTGTAATTTCATGACTTTTCCTAATTTTTGCTTCTATATACGTCATCCAAATTTCATTTACTTTTGAAAATCCGTTCCGGAGATATATATTGGTCTACCTAGATCCGCCAAAACAGTCATTTTGACTGGTGGATGTTTAGCATGTTTATTTCTTGTATTACCACCTAAATTCTTACAGTTAATGCTTTTTAAGAAATATCTAGAGGTTCTTCAAACAAATTTATTATATTTTATGGTTTTGACAGCTGCAAATGGTCAATATATCATTATAATTCCAAGAATTTACACTTGCTAGAAGTTTTTGATTCCCCACGCCTTTTTTATAATTTTCTATGAAAGATTTATTATTTCATTTATGAGAAAAGAAGCAAAGATCATTTTACTGAACAGTTTTTACATTTTATGTAGAAAAAAGTGTGTTTATGCATTATTCAGGCAAAATACTGCTTTACAAATAGTAATGCAGACAATTTATTTATTGAAACGCGTTAAAAACTAGTTATGACTTCATTACTTAGTTTTAAGTGTTGTGAGAAATGGTTTTAGAGAAAAAAATAATTATTCAAGAAATATTTTGTTCATAATTTTTATTTTTGGCTAGAATGTTTTATAATAAATATATAACCTATTTCATATTATTTACAACGAAATTTAAGATGTAAAATTAAATAAATGCGTTTGTTTTTAATAGAATTAGTGTTATTTATCCTTTCTTTAAGTATTAGAAGGAATTTCGAGCTCAAAAGATTATTTTTCCGGTAGAAAAGCTTAGCAGTCAAAATGACTGCATCCGGCGGTTCTAGGTATGCGGTACTTGCCGGTAGTGTTAGGGGAGAGTGGGGTAAAAAGAAACTGGGGGAATAAGAAGCATTTAATTTTCCAGCTTTTTGTGTGGGCATAAAAATCTGAAAAAAATCACAGAATATCTTCAAGACATACTCTATATCCCATAAAAAATTTATAGTTTTAGAATGATTACTTCAGTGAAAAATTCCCGTTTGAAATAATCAGGTCAGCAAAATCATCAACCTAAAGTCATGCTTTTTCAACTATTTCAATTTATCTTGTTTTTGTAATTAAATGCTTATAGAATTTTATTAGTGAATTTTTAAGGAGGTTAAACGAGCTATATAATTCACCTTTTGTTCTTCAATTTAGGGTTGGGGATCATTCTTAAAAGTGCCCTGTTTCTTATTACCCCATTTAATCAAAATTATGGGGTAATAAGAAACACTGGCATTTTATGTATGAAAATTAATTTAACTAATTTTTCTATTTATTATATTAATATTTTATTGTTCTTATATCATTTATCAAGTTAAAAATTTAAATTCAATTAATTTTATTTCTACTTAATTTTCCTGGAGTAAGTGGATTGAAAGACGACATTTACTCACCACTTTAAAGTTTGTTAAGAAGGTTATAAGTAATTCGATCGACAGTTTATATAAATTTTACGTTTTAATTTAAGTTATGGTGAGTTAACTAAAATATAAGTCAGTTTTTTATATTTAATTTTCCGTGAAATTAATTAACCTTTTACCTGCCGATGTTCCCAAATGGGAACATCATGTTCAGGAATTTTTTCCTCACTTAATTTTTGATGCAGGAATTTGATACTTGGTAGAAAGCTACTCAAAGATATGAAGTTATTTTACATGCAAAAGTTTTTCACGTGTAATTTAATCCTTTTTGTAGAATTTACATCAAAATTAGAGATTTTTGGCTCTTCCAAATCCTGCACAAGTTTCAACTTGTGAAAATTTTAAATAAATTTAGTTTTAAATAATTTTGCTGTGTTTTAGTAGCTTAAGTACATATCTTCCCATTTGGCTTGACAGAATAGCTTTACATTCTAATTTTGGAGAGTAATTACCAATACAACGTATATGTTCCCAAATGGGAACATCGGCGTTTGGGGTATAGTATTTGAGGTGATTTTTATAACATGCAAAAATTCAAGTTATTTCCTATTCTCTTTAATTGTTTGAACTTTTTTTGTCTCAGAGGATCTAAACAGGTTAAGAATGATGTTTTAAATTCAAAAATATGTGATTTTTATTTTTTCTCCTGATTTATAGAGAAATAAATTCCAAATCTTTATAGCAGATTCTTACACTTATATATTTTTTAACTCCCCCATCGATTAATTTTCAGTAATTACCAATAGGGGTTTTGCAAAGATCATATTTTGAGTGCTTCTGAGGATTTGTGTATGTATTTTTGTTCGAGTACTTTTTTTACATAAAAATTTTAGGAATAAAATCGAAGAATTTTGAAAATAAGGAAAAGTGCGTACATCTAAAAACACTCTTCTAACATAAGTTGGATGTAAGATATATGTGTTCAGTTCGGAATATTCCATGAGAAACACAGCTTTAATGAATAAATGGAGATAATTATGATTATCACTTTTGAAAGCTAATTAGATTTGAATGCAATTAGTGATTTTTATGCTAGATATCCCTATAGAACCGTAATTAAAACTAATTTTTCTCACAGAAACGTAACTGTTTAGCTTTGAAGAGCATGGAATTCATCTTATGTATTTTTTACACCAAAATATTACCCATAGTGCAAGAAAAATTTACGGAAAAGCTTCGCGTACGTAATAAACATGTCAATTTTTTCTTATGAAAATCTATAAAAATGTTACTTAATCGTCCAAGTATGGATAATAAAAATGAAAAAACCGTCCACAATCATAAAAATGTTCATAATTATTGAGTATAAACCTATTTTAAGCATTTTATTTAAATTATTTGTAAAATATGTGCCTTTTGGAAATCCCCCTAAAAACTTCACCCCAAACGCCGATGTTCCCAAATGGGAACATCCTCAAAATCAAACTTAGGATTTTTTTTTTCGACAAAAAATGACTGGAATGGTTTTAGTAATGATAAAACAAGCCATTTAAGTCAAAAATCAGAACCTTTAATTCGAAATTTGAATTGCGGCGTTTAAAAGGTTAAAAACAATATTGAAACGCAGGGGATGAGTAGTAGGTTCGAGGGTGTCTTCATAAACTTCCTGAACCATTCAAACTTGAAGAAATGGGGTAGCGCTGTGTTTATACAGAGGAAGTGCAACCGACTTTAAAAAACTGAGCTTGCAAAAAAAATTGAGTTGATTTTGGGGGAGAAAAACCAATTAGTATCACAAAATGAAATAAGAGTAACACCATTTGATTAATTTTGTCATAATTTTCTAAAATTTTGTATAAAAATATAGCGTTGCTTATAACTTTCAACTTGTACTTGACTTAAGACTAATTTTTAACTAGGCATATATCGAAAGGTTTTTAATGAAAATTTTTGAAAATTACTGGGGTTATAAAATACTCTTTAGAGATTATATTAACACCTTCATTTGATTTTTAATCGTTTTAGTTAGCAAATAACTGGCTTGTTTCTTATTACCCCAAACGGGGTAATAAGATACAGTCGCTTGGGGTAATAAGAAACAAGTAAAAACTCCCCTTCCCCTTTTACTTAAGAAGTTCATTATTTTTTCAAAGAAAACTATTAATGATGCAAACATTCAGTAAAAAAATCAGCTTCATAAACTTAAAGAAGAATCTTGTGGAATTTTTAATGTTTCTTATTACCCCACTCTCCCCTATTACGTTAAATTTTTTTCTTCAATATTAAAACCTTCAAAATCTTGATTTTTCTTGAAAAAACCCAAAAATGGGTCCAAAATTAGGGTTTATTCCCATGTTTTTTTAAAACCCATTTGGTCCAATCCAGCCAACCCTGGTTATAAACAATTCTTTGTCAGGTAATTCACCTGACATAGGAAAATAGGAACATGTTTTCCTATTTTCATTAGTGAGGAGAGTTAAATAAAAAAAGAAACTCCAAGATAACTGCCCACACCTCCTTGGAACCAGTACAGATAAAAGTGATGTCTAGGTATAGTAAAGTGACCATGCCATATCCGACGTGACAACTTTCAACGCGTCATTGTTAGGAGTTACAATTTTTATTCCAAAAACTTTTAGAGATTTGCTTAGTTGGTTAAATACAAAGCTGTAGAGCAGCATCGATTTTGTACAAAAAGATACCTTGTGCTGAAAATGCTCTGAATAATGCCCCTAAAATGCGCGAAAACTATTAGATAAAATAGATTGAAATTTTGGCTTTCTACATAAAATTACTACCAGAATCGATTATCATAAAAATATTTCACGATTTTAAAAATTAATTTTTTTTTACTTTAAAAAAAATTTATTTGTGAATCAATCTGGATGAAACTTTATAAGGTATCTGTCTACGTTGAAATGGCCCCCTTTTCGGAAACTATCAACTTAACTCTTTAACTTCTGCTAAAGACAGAACTTTCATTCTATAAACTTAAAGAAGAAAGATCCTGTAAATCTGGTCAATTGTGAGGGGTTTCCAACATTATATGTTTTGAAATTTTCAAAATTAAATTTTTTAAAAATTTTTCAAAAAAGTTTGTTTTTTAGTTATTTATATGCACGCTAACACTTGCTACTTCTTAAGATTTTGGTGTATGTGGATGAAATTTGGTTAAAAAATTTTACTTCTTATTATCTACTATATGAACTATTAACTAAGCTGTAGGATCACAATTAAAAAATTTATGAAGCTTTTTGGTCCAATAAATGGTAATTTTAATAAGAAAAAATTGCATTATTTTACAAAAATTGTCTTAAAATGATCAGTTTTTAAAATATCTCTAATATTTTTAGTTTATTTAGTAGCTAAGAGTTTAAAGAACATTCTGTAGCATGGAAATTGAAATACTTTCAGTTGAATTGAGTGAGCACATGTTAACGGAAGTACAAAATTTAGGTTAAAATTCACACAAATTTGCCATTTATTTCAAATATTATTAAAATATTGTTACAATTTTACTAAATATATTGGTTTTAGGTTAAACTTCATTGAAAACACCAAATGTTTGGAGGAAATTATGCTTTTTTTTTTTTTTTAAAAAAAAGGGGGTCCGAACGTAGACAGATACCTTAGGGTTATGGGGGATTGCCTTTCAGAAAACCTCATAATTATTGTGGGTCCCCATTGAAAAAAAAAGTTAGTGTTTCGTTTAATATGAAGACGACCCCCTAAGGATTCGAAAATTTTTTCGATGAAAGAATACTTTTAACAATGAAAAATGACACCTCATTTGTCTTACTAACCCAAGTGGTTCACCAGAAATCGTAACTGAGTCGGTTTTTTTCCCAACTGTACAGTCGGCTGCAAAAAATCGAAACAGAGACGACTGTGAGAGATTGGTTGGGGTTAAAACCAAGTTTTCAGTTTAACCCCCAAAAACCAAGTTTTATGGTGTTTGACCCACAAACAAAGCCAGGAGTGGGGGTTGAAGTTCGTCGAATTTACGTTGAAATATCGTTCTTTACGTTGAATTTTCGATTTTGATCCTTACAACCATCAATCCCTTGTGATCAAAATCGAGAATTCAACGTAAAAAACGAGATTTCAACGTAAATTCGACGAACTTCAACCCCCATTCCTGGCTTTATTTGGGGACCAAATGACATGAAAATTGGTTTTGGGGGGTTTTAGGGGGTGCTCTTTCAGGAACAGGAATAATATTTGGGGTCTCCCATAGGAAAAACGAAAGTTGGTGCTTTTTTTATTATGTAGACGGCCCCTTAAGGACTTAAATTATAGCTTGTTTTAAGGAGGGCATTAAATCATGGAAATTGGCGTTTACAGTATCCTTCTAACCCCAACCAATCGCTCACAATCGTCTCTGTTTCGATTTTTTTGCAGCCGACTGTACATTAGGGTGTCCCTTAAAAATCGAAAGTAGGAGAAACGTTTGCGACACCCCCTAATTTTTTTCCTTTTGGTATCCTAAGAAAGTGTGCAAAATCTTAAATCGATCAGAAAATATTAACACGTGCCTCAAACAGTGGCGGATCCAGCCTGGACCTAAGGGGGGGCAACCACATAAGAAGGTTGGAGGTTCTTCCCCAGAAAAATTTTAAAATTTGATTCTATAATTGAAAATACTTGGATGACGCCCCAGGAAAAAGGGGGGTCCTCCCCCAGAATTTTTTTTGAAATATTACCTTGAAAAGTAGTCTTTTGACTCATTTTTGAATATATGGGATCGGGGGATAGTATTTTAACGTCCCATCCTTTCAGCCAGAGAGACCCTTAAGATGAGCGGTCATCACTGCTCTAGATGGCAGTGGCATAAATATAAATTTATTTCTGAAGGAACCAAAATATCCTCCAAAAAATAAGTCATTATCAGGCGAAAAGCAGATAAAGATTTCTGCAACGAGGGAGAGGACCTAAAATTATTCCTAAGCTTCCTCATAGGTTTTATGTACTTTTTTAATGCATTTATAGGAAATAATAGCATTTTGATGTATAGTACATTTGTAGTATAAAAATGTAAAACAAAATAAGGAAAAATATATTTTGAATATGAAAAAGGGGATCTGGGAGTCTACCCCGAGAAATTTTTTGGAAATTAGACCCTAAAAATCAAAGTTTTAACTCGTTTTAGTACCCAAAGCCAAAGCTCGATTCTCAGGGTGAGCCCGGACCTTATGTGGCTGATTTCTCCACAGGTCACCAATTTTCTTCCCTCTTTTTTCATCACTCCACAGGCACACTATATAGATTTTTATTTGGAAAGAGTCTCCAAATATATCCTCTAAAAAATTAGTCATTATCATGTTTACCAAAAAACAGCAATGGGCAGGGTCAACAAGTGATTAACTGGTCTCGTGGACAATCCCCTTTAGTGGCGTTATACTATAGAAATTTATTTCAGGAGGGGCCCAAAATTATTTCTCCCATACATATTAAATAGGTTTAATGAAACTTTGTAACACAATTTAAGTATGATTTGCGTCTTAAAGAAGTTCAGAATGAGACAAGTTGAGAGTAATTTATTAAGTTTAATGTATCAGAAAATGTATTTTAGAAAAATTGACTCTAAAAACAGATTTTTAGCTAGTTTTGGTACCTAAAGCCCGAATTTCAGGTATTCATTTTGTGCAGGAATTTCATTTTGATGTGCAGAATGTAAAAAAGTTGTGAATAATTGAGTTCCAAATACAAAAGGGGGTCTGGGGGTCCTCCCCCAGAAAATTTTTGGAAATTTGACCTAATAAAACAGGGTTTTAACTTGTTTTTGTATACCTTGTCCGAATTTCGGATGTCCGATTTTCGTTTTTTCCTTTTCTTACCATAACTTTTAAAAAAGGTATCTGAGCCCAAGGGGGGGGCAAAAGGCCTGGTGCCCCCCCCTGGATCCGCCACTGGCCTCAAACGGCCTAAATTAGAGAAATTTTAACATTTTTCTCATTTTTTCAAAAATTTTTAAAAAAGCCTTAAAATATTATTTTGTCGAATAATAGGGCTTTAACACATCAAAATATTCATATTTGACCGTGTTTCATTCCTATCTAGGCGAAATTACCCCGTTTTTAGCCTGGTCATCAATCGGAAAATTATCAAATTTGCCCATTTTATACTGAGAATAGATGATACAAAAGTCAGTGGGGAATGACTTATAACCACGTAATTCCATAACTAGGTACCATTTGTAGACGATATTGATGTGTAGATAAATTAGCTGGAGCTAAAATTAATTACTAGCATTTTAATTAAAGGCGCCATATTGGATTGCATGACCCCCAAAAAAGTTCTGGGATAAATTGTATGGGCATGTTTGGTATCGGGCAATGCGTGTATTTGAGTTTTCTAATCTCAGTTAATACTAATAAAATCCTTAAACCACTTTTTAAAGCTCTTTACTCAATTCGAAGGGCTGGCATATCTTTTATTACATAACTATATATGATAAAATTCTATATGCATGGGCAAGAGAAATTATAAAAAATATTGAAAAACTATACTTCAGTATGTACAGAAGTATTGTATTGCTGAAGTTGATAGAAAATTAACCCGCTCTTCATAATGAATGAGCGTACTACATCCAGATTATAAGTCATTAACCATGTTTATAGATATTGTATTTCATAATTTTATTCTGAAATAAACCACATTAAAGCTATTGCAATTGATAGAGGCTTTTGTCATACCCTCATTGACCATATTATGCATAAAACTTTAAAAAACCATCATAATGCTAAAACTAAACTAACTGTTAATAATTTAATTGTTTTACCCTTTTACTCTAAAACAAGTTCCCGTATTTCTAATGTTCTAAAAAAGTTTGGCTTTAATACCGTTTTTCCCCACACAATAAAATTATGTTTTCTAATCTTAAAGATCCTATAGAAACACTTAATAAATCTGGTATTTATAGAATTTATTGCAACTGTGGTTTATCTTATATAGGTCAAACAAAACGTGCGTTAAAATTTAGAGTTAAGGAGCATGAGGGTTATGTCAGAAAGCAAGAATTCGACAAATCATCCATAGCTAAACATGTTTGGAACCTCAATCATAACTTTGAATTTTCATCTGCTACCATTATTAAAAATTGTAATATACCTAGTGACCTTGATTTTTTCGAATCGTTTTATATAAATAAATTTTCAGATTTCCTTGTTAATGATTTAAATAGTATTCCTTATTTCTCACCCATCTGGTTACCTTTGTATTGATTCTGTAATTTAACCATGCTTTTGTATTTTTAACTCAAATTGTTTTCCCTCTATTGTATTTTCACTTAAACTGTAACTTTTTGCCTTCATGTTATGTTTAAATTATTGATTTGATGTTTATTTTCGTCTTTTTGTACTGAAGAAGGGGATCCATTGATCTCCGAAACAATTGTCTACAGTTTTAAAAAATTTTTATAAATTGTGTAAAAATAAACGTTGTTTTTCAATTGATATAAACACAGGTATTTGGTTCTTGGCTAATTTTAATTACAACTACGGTTTCTGTAACTCTTCAACTTCTTTTAGTATTTTTTCGCACTATGTAATTTTCATTTGGGATAGAATGGCCTAATCTGGCCCTTGTCCCATAAAACCCCTCATTTTTCATTAGTGAACGTTCTTGAAGAAGATATTAGGCTTCAAGTTAATTTTTTTATAAATTTATTTAAAAAATTAAATTATTTTAAACTCTCAGTATTTTTTAAGAGACTGAACTAAAAAATTTGAGTGAAGTGTAGCTCTGACTTAAAACTGACTTTAAAAAAGTACTGGTTTCAGCAACCATTGTCAATATTTAACATATTCTTATCACAATATCAGTATTTAATCGGTTTTTCATGTTACAGGAATATTTTATGCTCTTATGTACTAAAAAATCATGATAAAGCATAAAAACAGGCTTTAAACATAGTAAATGGCTTATATTCTGAGTGCAGTAAAATCCATCATGATGAAGAGCGGGTTAATTTTGTATGAACTTCCATTTTTCAACTAAGTTACAGAAAACAATACTTCTGTATGTGCTGAAGTCTGCTAGTTTTTCAATAGAAATTCTCTTTCCCCTATTACGCATTTAGAATTTTATCATCTATAGTTTGTAATAAGAGATCTGCTGGCCATTCGAACTGAGTGAATATATTTAAAAATGTGATTTAAGGATTTTATTAGTATTAACTGAGATTAGAAAACTCAAATACGCCTTGTCTAATACCAAACATGCCCATACCGTTTATCCCAGAATTTTTTTAGAGGTAATGCAATCCAATATGGTGCCTGTAATTAAAATGCTAGTAATTAATTTTAGCCCACAGGGATGTTGCACAACTTTGAGCATTTTGTAGCAGTTTTTGTAGCAGCTAAATTTAAAATTTGTAGCGGTTTGTAGCAGCTAAATTCAAAAGTTTTAGCAGTTTGTAGCAGCTAAATTAAAAATTTGAAGCAGTTTGTAGCAGCTTAATTAAAAATTTGTAGCAGAATAAACCATTTGTGTAGCAGCCGATTTTAAATTTTGTAGCAACTTATCTTAATTTTAAAGCAGGAACAGGGCGAATCAATTTTTTGCAACAACCAAAATTAAAATCCATAGCAGGGTTAATAGTCTTGTTACTAAAGTATACTGATAATTTATTCCAACTATTAATCTTAAAACAATGCATGATAAAGTAAACTACTAAAAATTTATAAGACAAATTACGCAAAAAACAGGTGTTTGAACAGCTAGAGATCTGTCTTAGCAAAATTCAGTGGCGAATCCAGGATTTGGTTTTGGGGGGGCTAAGAATTTTCATAATCCAATTGAATCTTCTTGCCAATGGTAATACGGAAAAGGCGGTAAATTATCCTACTCAAACCACTAAAAGGGGGGTCTGGGGGGTCCTCCCCCAGAAAATTTTTGGAAATTTAAGTCAAAAACCCCACTTTTTCAACTCGTTTTGGTACGCCTCATCCGAATTTCGGATATAATTTTTTTGCATTTTGACAAACTTAGTAAAATATTAGACGTTTTGGGGGGTTTCAGCCCGAAAGCCCCCCCGTAGATCCGCCACTGGCAAAATTGCAAACCTTTAAAGGTACCTTAGAAAATTTACCATTTAAAAATAGAAGCATTTATAAATTTAAAAAAGAGAAAAAGTACATTCACAAAACAGATTCAAAAACCTCTGATAAGCCATTTTATCATAAATTAAAAGTTAAATGGTAATTCTGAACAAACTTTTAATTAATTTTTAATGTTTTTAAAATACTGTTATTGTTAATGATAATAGTTTTCAATACAAATTTTAATTTTAATAACAAAACACTATGCTTATTATATTCCTGAATCAGGTTTTAAAACCACTTTAAAAGTCAAAATGTAACAAAATGAAATAAAAATTAAGGAAATTAGTTAACAAAATAATTATTTAAGTAATAATATTAAATTGCAAAAACGATATTGTCAAAAAATTTTAGTTAAGTAGAGCAAAAAAGTAAGAAATTAGTTATTTTGAAGGTATTTTTGGAATCTTAAATCAGATAAACACTATAATAATCTAAGTTGCAAAAAGCGACCTTTCAATAAAAATTTACAACTTAGAAAATCCTCTTAAGTTGAAAATACTGACTTAAATGGAGAAAAAATAATCTTATTCTCAGGCTGCTCTGACCAAAGTAAAGTTGTTTTTTCTGCACCGCCGAGAAGACGTCCGTAGGAAAAGCAGTCGCGGAAAAACGGAACTGTCGCGAAAAATCGCCATTTTCCCGATTTTCGGAACACCAGACTTGTGGCCTTCTTACAACGGTAAAATTGTTTTTTCTATATCACAATAATGACAGAAGAAGAAGCCAACTTGAATCGGCACCCGCTGCCGTCCACGAAAGTCGAGGGAAAAACGGAACACTCCGCAAAAAAACCCCGAAAATTTTTTTTATTTTTCCCGACTTCCGGAATTCCGGACTAGTGGGTTTCGGACCACGGTAAAGTTTTTTTCTACATCGTCATAATGACGCAAGAAGAAGCCAACTTGAATCGGCACCCGCGGCCGTCCACGAAAGTCGAGGGAAAAACGGAACACTCCGCAAAAAAACCCCGACAAAAATTTTTATTTTTCCCGACTTCAGGAACACCGGACTAGTGGGTTTCGGACCACGGTAAAGTTTTTTTTTTCTACATCGTCATAACGACGCAAGAAGAAGCCAACTTTAATCGGCACCCGCGGCCATCCACGAAAGTCGTGGGGAAGAACGGAACACTTCGCAAAAAAAAAACGAAACTTTTGCGAAAAATCGCGATTTTTCGACTTTTCAACTGACTTAACACAGCAAATTGAGCTGACGTCATCGGTTTTGGTTTTGAATTCAAGTGGTAGAAATGTGGAAAAGATTCCATAGACGATTTGAGTTTTTTTCCCTAAGGATGAAGGTATTCTTCGCGTGAGCGGAGAGTTTGATAATTCGATTTCAAGAAAATCGTAAATTGGCGCAGTTTTGCTCAAAATACGGTTTTTGTAGCAGTTTAGCACATGAAATAGGATTTGGCGCAGTTTGGCGCAATTGGCGCAGCCGCAACATCCCTGTAGCCCAGATAATTTATCTACACATTAATATCATCTACAAATGGTACCTAGTTATGGAATCACGTGGTTATAAGTCATTCCACACTGACTTTTGTATCATCTATTCTCAGTATAAATTGGGCAAATTTGATGATTTTCTGATTGCTTAAAACTGGGTACTTTCTCCTAGCTAGGAATGAAAAACGGTCAAATATGAATATTTAGATGCGTTAAAGCCCTATTATTCGACAAAATAATATTTTAAGACATTTTTAAAAATTTTCGAAAAAATGTGAAAAATATCAAAATTTCTCAAATTTAAGCCGTTTGAGGCACGTGTTAATATTTTCTGATCGATTTAAGATTTTGCACACTTTCTTAGGATACCAAAAGGAAAAAAATTAGGGGGTGTCGCAAAAGTTTCCCCGACTTTCGATTTTTAAGGGACACCCTACTGTACATCACCCCAAACGTAAACTCTTTCGTTTACTTTGATTACAGTAACCTTGAGATTTCAAGCTTACTCAAAACATTTATAGTTGGGTGACTTATTACAAAAAAACTGCAAAATGTGATACTTTCATGAAACTTTCAGGGATGTTAGATAATCATATAAGAACTAAAAAATCGATGGGAGCCCAAAATTTTAAGGCGTGGTTTGACCGTTATGACGTCATAACAAGATGGCGACCAAGGGCCTATATTCGGTTCTTTTAATGACAGAAAGACATTTTTGGGGTCAAGTATTATGTTTTAAGGGTCAAAAAACATGATTCTGATGACAAAACGTGCAATTTGTTTTAAAAAGTAACTAAAATTCAATAAAAGCTCAAAATAATAATACAGTCTATTGCCAGTTGCGTCAAAAAAAATTTGTAGAAAAGTTATTTTTTTCGACGGTTTTATATGTTTTTTGGGGTGCTGATTCCGAATATCTAGTTCATTTCTACGTGGAAGGTCGGCTTCGTTTCAAAAAACGCAAAAATATGCGAAAAAATCACAAATTTTTACTCTTTCTTCGGATTTTCGCTTATATTTAAAAAAATATTTAAATTACAAAATTGGAGTAAATAAAATTTCTTACAAAATGCACCACTCAATTTTTATTTTCCGAACAATAGTGTTCATGTTATAACGCATTGAAAAACAGATAATTTTACACAGCATTATTTAAAAAGAGGATGTTTGTTTCTCTGTTTTTCAGTGGGTTATAACGGCAAAACTATTCTTTGAAAAACTAAAATTGAATAATGTATTTTGTAGGAAATTTTATTTACTCCAACTTTGTAATTTAAATATTTTTTGAGAAACAAATATTTTTTTAAATATAAGCGAAAATCCGAAGAAAGAGTAAAAACTTATGATTTTTTCGCATATTTTTGATTTTTTTAAAATGAAGCCGACCTTCCACGTAGAAATGAACTAGATATTTGGAATCAGCACCCCGAAAAACATATAAAACCGTCGAAAAAAATAACTTTTCTACAAATTTTTTTTGACGCAACTGGCAATAGACTGTATTATTATTTTGAGCTTTTATTGAATTTTAGTTACTTTTTAAAACAAATTGCACGTTTTGTCATCAGAATCATGTTTTTTGACCCTTAAAACATAATATTTGACCCCAAAAATGTCTTTCTGTCATTAAAAGAACCGAATATAGGCCCTTGGTCGCCATCTTGTTATGAAGTCATAACGGTCAAACCACGCCCTAAAATTTTGGGCTCCCATCGATTTTTTAGTTCTTATATGATTATCTAACATCCCTGAAAGTTTCATGAAAGTATCACATTTTGCAGTTTTCGGGCATTTTTATGTAATAAGCCACCCAACTATTTAGTAATATATTGACTCATACGACTACGACGGTATTAACGTAAGGATTACATATTTCTCATAATAACCTAAACTTTTTTACAAATTTTGTTAATACATCAATAAATTAAAGGTGAATTTCCCAAGTCACTCAAAAGAGCAACTGTAACCCCTATTTATAAATCTGGTGATAAATCATCCATTACAAACTACAGACCAATATCAATTCTCCCTAAATACTCTAAAATCCTTGAAAAAGCATTGGCCAACCGAATGCATGATTTTTTGGGTAAAACTAATTTCTTTGCTGATAATCAATTTGGTTTTATTAAAGGACGAAACACAGAAAGTGCTCTTCTAGAATTTTCAAAATTTATTTATAAAAGTCCTGATGAATGGGTCTCGCGGGCCCTAGTAAGGAGTAAAGCCCTAGATCCTCTACCTTAAGTAGCGACATCACGCTCAATCGGCCGCCATTGTAGGGAGAACTCACTACTAGTGACGATAAGCAAGACTATCCAGACTAGTAGTGATTTCCCCCCACAATGGCGGCCGATTGAGCGTGATGTCGCTACTTAAGGTAGAGGATCCAGGGCTTTAGTAAGGAGACCCCTGAAATAGAGTATAATTTTTTTTCCAAAAAAGAGGTTCCGGAACGCCGTTCCGGACCGTTCCGGCTGAAATCGAGCCCTGATTATTATTATTATTATTATTATTATTAAATAAAAGTAAATAATATCGAATTAGTAAT
Organism: Tetragnatha versicolor; assembly: GCA_024610705.1. Classification (NCBI taxonomy): domain Eukaryota; kingdom Metazoa; phylum Arthropoda; class Arachnida; order Araneae; family Tetragnathidae; genus Tetragnatha; species Tetragnatha versicolor. Next base: position 4,757 of record JANDEH010000005.1, on the reverse strand, counting down.
TGGAATTTTCTAATAACTTTTATTATTTAATAAATATAAATTTATAATATTTTTTGCCTTAAATTTCGTAAATTTTAGATGTTTTGAAAAAAAAATATCCGAGAGGCAAGACGTAACCTTAAGATGGAGAAATGAATGGGAGAAGCAGACATTCCGGAAGTTGATTGACTAGGGGAAATGGTTTGTTTTTTAGGAATTTCGTGAATAAATTTAAAAGTTTATTAAAGTCCATTAAAGGCTTGTTTTTTTCTCTAAGTTGGTTGACGTTAATTTAATTAGTAAACTTGCTGGATATTTTTTTGAAAACATTTCGATTAAAATAGTGATATGTAAAATAAGGAACAGTTTTATATTGACATTTTTGAAGGAATTATCCGAATTAAAGTATATTGATAAGCTAGAGAGCTACTAAGTAGTATCGATATTAAAGATACATTATATAAAAAAAACTAATCCGACGATCCTGGGTTATGCTGGATTGTTGAGATGAAATAAGCGAGCTCTGGTCGCTAAGATCGCAAAGCGATTTGAAAAGAACTGCGAGCCAGTTCCGGGGGTTGATGAGTGATAGCGAGCAGTATTTTACAAAATTTATTTAAACTTACGAGGCTTCACTTGAGTCTTCCTCTTCATCATTCCTGCAAAAATCAGTTACATACAAGTTAATAACTGTAAAAGGGAATAACTTTTGTATCCAAAATAAGAGAAGCAACAGTTAGAAATTATGCCTTACCTTCCTCGGTAATGCTGCAATGGGTAGAGGTCGTTGGATCTAAAAGCATAGAAAAATGTAATCAAATAATTTGAAATATACTGATCAGCCAACGATAGTAAAAGGGTCACGTGATTTTTACAGACTACAGATTTTTGCATGGCCGATAGTTGGGTAATACCCCGTTCGCACTGGCAGAAAAAAGACCCTTTATTTTCGTTAGCACTTAGTTGTCATGGAAACACACTAATCAATTCACTAGTCAATTAATAATCTTTTATGTATTTTACTTGTATTTTTGGTGATTTTATTCATTAGTTTTAGGTTGTATTCAGAAATTAAATTTTTAATTATCAATACAACTAAAGACTAATGAATAAAATCACCAAAAATACAAGTAAAATACATAAAATATTATTAATTGACTAGTAAATTAATCAGTGTGTTTCCATGACAACAAAGGGGTATAATACCCCGTTCGCACTGCCTCTAAAGCACCCTTTATTTCATATCACACTTTATCGGAAAGGGCGTTTTCTTAAAACAGCGTTCGCACTGACAAGGGGCGATAATAAGAACTTTACTGTGCATAAATAACTAACCACACGATTTTTGTAAATCTAAGAAATATTTAATTTATTAATTATAGCTTAAAACTAATGAATATAATCACCAACTTTAAAAAAAATACAAGTAAAAATACATAAATAATTATTAATTGACAGGCGATTTAAGAAAACTACATATTTCTGAATTTCAAATAAAAACAAAAGCTGACTGGATTGTAGTTGGATAAATTGGATCATATCAAGGTAAATAAACTAAAATTTTTATTAAAACTAAATTTAATCAGTTTTTAGTCCATTGTTTTCCATATTTTTATTACTTTTATTTTACAACTGGATCTTTTTTGCCTTCGAAATAAATTTTATCATATTCATAACAAGAATGTTCCGAAAAGATTTCTTTATTGAATTTTTGTTTAATTTTGCTTTCTTTGTATCAGCAGCTGTTTTTAATTATATTTATACTATATTAATAAGTATTTAAAAGCAATGAGCGGAGAGATTGAAGTACTATAGCATTGTTTAGCTCACGGTTCAGTTTTTTGACGGGCTTTTTTGTGTTAAATTATTTTACTAATTCAAAAAACTTAATAACCTATAAATATATTCGTAATTGTGACCAGGGTAAAACTGTTTTAAAAAAGTTTCTTTGACCTTTATTTTAAGAAAAATCACGGAAAATAAGCATTACCATGCTGGGAAACATTGTGCACCGCCATATTTGTTGAATAAGGGGTGATTTCCAAACATCTTTTAAACATGGGGCGATTTTGTTACAAAAAAAGTGTGTTTCCATGCCAACAAAGTGCGAAATGAAAATTAAGGGTCTTTTTTCTGCCAGTGCGAACGGGGTATAACCGGTGATAGTTGGGGTCTTGCTTCTATATAAAAGCAAATGTCTCTTCCTCTTTCGCTCAACTGCCCCTCAACTTCCACCTGTCTCCCCTCCAAAATATTACTAGTTCCAGCGTTGTCGAAATCACGTGACCCTTTTACTATCATTGGTTCAGCAGTACAGGGTGTTTCAAAAGTCCGTTTCGCAGCTTTTACTTCAAACCAACGTGTCCTAGGGTCACAGAAGTAAGGTCTATCCCTAGGTAAGTGACCCTGGCGAATTTATAGAGATGACTTGCAGCGCCCTTGGGGGTGAAATAAGAAAGTTAAAAAAGTTAATTTAAAAACTAAAGGAGATAGAGAAAATACCTCAGTGAGAGTAATTTTGCCCACATTACTCAGAAGAAATTGCCCAGAACTCACGGAGAAAAATTTCATGAAAATATCGTGAATATTCGCGGAGATATTAGCATGTGAAAATAGCTTTTTTTCAGACTCAAAAAAGAAAACAAATATTTTTTAAATTTTTTGATTAAATTTTGCTTTCATTTAACTAAAAAACCTAAAACTACACAACAACACTGAAAAATTTGCAAATTTACAAACTTTTTCTTTTTTTGAGGTCTGAAAAAGTGCAGTCTTCGCAAATATATAAAAAATATTTTTGAAATATGCTATCTCATTTTATCCATTATTAAAAATGAAAACGTTTTTGTAAAATAATTTGTTCCTATCTATTTGCAGTTTATGCTATTTCCGTAATTCAATCCTCATAAAAGAATTTCACGCCTCCAGTCAAGGGGTATTTTTACTCCTCCTAAGAATAACACTGGCCATGAGTGTGTGGTAATTGTTTAGTGATGGGCAGGTATCGATACCAAATACTTAAGTACTCGATACTTATAGGTATCGAGTGTATTCGATACCCACAAAAGTATCGATACTTTATTGACATATTTCGTTTTAAATTTTTCAATGAAGTAATCTTTATAATATCTACTGTAGATCAAACGCAGCCTGTTTCCGTTTTCATTTTGCAACGCTCAAACCCAAGTCGTTATCATCCGCTAGAGAAATTTGACGCGGCTAGGTTTTTCCCCTGCCAAATCCTTCGCCTCTATCCACCTCCAGGCCCGTAGCTACGGGGCTTTTTGATGGATCGCTTTCAGTTTTTTGAATATTAGTCTGATTACGGATAGGCCCTAAAAAAAATGTCCCTTCAGGTTCATTTCCCGACATTGAAAAAAAAGTACTCGATACCAAAAAGTACTCGATACCTATAAGTATTCGATACCAAAGTATTCGATACCTATAAGTATTCGATACCAAAGTATTTGATACCTAAAATTATCGATTTTGCCCATCACTAGTTTTAAGTCTATACTTGTTTTTCAATCAGATCAAAATCACAAAAAAAAATTTTAAATTTCACATTCAAATAATTGTATATTTTACTACTATTTTACTGGGGCTATTAATTTTGTAATTGACCATCAACATTATTTCCTCTTAATTAATTAAGATCGCAGTTTAAATATAGTTTCTACACGCAATTATTTTCCCCAGAATCACCCGTATCATCGCAAAATTTAAAAATCATTAAAATGAAGGGAAATATAAGTAACATGATTCGAGTATATTTCTATATTTTGAATATTAAATTTTCTTAACTGATAACCGTTTTAATTATTACCCAAGCCGCCAGCATGGGTAAAAAAAGCTCATTATTAAGTGCGAGTTTCAAACCGTAAAAATATTCCCTCATTCGATTACTCATTGCATGGAAGAAAATTTAAAGAATGCGCCAAGTCCAAGATAAGTTGCCAAATCTGAATCGTACGAGTGTGATCCGAGCGCATTGAGCAGAGACCGAGAACTAATTCTTCTAAATCTGGAGACGGCCCCCGATTTTATTTATTGATCCTGAGCTTTATTTATTGATCAATCTGGATGAAACTGGGTATTTGGTGGTTTTGGGGGATGCCCTTTCTGAAAATTGCATAATAATTGGGGGTCCCCATTGAAAAAAAAAGTTAGTGTTTCGTTTAATATGAAGACGACCCCCTAAAAACTCGAAAATTTTTTTTGGTAAAAGAACACTTTAAACCATGAAAAATGACACCTCATTTGTCTTCCTAACCCAAGTGGTTCGCCAGAAATCGCAACTGAGTCGTTTTTTATTTCCCCAACTGTACCTTTTAGTTCACTTTTTTCTTAAAGTATTTACCATGTTTAACTCCTTGAGAAAGCTTATGTTCTTGACATTGAAAACTTTTAAACACAACACTAATTATATATTTTAATGAAATGAACGAGGATAAATACATTTTATAAATCATTTTATTAAAAATATAACATACAAAAATGTCAATGATAACTTTGCCACATTTTTTAACACTTATCAAAATTACTTAATTTAACTTTATCAAAATAAAATTTATGAAACCAAAGTAGAAGTGAAAAAGATGATTTTATATCTTTTAAATGGGTATCAAGAACAATAACTTGAGGCAAAATAAATGCTTCAAAAAATTTATTATAACAGTAGCTTGAAAAGATTCTCAGATACTTTTCTTACCATTTTCAACCCTGGTGGGATTTAGAGATTTTAATAAAATTATTCGAATTTTATGCTTTAAAAAAAG